>JAWZYU010000019.1:50996460-51677127 GCA_038380435.1 Ryuthela nishihirai | reverse complement strand
ACATTAACCACAACCGCTCCAATTTGCTGTGAACGGTAACTGCACACGCTCAATATTTTCGTGAGTTAACCCACACGATCCAGGTCTTTGTGAGCTCACACGATCCAATGTGCTCTGAACATTAACCACAACCGCTCCAGTTTGCTGTGAACGGTAACTGCACACGCTCAATATTTCCGTGAGTGAGCCCACACGATCCAGGTCTTTGTGAGCTCACACGATCCAATGTGCTGTGAACATTAACCGCAACTGCTCCAGTTTGCTGTGAACGGTAACTGCACACGCTCAATATTTCCGTGAGTGAGCCCACACGATCCAGGTCTTTGTGAGCTCACACGATCCAATGTGCTGTGAACATTAACCGCAACTGCTCCAGTTTGCTGTGAACGGTAACTGCACACGCTCAATATTTCCGTGAGTGAGCCCACACGATCCAGGTCTTTGTGAGCTCACACGATCCAATGTGCTGTGAACATTAACCGCAACCGCTCCAGTTTGCTGTGAACGGTAACTGCACACGCTCCATATTCATTGCATTATATATTCATACGCATTATATATATTAAAAAATATCCGAACACTATGGCTGATTACAGAGTTCAGAAAAAATATCTGGCAAACGATTTTTTTTATAGAAATTAGTGATCTGGCAACCTTCGTGTCACGTGACGCGAAGGTTGCCAGATCACTAATTTCTATAAAAAAATCGTTTGCCAGATATTTTTTCTGAATTCTATAATCAGCCATAGTGTTCGGATATTTATTTTGAACGACTATATGTCATGAACACGGCAAATATGTCACGTGATGTCATCAAATAAAAGAGATCTTGATCGGCGTCCGGTAGGCTCAGAGCACTCGACAAGTCCTCAGCCGTGGCTTCTTATCTTCACTCAGCTCAAGACAATTTATCGTCTAAAACTTTTGATATCGACGGTGAACTAAGAGTGTATATTTCCCCGATAGTTGAACAAAAAAGGTCGATGGATATTTCCAATTTACCCATCAAGCTATTTTACTTGAAAATTAAATCTTATATATTCAGACATATATAAATTTGATTTAAAGTTTATAATACTAGTTTGTTTTTAGAATGTTAATTTTGCAGTGGTAAAATACGCAATTGAATTTTTGTAACAAATGAATTGAAGACTTCTGTTTTCGACTCCTCGTTCTTATGCAGAATATTGATAATCGATGATTGATCCGATGAACAGGGGCGGGGGTGGCTCAGTCGGTAGCGCTCCAAACTCGTAATCTGCAGTTCCCAGGTTCGAGTCCCAGCTGGGTCAGCGTTGAGATTTATCTCCGCAAAATTCCCCACCCTACCCACGGTCAGTAGAGGGACACCGATGGGCTTGGAAAGGCCGCCGTCCGTCGGATGGGACGTTAAGCCGTGGCCCGTGTGCGGGAGAGCCATACCTTGTGCCCGTTAAAGAACACGCTGGATGACCTTGACGGGAGGCTACCATCTGTCTCCCAACAGCTGTTCCAGTGGGTCCCCTCCCCCAACTTTCTCTGAGCCTTCGGGGTCTATGTGACCTGGCTATTTAGCCCGTGGTGTGCAAAGAAGTGCCGCTCAGAGGTAAAAAAACCCAACAACAACTGATGAACAGTAACGAGGTTCGAAGAAGGAGTCATCACCCCCTTTTCAGTGTCATCTTCTGCAAGTAGAGATTACATCGGTTTGCCATGTTGCGAATCATTCGCACGACTAGGGCGTAAATTTTGTGTCGCACAATTATCATATATAAATCCCATATAAGCATTAACTACAATGTAAAAACTGACAGGCTCCTGTCAGACCTCTGTGGCAAGCAGCTGCTTGAGGGGGTATTGTACTATTGTAAAAATATAAATTTCAATTAAAGGACGACGAGAAATCGTGTCATTAAAATTAAACGTTTTGCTGGCTACCTTAGGTGGGCGGGATCCCGTAAAACATGGCTGAAAACAGACATGAGCCTGATGATCGATAGATTAGCAAATAGAATTATCGAAAAGTATTTTTAGGCATCAAACAGGATCTTATTAAAAGTGGCCGAATGCGTCAACTGTTACTCAAAATTGTGTTTATAGAACAAGACTTCTTGAGGTTTTTAAGTCTGAGTGAAAGCCATGCAAATAGAAAATCAGAAGGACTTCTGATTCATTGTTACCTATTAATTATTTAACTATTAGTTATTTAGCTATTAAAATGTTAGTGTTATTATACCACATTATTCTTTCAGAACTAAGGTAAGAATCAGATTTCGATATCTGATTTTGTTAAATAGTTTACAGAACAACTAATTTTCATATTGAATTTATTTTAAAATTACTAAATGAGTCTAAAATTTTATGTAAATATTGTGAGGAAAAAAAAAAGTGATTTGTAATGCTATATTAATATTCTTTGCAGTATAGTAATCACGAATGGTTTCAGTATGTATTGTGTTGGATAAAGTTTTAGATATTTACACCCTGTATATGTACTTTTGCCTCACCACAAAACACTATGTAGGAAAACCAACATCACCTCTTACATCTCTAGTTAATGCTCAATAACCCTTACATCTCTAAATAATGCTCAATAACCCCACAGACTACAGTGGTTCAAACGTCACATCTTGCTAATGTAAATAATCACAATGCGCAGGGCCGGACCTGCAGGGGGGAAAGCTGTTATGTCTCCCTCCCCCTTTGAAACTGCTGGTAAGGTATTGGACAGGAAAAATTATAAAACTTGTGCATATTTTACTTATTTTTCAAAAATTGCTTTAAATATCTCTAAAACGGAAGAGAAAATAATTGAGCAGTCTTTTCTGAGCCCTCGGGGTCCTTGTGACCAGGTCATTATCCCATAGGGCTCAAAAAATGCCACTCAGAGTAAAAAAAACAGCTCAGCGTGCTCTTTTGCTCTTCAGTCTTCAAATAAATTACCTATATTGACTAACTTGACTAACTTTACCAGTATTCAATCGCGAAACAATTGTGTGGGCTCACTCACGGAAATATTGAGCGTGTGCAGTTACCGTTCACAGCAAACTGGAGCGGTTGTGATTAATATTCACAGCACATTGGATCGTGTGAGCTCACAAAGACCTGGATCGTGTGAGCTCACTCATGGAAATATTGAGCGTGTGCAGTTACCGTTCACAGCAAACTGGAGCGGTTGTGGTTAATGTTCACAGCACATTGGATCGTGTGAGCTCACAAAGACCTGGATCGTGTGGGCTCACTCACGGAAATATTGAGCGTGTGCAGTTACCGTTCACAGCAAACTGGAGCGGTTGTGGTTAATATTCACAGCACATTGGATCGTGTGAGTTCACAAAGACCTGGATCGTGTGAGCTCACTCATGGAAATATTGAGCGTGTGCAGTTACCGTTCACAGCAAACTGGAGCGGTTATGGTTAATGTTCACAGCACATTGGATCGTGTGAGCTCACAAAGACCTGGATCGTGTGGGCTCACTCACGGAAATATTGAGCGTGTGCAGTTACCGTTCACAGCAAACTGGAGCGGTTGTGGTTAATATTCACAGCACATTGGATCGTGTGAGTTCACAAAGACCTGGATCGTGTGAGCTCACTCATGGAAATATTGAGCGTGTGCAGTTACCGTTCACAGCAAACTGGAGCGGTTGTGGTTAATGTTCACAGCACATTGGATCGTGTGAGCTCACAAAGACCTGGATCGTGTGGGCTCACTCACGGAAATATTGAGCGTGTGCAGTTACCGTTCACAGCAAACTGGAGCGTGTGCAGTAACTGCACACGCTCCAGTTTGCTGTGAACGGTAACTGGAGCGTGTACAGTTGCTGTACACGCTCCAGGTATTTTTCCTGAATTCTGTAATCACGTGACACGAAGGTTGCCAGATCACTAATTTCTAAAAAAAATCGTTGCCAGATATTTTTCAAGGATTCTGAAATCTTGGTAGTTTACTAGTTTATCTTCTGATGCGTTTGTCATCTTGTTATTCATCTTACTTAACTCAGCGGAATAGTGTCGCCTGACATTACGTCAAATTCTTTCAGAACTAAGGTAAGATGTTTGACCTCTGAGCTGCACCTTTCTTGAGCATCCATGAGTAAAATATTCAAGTCGCAGAGACTTCAAGGGCTCACTTCTGGATAGGGGATCCACTGAACAGCTGCTAGGAGATAGACCGTAGCCTCTAGTCAAAACCATCTAGCGTATTTTTAAAGTACGTAGGTTATGGTTCTCCTTCGTATGGACCAGAGTTTAACGTCCTATCCGACATTTGATGGCCTTTAAAAGTCCATGAAGTCCTCTTTCTCAACGGAATCAGAGTGACCGTTGGAAGCGAAAATTCACAGCTGGAACTCAAATTAAGAGCGGCCGATTACGAGCTTGTGACGTTACTGCTGTGATAGGGCCGGATCTGGAGGGAGAATCGAGGAGGCCATTTCTCCGCCGCCCCCCGGAAAAACTAGAAAGGGTACAGTCGCTCAAAAAAGTATCCGAACACTATGGTTGATTACAGAATTCAGAAAAAATATCTGGCAACGATTTTTTGAGAGATTAGTGATCTGGCAACCTTCGTGTCACGTGATTACAGAATTATCTGGAGCGTGTACAGCAACTGTACACGCTCCAGTTACCGTTCACAGCAAACTGGAGCGTGTGCAGTTACTGCACACGCTCCAGTTTGCTGTGAACGGTAGCTGCACACGCTCGATATTTCCGTGAGTGAGCCCACACGATCCAGGTCTTTGTGGCTCACACGATCCAATGTGCTGTGAACATTAACCGCAACCGATCCAGTTTGCTGTGAACGATAACTGCACACGCTCAATATTTCCGTGAGTGAGCCCACACGATCCAGGTCTTTGTGAGCTCACACGATCCAATGTGCTGTGAACATTAACCGCAACCGCTCCAGTTTGCTGTGAACGGTAACTGCACACCCTCAATATTTCCGTGAGTGAGCCCACACGATCCAGGTCTTTGTGGCTCACACGATCCAATGTGCTGTGAACATAAACCGCAACCGCTCCAGTTTGCTGTGAACGGTAACTGCACACGCTCAATATTTCCGTGAGTGAGCCCACACGATCCAGGTCTTTGTGAGTCACACGATCCAGGTCTTTGTGAGCTCACACGATCCAATGTGCTGTGAACATTAACCGCAACCGCTCCAGTTTGCTGTGAACGGTAACTGCACACGCTCAATATTTCCGTGAGTGAGCCCACACGATCCAGGTCTTTGTGAGCTCACACGATCCAATGTGCTGTGAACATTAACCGCAACCGCTCCAGTTTGCTGTGAACGGTAACTGCACACGTTCCATATTCATTGCATTATATATTCACACGCATTATATATATTAAAAAATATCCGAACACTATGTATATTAGTGATCTGGCAACCTTCGTGTCACGTGACACGAAGGTTGCCAGATCACTAATTTCTAAAAAAAAATCGTTTCCAGATATTTTTTCTGAATTCTGTAATCAACCATAGTGTTCGGATACTTTTTTGAGCGACTGTACATTCTAAAATTAATGATAATTTATCTCTGTTTTGATAAGGGAGGTGTTACCATAGTAACAACTCGGTAGTCGCGCTTGCAGGAACATTCGGCTTAAAATCATGCGGACAGCCTAAAATTAGCGCCATTTAATCGTTCTCGTGTAATTCTGCATATAAAACTAAAAACACTTCCTGCTCTCTTCTTAAATTAGAGCGTTATTTTACAAATCGCAACATTTTTCAGTAATTAGCATTTATCGTTTTTTTCCCCTTTCCATCAGCTTCAATCTCTGCAACGATTCTTTCGTGAAGAGAAGCTCGTGTCGGTAGCGCACCAGACTCGTCAACTGGCCTTGGCGCATTCGATCCCTGATTTTTATGGAACTGATTCTAACATTTTACATCCTGAAGCATTCCTGCGCTGATGCTTAGTTATGTCAGAACGCAGATTTCTACAGCATTGGTGTCGGCACTTTCTGGATCGAACATCTACTAAAGCTAAAGAAAAACAGCCAGTCACTAATTTTAATATTTTGCTTCGGAGGTAATGAATATGGAAAATGTCAGTTCCTTAACCAGCTCTCTCTGAAACTAAAGACAAAGAGTCATTGCTTATTTCTTATATTTTGTTGTGGAGAGGAGGGGCACTGGTTAAAAAAATGGCATTCATTTAAACAAACCCTCCCTAACACTGAAGACAAAGTCATTACTTATTTTTAATATTTTGTTAGGGAGGCAATGGTTCGGCAAAAGGCAGTTCCCTAACCAATCCTCCCTGAAGCTGAAGATAAAGAGTCATGACCTATTTTTAATATTTTATTCATACAAAGAATGTTGTTCTGTGTTTAAGAGCTGAGAATCAGTTCAGGTAGGTGCTTTTTTTTAGTTATGGATAACGGAAAGTAATGTTATTTTTTATAAGTTCACCGGACAAAAAATTAGTCACCCGTGGCTGAATGTCACCTAATAGTGGGTAACGCCTCCGTGCGACCGAAGAACAGCCGAAATCCTGTCTGACATGGATGCCACCAGTGTTTGGATGTAGTGCACATCAATATTCATCCACTTTTCTAGCAGCAAATGCTGCAGTTCTGACAGATTGGCCGGATGGCTGGGACGGAGCTTCACTCGTTGCCCCAAATAGTCCCACAAGTTTTCTATGGGATTCAAATCCGGGGATTTCGCGGGCCAGTCGACATGTTCGAAGGCTTCAGAATGCTCGTCGTGCCAAGCCGACACACTTCGAGCCCTGTGCACGCGACAATTATCGTCTTGGAAGACCGGGGTATTCTTCTGGTCTTCACTGTGAAGATGCTGCACGAAAAGCAACATGTGGTCGTCCAGTAGCTCCATATAGCCCTTCTGGTTCAAGTGTGACGTCACCGCAACCAAAGGACACATTTCCTCGTAGGTGAAACATCCCCAGAACATCACAGAGCCTCCTCCAGCTTGAACAGAACCTTGCACACAGTCGCATCGAAGGCTTTGTGCGGCTTACGATGTACCCGTCGCCTCGCATCATTCGAATACAAGCAAAAACGTGACTCATCCGACCAGATCACACGCTTCCAAGAGTCGACAGTCCAGTCTTTGTGGCGCCGCCCCACTGTAGCCGTGCAACCATGCGCAGAGCTGTTAACAAGGGTCTCTTCCGCGGTACTATGCTCCAGACATCCATGGCATGCAGTTCCCTTCGCAGTGTTCGTTCGGAAACAGCTTGTTGTAGGCCTGCATTGACTGACTGGAACAATTCCTGCCTCGTTGCAAAGCGGTTTGCCCTAACAGTGTGTGACGCACTGCGGCGGTCCCTATTGGTGAGCACAGTCTTTCTGCCGCAGTTCTGGAGTCGATTAAAGGCAGCAACTTCGTGTACGCTATGCCTTTTGGCTCGGCCAAACGCAATAAACCTTTTTGCCACTCATTCACATCTTTGACACGACCCATGTTTCACGAAGCGACTAACACACACGTGGCACACAACGACTTCTTGTCACTGTATGAACCCCATAGCGCACGGCACAGCTATTTGTAGGACTCGTTTATTACTGGTGCGCCCTCTGTTGCTGTCGAATGGACGTAATATATTAGATAAATAATTTTTTGTCCGGTGAGCATAGATAGAGTATCTAGAATTGAACAACAAACCTTTCCCGTTGGTCAGTCTCCATATTTGTGGTGAAGAGCAAAACTTACTCGATGCAAATCATTTAATGCTACGAAAAGAAATCCCTACGTAACGATTTTTAACTTTTGTCGAGTTGAAATAATTTTACAATAATTCCATGTCAGTTGCATGAGAATGATATTTGATTTTCTTGAGGGTTCATAGGGTATTATATCTCAGTTGTTTCTTGTATTAGGTATAATAATCCTAAAAATCGAATAGACTCTGCGATAATCATTGTTAATTATTACTCTTGAGGAATATGGGCTAATATATAATGATATCTAGAATACTGGTTCACATCCACATTGAATTCCGAATAGCAAGCTATTAATCTGCATTAAAAATGGAATTTTTTTTATACAGAAATATATATATATATATTTTTACTTGATTTACCATTTTTCTTTAAATAGCTTCTTGTAAGCCTTAACCTTTTTCATACCTGTTAATCGTCAGATCGTTTTTAATACATTCTTAGACTAAATCATCGGGAAGACATAATTTTTGGAAGGAGAAAGTTGAAATATTTTGTTAATGTAAATTAAGAAATATCGAAGAGTTGGGGTTTCAAAACCCTAACCCCAATTTGTTTATATTTTTCGACTAATATAATATTCTGTTTAGCACATTTTAAGCAGAATAATTTTCTGTAACAATTAAGTCAGATCATTTATTTGAAATAAAAAACGTAAAACTTTTTGTTATGTTTTTAGACTCCTCTATTTTTGAAAAAATATTTTATGATTATAAAAAATGTTCCGTGGGAAAAAGTGTTCTTTAAGAAACGAATTATATTCAATTTCCGCAGGCATAATTTTCACTTAAGCAGATAAATCAATGTAGTTAGCAAATATTATTTTGCGCATTAGCATAACTCGAGAGGAATTCGCAAATAAATAAAATTGCTTAATATATAGCTTGGATATGCAACACGAGTTTGTTGAAGCATAAATAATACTAGAATTAAACTGCTGTAAAGTTATCTTTCTGTGACTGGCAACCACTGCTTTGCTTATTTCTGGCTTTTGTCGTCATGGCGATGGCAACACGCACCTATTGGCAACTGCACGAGACTTTTGTGCTTAGTAAATTGCTATTCCAAATAACCAACGATTGAAAGGCACCATCGTCCAGATTGCAGGCTTTCTCACAAATGATTCCTCCATCCACATAACGACCTAAAAGACCACCATGTAGGCTATATTTTTTATATTTTCTGTTATCTACGTATGTCTTTTAGCACTTAAGGATATTTTCAGTGAAAACACGACAAACTTAAATGTTTCCAGGAATTTTTCCTCGAAATATTTTCGTTAAAGAGAGAGAAGTTTAACTTTTTAGGGCTGTACAAATCAAATTACTTAATACTTTTTACTCTCAATGCATTACCAACTTTTGAATTATCTCAGATCTGTCGCTAAGGCTGATTTCAAGTGGGCGTTTCTTTTTACGGTGAAGTCATTCAAATGAAAAAATACACTCATTCGATATGCATGTTGAAGTACTTCTTTGTTTCTATCTGGCTGGCCAGACAACCAGTCAGCCAGCTAGCAAAAAAGTAAGAAATACAATTCTGTTTGTCAATAGTAGAAATGTCATTTTTAAGCAAGAGTTTGCCTCTATTTCAGATCTGACAGCATCCACCATTCCCAATATTAGGTTGTTCAGCGGGGCCTGAGACAATAAATAATGGTATTGAGTAAGTAACTGACTTTTTCCCACAATAGCTAACTTTACCTTGCGGAGTGGATAAGGAGGTGGTTGACGGTTTTCCAATGCGTCTCCATAAGGCATCCCTAACATGTTCGATGGGATTTAGGTTTGGAAACCTTGATGGTCAGGTTATTCTCTGTATCTTTCGTTTCCAAGTACTCCTCAGTCAGGTTAACTCTATGCAGATGGACAATGTCATCCATAAACAGGAAGGGGCGGGGTTGGCTCAGTCGGTAGCCCGCCAGGCTCGTAATCTGTAGTTACCAGGTTCGAGTCCCAGCTTGGTCAGCGTTGAGATTTATCTCCGCAAAACTTTCCGCCCTGCCCACGGTCAGTAGGGGGACACCGATGGACTTGGAAAGGCCGCCTTCCGTCGGATGGGACGTTAAGCCGTGGCCCCGTGTGCGGGAGAGCCATACCCTGTGCATGTTAAAGAACACGCTGAATGGCCTTGACGGGAGGCTACCATCTGTCTCTCAACAGCTGTTCCAGTGGGTCCCCTCCCCCAACCTTCTCTGAGCCTTCGGGGTCCATGTGACCTGGCCATTTAGCCCATGGTGTGCAAAAAAGTGCCGCTCAGAGGTAAAACAACCCAACAGTTACGAAGCCTCCAACGGACCATAAAAAAGAGCACAACCGTTGATGATCATTCCACTCCATATCAGGACACCAACTCCACCATAAATGCCCTTTTCTCTGATATTTGAGGGATGGCCCTTTATCTCCAGATTAAACATGTAGAATCTAATCTGTAGGTTAAATCGAGATTCGCCCGAACACAGAACATTAGCCCAGGGCTCTAAGTGACATGTTGGCGGCACCAGTTTAGACGAATTTTTCGTTTGTTGTTGTTGAGGGGGGGGGGGTTAGCGGGATACAAACCGCTGGTCTCTTTGCACACTCGCATTAAGCCTTTCCACTCGCATTAAGCCTTTGTGAGACTGTTCCTTGCATGCTGCAAGGAACTGTGAAGTGGTAGATCAATTTCCATTGGCTATTCGAAATCTGCATGTAACGTTGCCTCCAAAAGAATATTTTTATCTTAGGGGATGTAATTAAAATTCAAATATTGACGAAAAACGCTATGCTCCCTTAATTTTGTCAGCCAGTGTATAAAGTTATAACTAGTGTCGGCTAACGATCAGACTTGAGAAAAGATTCGGCAGGGCATGACGCACTTCTAGTTTCGTTTCAAACAGGACAATAAACACCGGTCAAAAATTTAAGGTAAAGTTTAAAAGTGAAGGGTACCCAAAGGTTCGAAATATTTATGTGAAACTAATCTGACTTTACATATTAAAGCTGAATTTTAGCGAGGGGGGGAAGAAAAAAAATTAAAAAAAAAGTGAAAAGGAAAGCAAAACTATAATAAATGTATTTTGCCCACTTGTAATATAATCTTGTAGTTCATTCACAGATTGTATTTTTACACGTTAATATAATTAATTTTTTTTTTCCAATTCATGACAACAAGTGTCATATTTTCTCCCACTCACGACTTCATCCCCTTGGAACACGAACCTAGAAGTTTTCACCTTTTTCCTAAGAAGTGTAAAGAAGTATTATGATCCTTAAAAGTATACAAGATATATATACTTAAAACTAAAGAAGTATTATGATCCTTAAAAGTTTGAACGAAACTACTACTGCAATGGAATCGCATCCTCTTTTTTCTCACATAACCGATTTCTCCAACTATTTCTTTAACTTCCTCCATTCTAGGGGCGGGGGTGGCTCAGTCGGTAGTGCACCAGACTCGTAATCTGCAGTTCCCGTGTATGAGTCCCAGCTGGATCAGCTTTGAGAGTTATCTCCACAAAACTCCCCGCCCTGCCCACGGTCAGTAGGTGACACCGATGGACTTGAAAAGACCGCCGTCCATCGGATGGGACATTAAGCCGTGGCCCCGTAT
The DNA here is from genome assembly GCA_038380435.1 of Ryuthela nishihirai. Lineage (NCBI taxonomy): Eukaryota > Metazoa > Arthropoda > Arachnida > Araneae > Heptathelidae > Ryuthela > Ryuthela nishihirai. Next base: position 51,665,853 of record JAWZYU010000019.1, on the reverse strand, counting down.
TCGGGAGAGTCATATCCTGTGCACGTTAAAGAACACGCTGGATGGCCTTGACCGGAGGCTACCATCTGTCTCCCAACAGCTGTTCCAGTAGGTACCCTTGCCCAACCTTCTCTGAGCCTTCGGGATCCTAGTGACCTGGCCATTTAGCCCATGGTGTACAAAAAAGTGCCGCTCAGAGGTAAAACAACCCAACCTGTGCACGTTAAAGAACACGCTGGATGGCCTTGACCGGAGGCTACCATTTGTCTCCCAACAGCAGTTCCAGTGGGTCCCCTCCCCCAACCTTCTCTGAGCCTTCGGGATCCTAGTGACCTGGCCATTTAGCCCATTGTGTGCAAAAAAAGTGCCGCTCAGAGGTAAAACAACCCAACAACCCAAATCCTCCGTTATATTGACCAGCAATGTTTTGCGTTGTTTCTCTGTCATTCCTCACACTGCAGGTTTCTATCAGTGCAAGAACACCTGCTTTCCGACCGGCGGGCATTTAGGGCGTTGAACCAAAATGACGCACCTGGTCCACGATCTTTCTCACTTATCACGAAACGGATACAAGTGCACATTACACACCAAGCAGGAGCAAAGAAGGCTCGAAACCAGCTGCCTCACTACCTGTATTTCCGAAAATGGAGGAGGAGAACGAGGTAGGCAAAGGTCATTTAGGTCATTTATACTATCCCGACGTAGATAAAAAAAAACATTGTCGACATTGCAGACTAACGATTTTACGGCAAAACGTCATTCCTGTCAAATAGTTTCACGTTTAGAGAGAAGCGAATCATCAACTTTCTACTGAATTATTCACTGTGTTTATACTCTTAAATTATGTGTATTATTCATTGTGTTTATACTCTTAAATTATGTGTATTATTCATTGTGTTTATACTCTTAAATTATGTGTATTATTCATTGTGTTTATACTCTTAATCTTGTAAATACTATCCAAGTCTGGTATTTCGTTCAGTGCCACAGAAAAAGATGTAGAGTGAATAAACACGTATATTATTAAAATATATTTATATATACTTATATAATTCACTTCTACATGAAGTAGTTATTTGCTCAATGCAATTAAATTAAAAAAACCTGTATGGTGAGATAGCAACAATAACCACTTCTGTTAAGTTTGTATTTTCTTATGCTTATTATTTCGTTGGTTAAAAGCCTCGATGAAAATCCGTATAAGCAACTAAAATATAATAATCAAATACTCCTGAAAGAACATACTTTCCATGGAAGTCTGACAGGAGCCTGCTAGTATAATGCCTCATAGAAAGTATCTACGAAAAAGGCGAGACGTCATCATAAAGACAGCATACACCGAATAGTCAAAACATTATGACCAGCGCGTCTTTATGCAAATCGAAGCAACTGCAGGTAAACGACTGCGCGTATGAAGGTATAAATAACACCTGATACTGAACTCTGTTAATCGGTGTTATTCTTGTTCTTCAGATGGGAAAGGCAACAGACTTAAGTGAGTTTGACAAAGGCCAAAGTGTAATGTCCAGACGACTGGGTCAGAGCATTTCCGAGACGGCAAGGCTTGTGGGGTGCTCACGGTCAGCCGTGGTTAGCTAGTCGTGACCACCTTCAAAAAATAGTCCAAGGAGGGAATAACCACGAACCGCCGGTAACGTGTGGGCCGACCACGTCTCATCGATGCTAGAGGTGAGCGAAGGTTATCCCATATGATACGAGCTAACAGAAGGGATACTGTGGCGCAACCCGCCAAAATGTTGAATGCTCCTGACTGGAGTAATGTGTCACGACACATAGTACATCGAACCCTGCTGAAAATGGGGCTACGTAGCCCAGGCCACTCCGAGTACCAATCCTATCGTCGAAATCGTGCCAATCCTATCGTCGAAAACGCCTACAATGTGCACGCGAGCATCAAAACTGGACCTTGAATGATTGGAAGAAGGTCTCTGGTCCGATGAATCTCGTTTCCTATTGCACCATGTGGTCGGCTGGGTACGTGTGCGTCGTTTACCTGGGGAAGTGTTGGCACCTGGATGCACCGTGAGACGAAAACAAGCAAGTGGAGGAAGTGTAATGTTTTGGCAAATGTTCTGCTGGGAAACTCCTGGGCTCTCCGGTGTGTATATATATATATACACCGAAGAGTCAAAACATTTTGACCACTTGCCTAATATGATATTGGTCCCCCATGTGCCACCAAAACAGATCTTACCCAGCGAGGCATGGACGCTACAATATTTCTAAAGGTGTCTTGTGGTATCTGGTACCAACACGTTACCAGCAGATCCTTTAACTCTTGGAAGTTACGTGGTTGAGCCACTGCAGATCGGATATATTGTTCCAACACAAACCAGAGATGCTCGATTGGATTGATGTCTGGGGAATTTGGAGGCCAAGTCTTCCTCATGTTCCACAAATCATTCTCGAACAATCTGGATTCTTGGAGGCCAAGTCTTCCTCATGTTCAACAAATCATTCTCGAACCTATCATTCTCAGCAGGGTTCTCAGCAGGTCATCATTTTCAGCAGGGTTCGATGTATTATTTCGTAGATACTTTCTATGAGGCATTATACTAGCAGACAATAAGATGCTGATGAAAGATTGAGAGGGGACAATGTGGCATTGCGCATTATCCTGCTGAAAGGAGGCACTACTAGAGGGATATACCGTTGCCATGAGGGGCGGGGGTGGCTCAGTCGGTAGCGCGCCAGGCTCGTAATCTGTAGTTCCCAGGTTCGAGTCCCAGCTGGGTCAGCGTTGAGATTTATCTCCGCAAAATTCCCCGCCCTGCCCACGGTCAGTAGGGGACACCGATGGGCTTGGAAAGGCCGCCGTCCGTCGGATGGGACGTTAAACCGTAGCCCCGTGTGCGGGAGAGTCATACCCTGTGCACGTTAAAGAACACGCTGGATGGCCTTGACGGGAGACTACCATCTGTCTCCCAACAGCTGTTCCAGTGGGTCCCCTCCCCCAACCTTCTCTGAGCCTTCGGGGTCCATGTGACCTGGCCATTTAGCCCATGGTGTGCAAAAAAGTGCCGCTCAGAGGTAAAACAACCCAACCCAACCCGTTGCCATGAAAGGATGTACCTGGTCTGCAATGATGTTTAGGTAGGTGGTAAACGCCATAGTTTCCTGCACATGAATCCCTGAACCCAGGGTTTCCCAGCAGAACATTGCCCAAACAACTTCCTCCACCTGCTTGTTTTCGTCTCACGGTGCATCCAGGTGCCAACACTTCCCCAGGTAAACGACGCACATGTACCCAGCCGACCACATGGTGCAATAGGAAACGAGATTCATCGGACCAGAGACCTTCTTCCAATCATTCAAGGTCCAGTTTTGATGCTCGCGTGCACATTGTAGGCGTTTTCGACGATAGGATTGGTACTCGGAGTGGCCTGGGCTACGTAGCCCCATTTTCAGCAGGGTTCGATGTACTATGTGTCGTGACACATTACTCCAGTCAGGAGCATTCAACATTTTGGCGGGTTGCGCCACAGTATCCCTTCTGTTAGCTCGTATCATATGGGATAACCTTCGCTCACCTCTATCATCGATGAGACGTGGTCGGCCCACACGTTGCCGGCGGTTCGTGGTTATTCCCTCCTTGGACTATTTTTTGAAGGTGGTCACGACTAGCTAACCACGGCTGACCGTGAGCACCCCACAAGCCTTGCCGTCTCGGAAATGCTCTGACCCAGTCGTCTGGACATTACACTTTGGCCTTTGTCAAACTCACTTAAGTCTGTTGCCTTTCCCATCTGAAGAACAAGAATAACACCGATTAACAGAGTTCAGTATCAGGTGTTATTTATACCTTCATACGCGCAGTCGTTTACCTGCAGTTGCTTCGATTTGCATAAAGGCGCGCTGGTCATAATGTTTTGGCATTTCGGTGTACATCAGAAAGAAAACATCCATGTCTTTTCCGGGAATCGAACCCACGTCCATTTATTTCGCAGCTATCCGCTAAACTCCGTTCTGCTTTCGGTGAGAAAGTGAAGACCTCTGAGCTTGGAGAGGCACTGTCCCTCGGATGGGACGTTAAGCTGTGGTTCCGTGTACGAGAGAGCCATATCTGTGCACGTTAAAGAACGCGTTTGTTGACACACAGTTTTGTGTTCCCTTCCCCCAGGTTTGAGGAAGGGAACTCACTGGACAACTGTTAGGTTGAAGGTTAAGTTAGGAAATAGTTGGAGGTCGCGGTAACACGACCGCGACCCCCCCAAATCTTCTCTAGGCTTGGGTTGGGTTGTTTTACTTCTGAGCGACACTTTTTTTGCATACCATGGGCTAAATGGCCAGGTCACATGGACCCCGAAGGCTCAGAGAAGGTTGGGGGAGGGGACCCACTGGAACAGCTCTTGGGAGACAGATGGTAGCCTCCCGTCAAGGCCATCCAGTGTGTTCTTTAATGTGCACAGGGTATGGCTCTCTCTCTCACACGGAACCACGGCTTAACGTCCCATCCGATGGGGCGGTCTTTCCAAGCCCATAGGTGTTCGCTACTGACCGTGGGCAGGGTTGTTGTTTGGGTTGTTTTACATCTGAGCGGCACTTTTTTGCACACCATGGTCTAAATGGCCAGGTCACAAGGATCCCGAAGGCTCAGAGAAGGTTGGGGGAGGGGACCCACTGGAACAGCTGTTGGGAGACAGATGGTAGCCTCCCGTCAAGGCCATCCAGCGTGTTCTTCAACGTGCACAGGGTATGGCTCTCCCGCACACGGTGCCACGGCTTAACGTCCCATCCGACGGACGGCGGCCTTTCCAAGCCCATCGGTGTCCCCTACTGACCGTGGGCAGGGCGGGGAATTTTTGCGGAGATAAATCTCAACGCTGACCCAGCTGGGACTCGAACCTGGGAACTACAGATTACGAGCCTGGCGCGCTACCTACCGACTGAACCATCCCCGCCCCTTTCTCTAGGCCCTCGCGGTCCTTTTACCTGACAATTTAGCCCATTGTGTGCGAAAAGTGCCTCTTAGAGGTAAAACAGCCCAATCCGTTTGTAGATAATTTCATAATGCTACTTAATTGTTTTGCATTACCACCGAAAATAAATTTTTATTGTTTATTGTAAACCTGCTGTCATGGGTCTCTGCAGAATCTTGACCGGGAAGAATAGTTTTTGAAGTTCACAACAATTTGATTGGTTAATATATAATATATACCAATAGAAAATCTAAACTTTGAATTTGGAAACTTTTCTCTCTGGTCACAGCCCTAAAGGCTCCCGTGGCAGAAGGATTACAGTAAACAACAAAAATTCGTTTTCTATGTTAATGCAAATCAATTAAGTACCATTACGAAATTACCTACAAACGGAAATTCAAAAAGAAGAAATTCCAACAATCTTTTACAGAATACAATCAAGCTCTCGGAACCAGCAACTATCGGGTTCCTGGAACTCACCAACTTTAACCGTCAACCACGCTCAAAGACTGGCAAATTAGCAGATGTCACAAACTAAACGGTGAATGCACGGACTGGCTTGGAGAAATCATTAAGCGAGCCAGATACAAAGCGAGACAACTATTTTGGCACACAAATCGCCAAAACGTTGCGATTAAGGGCCTAGCAACGGTTGCTAAGGTCTGTTTGATGAGTAAGTAACAGTGTGTCATTGACCTTAACACTGAAATAGGAAACGGAAGTGACGATAGGGTGCGAGGAAGAGAGGATTCGTTCGATAACATTACGTTTAGGCCTAATCACCGCTTTAATCTAGAGGAAAGCTTTTTAGCAAATTTAGATCTATTGTTGAAGATGGTGAGGACAGTTAGTTGGACGTCTGGGAATTAGCAGACACAAAAATGCCATTCAATTCGATTAATCGTTTTTCGAGTCATTTATCAAATAGCGCTGAAAAGTACAATGAACCGCATTTTTGTACACCTTGGACGATTTCCACTTCCCGTAACTTTTTTTTTGCGCCCTCTGGGGCAACAAACACACAAGAGATTTGTAAGATATATCCACCAGCATGATGTAGCGCATAGAATTTTCATTTATATGCGGGGCACATCACTCTAGGATTAACTCGTATAATGCTAAAGTGTGTTATGCAGGAAGTGACCACGTGCGGTTGAAAATTGACAAATGCGTTGTCACATGAGAATGCTCTTAATTGCACGCATAAATTACTCGGAGTTTGGGAGCAATGACATCGTCTGGCATTAAATTTCAGAAGAAGAGATGTATGTTGAATACAAAGTGAAACTTAATCAGAGGGATTAGAAAAATGCCACTTGACAGATTGTACAGTACCTGAAAAAAGTATCCGAACACTATGGTTGATTACAGAATTGAGAATAAATATCTGGCAACGATTTTTTTAGAACTTAGTAATCTGGCAACCTTCGTGTCACATGACACGAAGGGATACGTTAACGGATTCATGACACGAAGGTTGCCAGTTCACTAAGTTCTAAAAAAATCGTTGACAGATATTTTTCCTCAATTCTGTAATCAACCATAGTGTTCGGATACTTTTTTGAGCGACTATTATATACACGCTATTTATAAGTATTCTTTGTTGTTCCTGAAAGGCACAGGGACGGGGGTGGCTCAGTCGGTAACGCGCCAGGCTCGTAATCTGCAATTTCCAGATTCGAGTCCCACCTGGGCCAACGTTGAGATTTATCTCCGCAAAACTCCCTGCCCTGCTCTCTGTCAGTAGGGGACACCGATAGATGGACTTGGAAAGGCCGTCGTTCTTCGGATAGGACGTTACGCCGTGGCCCCGTGTGTGGGAGAGACATACTCTGTACACTTTAAAGAACACATTGGATGGCCTTGACTACCATCTGTCTCCTAAACGCTATCCAGTGGATTCTCTCCCCTCAACTTCTCTGAGCAGTCTGGGTCCTTGTGACCTGGCCATTTATAGCCCATGGTGTGCAAAACAATGTCGCTCAGAGGTAAATCAACGCAACCTTGGAGGTACAGGAATATCGATTCCCCCACCCCTTCCAATTTTAAGGCTCAAAGTATTAAAAAATAGAGTTTATAGACGGTAAATTATAGCTCGGCCAATACTAAAGGTGGGCTGTGCGCCATTCTTCTGAAATGATGCACAGATTCATAGCTTTAGAGCTATGAATCTGTGATTCTGACTCTTTAGACCTGAGGTCCTGTCACGTCTTCTTGTGGTTCAGGATGTCAGTATCTCTCCAAGAAGTCTCTGAAGGAGAAACGAATGGAGAGGGTTGCCAGAACAGTTTAGTCTGTTGTCCATAGTTCACTATGGCCATTTTTATTTTGCTTTTTTTTTTCTTTCTACTACTCTGCTGAAGAGTGACAAACATCACAGAATCTTGGCAGCGACATTTAATCCACTCGGATTGTCTCCTGAATTAGATACGTTTAACAGATTCTGAACTTGCTGCACTGATCGAATTCCGTGATGCGAAATTATATCACTGCTGTTTTTCATTCATTTTTGATTTCTAACCCCAAATGTGCAGATGCACAAAGCACCTTATATTAGACGATCCTGTTCAGAAGTCATCACAGACAATTTGAACTCTTGCATCTAAGGCATCGCCTTTACTAAACCCAAGCGATATGTCTCATGCTGGTCATTCTTTCTGATTCTTGAAAAGATCTTCTCTGAAGCTGATGTGTGAAGTTTACCAGCATTGAAAGCTTTTAACATATGGGAACTGGTTTTTACACCATGCATAAATTAGGAGCTATTATATTGTTGGCCCTACCTCTCTGAATAAATTAAATTCTTTTAGATATCCTAATAAACATTTTTACAGGTACAGTCGCTCAAAAAAATATCGGAACACTGGCACGAACATCTGGCAACCTTCGTGTACATACACGAAGGTTGCCAGATCACTAATTTCTAAAAAAATCTTTGCCAGATATTTTTTCTGATATCTGTAATCAACCATAGTGTTCGGATATTTTTTTGAGCGACTGTATTTCGAATTCTGCCACGAAAGGAGACATTGCTCTTGTGTCTGCATGACGTCAACACCAAAAATGATTCTGACTCTGACTTTTGGGTGGGAATGATAGGTCTTTTTGGCACTGGTGGTTGTAACAAAAATGTGGAAAGTTTCCTATATGTGACATTAACATTTATAAATATACATCGGTTTCGCCTAAATATGAAATATGTTTCATTATCTATTAATTGATATCATATATATAGCTTATTATGACTGAATGAGAAGGGTTGGGTTGTTTTACCACTGAGCGGCCCTTTTTTGCACACCATGGGCTAAATGGCCAGGTCACAAGGACCCCGAGGGCTCAGAGAAGGTTGGGGGAGGGGACCCACTGGAACTGCTGTTGGGAGACAGATATAGCCTCCCGTCAAGGCCATCCAGTGTGTTCTTAAACGTGCAAAGGGTATGGTTCTCCCGCACACGGGATCCGACGGACGGCGGTCTTTCCAAGGCCATCGCTGTCCTCCAGTGACCGTGGGCAGGGCGGTGAGTTGCGGAGATAAGTCTCAACGCTGACCCAGCGGGGACTGAATGAGAAGGGAAAACGTTAATCCTAGCTATGATGCTAAAATGATGGAAATCTGGAAAGTTACACAAAGTGGTAATCCGGATCGTAGATCTCAGGGAGAAAATCCAAAAATTTGATATCCGATGTCTCAACGTCATACTGAATAAGTTTGCTTCGTGGATCAATACGGAGATAATGTGAATTCTGAAATAGCCTGCTCCTATTCCTTTCGAAGTACAGTTCTATTATTCTAATACCGATTATTTGAAGCTGAAAGATCTCCACTTATCTTAGAATGAAGCTTTTATAGGGAAAGAGAAAGAGGAACCAGTTAAATGAACCAAATACCAGTTTAATTAGTTTCCTATGTCCATCAGTACATTATAAAGTCACTTTGAAATAGATGGGATGTAAGTTTTGAAATTTGCCTTCTTATACCCAGGCACTTGTAATTTATTTACAGTTAGGGTGTACATACAGAAAAAGAGAATGTAGATCAGCATTTCTCAAAGTGTGCTCCGTGACCTCTGGAGCTATGCGAGCACATATTAAAAAACGCTGACCTGTTGAAGAGTTATTTGTTTTCATTTCGATAGAACTAGTCTCATAATTGCAATATTCTCTTATTACAGGCATCGTTATTTTTAGTGGAATTGTTATTTGTAACATTGCATATTTAATATATCTATATTTAATTGTTATTTAATTATTTTTTAAATGGGCCATCGCATTGCGCCAGGGTGCAAATTGTCATATAAAGAGCATTCCTTTTCGATTCCTCGTGACAGAGCAAAAAGATAAAAATTTTATATTGTACAGTCGCTCAAAAAAGTATCCAAACACTATGGTTGATTGCAGAATTCAGAAAAAATATCTGGCAACGATTTTTTTAGAAATTAGTGATCTGGCAACTTCGTGTCACGTGATTACAGAATTCAGGAAAAATATCTGGAGCGTGTACAGCAACTGTATACGCTCCAGTTACCATTCACAGCAAACTGGAGCGTGTGCAGTTACTGCACACGCTCCAGTTTGCTGTGAACGGTAACTGCACACGCTTAATATTTCCGTGAGTGAGCTCACACGATCCAATGTGCTGTGAACGTTAACCGCAACCGCTCCAGTTTGCTGTGAACGGTAATTGCACACGCTCAATATTTCCGTGAGTGAGCCCACACGATCCAATGTGCTGTGAACATTAACCGCAACCGCTCCAGTTTGCTGTGAACGGTAACTGCACACGCTCAATATTTCCGTGAGTGAGCCCACACGATCCAGGTCTTTGTGAGCTCACACGATCCAATGTGCTGAGAACATTAACCGCAACCACTCCAGTTTGCTGTGAACGGTAACTGCACACGCTCAATATTTCCGTGAGTGAGCCCACACGATCCAGGTCTTTGTGAGCTCACACGATCCAATGTGCTGTGAACATTAACTGCAACCGCTCCAGTTTGCTGTGAACGGTAACTGCACACGCTCAATATTTCCGTGAGTGAGCCCACACGATCCAGGTCTTTGTGAGCTCACACGATCCAATGTGCTGTGAACATTAACCGCAACCGCTCCAATTTGCTGTGAATGGTAACTGCACACGCTCAATATTTCCGTGAGTGAGCCCACACGATCCAGGTATTTGTGAGCTCACACGATCCAATGTGCTGTGAACATTAACCGCAACCACTCCAGTTTGCTGTGAACATTAACCGCAACCACTCCAGTTTGCTGTGAACGGTAACTGCACACACTCAATATTTCCGTGAGTGAGCCCTCACGATCCAGGTCTTTGTGAGCTCACACGATCCAATGTGCTGTGAACATTAACCGCAACCGCTCCAGTTTGCTGTGAACGGTAACTGCACACGCTCAATATTTCCGTGAGTGAGCCCACACGATCCAGGTCTTTGTGAGCTCACACGATCCAATGTGCTGTGAACATTAACTGCAACCGCTCCAGTTTGCTGTGAACGGTAACTGCACACGCTCCATATTCATTGCATTATATATTCATACGCATTATATATATTAAAAAAAAGTATCCGAACACTACGGTTGATTACAGAATTCAGAAAAAATCTCTGGCAACGATTTTTTTTAGAAATTAGTTCCTAGCAACCTTCGTGTCACGTGACACGGAGGTTGCCAGATCACTAATTTCTAAAAAAATCGTTGCCAGGTATTTTTTCTGAATTCTGTAATCAACCATAGTGTTCGGATACTTTTTTGAGCGACTGTACAAATATAGCAAAAATCGTTAGAATATCAGAAAAAAATGGAAGCGACGTGGGACAGGGCTCCGCATAATATTTCATGATTAAAAAGGGCTCCGAGGCCAAAAAAAGTTTGAGAACCGCTGATATAGATAGCGAATACATCGAGAAATATTCATTTACGGTAAAACCGGCACGTGTCATATTCGATGAAGGGCAAGATCTAGCTAGGGAGACAGAAGAGCCATTCTCTCCCTGAAAACAAAAGGGCCTCCCTCTGGAGACTGCACTAACTGGATCATAGGCAAGCAAATATATATGTATATTATTACACATAAGTGTATTTTGCAAAACCATTTTTCTAAAAGACCATAAAAGACCACTAGTTCTAAAAGAACACCACTTATTGGGGCGGGGGTGGCTCTGTCGGGAGCGCGCCAGGCTCGTAATCTGCAGTTCCCAGGTTCGAGTCCCAGCTGGGTCAGCGTTGAGATTTATCTCCGCAAAATTCCCTGTCCTGCCCACGGTCAGTAGGGACACCGATGGGCTTGAAAAGGTCACCGTCCATAGGATGGGACGTTAAGCCGTGATCCCGTGTGCGGGAGAGCCATACCCTGTGCACGTTAAAGAACACGCTGGATGGGCTTGACAGGAGGTTTACCATCTGTCTCCCAACAGCTGCTCCGGTGGGTCCCCTCCCCCAACCTTTTCTGAGCCTTCGGGGTCATTGTGACCTGGCCATTTAGCCCATGGTGTGAAAAAAGTGTCGCTCAGCGGTAAAACAACCCAACAACCTAAAAGACCATAGAACTGATGGTGAAGGGACATTGCATTATCTGATAAGAATAATTACTGAAAGGAAAATGCTTCAACGGCGTTCTGGTCCGAGCTGGTTCAATACTTCCACCCTCTCTAATTTTTTTAGATCCGTGATTGGTCCGTCCATTAGAGGAAAGAGCATTGCTGTGCTATGAAATCTGCATCATTTATCGTGATTTCAGTCTGAACTTCAGAAAATCTGAAACTTAATGAAGACACAACACGCAAGAAGAACTGGAAAGCTTCGTTATCGATATCAGTCTACTGCGAAAGGTCTCTCGAACAACAGAAGAAATCTGGTATCAAAACTAATTATGTCGAAAGGCTGGAGACATTAGCATGACCCAATTTGGCTCGTGGCCCAGTTACATAATCGCACGGAATGACTAATATAGATGTTTTAGCAACAGGGAATGTGCAAATGGGCCATTGAATTACCTGGTTACGGCAAGACGCAACTAATTACTAGGTTCTAGAGAACTTTTAATTTGCTTTGCATCTTTTTAACTCATTAATCCGGCAACGGTTTATTAGATTCCAGTTCGGATTCTAGAGTAAGTCGGATTATTTTACCTCTGAGGGGCACTTGTTTTGCACACATTGGGTTAAATTAACTGGTCAGGAGGGTACCAGGGGATTCACTGTTAGGAGACAAAAGTCTCCCATCAAAACCATCTAGTGTGTTTGTTAACGTACAGTCGCTCAAATAAATATCCGAACACTATGGTTGATTACAGAATTTAGAAAAAAATATCTGGCAACGATTATTTTAGAAATTAGTGATCTGGCAACCTTCGTGTCACGTGAAACGAAGGTTGACAGATCACTAATTTATAAAAAAAATCGTTGCCAGATATTTTTTCTGATTTCCGCAATCAACCATAATGTTCGGATATTTTTCAATATATATAATGAGTATGAATATATAATGCAATGAATATTGAGCGTGTGCAGTTACCGTTAACATCAAACTGGAGCGGTTGCGGTTAATGTTCACAGCACATTGGATCGTGTGAGCTCACAAATACCTGGATCGTGTGGGCTCACTCACGGAAATATTGAGCGTGTGCAGTTACCGTTCACAGTAAACTGGAGCGGTTGCGGTTAATGTTCACAGCACATTGGATCGTGTGAGCTCACAAAGACCTGGATCGTGTGGGCTCACTCACAGAAATATTGAGCGTGTGCAGTTACCGTTCACAGCAAACTGGAGCGGTTGCGGTTAATGTTCACAGCACATTGGATCGTGTGGGCTCACTCACGGAAATATTGAGCGTGTGCAGTTACCGTTCACAGCAAACTGGAGCGTGTGCAGTAACTGCACACGCTGCAGTTCCAGGTAACTGGAGCGTGTACAGTTGCTGTACACGCTCCAGATATTTTTCCTGAATTCTGTAATCACGTGACACGAAGGTTGCCAGATCACTATTTTCTAAAAAAAATCATTGCCAGATATTTTTTCTGAATTCTGTAATCAACCATAGTGTTCGGATATTTATTTGAGCGACTGTACAAAGGATGAGGCTTTCTTGAACATGGGACTGGAACCTGGGAACATCAGGTCACGAACCTAGAGCACTACTGACTGAGCCAACCGTTGCTCTTTCTAAGGAGGGATGTTTCTCTTATTTCTGCAGAGGAGGAGGTGACGAAACCTTTGAAACAAAACAATGCAGGCATACCTTTCATCTTTCTCACAACGGATGCTACATAATCCATAAATAGAATTTCAAAAACATACTCCCAGGTTAATAGTCTGCAGTTCCCAATTCGAGTCCCACCTGGGCCAGCGTTGAAATTGATCTCCACAAAACTTCCCGCCCTGGCCTTGGTCAGTAGGGGACATCGATGGGCTTGGAAAGGACGCCGTCCGTCGGATGAGACGTTAAAGCCATGACTCCGTGTGCGGGAAAGCCATACCCTGTGCACTTTAAAGAACACATTGGATGGCCATGATGGGAGTCTACCATCTATCTCCTAACAGCTGTCCCCTCCCCCAACCTTCTCTGAGCCTTCGGGATCTTTGTGACCTGGCCATTTAGCCCATTGTGTCTAATCCTCCCACAACCCAACTCCTATAATATGGCAATGGAAGTAATATCCGATAGCTGAGGGCTAATGCATTTTAAGGAGAAAAACGACTATGAATACCAGCCAACGCATGTATGTGGTTTCCTGATGAAGTGTCCTCTCTCATTGATCCTTTTCTATGAAGAACTTACCTAGCATAATAGTTAGCTTGCCTAATTTACCCCCGGGAGTGTATGTGGGTAAGGGTTTACGTGTTTCATGAGAAGCTAAAATAAACCTAACAGAGTTTATACGTTATTTCTGTCCTTTGTGTTGATAAATCCTTTACTCCCATGTTAAAACTTTACTTATGCAAAAAAACATACTGTGGATCTATAAGATCTCTACAGCGTGTGAGCAGCCTTGAGAAATACCATAGACGCTTCCGGGGGGGGGGGCGGATTTCGAAAGAGCATTCCTCCTTCGAGTAAATAAAAAAACTACATATAAATCAATTTAATAAAGCCGGAACTGCTGTTGGGACATTTAAGAATTTTTACAGATTGTGGAAAAATAAGTGTATACATCTGAAGACTAAAATTGGATTGTATAATAGTTTTTACCTTTTCTAAAGTTTGATACGATATCGAAATTTTAACCCTTTCTATGCAACAGTAAACTTGATACCTTTGATTCTAGATGTATACTCTTTATCTTGTGTAGGAAGTGGTTTGAACAAGCATGATGCTATCAACTCCATTGAACAGCATCTTGTGTGCAGTAAGAGAACGCATTTGTTCTGTCATGTTGCCGTCATCATACAGATGCACATATCAGCAGTTATGAAGAGTGTAGCTAAAAAAAATTTAAAAGAAAAACAGGAACACTTAGAGGGCAATGTATAAACAATGTTAAACAGGACTTCGTTAGAATTGGCCTGCAATGGCCAGATGTAACAGCAGTAGTCCAAGGTGGAGAACTAAATTACACCGCCTGTTTCGACCTCTGTTGTCCTTAGATACTTGAGAATTATATAGGTATGGTTTAAAAGTGTGTGTTTATTTTTCTCTCTGTTTGGTGAAGAGCCTTGACCTCCTAAAAGCTAGGACCTAACTACTCTTATCGTACCTTAGAACAACGTAAGAATTTGGACAGCCAAAATTTCTTCCACTCTCCCCAAAAACAGTGGCTCTTCCAAAAACCGTGGTAAGTACTTTTCTTAAACGATAAGAGTTAGGATCACCAAATTCAGTATACCATTTCTCCTGACATTAAAGCAACGTAAGGATTTGTCCTCCAATCTTTCTAGCCACCCACCCTCAGACAAAAAGTAAATAAATAAAATGGAGGGATTTCTCTTAAAAGGTTAAGAGCAATGATCATCGAGTTTGGTAAGAGCAATGATCATCGAGAAGATGTTATATCTTCTCATCGTAAGTTAAAGAAACGTGAAGGTTTGATCAATCTGTCTTTCTTTTCCTTTACCCAAAAGCCACCCCCCCCCCCCCACACACACACATACACATACCCTCAAACACACATGAAAATATGGAAATAATTTCTTATAAACGATAAAAGCTATAATCTCCGAAAACAGTATACAAATTTCATAGCGTTAACTCTAACCCACCTCCACACAAAAAAATTAGGGAAAGGGAATGCGTAAACGAATACCAAGTGTAACGAGTTATATCTGAAATGAAAGCTTCTGCCGTGGGAATATCATGGGCTAACAAAAATTCTATTCCAACCTTTGTTTCTCCTTCGCAACCACAAAACAGGAAAAAAAATCCACGGTGATCCATCATAATCAGTTGTATGTTAACTGAAGGCTCGTAACGTGGGAAATGTCACCTACAATATTTTTAAGAGAGTTTAAGACCCGAGGAAGCCGGGGAAATCTGCCAGTGTTAAATTAAAAGGAACTGCTTAAATTTAATCATATATTTTGTAAGATTTTTCCCTCTTACACTTCCATGGAAATGCTTCTGACGCCGTTCATGGTGAGATGGTGAGGACTTTTTAGTTCCTTCCCTTAAGTCGCACAATCAGCTTCAGATCACAATATTAAATAAAGTGCTAACATTCCTTACGCAGCAGTCCTAATGCATGCTCTCCGAGGTGAGATTGATGGTTTACACGCATGGATCTAGAAAAAAAATAGGGAGGGAGGACAAACGATGCAATTGGGCCGGTAAATGGAAGGGGAGCAACAGACTCATTCGTTTTAGAAGCGTTTGAAAGTTTTCTTGATAAATGTGTGAAATATGCACAAGTTTAATGCTTTTTAGTCTCCATTACCCTTATTAGCATTCTGAAAATGGGGATAGTGCCTTGCCCCTCGGGGCGGGGATGGCTCAGTCGGTAGCGCGCCAGACTCGTAATCTGCAGTTCCCAGGTTCGAGTCCCAGCTGGGTCAGCGTTGAGATTTATCTCCGCAAAATTCCCCGCCCCGCCCACGGTCAGTAGGGGACATCGATGGCCGGTAAAGGCCACCGTCCGCCGGATGGGACGTTAATCCGTGCGAGGGAGAGCCATACCCTGTGCACGTTAAAGAACACGCTGGATGGCCTTGACGGGAGGCTACATTTGTCTCCCAACAGCTGTTGCAGTGGGTCCCCTTCCCCAACCTTCTCTGAGCCTTCGGGGTCCATGTGACCTGGCCATTTAGCCCATGGTGTGCAAAAAAGTGCCGCTCAGAGGTAAAACAACCAACCCTTGTCCCCCCTAGATCCGACTTTGGTGGTTTCCGTTTATCTATATTTAGCATCGTATATTTTCCGGCTGTGAAAATACTCGAACTTGAACCATTAATCCGATAATCTTCATAATGAATCTCAATTACGTTCCTAAAAGAAGACAACGAGTTTTATTTTTAATACAAAAAACTGAAAGTCACTTTCCCACAGCACACAAATTACGTAAATGTTAGGCCCAGCAGAAATAACCGGTCGCAGTTCATCATGAGACCAATCTGATAGTGAATGGTGGCAATGGGTGGTGTGGACGACGACCACGCGCAAATCAATCGTTGTTTGCCGCTGCGTGCATCACGCGATTGCTACTAATCCCCAGTTGCAGTCCATTTCGATCAGTACACGTGGAATCGACGTGGAGCTTGTGAAGCCACGACTTGGGAACGGAGTTCACTCTGCCCTTGGGGAGGGGAACTGTTCCCATGCACGTGAATGGAAACGAATCGTTACCTCGTGACAGGAAAGTTTTGAAATTACACATTAATTAGCACACCGAAACTGTTTCAGGGGAGAAAAATGTAATTTACGATTCGCATCCTAATGCTATATATATCTCGCTAAGGGGAACGATTCCAGCTCTATACCTGTTATGTTTTTCTAACAATTTCTCTGCTGCTCTGTTGATGTAACTCGTAGAAACGCTACGGTAAAAAGACAGCGAAAAAAGGAAACAGACGGAATGTCTGCTTTCTTTTTTACGCTTCTTACACAGGTAGAAAACTACGGTTGTTTGATTGGGTTGTTTTACCTCTGAGCGGCACTTTTTTGCACACCATGGGCTAAATGGCCAGGTCACATGGACCCCGAAGGCTCAGAGAAGGTTGGGGGAGGGGATCCACTGGAACAGCTGTTGGGAGACAGATGGTAGCCTCCCGTCAAAGCCATCCAGCGTGTTCTTTAACGTGCACAGGGTAAGGCTCTCCTGCAAACGTCGAATCCGACGGACGGCGGCCTTTCAAAGCCCATCGGTGTCCCCTACTGATCGTGGGCAGGGCGGGGAATTTTGCGGAGATAAATCTCAACGCTAACCCAGCTGGGACTCGAACCTGGGAACTACAGATTACGAGCCTGGCGCGCTACCGAGTGAGCCACCCCCGCCCCAGAAAACTACGGTAAAAAAGAAATACAGGTGAGACGGAAAATCCTAAAGAGATTCCTTTCATCATATCATATTATGTTTCTGAAAAACGTTAACCGCGCTGCCTAAATGGTAGCTACCAAGTTTCACCTTTCGTAGGAGCAGGAGCTACGAAGTTATGGAAGAGCTCATCTCCAGTGAGAAGGCCTTGCTTACACCACCCACTTGAGAGTCTCGGGTGGGTATCCAGGATTTAGCTTTGGTGGGTGCCGAGAATTTGGTTTCGAGGGGTGGGGGTTAACTAAGACTTGACTTTGTCTTGATTTGCCTCTCCTCGGTGTCCCCTAGACCAAGGGTAGGGCGGGGAGTTTTGCGTAGATAAATCTCGACGCTAGCCCAAGTGAGACTCGAACCAGGAAACGGAAGATTATGAGCCTGGCGAGCTATCGACTAAGCCGCCTCCGCTTCATAATGAGGGTTCCCTTAGCATTGTTAGTATCGGGCCAAATCTAGCGGAGGGGGGGTGGCTATAGAATGTTATCAAGGATAATGCAGGCCAAAAATTATTAAACTTGTGAATATTTGACTCATTTTCATGAATTTTTCAGAACTTCTAAAATGAAGGGGGGAAATATTACAGTACAATAGAAACACAATCTCTTGCCCTCCCCCTCCCCCCAAATAATTTTTTCTAGACCGGGTCTGCTTAATATGCAAACAGGTTGCTATAGTGTAAAGCAATATTTTATCAAATTAAATCATCTGCAACCACGAGACAGAAGTAATCTCGCTGAAGAAACTTTGGCAATGCATATGTTATTGTATGTAAATAATAAAATTATTACAAAATACCTGAAAATTTGGATTATTTTAATTTCAAAACGATTTCAAGCAGAACCTGAAAAAAAAATTTATTGGCTTATTATTTTTTCGACCTGATTTCAACCCGAATTTGAAAAAACAAAATTGCCCGATAATTATCCCTCCTCTCACCCCTCATTTTTTTTAACGAAAACGTCATACTCTCAGGATAAAAATTCAAGAATCATAAAACATATCAACCAAATGTAAATTATCATAAAACATATCAAACTATAATTGCATTAAATCTATTATTGAGTTTTTCAATTATTTTAGTTTCTGTGTTTGGTCCTAACTTTAGATCACTAGTGTATGTGAATTAACTTATTTTTCTCCCTCACGAAATGGTCCAAATGAGCATTTATCTTTGAAAGATTTCTCCCAACGACCATAATCCTATATTGTTTACAAGAGCTTACAAAAGCACTGCATTGGCTTATTTGAAGTATTCCAGTTCCCTCACATTTCCCATTTGACCACTTATAGCTGAATGACACTTGTAATGAGTAACGACGTCCGCAGAAATTGTTAACCTAATGAAAAAAAACAAAAACTGTGTCGTTCGATAACGATAAGTTTCACGCACCAGTCAAAGTGATTACGAAACTGTTGCTCGGCATCGATCTTCCTGTCGCCCCTCGGCAACTTAATCGATTCTTCTTACTCCCTTGCGTTACTCTTATTAAATTTTTTACTGTTTGTTTCGTGCCCTTGACATAAACATTCATGCGATTTTATCATGCAACATCAGAAATGCTAAAACGCATAAGCGAACAAGCACAGTGGTTGGTTGGTCTCGTTTTTAAAATGTTACGAGTCCTTTGATGCATGCTCGACTATGCTTGCCAGATCAACATGTATTTTTCAGGTTTTATTTCATATAAAGATTTCATCTGAAAGTAATTATTTAATACATACGAAATATTCACTATCGATTCCTCCCTTCGTCGCCATGTTGAAAATAGATTTCTTATGAATAAGTAACCAAGTTGTGTTGCCAACATTATTTCGCAAAGTTTCGTTACCGAAATCTAAAAATTTCCATGTTTGGACGAAAATTTTATATATGTTACCGCTAAAGTGCAGAAATCAGTTATTCTACAGATTATTTAGGTATTGTGCAGATTAACTAGGGTGATCCGTTAACGTGCGGAAAATTGTTTCATTTCTCAAATTACCTAGGTAATCTGCAAATTACCTAGGTAATCTGCAAATTACCTGGATAATCTGCACATTACCTACTAGGCACTCGTTAAAATGAAAATAAGATCTTTGCTGGAACAACAGGAACGTTTCTGTATGCTTAGATTAACATAATGTTATTTATCTAGTGTCCGAGAGTAGAGTTGAAACTAGGGTCATCCCTCTGTCAACATGAATCAGTCGTCCGTATTATAAAAAACGCCCCCAAAATGAGCAGGCCAAGTGAGAACGAATCATTTTAGTGATTCGTTATCAAGAATGAATCACTTTACCGATTCGTTCTCACTTGGCCTCCGCTCATCCGGGGCGTTTTTTATAATGCGGACGAGTGAATCACGTGACACGAAGATTCATATTCAAGAGATTCACCACTATGAGAGAAACAAACTTTTGAACTTTAACGATACGGAAGCAGTTAATGTGCACATTACCTAGGTAAAATGCGGAAAACTCTTGATTCCGCACGTTAACGGAGCAAATCAGTTAATCTGCAGATTAGCTAGGTAATGTGCACATTAACGGCTTTCGAGCTTTAGCGGAACATATACACTTGCATAATCGGTAAATAAATGATAATTAAATATTCATAATTAATATTTCAAATATAATTTTATATATTAGTACTTTTTATTTTTTCTTGTCAAATATTTTCCTCTCAATTTATAATAAATATATTAAAAATATAAAGAAAAGGAATAAAAGAGGTTAAATGAAAGTACTTCTGTTACAATAAAAACATTACGGTCATTGGTCTTCAAGTCAAAAGGTCGCAACAGACTTCTCGTATCTGGGTATAGATCTTACCTTTAACTGAATTGTTTTTTTTTTCACCTAAGTGGCATTGTTTAGTACACAATGGACTAAATGACCAGGTCACAAGGCCCTCTCAAGTGATCAGAGCTAATTACGGAAAGATTATCCACTGGACAACTGTTAGTAATGTGGAAACTTGCCATCAATGTCATCTAGGGAGTTTAACGTACACCTGATATGACTTTCTTGAGCTGCGACTTAATGTCCAATCCGATGGACGGTGGTGTTTTCAAGCCTATTGTTTCCCCTTCTCACTGATGGCAGAGTGAGGATTACGGATGAAAATCACAATGCAGGCACAGTAAGTACTAGACTCTGGGAGCAGTTCTTTATGAGCCTGTTCAACTACTGACTGAAATACCCCTGCTCCAGTTACGGTGAAATAATTTAATCGGCCATATGCGTAATTTTCCGAGAAGGTACTTAATCTAAATATAGATAAATAGATAGATACGGGGTGTCCTAGATAGAATGGATACATTTCAAACGTGTTTCATGGGTAAATAAAAAAATTTTGGAAAATACAGTTTTCACCATATGAACAAACAACTCAAAACGTTTATAAAACTTCAACTTGAACTACAACTCCATCTGGTATTCAAATGTCTAAAACAGAGTCCATTCATAACTTTCGTCTCTCCATTCAATAGACGACGGCGGAGCCCCCAGAGATCTCGGACAATTCTGACAGGTTCATTACGTACCCACCATAGCTAAAAGCACGATCTCCAAACCCTATATTGCAAAAACTAAGTGCGACCATCACACTAAATACGGGATCGATTGGTCGAGCACCTGAGGAATTGCGGGGAAAACTTCCGCTACCGGTGACGTCGCCTCGGAACGAATGTCAGCATATCCGTTAGGAATAACCCCGTTCTACTCTGAATCATTTTCTTTAGTCCCGAGCAAAGCCGGTCAATTCTGCTAGTTTGATACAAATTTGACGCTAACACTTCTGCCGGTTTTGCTATATATTTTCAATATATGTCGACAAACATGATAAATCTAATCACTTTTACAGGTTATTTTTATATTATTCCCAATATACTCGTATATTGGTATATATGATAAATTTTGCGTATTCTTTTAATACCAAAAAGTGTATTGAAATTTTACGTCATCGCATCTGGGTGAGTAGAAGGTCTTTGCAAAGCTGATGTTCAGTAGCGAAACTAGATGTCATGAACTCTGGTGCAAAATATTCTAGTGGGCCCCTATCATACAGAATAGAATGAAAGGGGGGGGGGGGACTCCACTCCCGAAGAATCCGTAGCACCATAGGGTTCCCGATGTTTGCAACCATCGTCATCAAATTGTAGTTTTGCTCCTGGTGACGTTTGCTGACAAGAGAGGAGGATGGGATACGATCAGTGCTTACGCAAGATTTTTGTTTAGTAAATATCTTTATTTCTTTTTTACATGAGTAAAGTATACTTTTAGTACACATTCATTTATGTATTAATCAACTATGTGCATTTTGTCACAAACCTCTGATTGCTCGAATGCTGACGATTGCTGACATAAGGAAGTGAAAGGTAAAATATATTCAAAAGATTTCCTGACGAAATATTTGAATGCCTTCAGTGGTGATAAATTTTACGTCAATTATCTCTTTTTCAGACTGTCTTATGTCATTTCCAATATATCAGGGAGAGGCAAGTTCTTCAATAAGAAGAACCACAAAACATTTTTCATACATTTTTGAATGTTCAAGAGCCACAGTAAATATTATTTTAAAATTGGATTTATAAATAATAAAAAATAAAACTATATAGTAATTCTACTCACCAAAGCAGAATATGTTTAATCTCTGCTCGTTGAAGATATTGAGTCTTCATTTTTGCAGTTAATAATTTAAAATCTAGCTAGTAGGATGTCAAACTGTTCTAAGAAGCTCAGTGAGGTGGCTGTTAGTGAGGATAGCACAATGTTTTGACTTGACAAATTTCATTACAGAGAAGAGAGATTCACAGCAGTAAGTTGTCCCAAAACCAGAGAGTAGTCGGAAGCTAGTTTTTTGAAGATTGGGATACTTTGCTTCTGGGATTTGTTTCCAAAAGTCAGTTAATAGTTATGTTCCGCTACCGCCGCAAGCGCGTAACTTGTGTGTACTGCATGAAGAGTGATGCCCAGTTGCATCATCCGTACTTGTTTAAAACAAGTTTTGGTTATGTTTTCGTTTCCTTCGTAATCTATTGAAAACGGCGATTTCAATGGTATACTTCTGAATTTTATACCTCTCGGGTCTACAGGAAGGCTACCGTTTCCTCTCCCGGATCTCAAAGGGTTAATATAAAAATTTAGGAAAATTGGCATTGAAACCCAATATTGTCTCGGGAACAGCAGTTTGCCCACCTTTACAATATATGTTGAGAAACCAACAAGAAGTGCTAACCTTAGTGCAACTCGATACCGACCTTTGAAGTCATTATTCTCGAATAGGAATATTTCGGAAAATGTCAAATTTGGAGGA
Source organism: Ryuthela nishihirai (assembly GCA_038380435.1). Lineage (NCBI taxonomy): Eukaryota > Metazoa > Arthropoda > Arachnida > Araneae > Heptathelidae > Ryuthela > Ryuthela nishihirai. The sequence continues at coordinate 51,643,168 of JAWZYU010000019.1, read as the reverse complement.
GGTTCAATATCAAAATGGGGCTTATTTTCTTTCGGCGGTTTTATCTATAACACGAAGATATTGATTCATTAGATAAATTAAAGTATTGCAATAGTAAAAGCCAATGGTGTTTCAGTAGGTTCTGTTTCAACTAGAATTTTTCTTTAAACTTTTCGTTACTAATTAATCAATCTTTCTGTATCTTAAATGCAACCTCGGGAACAAAATCAGCTTCCTTTAGTTATATCTTACAAACTGTTATTTCTTCGAATACCTTCGGGGATAATGAGTTTAGATTTAATTCTTGAATTTGGATATATTCAATCTTCCCCTTCCCAAGTAAGGTTTGATGTCTTACCATTTCAGTCTGATTCACGAAAATTGTCTGATAAAAATCCAGTCTAGGAGAACCAGCAGCTAGCAGTATTAGAGCAGAGGCATAACGACTATCAAACTAAAGGAAGGAATTTGTTTACATTGAGTATGTCTAGCATCCATTCCTCTAGATGGCCCCCAACAATTTAATCACAAAACAACACTTCTTTCCTGTTGGTTTTCGTTTGTTGGTCAATCGATTTATGGATTTGCCATAATAGTTGTTCCATTTATTTCTCCATCTCTGTGGCCGATCATAACGACTTATGCATCAAATACTACTTGGCATCTTCAATTACCAAATGTGGTTGATGGGACTCAGGAATTTATCTACAGCATCAACTAAGAACTTCCCCCCATACACTTTTTTTCGATCCCCCAATCATACACTGTTATTAAAATTGAAACATTTTCATCTCTCATTTAATCTCCTTAGAAATCGAAACCCTCTTTTCCTATCTCCTCAGGGGCTGCGGTTGGTGGCTCAGTCGGTGCACGACTAACTCCGCTCAGTGAGAAAGGGGATACCGATGGGCTTGCAAAGGTCCATCGGATAAGACATTAAGCCGTGGCTCCGTATGTAGGAAAGCCATACTATGTGCACTCTGAAGAACACGGTAGATATCCTTGAGGAGATGCTGTTGTCTTTCAACAGCTGGGTCCCCTTCTCCCTACTTTCTCTGAGCCATGGGAGAAGCTGGGTCCCCTTCTCCCTACCTTCTCTGAGCCACGGGAGAAGCTGGGTCCCATTTTCCTTACTTTCTCTGAGCCATGGGAGAAGCTGGGTCTCCTTCTCCCTACCTTCTCTGAGCCACGGGAGAAGCTGAGTCCCCTTCTCTGAGCCACGGGAGAGCTGGGTCCCCTTTTCCTTATTTTCTCTGAGCCATGGGAGAAGCTGGGTCTTCTTCTCCCTACCTTCTCTGAGCCACAGGAGAAGCTGGGTCCCCTTCTCCCTAATTTCTCTGAGCCATGGGAGAAGCTGAGTCCCCTTCTCCCTACTTTCTCTGAGCATTTTTCACCTAGCCATTCAGCTCATACTGCACAAAAAAAGTGCAGCTCAGAGATAAAACAACCCATCCCTCTCCTCATGTTTGCATTTCTTGTGCAGAACAGTTGTACTGCTTACACTAGTTATAATTGAAAATGGAATTGCATCTAAAGTATGAACAAAAGAAAATATTTTCACGTAAAATCAAGTAATTTAATCTTTCATTTTCATTTCAAATTCCATTTTACTGATAAATCAGTGATATTTAATAAATCTAAAAACTCATTATATACGAATTACTTGTGCTGCTACATATTTATAAAGCAATGTTAAACCACTGTTTCATTACTACATCGACCAAATAAGAAAATAAATTTTCTTGACGTTTCAAAACAAAAATCGCCTGGAGTAGCGACTTGGCTTTATAAAAAAAAGGCAAAAAAAAATACGCAATGACCATTCCTGTTGACTCAGTTCTTTGCAAGTTTATATCAATAATTCTCTACTTTTTGCAATGCGTATTGCCGATATAAATGCACCGCAAATACTACTGATTTAAGTTCAGCCACTTTCTCATAAGCTATGATGTATCTGTAAAGTCGATCAGCATGCTGCTTGAATACAATAGTGCATGGTCAGTCGGTTGTATCTTCAATGTGCATCTGCACGAATCACGTTACCTATTTCGCAGGCTTCTCTTTGTGTGTTCGGAGCCATGTGAACAAGGCACCACATCTGTTTACTGGCGTTGCTAGGTTGCAAGTGTCACAAACTGTTGCTAATGTCAACAGGAATGCTTTGACATTTTCTCGAATTATGACACAGCCCATGCGAAACTAAATCTAGCAAAACAAATAAGTTCAGAACGTTCCTGGATATTGAGCTTTTGCTTATTTGATTGGACTTAAAACACGAGAAGAAATAGAGATTCTCAAGCTACGATCGCTTAGGGGGCGACTTCTTCGACTGGGTCCCCTTCTTTCCTTCTTTCTTTCCCTACTTTCTCTGAGCCACGAGAGAAGCTGGGTCCCCTTTTCCCTACCTTTTCTGAGCCACGGGAGAAGCTGGGTCCCCTTTTCCCTACCTTTTCTGAGCCACGGGAGAAGCTGAGTCCCCTTTTCCCTACCTTCTCTGTGCCACGAGAGAAGCTGGGACCCCTTTTCCCTACCTTCTCTGAGCCACGGGAGAAGCTGGGTCTCCTTTTCCCTACCTTTTCTGAGCCACGAGAGAAGCTGGGTCCCATTTTCCCTACCTTCTCTGAGCCACGGGAGAAACTGGGTTCCCTTTTCCCTACCTTTTCTGAGCCACGGGAGAAGCTGGGTCCCATTTTCCCTACCTTCTCTGAGCCACGGGAGAAGCTGGGTTCTCTTTTCCCTACCTTCTCTGAGCCACGGGAGAAGCTGAGTCCCCTTTTCCCTACCTTCTCTGAGCCACGGGAGAAGCTTGATCCCCTTTTCCCTACCTTATTTTGAGCCATGGGATAAACTGGGGTAGGCTAGGGGGGGGAGGGCTCAGTCGGTAGGGCGCAGACTGGTAATCTGCAGTTCACAGATTCGAGTCCCAGCTGAACCAGCGTTGAAGTTTATCTCCGCGAAACTCCCCATCCTGCTCACTGTCAGTAGGGGACATCGATGGACTTAAAAACGCCGCCTTCCATCGGATGCGATGTTAAGCCGTGGTTCCGTGTGCTGGAGAATCATCCAGCTCGTTAAAGAACGCACTGGATGGTCTTGACAGGAGGCTTTCATCTGTCTGCCAACAGTTGTTCCAGTGGATCCCCCCCCCAACCTTCTCTGAGCCCTCAAAGTCCTTGTGACCTGGCCTTTTATTCCGTTGTGTGCAAAAAGGTGCTGCTCAGAGATAAAACAAACCAAAAATACGATCGCTTAGGATCTTTCTAAGATTGCAAGTGCATAAGAGTTGTTAATGTGGAGCTATCTCTACACCTGTCTTCTGTAATTAGGCTTACCATACGCCCCGGTTTTGAGCAATTGTCGGGGCGGGGGTGGCTCAGTCGGTAGAGCGCCAGGCTCGTAATCTGTAGTTCCCAGGTTCGAGTCCCAGCTGGGTCAGCGTTGAGATTTATCTCCGCAAAATTCCCCGCCCTGCCCACGGTCAGTAGGGGACAGCGATGGGCTTGGAAAGGCCGCCGTCCTTCGTATGGGACGTTAAGCCGTGGTCCCGTGTGCGAGAGAGCCATACCCTGTGCACGTTAAAGAACACGCTGGATGGCCTTGACGGGAGGCTATCATCTGTCTCCCAACAGCTGTTCCAGTGGGTCCCCTCCCCCAACCTTCTCTGAGCCTTCGGAGTCCATGTGACCTGGCCATTTAGCCCATGGTGTGCAAAAAAGTGCCGCTCAGAGGTAAAAAACCCAAACCCAACCCTTTGAGCAATTGTCCCAGTTTCCAATTTTTCCCTTCTGTCTACGACTTTCTTACTCGGCGGCAGAAATCTGGCAACTCTTTTGTACCTGATATTGTTAAGGATTGCATATTCGCAGGATTTGCATATTGGGAAACATGCAATTTCCACCAAACATGGTTTATGAACCCACACTATCAGTATAAAATTAAAAAATGATGAATCTTGTTTCCTCTCCACAAAGCATAAATATTATATTCGCATTCAGGGTCATCAGAAATAGGAAATGGTGTGATTTTTTTTTTCTTTTAGTGTGAGACCGATTCGAAAAATAATATGAATTGAGAGAACTAAAAATAATCAGAGACTAAAAAGTTTACGAAATTTAGAGTTAATCGGTTTAGATTCTGGCAAGCTTTTATAAAACGTTTTTCAAGCAGCTACTTGCTATATCGGTCTGACAATAGCCTGCCAGTATAACTATATCACAGATATCATTGTGTGGATAGTGAGACCTCACCAGAGAGACAATATAAGAAACGAAATATCATTTCCTTATCCGAGACTCGAACCCAGGTCCTTTTCATTAGTAGTCAAGTAAGGTAATCTCTTGGGCATCGGAATTAAATCTTTTTATCATAGGGCAAAACTCATATATATTATATATTTATATATTAAATTATTAAATATAGACTACGTTGGATATTTCGATATGGTCTAATTTCTTCTGTTTTTTTGGAAGAACGACTTATAACTGAAACCGTAATATATACGTATAAAAACGTAAATAAAATTAAACTACAAATATACGTAAAGAACTATTCATCTGAAAAAAATTACTACTGACTAGGCGGGCAATAAATTTTTTCAAATGAATAATTGTTGAATTCTATATCTACAGGTTATCTGTGTATTTCCTATGGATACGTAAAGAAGTTTCGCCTATATTATTACGTCCAAAGAATTACTCAATAAAACTAAAAACATTCAAGAATAAAATCATCGTAAGAACTATTTCAGTTGTGAAAAGCAAATGAAATCGGAAGCTCAAGGAAGCAGAAACTTGGATATTTAGTTTGTCGTTGGGGGCGTTCTCCACCTATTGAGGCTATTTTTAGAAATCAGTTCCTGACCCCTCTTTAGCACAAATAATACGTAAGCCTTCTAATGTCCTCCCTGTGGTCAATCCCACCACCACCACCCACTAGTAATCGGGTAGAGGTCCTAGCGTATAGGTAGAGGTTGGCCATCTCAAAATTGGACGCCATGTTTTGTCGTCTCTCGGATGTTTAGCGTGCATAGCTGAATGGTATTGCACGGTACTTATGGATTCCGGAAAAGGGTAGGGTAATATTTCAAACAGATTTCAGTGTTCGTGATTGGAAACACTTTAGAAAACGGCTAAAAAAGGAAAAGTAAATTTTAGGGCTTTTTTTTTAAAAAGAAGATAATTTCGCTTTGTTGTCTGTCCGTCTGTAGACATCGAACTTTTTTGTTGATGCAGATAAATAAAAAATTCTTTTTCTGTTAGATAGGTATTAATAATATATTACGATTTGCATTTTTCAAATCTCCCAAAAGTTATAACTGCGCCCTCTAATGGTTGAAAAAGTTTAAGATTTCAAAATATCAAACGGATATTCCAAACGATGAAGTTAGATTAGAAGTTTGAAATTTTGGTGTTGAAATGTGAAGGTTACAAAGTTACCATTGGCAACAATCACCTGACCCTTTAGACCCAGAGGGTGAGGAGAATGCAACTTTTTTTTTTGTTTTAAAAGAAAAGTGTATGTTTTTAAAGATAAATTAAAAATTCTTTTTGGGTTGGACAGATATTTATGAAATATTACAATTTGCATTTTGCAAATTTCTCAAAAGATATAATTGCGCCTTCTAACGGTGGAAAAAATCGTAAAAACCCAAAATTTAAAACGAATATTGCAAACGATGTAGTTATGCTAGAAATTTATAATTTTGGTGGTGGAATGTGACAGTCTTGAAAATTCCATTGACAACCTACGAGTTGACCCCTACGCCCAAGGTAGGTAAGAAACAGAACGGTTTTAAGAGATAATTGGAAATCTCTTTTTTAGTTGGTTACTAATGAAATGTAATTCGCATTTTCAAAGGCAGTTTTAATTTATATCATTAGAGATCATTAAATATCGAAACTGCAAAACTTTTAAAGAATATTTCAAGTGATCTGTTTATGGTAGAAATTTCGGCATGTAAAGTTCTGTTATGGTAGAAATTCCACTCACAGCAATGATCTGCCCACTATTTTCAGAGGAGCCGGAGAAAAGCAACTTTTTAAATTTAAGAACTAAAAGACAAATACTTTTTATGTTTTATAATTACTAATAAAATACTAATATGTGCATTTCCCTTATCATACATTAAAAAAGAAAGAAATATCCCCTCAAGCAGCTGCTTGTACAAAGGTCTGACAGGAGTCCATCAGTTTATACGCCATAGCAGAAGGTCCATGAGGATGGCGGGACCTCAGCAGAAAAACAACACGAACATCCATAATTAAAACTTTTAAGGAGTGAAAAATTAGGCAAAGGAAGAACTTCATTCTCTTTGAAAATGAGATTGCCATATGCGCCAGAGGCAATATGCGTTCTTCTAGTTATTTTACACTTTCAGTACCCTCTGACAGTGGAAATTCGAACTACTGTATAATTGAAAAATAAACTCTTAATATTTTATTAGTACCTGTAATGTGCAAGATAAGTTTTTCATTTATCTCTTCAAGCAGAAAAGTTGCATTTTACCAACGGGACAAATCATTACTATTAGTGTAAACCACTTGACCATTACACTCTATGACCAAAAATTTAAGTTTCTAGCAAAAAATAGATCTTTTGCAATATTTATTTAATGATTTGTTATTTACCAGCTTTTTTCGGCAGCTAGAGGTCGCCTTTCGAGTTTTTATATGCCATCTTTAGCTCTCTCTAACACTAGAAATTCCACTGATGGGGATTCAAAAAATGTAAATATTAATATTCTTGTAGAAAAAAATTTCGCCGACTACGAAATTCGAACCTGCATCTCTCCACAAACATGTCAGAGTATTCTAACCTGTTGAACTAACGCCGGCTTATTTCACAAAAAACATTTATTGATTTATAGACGTCTACAGGTAACGCTGAGATTATCAAATATTGTTTAAATCATTAATATTTTGTTAGTGTCTGTAAGACAAAAATATATATATTGGTAGTAAATAATCACAGGATAAGTCCTGTAGACATGGAACTCATGAAATGATGAGCTGAAAAAATCAGCTCATCATATATATATTGTTTCGTTTATCTCTTAAAAAAAAAGTTTCATTTCCCCACACCGTTTTGCCTAAGACGGCAAAGCCTTGTTGCCATTGTAAACATTATGACCATAACACTCTACTACCAAAATACTCAGATTTCCAGTGTAAATAATTTGTTTGCAATATTCGTTTGAAATTTTAGCATTTTCCATCTTTTTCCACCGCTAAAGGGCGCTAGTAAAGCTATAGAAAATTTTCTAAGTTGCGAATCGCAATATCTGTTCGACATCTTTCCAACCCAAAAATAATTTTTCATTTAGCTCTAAAAGTTGAAAAGTTGATTGTCTATAGACGGACAGACAGGTGAAAAGACAGATAACAGTTAACAGACAGATTGACAGACAGACGAACAAGTATTGGCATAGAGAGACGACAAAGTAGAAATATTAGCTCGTTTTTCAAACGAACCTTAAAAGAAATTTTTTGTTTGTTTTCAGTGATAGCTAATCGCTCCCCACACCATGATGCCCATAGTGGGCCCTGTGTGTCGCTGGCGGATGCATGATGGAAGAAGTTGCTCATTTTGTCGCCTTCGGGTGTGTAAACAACCATCAGACGCTCTTAAGCAGAATCTGGTTTCATCACTGAAGACCACAGATTACCATTCTTCCCTCCATTGAACTCGTTCTTGACACCACTGCAAACGTGCTCGACAGTGAAGAGGTTACAGTGGTAACCGTGCCAGTGGCATGTCTGCCCGTAATCCTGTTTCCAAAAGATGATTGCGTATCATTCTTGTAGACATGGCTGGTACGACAGAAGATCGAACTTGTGACACCATAAGCATTCGCTCTACCACCGCCGCCCTTCTGATACACTGATTCTCTTGTGCATCAGTAATTCTGTGTTGCTCGGAACCATGTGTGCAAGTATGCAAATGCTCTTCTGACCATCGACACCACCATTGTACTACTGCCGATACCTCTGGTCCAATGCGGTGTGCAATTTGACGAAAAAACCAACCTGCCTCTCGAAGACCCACTATATACGACCTTGCTCAAACTCCACTAACTGAACAAATGTTGCGTGCCTAGAACAAACTACCGCGAACAAATGTTGCGCTGTTGCGCATTTTTAGTGATCGGGTTTTATGAAGCTAAGTCTCAAAGTTTGTGTTGAAACAGCATATCTGATCTGCAATATCCGACCTGCGTCGTCAAGACAAAACCTGCGATACAAGACAAATAACTTCTTTCTTCACTCTCTGGTCCTTAAATATGCGCTGTGTACATATGCATGTTGTCGTCCTCAGTGACGTCATTATTTCTCCAATGACTTTCAATCTTGGATCATGGTTTCTGCTGCCCTTAACCATTAACGTATTATAACATGACGTTTCTAAAGGAATTCCTTCTGGGTGCTCTTTTTTCAATTACGGCCAGTGTAGTAGAACGACTTTAACATTTCTCGTTTTTTAGGGGAGAAGAAAGCATAGGGGGTCAATTTTTATAGCCTATGACACTCTCCACGTCAAAAGCTTTCAATTGGCACATAAATCATTAAGTTTCTCCATCGCGTTCGAAAGATATGGCAGAACAACGTTTTGTCAAATCCATAAACCAAACAACTAACAAATGTCAAAGCCAAAAGCAATAGGAAGATAGGTAAAAATCAGAAGATAATGTCACGTTCTAAATAAAATATACACTTCCTTTTTCTATGCTTAGTTACATAATTTTGGTGGGTTTTTTTTATGGACTGTATTCATAATCTCACTATAAAGTTCATAAATGATTTCAGTTCCTTATTATTTTTCCTCTTTTCATTTGTTAATATTTACTCAATAAATGAAATGCATCTTTATAATTAATTTGGATTTTAATTGATTAACAATAGCATTTTTACAATTCGCTGGTATTTTAAATAATTTACCATAGCACTTTTACGTTAATTAATATTTTGTACTGGAGGCAATATTTCATTCCTTCTACAAGAGTTTATATGCACCGAAGAGCCAAACATTATGACCAGCGCATCTTTATGCAAATTGAAGCAACTGCAGGTAAACGACAGTGCGTGTGAAGGTCATGAAATGGTATAACACCTGATACTGAGCTCTGTTAATCAGTGCTTTTCTTGTTCGTCAGATGAAAAGGCAGCGGATTTAAATGAGTTTGACAAAGGCTAAATTGTAATGGCCAGACGACTGCGCTAGAGCATATCCGTGACAGCAAGGCTTGTGGGGTGCTCACAGTCAGCCATGGTTAGTACCTTCAAAAGTGGTCCAAGAAGGGAAAAACCATGGCTCATCGATGCTAGAGGTGAGCGAAAGCTATCACGTATGGTACGAGCCAACAGAAGGGATATTGTGATGCATCTCCCCCATAATTGAATGCTGGTGACAGGAGTAATGTGTCACAACACACAGTATTTCTAATCCTGCTGAAAATGGGGCTGCATAGCCGCAGGCCTCTCCGAGTGCCCAAGCAAACCTCGGTTCACCGTCAAAAGTGCCTACAATGGTCAGGCGAGCATCAAAACTGGACCTTGAATGATTGGAAGAAGGTCGTCTGGTCCGATGAATCTCGTTTCCCATTACACAATGTGGACGTGTGCGTCGTTTACCTGGGGAAGTGTTGGCACTAGGATGCACTGTGGGACGAAAACAAACCGGTGGAGGAAGTGTAATGCTTGGAAACCCTGGATCCAGTCATTCATGTACAGGAAACTATGACGTCTATCACCTACCTAAATGTCTTTGCAGACCAGATACATCCTTTCATGGCAACAGTATTCCCCTCTAGTAGTGCCTTCTTTCAGCAGGATAATGCGCCATGCCACACTGCTCGGATTGTTCGAGAATGGTTCGCAGAACATGAGGAGGACTTTCAGGTATTGCCTTAACTCCAAATTCCCCAGACATCAATCTAATTGAACGCATGTGGTCTGTGTTGAAACAGCATATCCGATCTGCGGTGGCTCAACCATGTAACTTACAAGAGTTAAAGGATCTACTGGTAACATGTTGGTACCAGATACCACAAGACACCTTTAGAAATCTTATAGTGTCCATGCCTCGCCGGGTAAGAGCTGTTTTGGCAGCATGTGGAGGACCAACACCATATTAGGCAGATGATCATAATGTTTTGGTTTTTCGGTGTATACTGGTGGACAAACTCATATGGGTACCCATTGGGTGCCATGGATCAGTAAGGAACAAGTGTCATGGTGCATTTAGTGGTCATGGTGCATGCGCTACAATAGAAGGTCTGTGAGGATGGCGGGACCTCAGCAGAAAGAACAACACAAACATTCATGCCTTACCCGGGGCTCGAACCCAGGTTTCTTTGACCACTAGCCAATCGTGCTAACTGCATAGAACAAAATGGAAACAAAAGATGGTTTTATTTTTTAACGAGCAAAAAGCAGAAAAAAAAAACAAGAAATGTATTTCTTTTCTCAAATTAAATAATGAAAGCAAACAAAAGAATGAAAAATATATAAAATACATAAATTTTGTGTTTCTTTTCGATTTTAGAATACCCAAGTTTTTTGTATATGTGGTGGCCTATGTAAGGTTTCCTTCATCTCTGGTAGCGAAAAGACTTGAATTTGGAAAAAGTAAATCGGATCCATTTGAAAATCTAATTGAATAACTGTGATCTGGAATTTTGATTTTAAAATCATTGTTTACTATTTTTTTTTACATTTTACGAAATACATATGTTTGGATAACTTGCATTTTCAATCTTTATAATAATCGTAATCGTGTAACTGGATCAGGTGGCATCATGGTTGACAGTGTTGACATGGGATGGAAATGATAATCAGTTCACCATTTGTTTCATTAAATGATATACTTAGCCAATAACGTGTAGAGCTAATTTTGTGTTTTGTGCAAGCAAATTATTTTGCGCCCTATTCAGCAGTGTTTTTGTACATAATAATATTACGGCCCGAAAATGAAACTGAAGTTTGTTTACGTCCTTGAAGCAAAGCTTGAAGGATGCTCTTTTCATCCCTGCCTTACCTCATTGTTCTTAGCATCTAAGCGCCTGGATAATATTTTTTGTATTTTGTTTAATCCATTGGCCATGATTAAAAGGGAAACAAATGTATATATTACGTTAATTGTCCAACAGTTGGTGGATTCACTTGGAAAAACATTTAATATTCCTCCAAACATTGCCTGGATCAAGGTTCTCTCTCGCGATCTGCTTGCTCCACCGTCTGATGACTGGCTATACAAGAACAGCTAATGTGAGTTGATGTTCGTAGATTCCCTAGTTACGATTCTAGTAACCACGATATGCTATCATAAGAAAGTAAAACACAAACTTGCATCTTAAAATTATCCACCAGTTCCCAGAAGCCCATGCAGAAATATAGTGGCGAATTAAAGTATCTGAAGTCCCCAGGCGAAAAGATTCTAGAAGCCCCCAACTGTTTGGGGGCGGGGGGGGGGGGGGGGTTCCGCAAAAAGTTTATAACTTATGTTTGGAAAAAAATGCATGCACCAAGTCATTGAATTACAGAAATTGAAGTAATTTAATTACAAAAATGCATAAATAGGAAATTTTATGTATTATATAAACTTCCATGTACTAAAAAATAAACAAAAATCATAAATGGAAATAAATAATATTCCTCTGTAGTAAATATACAGATTATCTGCAGAAATAGACTTCAACTTCAATAATATTTGTTCATTTTAGTGTATTTAACAAAAATTGCATCATATTTAGTAATGACCTAATTAAAAATAAGATGTATACATAAGTAGTAGATTATAATAATTGTAAAATATTTTACTACATAAAATGATTGAAAAAATTTGTGACCCACATGCCTTAGGTGAGCACCTCATGTACAGTAATTTGTCACTGCTGAAATGCTAAAAATTTACATTACAGCTATAATTTATATTAGGTTGTAATCTAAACAAAAATACCAAGATTAATAAATTTCCACTCAAACAGCTGCTTGTCACAGCAGTCTGATAGAAGCTTGTAAGTTTAATATGTCATAGAGAAAATATATGAGGAAAGCATGACCTCAGCAAAAAGACACCTAAAAACATCCTTACCTGATATAGGGGCTTGAACCCAGGCCCCTTTGATCAGTAGCCAAGAGTGCTAATCACTTCCACCATGACAAGAGTGCAAAAAATTAATCTTAACCATGAGTGGGGCATTTTGTGTTATATTTTTGTTGTTACAAGTGGCACGCTCGAACAAAAATTTATTCTCAGTGGTCATCATGGACTCTAGCCAATAAAAACATCCTCTTGATTCATCTTAATGTGTTTGTAACTTTAATTATATTAACATATAAGTATTGTCCTGTTGCCTTATAACAGTTAAAGAGTTTCATGTACTATATGATCAGGAGGTTGTGGGGTCAGGGCCTATACCTACTACCTGCAAAACCTTTTCAGCTAAATCTTCAGATATAAATAAAAAATAAATATCCCCTCAAGCAGCTGCTTGCCACAGACACCCAACAGGAGCCTGTCAATTTGCTAGTTTAAAACATAACATGATGGTGAACAGCATAATCTATAATAATCTTTTTCTTTTGTGTGTGTGATCTTTTTTATCATAATCTGCTATTGGAGAGTTTATTATTTTAGAAGGTTGTAGTATGTTTCACCACTTTCTTGTTTAGCATGAAGTAAATTTCCAAAGCACAATGGTAGGTGTAGCTTACTCTTAAATTTTGATATTTCTGATAACTTTTGTATCAATATAATAACTTAATCTATAAAGCAATTTCTTTTTATTTCTTTGTGTGAACTATTGTGAATGTTAGATACCAGTCTGAAGCACACACATCATCACTAATGTTACAAGATTTCTACTTCACCAGCTGAGAATTCAAGAAAGGAATTTTTCATTCTCTTTCTCTTGCTACCTATAATTAGATGTTTCTACATTTTCTTTTCTATAGCACAATAATCTAAAATTATATTCAAACCTACAGCTGAAAAAACATTCACATTATGATAATATATTTTCATACGCCAGGGAGCTTTTCACAGTCAGCCAACAGTGCTTGCCACAGAGATTTCACAAGAGCTTGTCAGTTTAATATGCAATACAGAAGATCTGTGAGGAAGACAAGACCTCATCAGAAAGACAACAAAAACATCCATGCCTTACTTAGGCTCGAATTCAGGTCACTGTGATCACTAGCCAAGTGTATTAACCACTCAACCATGGGACTGCCATTAGCTTAGTTGAATTTAATTTAAATGCCTTTTTTTTTTTCAATATTTATTTAAAGATAAAATTATCAAAAAATTTGTGAAGAAAAGAAAGACATCATTTAAAATTATGTTTGAGTTATATATATATACTCATTAGTACCAATTAACAGGGATAATCAGGATATGATGTCTTAAAGATTTATTAAAAATGTTTTTTGTAGCTGCTTCAGATACTGTTTCAAAATTAAACTGAAGTTTGTAATTCTCTATGATACTGTTAAATGTTTTTAAGCCCTTCAACACATGGACTATGCTATCAAGTATCAAAAGTTATTACAGAGAGATTTATGTACCGTACTGCAGAAGATGGATAGTAACAGGAACTTCCAGGATGTTTTCGGTGACAAATTTTAATAATTGACATTCTTTCCGGCAAGTGATGCCTAGGTAGAGATTAAGAGAAGGATAACAGATGCCAATGGTCTACTCACCTTGGCAAAGGAAATAACCATTTATACCTTTGATAGCATAGAGCACTTAAAAATTTTTAGTTCCATGATGCGCGAAATGCACGTCATAGGACTTCAATTTAATTTTAATTACTGCACTGTGTACCTCTACTCTAATTTTTGAGATACTGTTTCAGTAAAGATATATTCAGTTTAAAAGTATTACATTTATGTTTAGTATTCTCACTAGTATCATTTTACATTTATTTAACTTGTATGTTTCTCAGATATATCATGGATGGATTTGGCAGCAGTATTCTATACATCATCATAAAGCTTACTCAAGGTATCATACATGTATGAACTTCAAGAAAGAGGTTAGCAGAGGATGTCTTTTTCAGAAAAGCATCATCATCATAAGCAAAAATATCTTCAACAAAACTGTTCACATATTAAAATTCAGACATGGATTACAAGGACACTTTTATGTTGCAACCACATGCAGATTCTGTTTGGCTGCTTTGTGTTTACAGTGTGTTTAACTGGATGTTGTTCTCAAACTTCAGCAAATAGTGAATGGCCATACCGGATAGTTGGAGAAGTAACACAACTGACAAGTAAGTCTTGTATATTTTAATTTGTATTTTTATTAAGTGTTAGTATTGTTTATCTTTCGTGAGTTTTTTTCTGCAAAATATTTTTTTTTCATTAAGTTTATAAAGCCATATTGAAACTAAAATATCTATATGTCATTTATAAGACTAAGTGTTTTCTGATTGCAGTGTTGTGTTTCATTCCCTTATTCAATATTCCCAAAGCATAAGTTTAGCTATTCAATTATTTTCCATTGTGGTATTCTAAAATATGATTATATCAAAATAAAATACTAAAATATTTAACCCTTTTACCAGAAAGTTTTTGCAATGTACTAAGGAATGGGAGAAAAACCATTGGCTGGCTTAAAAATAATAATTATTTATATAGATATGCATATTTTTTTCATTGCAGCTTGCCTCTTAATACTGCAAAGTAAGGAAGTTAGGAAGTTTTCTAATATGATTCTACTGTTTAGTAATCTGTTAGGAAGTTTTCTAATATGATTCTACTGTTTACTTATGGCTATTTTACTGTATAAATACATTTTTCCTATTCTTTAAAGCTTTTTTTTTAACATTCATTTGAGTATATCCTTTCTCATACCTTTACCTAATTATTGGTTTAACATTATCAAGGAGTTGATTTCTTGAGTAGCCATGTAGGAATCACTCAATAATAAATTTAACCAAAATATTTTATTTTTAATAAGGTAAATATAAACCTATTTGCATAAATGTCAAAGTATTTTCATAACTAATACGTATTAAAACAGTATTCCAGTGTTCTTTTAAAAATTGTTGTCCCATTCAACAAATCATGCTACACACCACTAGTTAAACAGTTGTTAATGGGAGGTTTTAGGAAGAGCAAGCTAATGAAAAATTATTACTCATATGTTTTTAGAAACTAATGAGTTTGAACAGCAAAATTATAATTTTGTCCTTTAATCTAACATTAAAAAAATTACCATAGATAAACTTGATCGGCATATGCCTGTATTTATGATTTTTCTGGAGTTACCTCAGTATAATGCTGTAAGCATGCAGAAAGTTTCTATTGTAAATAAGATATGCGAAACGTTTTACCAAAGACTTGATATTTGCTCATGTAAGATACAAGTTCATAGCCTCCTGTTTCATGTAAGGTACAAGTTCATAGCCTCCTGTTTCATGTCAGATACTCTTTAATATATGAGCAATATAAATTTTCTGGCTTACTTTAGCTCTGAAAAAGCTAAGTGTAATCAACAAAGAGTGATTAACAGTGAGAAATATGATGATCCAAACATTCAGGAAGATTCTTATGCAATATGACATTATTTTGATATACTAAAAATATATCTGAGTTAAGCTGAAGCTTATATAATTAAGAGCATGCAATCACCAATCCACTGCACTAAAATAATGAAAAGTTTCACCTTTATATAGAAAAAGTAAATGCTCTCATAGATAACTTTCATGTTTTCATATATTCTATTTACATAAAAAATAGTTCTGTTCACATAGATAAATCACATGTTGAACAATAATAAAGGAAACTGAAACATTAATCTCTGCTTTTGATTTTAGAATGTGAAGGCTTGGGTTTTATAAATGCAACAGTGAATGAATGTGGATATTGCACTGGAGGAAATACTGGTCTTTCACAAAATTATGGAAAAGATTGTCGAGGGCTCTGTGATGGATTAGCTGTTATTGACTGTGCTGGAGACTGTGGGGGCAAAGCTTATATTGATGAATGTTCAGGGGATTGTATTGGTATGTTTCATAGTATTTCCTTTCATATTATATGTATATATATATTATGTAGATATAGTTCTAGTAATTGTTAAAAATGCTGCATCATTTAAGTTGTGTACTACTGTGCCGGAATTCAGATTTATCTCTTCTAAAGTTGAAGTTGACCACTGTGCCCTCAGTAAGAAAGGGGGACACTAACGGTCTTGGAAATACCACCATGTCACTCAGAGGTAAAGCACTGCAACATTTAAGTTGTAGTTGATCATAGTCTAAATATAGTACAAAATCATTGAAATGTTCATTCTCTGTTCTCCTTTTACATTATATGCATTGAATGAAAATAAGCAGTTATATATGTAGTTCTTTGGGGTTTCATGATATAGTAGCAAAAAGGCTATAATGCTCCAAGTCTGTTGTGTGATAGTGGCTACAGTTTAATGCATCAATAAAATTATATATTAAGAACTTTTCTATTTTAGACAATCCTGAATTTAACTTTTTTTAATAATTACAATATTTGTTCCAAAATTTGCAACTAGTGGAAAATATTTAAAATAGTTTTATTGTGCCATTAACAGATAAAAATCTAGTTACAATAGAAACATGCAGTAACAAACAGATACATGAAAAAGAAAATCAAATATAAACAGAAGACAATAACTCGCAATCAGGCATAGTAGAAATATCTTTGAAACAATACAAAGTTGATAAATATACAAATCACACTTACATTATATAAGCAAAAAGATTTTCAGTTTGCAGTTATACTTTTTCTAAACTTCTTTAATATATAACCTGCCTCACAAAAGTAGGTTGTAGCAAAAGGCATCAGGTATTTTATGGCTTTGCTTGCCAAAGCTGGGACTTCCATATGGATTGAATTGAGTTGTTTTACCTATGAATGGCATTTTTTTTTTCACACAGTTGGCTAAATGGCCAGGTCACAAGAACCCTGAGGGCCCAGAGAAGGTTGAGACCCACTGAACAGCTGTTGGGAGATAGATGGTAGCTTCTGTCAAGGCCATCCAGCATGTTCTTTAATGTGCACAGGGTATAGTTCTCCTGCACATGGGCCAACAGCTTAATGCCCCTTCCAACAGCTTTTCTGAGCATATCAGTGCTTCCATATGGACATTCAACCAGAAATTAGTAAAAGATTTTTCTTAAAGGTCATTATTCAAAGTGCCATATTATATCAAATAGACTTTCTTCTTCACCTGATGATAAGTTAATATCACAAGGGATTTCAAACCCATTCCATGAGACAGTTCTCACAGACCCCCTGATCAGGCTTTGTGGACCACAGAATCATTGCTGTATCTGATTCCTGAAAGATTTGGGAATCATTTCTTGTTTTATACACCTCCTAATGATAATTCTCATTCACTATGGAATTCATAGACAATTTATGAATTTGTATTTTGCACATTACTATTCAGTCATTCTGAAGAATTTAATGATTAATTTCAAACTTCATGTATGTGTATTGTGTGAAACTCTTTTGCATATTTTATAAGCACTACAATTTTAAAATGAGATGATATATAGTGTGAATTTAATGGCGTTTGTGCTGAATCAATTTTGTTCATATGTTATTTAAAAATGTTTACTAGTGCTTTATATATATATATATACAGGTGGAAACACAAGGAGGACAGAAAAAGATATCATTAATCCTTCTCGTGATTGCAGAGGATTGTGCCTTTCATCTGGTGGTCAGTATTTTGTGAACTCTTGTGGTGTCTGTCATGATGGTGGAACATCGCCATTTGAAGATTGCGCAAACAAATGCTATCTCCCAGGTCAATATTTTATTTACTTTAATAAAACTATACTTCATATATAAAATGATTAAATATTCACCATAGAGCCAAAACATTATGACCAGCATGTCTTTATGCAAATCGAAGCAACTGAAGGTAAATGACAATGTATGTGAAGGTCATGAAATGGTATAAATAACATCTAATACTAAGCTCTGTTAATCAGTGTTATTCTTGTTCTTCATGTGGGAAAGACAGCAGACTTAAGGGAGTTTGACAAAGGCCAAATTGTAATTGCCAGATGACTGAATCAGAGCATTTTTGAGACAGCAAGTCTTGTGGGGTGCTCATGGTCAGCTGTGGTTAATACCTTCGAAAAGTGGTCTGAGGAAGGAAAAAATCATGAACCGTCAGCAAGGTGTTGGCTGACTATCGATGCTAGAGGTGAGTGAAGGTTATCCCATATGATACAAGCCAACAGAAGGGATACTGTGGTGCAATTCGCCCATAATTTGAATGCTGGTGATGGGAGTAATGTGTCAACACACAGTACATCGAACCCTGCTAAAATGGGGCTGCGTAGCCACAGGCTGCTCAGAATACCCATGCTAACCTCGGTTCACCATTGAAAGTGCCTACAATCGGCACGTGAGCATCAAAACTGTACCTTAAATGACTGTAAAAAGGTCGTCTAGTCTGATGAATCTCGTTTCCTGTTGCACCATGTGGACGGCCAGTGCATGTGAGTCATCTCCCTGGGGAAGCATTGGCACCAGGATGCACTGTGGGATGAAAACAAGCCAGTGGAGGAAGTGTAATGCTTTGGGCAATGTTCTGCTGGGAAATCCCTAAAAAATGTGACTGAGGAGGTTTTATGTTAGTTGAACAAGCAGAACTGATTTCAATTTTTTTGTTGGAAGACTTCGTCATTTGATACATAGTTATCTTTAGTTTGTTTACAAGAATTAGTAAGATTATTTTCAATAGAGTGCAGATTGTTGGTACCAGATACTACAAGACATCTTTAGAAATCTTGTAGTATCCATGCCTCACTGTGTAAAAGCTGTTTTAGAAGCACGTGGAGGACCACATCATATTAGGCAGGTGGTCATAATGTTTTAGCTCTTCAGTATACATATATAATCTTTACCAAGAATGATAAAATAATAAATAAATTATAGCATTTGGACATATGAATTCACAGCTCATTATTGATTTAATAAATATTTATCTGCTATCAAGCTGTTTTTAAATAACAGGATGAAGATGGGTGTAGAGGAAATATTGTCTTAAGCCAAGTGGGATCTGAACTCACGACCTCCTGATGACATATCAGGTACTCTGACCACAGAGCTACTGGCTTCTGATCAATCTCTCCTTTCTGCTGATCTTATGCTTGATGCTACTTGTGATTAAATTATATTTTGGAATTTTCTGTATTAAAATATCCATTGGTGAGTAAATGATAAACTTGGTTGTTTTACTACAGAAGTTACTGTATAATACATAAATTTTACTCTTATTTTTTTTTCTTGTTTTTTGTCTTATATAATCATTATAATTATATATCTCCATCTTCAATTTTTCATTAGTTGTTTGGATTTGCAAATACTGGTTTAGCTGATCACAGCCTTTTTGAGGAATGTAACCCTCGTGATCAGCAAAGGTTTGCTGTGTAGATAGTCTTATAGGAGAGTGCCTCTTAATCCTTCTCAAATTGCTAATTTGAAAAATTTAATGAAGAAGCATTTATACATAGTGACTATTTTTAGTATAGGTTTGATATTCACAATTGTTAAATTGCTTTCTTAGCATTTTATTAAATGGACACTCACCTTTTATCTTTTGCAGGTCATGTACACATGATGGCAAAACGTAAATGTGGTAGATGTGTAGGTGGGTCAACTGATATTCCAGAATCTGAAGTTATAGATTCTTGTGGACGCTGTAAATCTGAAGGAATAGAATGTATCTGCAATGGGTAAGTTTTTATATAATTTTGCTGTGATTATTAAAAACAGTTTTGTAATGAGAAAAAATAAAAATTGTAAAATTAATTTTTAAATGTAATTCCATAGTATGCCACCCACAAATTTAGAATGTTCATTTTCAATATTGCAATAAGTAACAGTTTTTGAAGCCTTTAATTCCCAAGATGTCCCAAAAAGGGTATATGGTAATAAAGACAAAGTACCCTTGAAGAATCACTGTATTGCTACATATCATGTATTAACTCATACGAAAAGCTGCTAATTGTTGGCAATGGCAGTCCAGAAATTTGATTATCAATATATGTTTTTTTTTTCTTCCTTTCTCTCTCATAGCCATTAATTGTGTCCTGATGCTAATTGCCAATTTTTCATGTTCTAGAGAAGCTACTCTTTTTGTCTATTATTACCTAAGAACATCAGTTTTCCAAGATTCCCATTTGACCTTAATTACATTGAACACTTCTATCCACAGATCATATGCTTTGCACAATATTTCATATTCACTCTCATTTCTGCTATTAACAGTCTAATATTTCTAAACTCTTTTATAGCAGATTTTGAAATACCGTACTTACCAGCATATAGGATGCACCGACGTATAGACGCACCCCCTTTTTTAGACATATTTTTAAGAAAAAAAAATTTTCCACATTGTTTCATGAATTTCCATAAAGATTTACTGTACTCATTTTATAGTTATTTATGTATACAAAAAATGTAACTAGGGAATATTGTAGTTAGGTACCTTTTAATGTTCATCCTCAAAACCCAGAAATTCATCTCCAGAGCTAAATAAAGAATCACTTGAAGCCTCTTTTTCAGAAACTGAGTCTTTGTATAACAAATCATCCTCTGTGCCATCAAGTGAGTTACTAATACAACATTTCTTAAATGACTTTACAACTGTCTCATGTTTCACAGCATTCCATGAAATTTTGACCCATTCACAAATCTGCAAAATGCTAGGCTTCTTCCTTCTTCCTGATGGTGTCACTTCAAAATCTGTAGACTGCATCCAACTGTTCCATTTCTCCTTCATGAATCCTTTAAATGGTTTATTAATGCAGACATCTAAAGGTTGAAGCTGGCTCGTTAGTCCACCTGGAATTACAGCTAACCAAGTTTTCAGCTTCTGTTCTATGACTCCGAAACTGATCCCATACTAGCAAGGCAGTTTCTTTAACAGTCCACCAGGATGCCTAGACCACACATTGTCTATCCACAACTTCATCCCCCCTTCATCCATCCAGTCCTTAGGATGAACGTGCACAAACACACCTTTAGGCAATTTTTCCTTGGGCTAGGTTTTCCTTTTAAAAATCGAAAGAGGTGGCAATTTTGTTCCATTGGCACAACAAGACAACACGACTGCATAGTGCATTTTCTCATGTCCACAAGTTTTAACAATAACACTTCTTGCACCTTTGGAATCTACTGTTTTGTTTGAGGGTACATCGAATGTCAGTGGGACCTCATCCATGTTTCTTATTTGTGAAAGTTCAAAATTTCCTCTTTTTCTTGCATTAATGACAAATTTATGAAACTCGATAATCTTGTCTTCATATTCTGTTAGCATCTTTTGTGCTATTTTTGTTTTAGTCCGCATACGTAAGTCATTTCTCTTCACGAATCTAGAACACCATGATGTTGATCCTGTAAAATCAGCGATGCCTCTGTTAGTAGCTATCATTCTTGCTTGTTGAATAGTCATTTTTGTGGAAACTGAAAATCCCTAGCTTCGGTGGTCTAATATCCAAGTTTTTAATTCTTCTTCTAGTTCCGGCCATTTTGCAATTCCATGTCGCAGATTATGTTTACTATGCATAGCTTTTTTTAGGTCTTCTTCCTGTCTTCTCCAAGTTCTTATCATCTTTTCTGTTGGCGGTGATCCGAAATTCCTCTCTGCTGCCCTGTTTCCATGTTCTCTGGCATACTCAATCACTCTTAGCTTGAATGCAATATCATAGCAGAATCTGCGTTGTTTTTGAGCCAAGTTTCACAGCAAAAACATGAGAAAGCTTCTTCAGTACTAAAAGTTTACATTTTTGTTGCCTTGAGACGCTGTAATTGGTAACGATGCGCCATGCTCACGCTTTTCAAAAAAAATATGCCAGTGAAATGTGATCACGCATGCGCACATTGGATGAATCGTAACCTTGAGATGTCAGTGGATCTGAACTCTATTTTACTGGAATGCTCCCTTTGTCAGTAGTGAAGCATAAAATATATCATGCAACTTATTATTTTTACAGAACAGAAAAAAAATATGAAAACGATTTATTTGAAACCACTCTTTTACAAAAGGACAAAATGCAAAAGAATACTTATATATGTATATTGATATAAACCAAAAGTTTTAGACTGAAATTTCAAATCATAATTTTGATTACCGGCACATAAGACGTACCCCCTATTTTAGGCATATTTTGAAGGGAAAAAAGTGTGTCCTATACGCCAGCAAATACGGTAAGTCTTGATCTGTCTCTTGTTCCAACCCAGTCTCTTAATGAAACAAAACCACATATGGCTTATTAATTTTTTGTTGTATAAAGGCAGTGGTATAATTGATTTCACATAAGCACATCCATATAATTATGTCCACCTTCCTTCAATTCATTTAGAATCACTGTACTGAAACAATGTGAAATCCTAGATGTCAAAGGTAGCTCTACTTGCTTCATTGATCTCTTTTTAAGTTATGTCACTGAGTAAGTGAGGAGGTTAGCTTAATGCTAATCTTTGAATAACTTATAAACATTTCTAAATTCTTAAAATATGAAGTTTTTACAACTGAACTGAGTCTGTTAGGCTCAGTTAATTTTAAGTGTTTACAGAGTGAAAACAAAAAGAACTTTAGAACATTATCCTAGGGTAACTAATAAAAATTGGTCATATTATGTGTCAAGAGTAAAAATTAAAACTAGCATTGTGTGGAAAATGTGGAGTTTGGGAACCAAGAAATTGAAATTCGCTCTGGGACTCAGCAAGTTTAAAACATGAAATTTACTTCGATCACTTAAGGTCTAAAGGCTCACTTACAACCTCATCTAATTTTAAAAGAAATAACAATTGAGTTTCTACTGGTATATTATTTATATTTTGCAAAAATACTGATTTATTTACACACTCTCATACCATATTTACAGGGGAATAAAACTGTTATTATTTTTCCTTAAAAAGATGACAAAAGATCATTGTTTTTTCTATTGTGTGAATAAAATAATTTTTCAACATATGAAATAGAAAAAGCTTTAAGAAATATAATACATAAGTAAACTATTTATTATGAAAAATATACCAGATTTCCATATGATTACATGATTTTTTTTCTCCCCGCAGAACAGGGACACCAGATCCTTGTGGTGTATGCAATGGTGGTGGGCAATCATGCATGAAAGTAATTAGTTTTTCTCCTAAAGCCATTCCAAATGATACATCAACTGAAGTGAGTTGTTATCCTTTAAAAATTTAAAGCTGTTAGTTCAAAATAGTAATTCAAATAACAGTTAAATAATGTCTGTACTATGTATACATGTACTATGTACTATGTATATGAAATGGAAAAAAAAACCTGAAAAACTAAGACCATCCAGAACAAATGTTTGTTTGAACAGTTGCCCATAGAACACAAGTTTTGGAAGTAGAGCAGAAAAAAATATTTTAATATTCATTGCTTGCATTAAAAGATGGAATTTTTAAAGTTTTTCAAACACAAGTTATGTTCAATTATAGGTATACTCAGAAATTCTTAATCCTCATTATCTGAAAATTTCCCCATGTAAATGTTTTGACTTCTTATTGAACATGCTTTTAAAATCCTTGATTCCATTTGATCCATTTGAGTCCTCCTCTTGAATAATAATAATAATTTTATTTCCATTTAATTTTGCTGTACAAAAATGTTATATTATTAATATAATACAATTCACATCAAACAGAAAAAGGTTGGGTTGGGTTGTTTTACCTCTGAGCGGCACTTTTTTGCACACCATGGGCTAAATGGCCAGGTCACATGGACCCCGAAGGCTCATAGAAGGTTGGGGGAGGGGACCCACTGGAACAGCTGTTGGGAGACAGATGGTAGCCTCCCGTCAAGGCCATCCAAGCGTGTTCTTTAATGTGCACAGGGAATGGCTCTCCCGCACATGGGGCCACGGCTTAACGTCCCATCCGACGGACGGCTGCCTTTTCAAGCCCATCGGTGTCCCCTACTGACCGTGGTCAGGGCGGGGAATTTTGCGGAGATAAATCTCAACGCTGACCCAGCTGGGACTCGAACCTGGGAACTACAGATTACGAACCTGGCACGCTACCAACTGAGCCACCCCCACCCCACAGAAAAAGGAAAACTCAATTAAAAAACTCAATACAGCATTTGAAAAGACTGCATATCCTGGTTACGTTGGGTTGTTGTTTTACCTCTGAGCGGCACTTCTTTGCACACAATGGGCTAAATGGCCAAGTCACATGGACCCCGAAGGCTCAGAGAAGGTTGGGGGAGGGGACCCACTGGAACAGCTGTTGGGAGACAGATGGTAGCCTCCCGTCAAGGCC
Source organism: Ryuthela nishihirai (assembly GCA_038380435.1). Lineage (NCBI taxonomy): Eukaryota > Metazoa > Arthropoda > Arachnida > Araneae > Heptathelidae > Ryuthela > Ryuthela nishihirai. The sequence continues at coordinate 51,618,887 of JAWZYU010000019.1, read as the reverse complement.
ATCCAAGCGTGTTCTTTAATGTGCACAGGGAATGGCTCTCCCGCACATGGGGCCACGGCTTAACGTCCCATCCGACGGACGGCTGCCTTTTCAAGCCCATCGGTGTCCCCTACTGACCGTGGTCAGGGCGGGGAATTTTGCGGAGATAAATCTCAACGCTGACCCAGCTGGGACTCGAACCTGGGAACTACAGATTACGAACCTGGCACGCTACCAACTGAGCCACCCCCACCCCACAGAAAAAGGAAAACTCAATTAAAAAACTCAATACAGCATTTGAAAAGACTGCATATCCTGGTTACGTTGGGTTGTTGTTTTACCTCTGAGCGGCACTTCTTTGCACACAATGGGCTAAATGGCCAAGTCACATGGACCCCGAAGGCTCAGAGAAGGTTGGGGGAGGGGACCCACTGGAACAGCTGTTGGGAGACAGATGGTAGCCTCCCGTCAAGGCCATCCAGCGTGTTCTTTAACGTGCACAGGGTATGGCTCTCCCACACACGGGGCCACGTCTTAACGTCCCATCCGACGGACGGCGGCCTTTCCAAGCCCATTGGTGTCCCCTACTGACCCGTGGGCAGGGTGGGGAATTTTGAGGAGATAAATCTCAACACTGACCCAGCTGGGACTTGAACCTGGGAACTACAGATTATGAGCCTGACTCGCTACCAACTGAGCCACCCCCGCCCCTATCCTGGTTATGACCCTGCCCCTGGGTGTAAGGGGCCAATTTGCTGTTGCAAATACAAACCTCATAACTTTTCCATATTACCATCAAAATGCAATAATCAAATAAAAGTTTGTCGTTTTCAATTTTTTTACCATTAAAGGATGCATTTATAGCTTTGGGAGATTTCATTAAGTGTGAAATGTAATTTTACATTAACCTAAAAATCCTACCCAAAAAGTATTTTTAATATATGTCTGAAAACAAACAATTATTTCTGAAAATAAAAAAGTTGAATTTCCAACTACCCCTGGGGGTAAGAGGTCAGCTCATTGTTACCAACTGAGACTTCATGATCTTCACATTTCACCAGCAAAATTTCAAATTTTTAACATAAATAAATCTTTTTGCAATATTCATTTAAAATTTTGCAATTTTCAAAATTTTCTGCCGTTGGAGGGCATAATTATAGATGTTTTGGAGATTTGGAAAGTGTGAATTATAATATTTCATCATACCTATCCAACATAAAAAGAATTTTTGATTTATCTCTAAAACGTTCAATGTCTACATTGACGTTGAATTTTGAAATTGATGAAAAAATTTCAATGTCTACAGACAGACAACAAAGTGAAAACATTGTCTCAATTTCTTTTAAACAACAAAAAAAGCAATAAATAAATTTGAGAAATTGGAAAAAAATAATGCTGAACTAAGCTTATACAATAAAGAATGTTTTTATTTTGTATAATTTTAAGCATTGAAAAAATAATACAATAAAATTTGTTCAATCTAATATATCTGAATTTTGTTCATGATATTTATTTCAAGCTACTTTTGATGTTAAGCTTCATGCATTCATTAGCAGCCTCCACTGTTTTCTCCTATTGTGTTCTTTTTGATTTTCCTTTTCATTCCTTGCTATTTTTATTCACTCAAGACTGATTTCATAAGATAAATTGTTAATATATTCCCAACATGCCTTATTTAAAATCTTCTATATTAAATTATTATATATATATATGTAGAAATTTTCTACATCCATTAAATCAGTATGAAGTTTAGGAATGTTCTGGAATATTTTATGCTTTACTGACCATCAACGATATTATTTTTTTTTCACCATTGATAAAATTTATCACCGAGCATTTGAAAGTTCACCATTAACTGGACTGTTTTCTAATATTATTATAAGAGATCATGAATGAAAATAAATCTAGATATAGTTTTAAAACTAACTTTTTTTGGAAAAAGATGATATTTTCACTGTTTTTTTTCCTTATAGAGATACTACCTTAAATGAAGTATATTTGACTACCAACTTGTTATAAACTTCGAACTTAAGTTATGTGTTATCAATATGAGGATGAATTTTTTTATACAATCTGAAGATGTTACAATAGCTCCTTATTATTGGTATAGTGAGTTGTTAATATAGTTCCCTGCAAGGATTTTTTAAGTAGAGTAAAATTTACCTGTTTGCTTTAAGATTTTAAGATATTTGTTTCTAGTTTGCATCAATCAGAATCCATCCAATATATGCATAATGAACTTAGATACAATGATGTGCACACTTATTGATCGATCAGAAAATCCATCCATAGTAAATACAACAATTACCTGTAGAAATAGACTTCAACAATTAGTAAAAACATCTGAAAAAAATTACACGAGACCTAAAAATAAATAAATAGAGAATAATCTTGCAACTCCAATTAGTAGAGCAGTTAGCATATTTAACAGAAGGCCATTAAAAAAATTGCTGTTTAGTCAAGTTTCTACACCTTGGTTGTTTTAATAATCTGATTATTGATAACTATATTGTTAAAGAATAATAACCCTCCAACATTCATTTAAAAGTTATGATTTTTATTAAAAGGTTTAAATTGTAAAATTAATATTCCATGAAAATATACCAATCTATGTTAGGTATGATAATTGAAGAAAGTTTTATCATATATTTATTAATTTAGGTTTTCAAATTACAATGAAATTATTAAAAAATATAATTTTTGATGATACATCTACATTAAGTAAAATTATTTATATTATCAGAATCAAAAACGATTTATAATATTGTTTCCCTTCACAATGTAAATTTCTTGAAAGTAAAATATTTTTGAAACATTTGTAATTCATATTATGAAATACCTAGTATTGCTGTTTTCATTTTTACTCCTTATTCCACTAATGTTATTTTTTTATATAACGATTTTCACTTTTAGATTTATGTTAGTGGTGCCTTTCAAGGACTTTTGAGAAATATGAAATGTCTTCTGACCACTATTTTGCCAAATAATGAACTAGGAAGACAATTTGATGTATTAGGAAGTAGTAATAGAACACATGTGAGATGTCCGGTGAAGCTTTTTGCTGGTATGTGTTGATATGTACTTTTCATCTTTGTATAATAAATTTTCGCTCTCTTTTTTTATCTGCTTAAAATTATCACTTATATACTGCTAAAATAAAAGAGATAATCTAGATAACATCTTCAGCTCTACCTGGTTCTAATGGTTAGCATACCTGACTACTAAGACCAGTTCACATACCCTTGTGTTTGTATGTTGTATGAGAAAGCAGGAAAAGCTTAATATAGATTCTAGGTTATCTCCATCTTTTGTGTAAGGAAGTACCTTCCTTTTTAAAAAAAAATTAAATTAAAATTATTGTTTTGGGAATAGGGTAAAAAATGTCCCATGTTTTGTGATACCTCAAAAAGATAATACAATTAAACAACAGTATTTAAAGTCAGCATCTTGAATGGATAAAACTTAAGTGTAGGAGAAAGTCATGGATGTACCTGTGATGTATTTTTTGTTTCAATTTTTGATCAAACCTGAAAACTAGCAGCAGGGGCATAGTGAAGGGACTATGGTTGGTGGGGGAGAGAACGAAAATTTTCCAATTCAGAAATCAAATTTTACAAACTGAGAAAATAAGTACTTGTACATATATTTTATTATGTCTCTATTACAACAGCATAAATTATGAATATAATAATATAAGACTTAATTTATATCAATTTATTAATATCAATACTTTTAATTAATTAATAATATTTTAATTTTTATTGAGTTAATACTTTGATATAAATTTTATTATTGTTATTACATAGATATATCCTTCAATGCATGAATGTTAAATTTAAAAATTTTTGTTAATACAAAGTATATAAATTATACAGAATTCGATATCAAAAGCGTAAATTTCATTATAGCTAATTTCTTATTCAGAATTGCATGGATAATTCAATATTTATTTACTGAAACATAGAAAATGTTTTAACTCTTGTTTATTTGTTTATTTGCCATTAGCAATTCTGTGTTTTAAAGAGAAATAATCCTTTGGAAGGAATGTAGGTTTTACCCAATGTTGGTTGTATGTCACTGATGGACTGAAAATACTGCTAAACATATTACGTATCTCATTAGTTTAATAATTGGTCGTTGAATTCAATTATGGATTGTCAGAAAATATCAGAGTTTAGTAAATATGTATTTGTGCACTCTTTGGCATTATTTTACTATGCCCTATTGTCAAAATTTAACTTTTAAAATAACATTTTCGATTTATAACATTAAGTCGATGGGCAAATTGTTTTCAATATGTGAAGTTTTGTATCATGAAATATTTTTATGGAATCTTTCCTGTACAAATTTTAATTGATATTATATGCTTTGAGTAATATACTTTTTTTTAAACTTAATGTTATATATTTTTTTCACTATATTTTTCATATAAAATTATAATTAAAGGAAAGGAAGAAATGGTTAGTGTATCCCAGATTTTTAATGTGATATTATAGCCACACCTATATCAAAGCAACTTGATATAACAGAGCAGTTTTAATTTTAAAAAATCAAAACAGTGCATGCATGTAAATTGTTGATAGAGAATAACTGTCAAGAAAGTCCAAAGCCAGGATCAAGGTTTTGAAGGTTTGCATTCTTTTGGAGGAAAAGACAACAATCTTTATCAGCTTATACTAAGACTTGATTGATTGATTGATGATTTCATAAATGCAAACACACACTTCATACAGTACAATGTTAATTCAGCTGAATAATGTACTAGGCAAAAAAAAGGTGATAAATAAAATAAGGCATTTTAAGTGTCAACATTGAAGAATATTTACAAGTAAATAAGCTCTCACAATCACAATATATTTAAAAGCATGTAAATTTAATTCAGAATGATTCATCTTACCGAACTGTAAGAAAACATAAATTATTATCTATTAATTAATTATCTCACGAGCGAGTCTGCTCTTGTGAGACCTCAAAAGTTTTTGTATACTGTAAAACATTATCTGAAATAAAAATTATCTCTCTCTCTCTTGTTTGATAAACCTATCAAAGAGCTTAGAGATTTTTTTCGCTAATTGCAGTTTTTAAACTGGGGCAATCTCAGTTAATTTCCAGATCATGTATTGAGATTATTCGTGGATCAATGAGTCATTCATGTTATAGAGTAGTGCTTTCCAAACTTTTTTATCAGTGGACCACTTTGGCAATTGCACAAAGTCCCATGGGCCCAAATATCTTTTTATAGAATCTTTTTCATATAAAGACAATATGACTTACATCAAGAGTTTCACAACATTTTCGTAAAAAGATTATTACAGCATTAGAAGGCTCTCCTTAACCCTTAATCTGCCACTACTCCTCAATCAACTACTTGGAATGCTTTTGCCATTAAGTGAATTTAATTAGAGTACTTTTGCATTTAATGCGTAAAATAAGAAATATAAAATTTGAATTTCCATAACATGAAAATTCAAGGAAAATTTTATATTAAACAATTGCTAGCATTTCTTTCAAATCTTTAAGTTGTTAATCATGTAAATTTACACTATCTTTATTGAAAAATACTAAATGGTTTTGTATTCACTCCAAATTAGTGTGTGTATGTTACACTAATTATGGCTTACAGCCCTTTAGGAGAACAACCAGACTATCAGTTGAGAATGCAAAGACCTATCAGTTGCTGGAACAGGCCTACCTGATATTTCCCAATGCCCCCACTGGCCCCTTTATGGTACATTTTAAAGTTTTGGATTTAAGGTACAATTTAAGGTTTTGGCAATCCAAGATCATTTCTGATAATGCCCTCAGCATGATAATTACAATTTTTTCCTGCTATTCTCTTAGTTTTCCCTATTCTTTTATAGCTTAAAGGTTGATTAACCCTTAAAATCAATCCAAAGTGAATGCACAGTATTCCCTGTTAAGAAATATTAATTAATAGATTCTGAAAAAAATTCATCACCGCCACGGCAGGAATTGAACCCGCATCTCTCCAGATTCATGCCAGAGCGCGCTAACCATTGCACCACGCATCGGACAATGAATATTTTCAGAATATGACCTTATAAATTTTCTTCTTGAGACGTGACTGAGACAGCGCATCTATACTCAAGGAGATGCAACGTTTTCATTCGTTGCATTTGATTATCAGATGTTAATGAGAAGGTCGCTAACGCTAACGCGTTAAATATATAATTAAAATCAATCCAAAGTGAATGCACAGTATTCCCTGTTAAGAAATATTAATTAATAGATTCTGAAAAAAATTCATCGCCGCCACAGTGATGAATTGGATTGATTTTAATTATATATTTAACGCGGTAGCATTAGCGACCTTCTCATTAACATCTGATAATCAAATGCAACGACTGAAAACATTGCATCTCCTTGAGGTATAGATGGCACTGTCTCAGTCACGTCTCAAGAAGAAAATTTATAAGGTCATATTCTGAAAATAATCGTTGTCCGACGCGTGGTGCAATGGTTAGCGCGCTCTGGCATGAATCTGGAAAGATGCAGGTTCGATTCCCGCCGTGGCGGCGATGAATTTTTTTCAGAATCTATTAATTAATATTTCTTAACAGGGAATACTGTGCATTCACTTTGGATTGATTTTAATTATATATTTAACGTGGTAGCATTAGCAACCTTCTCATTAACATCTGATAATCAAATGCAACGACTGAAAACATTGCATCTCCTTGAGTATAGATGGCACTGTCTCAGTCACATCTCAAGAAGAAAATTTATAAGGTCATATTCTGAAAATATTTGTTGTCCGACGCGTGGTGCAATGGTTAGCGCGCTCTGGCATTAATCTGGAGAGATGCGGGTTCGATTCTCGCTGTGGCGGCAATGAATTTTTTTTCAGAATCTATTAGTTGATTAACCCTTTTAGTTGGGGAGGAGCACTCAGTCAGTAGCATGCCAGGCTTGTAATCAGCAGTTCCCAGGTTTGAATCTCATCTGGGTCAGCATTGAGGTTTATTTATCAGCATTATCTCTGCATTATCTGGCCAGCATTATCTCTGCTAAAAATCCCCCACCCTGCCCTCGGTCAGTAGGACACCAATGAGCTTGAAAAGGTCACCATCCATTGGATCGGATGTTAAGTGATAAGACTCCATGTGTGGGAAAGCCATACCCTCTACACTTTAAAGAACATGCTAGATGGCCTTGATGGGAGGCTACCATCTGTCTCCCAACAGCAGTCCAGTGGGTCCCCTCCCTACAACCTTCTCCAAGACCTCAAAGTCCTTGTGACCTGACCATTTAGCACATTGTGTGCAAAAAAGTGCCACTCAGAAGTAAAACAACCCAACTCAATTCTTTCAGTGCCAAGAACTGATTAAATGGTTTTCAAAAATTACTATTAATGACCGTCATTAAATAGTGATTTTTGCAATGTGCTTTTTATGCTTACCTTCATTTTTTTCCTTTTAATATATATATATGTATTTTTTTTTTTTTGGTTGAGAATTAAATGCTCTTTCTCTTATTATGTAATGTGAATTATTTCATTCATTAGCTGCTTCATAATAGGGCTTAGAAGTTGAGTTGCATTTTTAGAGAAAAAAACTCTGGCACTGCAAGGGCTAAATAAAATTTGGGTTAAGTTGTTTAATCTCTGAGCAAGTTTAATTTTTGGCATACAATGGATACATGGCCAAGTCACAAGGACCCTGAGGGCTCAGTGAAAATTGGGGGAGGGGACCCACTGGATAGCTATTAGGAGACAGATGGTAGCCTCCCATCAAGGCCATCCAGCGTGTTCTTTAATGTGCACAGTGTATGGACTAAACAACAATTTTTACAGATGTCATACATATATTTTGACTTGGGTATAGGATATCTCATGTGGGCCTTGGCCCATTTCTGTAAATATTTGGCTTTCCAGACTGGTCAATTAATAAAAACTGAAATACTTTATTATTGTGAAACCTCTGACGAAACGATAAATCGTCAACTAGGTAAACATAATGAAAGACTATTTTGCCATTTAGCTTCTTTCCTCATTCTGCAAAATATACATATTATTAATTTTTGTATTTTAGGACCACTCTTATTTTTGGCCCCTAGCATTTGCCTACTTTCCCTAAAGCAAACGTGGTCTAGCTGGAGCAAGAAATTAGGAGTGGCTTTGTGGACAGTTATTTAACTGCTCGACTACAAGAAAGATGGATAAGAATTGGTAGTCGACCAAAGTGGCATTTTGCACTTGTGCCAAGAAACAACAAAATTTTGTGCCAACTGCGATCGATTTTGTCAAGTTGCCTTGATTTTGCCACCTCCCCTTAATTTCACAAAAAAAAATCTAAGTTTTCTCCATTCACCTGGATTTTAACAAGTTGCGTGGAATTCTCCAAGTTAACTTAATTTTGTCAAATCTCATTAATTTTATAAAAAACAATCTTAATTTTCCCAACTTACCTGGATTTTTGCCAGGTTGCCTCAAATTTGACAACTTTCTTTAATTTTACAAGAAAAAAAATCTCTATTTTCATAACTCACCTGGATTCTCCAAGTTGCTTTGAATTTTAACAAATAGCCTCAATTGCTACCAAATAATTTTACAAAGAAATTTCCATTTTTCACAAATCAACTTGATTTTACCAAGTTGCTTTGAATTTTTCCAACTACCTAGATTTTGCCACTTCTGATTTCCTTTGGAGGGAATATCCCCCTCACTCTCATAGTTATGCCCCTGGCTAGCAGCTTATCTTCAGATTAAAAACTGAATAAATAACCATGTTACCTGAGCTCATAACTCAACAGTTGAGCGTTGCTGCAAATTAACACAGCACCAGTGCATCGGTAATAAGGTAGCAATAAATAATGGACTGGATATATACACATTGATAAGTAAAAACTGAGTAGAGCTAAAATAAGTTTTATTTCATTAAAAGTACAAAAATTTGTTGAGCAAAACTGAATGAGAAAATGTTGTGTCATCATTCAAAGTCCCTTACTAACTTTCCAGCTTGAATAGTACATATGCATTAGATAGGATTCCTAGGCCATTTTTTTCTAATAATTTTATGTAATCTCTATTTAACTCTACATATGCATCTTTAGAAAGTTCCCTATTTTGGAAACATCAAATAGTATTGCTAAGACTTGGTTCTACTCACTACAGCATTCTTTTCACATATAATAAGAAAATCCTCAATGTCATTAACAAAGTATATTTGCAAGAAGAGCAGCAAAACTGCATGGTGATTTCACTTTTAATAATCTGCTATTCTCAGTATACATTTTATGAAACATGATGTGATAAATGTAAAGATTATGTGGTAAAAATTAAAAGAAAATGTTTTGTTTCATTCAGGTTTGTATAGAGTTGGGGTTAGCTTAGAAAGGGGAGAAAATCCTGAAGTTGATCAGGTAGAAGATGCTGATCTTTTAGTATATAGCAGTAATGGTGAGTAACAAACTAAAAAAAAAATTGCAACAAATATGCAAATAGCATTTTCTTTCTCTACTTGTTGTATTTATATGGTAAAGAAGTAGATATTTTTTAAATTGTATTTCTGCCTTTTTTATATTTTTATATATGTTACTATTCATATGATTGTCATTTTTTTCTATTATACACTCAGTTTTTTTCCATATTCTTGGCCCAATACTAAATCACCATCATACTGAATTTATGAAAATCCCATCCTATTCCAAGGAGTTTTAGTTGCGTTTTTAATTGTACAAAATAAAGTGCAGATCATGTAATGAACTTAGTGCATAATTTTACTTATAAAAGATAAATATTGTCAATGTGAAAAATACTAACACTTCTACAGAATATTTTGTGTAAACAGTATTAACAAGCTATAATTTAGTATAATAAATGCAAATATCAAAGTAAGATTTAATGAGCCTAAATGAATGATGCTTTCAAACAGCTTAATTGATACTAGACTTTGTCCATTAATAGAAAATTCTAGTTAAGAGAAACTTTTTAAACTTACATATATCAAAAATGTAGTAGTGAAGAACTGTACAAAGACTGTACAGAAAACTGTACAATATTTCGATATCAAAATCATATGAGAAACATGCATTTTTATCATAGAAAATAAAACTGAAACTTTCCTAAATTTCTAAAGTATTTTAAAAAATTTGAAATAGTCATTACTGAGTAAGAGATGAATTGAACTAAAATTAGTATTTTTTGTTGTCAAATTCAAAATACACAAATGTGTTGAACAAAACTAAAATTATGGCTGTTTTCATCAAAATTTCTTTACTTGCTTTAGACTCTGATGAGCAAATGTGCATTAGACAAGGACCTTAGGGCATTTTCAATTTATGTTTTCTTTGAACTCTACATATGCATCTTTGTAAAAATCTACAATAATTACTTCCAATTGTTTTAAGTTTCTACATATTTACATTGAAAGGAATTTTTCATATTTCACCTTTATTCAGTCTGGCCACTGTGTTCTACACTGCAGCCAAGCAACTTTGCAAATATTATACTTCATTCATATTTTGTTTCTGATTAACTTTATAGTGAACCTCTGTATGTGAAACTTTTTTGGTTTCAGGTATTCATTTAGAAACTAGCAAATTTCCCATTGAAATTTATATGGGTCCTCAAAGGGAAAAAATAAAATGATTTAAAAAACTCAGTAAAGATTTGAAATGGGACCATCCTGCCATCCTGTTGGAAATAGATATGAAAAGATATGGATTACAAATATTAGATTTTAGATTATAATCAGTTAATCTATCCATTGATTAAAAGATTCATTCAACAGATTTGTTTGATACAGAGAGTTCTATGTTATGATTTATATGCAATATATTATTTTCAGATATTTAATATGCCAATAACTTCAGCAAATTTAAATACAGTAAACTCTCTACACAAAAATCCCATATTCATGATTTATTTTAATGATTTTTTTTTCAAATTTCTGATTTATTTAACTGCTATTTAAATATCTGTAAATCATTTGTGAAGTATCTTTCATGAATGCAATGTTCATAGTTTGAAGTATAAAAGTACGATAAAATGATCTGTAACAGTAATAGTGCACTGCACAAGATCTAGTCACTCACCAAGGAATTGACTGAAGATGACCTTGCTAAGTTCATTAATGAGTATAGTAAAGAGGAAGAGGAGATTACTCCATTAGCTATTCCTAACCTCAAAGCTTTAAATTAAATAAGGAAGCTGCAATGGGAGTTGATAGACAAAGTGGTGGAATACAATCCTGTAATGGAGAGAAACATCAAATTTAAGAAGGAAATTGAACAAAACAAATGGCCAACACATAGTTTTCTTTATCTTGAATCTCTCCTTTGGTCATCAACAACAAATTTCAATCACCCTCTTTGGAGGACAGAGACTGACCTTACCAGCATACTGTACATGTTATAATATCACTATTTACTGATTTTTGTTTGTTTTCACATATCTATTATTTTGTTCTCAATTCTGTTTTGTCAAGACATGAATCTAACCTGCTGATTTTCAACTGACTTATGTTCTCAACATTCATGATAGTTTACAGGAATGCAACCTTCACAAATGTTGAGGGTTTACTGTGTTGACATTAAAATCTTCTAATTGTCTAGTCAACCCATAATTTTCCTCCAGTTTACAATAAATTTCAAAAGTTTGTTGCAAAATGTTTGTCTACATTATTAGCAACTTTCATTTTTTGTTTCAAATAGGATTTATACCACCATTATTTAGTGTAAACATCATAACCTGTTAGTAACTCATTTTAGCTCTTTTGCATAGTTCATAATCTTGTAAATTAAATTTACTGATTAATTATCTAATTTTTTGGCAATATTATTTTGATCCTTTGAAAATAATTGCTCCTTTCATTTGCATGTGACTAGATGGGATCTTTTAAGGAAATCTGTAAATGAGAATGCTGCCCCCAGTGGGGGCAAAATGCACATTATACTTTGCCAGCATAAATTGCCCCTAAATAAAATTAGTATTCATTAAATAAAAGTGTTATCAAAGATTGTTTAAATTACGCTTCAAAAGCATGTACAGTCTCATGAAGCTACAAATAGATAAGTTTACAATAACAGATGTTCAATAGTAGTTCATCTACCTTCTTTGTAGCTATACCTTTTATTATTCATAAAAATTTGTTAATAAATAACACTTTTTGGGTATGGGTTGACTCAGTCAGTAGTGACAGGCTTGTAATCTGATGTTCCCAGGTTTGAGTTCCCTGTTTCTGCATTTTCTCTGCTAATCCTCATTCTGCCCTCAGTTAAAAAGGGACACTGAATGGGGTTAGAAAGGCCATTGTCCATCAGATGGAATAATAAGCTGTGGCCCCATGTGCAGGAGAGACAGACAGACTTGGTACACATTAAATAACACTCTTTTTGGTCTTGATAGGAGGCTATCATCTGCCACATAATAACGTTCAATGGATTTTCTTCCCTAGCTATCTCTGATCCCTTGAGTGTTTTGTAACCAGCCTTTTTTTTTGTGTGTGTGTGTGTATATATACATATGTGCACAAAATGACCAGCCATTTTGTTAGTTGGTCATTGTTTTGCAAAAGTGCTGCTCAAGAGGTAACACATCTAAACCAACTAGAAGAATGCATATCATATCAACTCTGGTGCATACAGGAATCTCATTTTCAAAGAGAATGATATTTTTAGTTTACATACTTTTTCACTCCTTAAAAGTTTTAATTTGAGTTAATGGATGATGTGAAAATGCAAGTAGTAGCATTTTAATAGTAATTATAGAACATAAAAAAGTATTTCTTTTATTTTCTAATTTAAAAAGTTGCTTTTCACACATCCCTCTCAGAAAAATTGGTAGATTATTATTGTTAAATATCTCTCGACACTCACCCACTGAAAGTTCAAATTTCTACAATAAACAGATCACTTGCAACATTCATTAAAAGTTTCACCATTTCCATATTTAGTGATCTGTAATGATATAAATTAAAACTATCTAAGTATTTGAAAAATGAGATTTATAATATTTTGTTAGTACCAATCAATGAGATATATAATATTTTGTTAGTACCAATCCAACTAAAATATAATTTTCTAGTTTTCTCTTACACTATAACAAATCAATTGCATTTCTCACCCACCCTGGGTGTAAGGGGGTCAACTCGTTACTGCCAATGGAACTTCATGACCTTCACACTCCATCACCATAATTTAAAATTTCAAGCATAAATACATCATTTGCAATATTCTATCAAATATTTGGAATTTTTGATTTTTTTTTTCCAGTATTGAAAGGTACAATTATAGCTTTTGAGATATTTGGAAAGTGCAAATCATAATAGTTCATCAATACCTATCAAAACCAAAATAATTTTTAATTTATATCTAAAATTACAAACAATTATCTCTTAAAACACAAAAGTTGCATTTTTTTCATCCCACTGGGCATAAGGGGTCACTCATTGTTGCCAATGAAAACTTCATGACCTTTATATTCTACCACTAAAATTGCAAATTTCTAGCATAACTACATTGTTTATAATACTCATTTTAAATTTTCGAATTTTCAACTTTTCCACCTTTAGAGGGTGCATTCACAGCTTTTGGGATATTCAGAAAATTCATATCATAATATGCCATCAGTAACCATCCAACCTAAAAAGAATATTTATTTATCTCTAAAAACAAACTTCTAAAAAGACACTTTTGTCATCCATTAAAGCAAAAAAGTTGCGTTTTACCACCACCACCCTGTCTAAGGGGGCAATTCATTGTTGCCATTGGAAACTTCATGACCCTTCACAATCCAGCTCTACAATTTCATATTTCTAACATAAATACATTGTTTGCAATATTCACTTGAAATTTTAGAGTTTTCAAAATTTTCCATTGCTAGATATAGATTTTCAGAGATTCGAAAAGTGCAAATTGTAATATGTCATCAATACCTATCCAATCTAAAAATAATTTTTAATTTATCTCTAAAATCAAACAATTAATGCTTAAAACAAAAGAATTGCATTTTATCACCCACCCCTGGATCTAAGGGGTCAACTTATTGTTGCCAATGAAATCTTTGTGACCTTCAGTTCCACCACCAAAATTTCAAATTCCTAGCTTAACTACATTATTTGCAATATTCATGTGAAATTTTAGAATTTTCAACTTTTTCCACCATGAGAGTGCAATTTTGGGAGATTTGAAAAGTGCAAATCATAATGTTTCACCAATACCTACCTGATACAAAAAAGAATTTTTAATTTATCTCTATAAACATAAAAGTTTGATGACTACAGATGGATAGACAGACAGATGACAAAGCAAAACTATTATCTTTTTTTTGACATGATGGAAAAGAGAACACCTATCCAATAAATTCCACTCTGTAGACCTCTGTGACAAGCAGCTGCTTGAGGGGGTATTTATTTATTTTTATTTTTTTATAAGTTGATTCAAATATTTAGAAGAAAAATTGTCTTGAGCCGGGTGCGATACAAACCCACAACCTCCTGATAACATGTCAGGTGCTCTGGACCACTGAGCTACCGGCCGCCGATCAAGATCTCCTCTAATTGATGATATGAACTTTCTCTACCTACTTTCCTAATATGTAGGGAGTGTTCAGGCAATCCCACCTCAAGTGGCTTTTTAATGCCTTTTCTTAGATGGAATGCATGTCTTACGAGTATGCAATCTACAACTGATAACATGTCCAGAGCACCTGACATGTTATCAGGAGGTTGTGGGTTCGTATCCCACCTGGCTCAAGACAATTTTTCCTCTAAATATTTGAATCAACTTACAAAGTGGAAATTATTGGTATATACAGTACTTAATATATTGAGTTTACTAATTATTATTAGAGAACACCTAGCAAGCAGTTGAAGCATCAGCCAAGCCATATGTGTAATTGTTTCCTGCATATTTCATTTGTTAAATCTGAAAAAAAAAAATATTATTGAGCACAGGAAATACTGTATATACAGGTCTGGATCTCAAAAAAAAGTTAAGAAATGTGGAGAGGGACAACAGACTGAATTTCCATTGCAGTATAGCATTTCCCTGTACTTTTTAGGGTCTTTAAAACATTTCTTGAAAAACACATAAAATATGCACAACTTTAATCACTTTTGGCCTCCATTACCCTTACTAGCATTCTTCATATTTGATCGAGAGTCATGCCCCCCCCCCCCCCCCCCCCCCCCCAGATTCAGTCTTGCTTTTATATATTGTTACGACAGATGAACAAGCAACAATGAAACTGTGATGTGCTGTATCATTTTTCTGCTCTCATGTGCTTTAACATGTGAATTATGTCAGAAGTCGTTTGGAATAGTAAAAACTTAAACAATAATGTTGTGAAAAGAGAATAATAGAAAACTTTGTCAGTAATGGTTGCAAGTCTATAATCCTTTTTTTCTAAGAGATTTAGCATTAAGTTCATCTTAGGAAAGCCACTCAAGACATTTGAAGATATGGCTGAGGAGGTAATATATCAGTTGAGTAAGCAGAATTGATCTCAACTTCTCTGTAGGAAAAGTTTATCATCTGATGCATGGTGATCAACATCTGAAAAGAATTGGTTCTGAAAGCCCGGTTTACTTAGCTACAGTTTTGGAGTACTTGACGGCTGAAATTCTGGAACTAAATAGTTCGATGTGTGGTTATTTTTATTTGTAAAAGAGAATTGGTAAGATTAATTCTTACTAATTTACAGGGAAAAAGTCATCTTTTATGCTTTGAGTGGAGGCTGTGAGAATTTTAAAAACTGCTATTTGTATTAATAGTGAAAGATAAAATATTCTTTTAGATGGTTTAGTTTCATATTGATGAAGATTAGGATATGTGTTGGTTGAATTTAGTTTATATAAATGTTTTTATTCAAACTTTTGTAATAAATTATCTTATTTTAGATGTTTGGTTGCTAAATATTTTTTTTGAACTCGCATTCGAGATTTTCTTGTTAAAAAATTATAACGATATAAATAGTTTATTGCTAGTCAAATCAAACCTTTTTCCATATTAATGATTTGTTCCACCATCTTGCTGTTTTTGTTTGAACCTATATATTTTATAAACTGTAAAATTATTTGTTTTATTCCTTCAAAAAATTACTTGTTATGATTAAGAATTTTGTTTTTTAACTTTTGTCAATTTTATTAATATTCATCACTTTTCCCTTGATCTGAGAATATCTTAGTAGCATTGATATTCTACAAGTATTTAAAAAACTATGAAATGTATGCATTATTTGCATATTTTTATTTTTAGTTGGTTATAATGAAATGATACCCTCAAGAGCAGTATTTGATCGAGAGTCATCAAAATTATTAACTGTGACATTTACTGGAGGTTCTGTTCCTAAAAGGCCACTAAATTGCATTATCACAGGGGAAGGTATGTAATAAAAATGTTGTTATTACCTTACCTTGTTAAGAAATTACTTTATGTTCTTCCAACAAAAATATCCAGACCGGTCTTGCCATATTCCTCATGCACACACATCCTTTTCATAGGTTAATATGCTTGTATAAAAATAATTTCAGTTAAATAATTTTTTGCTTTTTTTTCATTATAATAATTTTTATAATACAAATATTTGCATTTCTAGATATAAAATTAATATTGTTATTGCATATTTTACTTTATTAATCAGTTCATTCCTTTTTGGATAAATAAATAATATATTATGAGTTAATTATGATCTTAGTTATGCTTCAATTGTTGAAACAAAGGAGATATAATGATCCATACAGTTCCACAAATTAAGTCAATATCATCTAGCTTTAAATAAAAGACTTGAATTTAGATGTAACCACAAAAAAGAATGGTAGAAAAAGAAAGATGGAAAAATATAATGAATAATTCTGTTGAATGGCAAAAACAATATTCTCTTATACTTTTCTAGAATTGAAATATTTTATTTTCAGCTGTAAAAAAAAGTTATATTACATCACCACAGGCATCAGCATGATATGATCTGTAGACAAACAAAATATTTTTAAGGATAGTCTGGAAATAATTTTACATTGCATATATCATGAAATGATTTATTATATTTACAATGTGGGTAATGTAATGTCATTGTGCAATTCTTAAACTATTTTTCCAGCATAGTTCTCTTATCATGCTGTGTGGTAAGTTTTTCAATCCCCTTTTGATAAAGATCCTGTTCTTTCACGTCATTTCACCGATGTTTCTATGCCATCATCTTTGGACTCCTAGATTGTACTTTAGAAATGGTAACAGATGATAATCACTTGGTACAGATCAGAGCTATAAGAAGGACTTTTCCCACATGAACCACAGCAAATGTTATTGGGTTATGATGGCAGAGTGCAGTTGCAAATTTTGCCATTCTCTACCAATTCATGATATTTATTTCATACACTTCCACCAATTAGCAGTGAATTCCTGTGGTTAAGACATTTATTACAGTCAAAAAGTAAATAAAAACATTTTAATATAAAGTTTATTAACAGTAAGGATTAACATTGCTAATGAAATATTCAAAAATTAATTTTAAAGTTTTATTTTTAGCTAAAGAAAAGTTTATATTAAACTAATTTTCCATAAACAAGTCCAGTCTAGTAGGTATAAGTGTCAGAACCAGGACCCTGTGAAGTTGTGGCCACTCCTCAGCAGGTTTGGAAAAAAAGAAAAAAGTGGCCATACTGAACTGGCAGCCCTCCCCTTCCATTCCGTTCCAAAAGAGAATATCTCTCTTGAAAGATACTAATGGCCTGCACCATGAGAAGGCAGGGTCAGACATTAGGCACTAGACCTGTAAGATTCATGAAAATGAAACAACAAAAAACAATGTATACCTATGCTACTTTTTTACTATTCATTTTTATTTTCCAAAATTTGGGAATAATGCAAAATGTATGATGGTATACATGGTTATTCTGATAATATCTAAAGTGGGAAAATTAAGTTTTTTTAGTTAAATGAACAACAAAAACAATGTATACCTATGCTATTTTTTTACTATTCATTTTTATTTTCCAAAATTTGGGAATAATGCAAAATGTATGATGGTATACATGGTTATTCTGATAATATCTAAAGTGGGAAAATTAAGTTTTTTTAGTTGAAAATTTAATGGCATGCAAAATTTAAAGCTCCTAATTTAAGAAACAAAGATGTAACAGTAGCTATAAGACCACTTTATAATGTTTTCTGCTTACGTGATAAATGGTGAAATCTTCAAAATAATTGAAAAGCACAAATCCATGTAAAATTAAGGGATTATTAATAATGCAAACTGACAGTCTCCTGTCAGACCTCTGCATCAAGTAACTGCTTAAGGGGTAATTTATTTTTATTAGCAGCTGCTTGAGGGGGTATTTATTTTTATTTATTTTTATCTCTATAAATACTTCTCCTTCACCTTAGGATCACCTATTTCCAGTTGCTTTTCACAAAAATAACCCAAAACAAAATTTAAAAATAACAGAAAAAGTTTGACGTTAAGTATTCACATGTAAGCACCCATAGACTTATGCTTTTAAGTATAGAAAAAATTTTTCTTGTGATAGGTGGGATATGAAACCATGACCTCTTGATATCATTATATCAGGAAAGAACATTTCAGATGGTCTGGATTCATATCCCATACAGCATAATACATTGGCCCCACATTGTGTGCCACACAGCAATGGATTGTCCAAAGGAGAAGGACAATTGAATTAATGAGTGGCCATCAATGTATAAATATATATATATGTGTTATTTTTGCTCTAGTTCAGGATGGAATAAATTACAGTGATTTATGCATTATTTATTTTGCATTTTTTAAACATTAAACATGTTTTTATTTTGAATTCATTAAATTTTATTGTCTTGCATATATTTTGCAGATAGTGCCATCACATGGGGCTTACTTTGCACACTGGTTACATGTGCCATACTGATAATTCTGATCACTGAATATTAGTGGAGTATTTTGCAAAAGTACATTTTGAAACTATAAAAAAAACTGAGTGAAAAATTCAGATTATAAAAGCAACTAGCATGTAATTAGATGATCACGGATTAAACTTACTAAAGCTATTATTCATTTTGGTAGTTTAATATTATTTCTATCACAAAAATTTTCTATAGTGCAAGTTGTAGTTGCTAGCATTACAAGAAACTACAGTTCTTAAAAAAATATCTAAACACACACTCACAGACCTTGTAAATATAGTGTATGCATTTTTATTAAAAAATATTAATATTTTGTAATTTTAGTTAAAAGTTAATCATTATAATTGTGACTTTTTTTTATTAGGCACCATAAAATATTTGATTTTTCTCTCTCTGTAGGTTGGAATTCAAAATTTCGTAATGCACCAAGTGAAAGTAACTCTTTTGATAATTGCGTTATTCCTTTTGCTAATAATTCTGTTAGGCTAAATATAGCTCCATCACTGAATGGGATACATCCATTTAAAAGGCCTTTCTCGCTTACATTTTATGCTTCACCACCAGAAATTAGCAAATACTACATTGCAGAAGATGGTAATATTTTAATAAATATTATATCTAGTGTTATGAAGTGCATGTGTAATTTATATATTAATAACCCATTTGTACTTTTCTTAAATAATATGAAAATAATTTTAGCTCCATTTTAATAATTTATCATACTTTTTCTTTCCCTCTTCTGTTTTTTTAAATTGTGGTTTGTAATAATTGATCAATCATATCTGTCAGTATTTATTCAAATATAAGTGACATTTTTTTAAATACCCACATTAATTTTTAATGCTTTCTGTCACAATTTAACCTACTGGTAGTTACTGTATTATTTCTACTTTTTATATTACACTGAATAATACATTTATGACAGAAATCTTACAAATTCTGGGAATTTATTTTAAAGCACACTACTTTGAGGAAGTGATTAGAATTGGGCAAAATAAGTATCAGTGGATAAAACTGTGATTAATTCAACTATATTTATCATTAATATTTCTTCCTTAAATGAACAAATGTAATTAAAATTTCCATAATTATGTAATGGTCAAATATTAGCAGCTTATATATAAATTAATGGGTGTTTAAAAAAAGGAATTTGCAATTTTAACATTTGAAAATGTATGTGAATATTCTGGTAATTTATTTGATTAAATTAATATGTTTAATATTAAACATTTGTCTCTATTTAAACTACAAAAATATTGCATATTTGCAGCAAATTGGAAGTGTGAAAAAATCTCAATTCAGTATTAATGTGTTTTTTTTTCAATGTATACATATAAATTTTGCAATTATTCTACTTCCTCAAAGCAGCATGCTTTCAAAGTAGATATTTATTGATGATTCTTCTGATGCTTACCTTGCTTCTGTGTATATTGATCTATGCTAAAATTAATTCTTAGGTATCATAATGACAAATTCTTGAGAGCTGCCTTCATTTAGTTCAATCAGTATGTTGGCTTCTCAAGTGGGATATTATTTATTTAAACACAAGGGTTCCATTCCTGTCAGAACAAAATTTTGCTCTTTTAAAAATTTTTATTGTATCTTGGTTGTTTGCACAAAGTAAATTGTAAATAGCTGTAAGACAATTTTATCTTGTTCCTCACTCATATGCCTATTCTAGCTGTACACATGGAAATCCACAATTGTAGTGTTGTGCTGTTTTTCGATTGTTGGCTACATTTTTTTACTATGCCATGCATTATTTCCAAATACAATTGAAAATTTTTTGCAGTTCTATCAAGAGAAATTATTTTCCACTCATTTTCCATTTCTGTGATAACGTTTTTAATATTTAATTTCAGCTTCTCTTGTTTCCCTAATGATCAATATATGAAAGTATTTGGACATAGAAATCCATACAATAATTGAAGCAAAGCAACACTCTATCAAATATCATTTGACATTAAAAATGTAAATTATTAAATATTTTATTTGTTGCATGATAGATCCTTTAAAGGGAATTTTAAAAAACTTAACACACTATTTATTATAGCCTACACTGCACAATAGAAAATTAGGAGCCATGGCTCAGTATTGCGTAGGACCAGCATGTGCCTTCAGAAAAGCTTGAATTTGATGTGGCATAGATTCAATGAAAAGGTGACTGGTGGGATGTGAAGCCATTACTGTTTCAATACAGTGTATAATTCCTTCAGGGTAATTCAGTGGAGTGTGTATCCATATGCCATATTCCACTACATCCCACAAATTTTCAATGTGCTTCAGATCAGGCAAGTGGAGGTAGCCAGAGAAGAAGGCGGAATTTTCCATCACTAAACTTCTCGTGGAAAGATTTCATACAATGGACTTATTGCATTATCATCCTGAAATTGTCTGTCTCCATCAGGAAACGAATGAAGCATAGCAGGATGTACATGATCAGATAAATTGTTTTAATATGTTACAGCATTTTATCAACCCTTCTGACATATTAGGGACCTAATCCATGCCATGTGAACATTCTTCCCATACCATGACTCTCCCTGAAACAACTTATACAGGAAATGTGACATATGAGGGGTCCATCACTACATGTAGGTGGTGCCAATCTAGCTCTACCACCTCTGCAAAAGACCACATATCATGAGTCATCTAACTACATAGCCAATTTCCAGTCCTCTACAATCCCCTCATTCTTCACTGATACCACCAAAGCCTTGCTTTCTGATTTTTGGCTGACACTAAAAGTTTCTGAATAGGGTATCAAATGCTGAACTGCAAAATCTCGTATCCCAGTCATTGTTCAAGTTGAATGGGTTAAACTTGGGCTGTAATGAAGGCAGTGGTCATCTGATGCACAGATGGACATTGATTTGACCTCATATACTTCTGTAATGTTTATGGTTCCTTCTGTAATATCAGACATCTGATACAATTACACCTTCCATAAGTCAATCTCCCAATCATTACATATACTCTTTGACATGGTAGCCTTGACAGT
Organism: Ryuthela nishihirai; assembly: GCA_038380435.1. NCBI lineage: Eukaryota > Metazoa > Arthropoda > Arachnida > Araneae > Heptathelidae > Ryuthela > Ryuthela nishihirai. The sequence continues at coordinate 51,597,049 of JAWZYU010000019.1, read as the reverse complement.
CTGGTATTTCCTTAATTTTGGCTATGGTTGCATGAGCTGATCAAGCACCAACTATAACACCTTTTATGAAGTTGTTTATATCACATCTTTCCTACCTCATAGACAAGCATTGACCAATAGCTTTGCCACTTATGCTTAAGACAGCTCAGAAATCATGTGACCTTCTCCTTTACATATCTGTGCTCTGAATTGCAATTATGGAAAATCATGCACAGTTTCTAATTTATTGGCCAGACAGTGTATATTATTGCACTAAATAAGATTGAATAATGAATTAACCAACCTCTATATGCAAGTAAGATTAGCTGGAAATTCACATCAATGGAATTGTAATTGGGACAGCTGTTATGAATAGATTTAACTGAATGCCCAATAAAACAATTACTAAATAAATGAAATTCTTTATTTTACTGTTATTAAATGGATACTTATTCCAGAAACATTTAAAAAATGCTTTCAATTGTAATGTAAAACTCATTGCTGCTGAAAACACTGTATGCTTTTGGAGTAAATGTTCATGTAATAATGACATAATAAATGTTTTATATGTTTAGCAACTATTTTTTGTGATATCATGAGCTTATTAAAAATTATGTTAAAGCCATCTTTCTCTTAGTTCTTTTATCATTCTTATTAGTAACTTTTTGTAATTTTTATTATCAATTTCATTACATCTATTTTTAGGTCATGCTGTAGTAGTTGTGTTTGATAGACCTGTCAATCTCTGTAACTTCACAAAATGTGAAAATATATTAAATGCAGAAACAATGAGAAGATTAGGAGGAAATGCAACATGCAGATGGGCAACCAAACAACAATTAGTTATTGCTGTCTTGCATCGAATATCAGGTAATATTTGGAAATGATGTGCCTTCACTATCACTATAACATTCTTAATACTCTGAGTGCCAAGCCATTTTTTCTTTTTTACTTTTCGATTTAGTGGTTGTTTTAGTTTCCACTTCAGTGATTTGGAAATTATATATCAGTTCCATTAGCATAAGGTTGGAATTTTTTTCCCCGAACAGAAATCGGTAATTTTTGTTTAGAATTTCTCCAATCAAACAGATAAATTTGCATTTAGAATTATAATTTCTTATCTGTTAATTGTTTTTTTTAAAAAATCTGAATCTGAAATTTAATATCTTTATACTGATCTAAGGGACCTGGGTTTGAGCCCCATGTAAGGCATGACTGTTTGTGTCATTTTTCTGCTGAGGGCCTGCCATCCTCTCAGACCTTCTACTATGGCATATAAACTGACAGGCTCCTGTCAGACCTCTGTGGGAAGCAGCTGCTTGAGGGGGTATTTATTTTTTTACTATTTTTTTACTCCTATCAACTGCACTCACATGTTTGCATTATAATGCAATTGCCAATGTTCTCATGTTTATCTTCCACTCTGCTATTCCATAAATGGATTGGTCATCAGTTTTAATTTTTCAGCTTAGATGTCCTTTTTCATCTATTAAAGTTCCAATCCTTTTGAAGCTTTTAATGCAAGATATCGATTTTTAGTAGTAGTGTAAATAGCATCATCCAACAACTAAGCACATTGTTTTATATCAATAATTTAGCACATTTTCGATTTTAGAAACATATTTTTTTTGCTTTGTCATTTCTAGAATTTATTGTTTATCAAATATATATGTAATAATAATAAAATAAATACCCCCTCAAGCAGCTGCTTGCCACAGAGGTCTAACAGGAGCCTGTCCAGTTTATATGCCACAGTAGAAGGTCCGAGAGGATGGCAGGACCTCAGCAGAAAAACGACACAAACAGCCATGCCTTACCCGGGGCTCGAACCCAGGTCCCGTAGATCTAGCCAAGTGCTGCAATTAAAAAGAACAATAGTTATTTTAAAATTTAACTTTGTTGAAAATTAAACTAATGGGTATATGTATATATTAGATGTTTCTTGTCTCAAATGGCAGCTGCCTGAGCTAAAATGGATTATGAAAAACCTAGTTTATTTTTAAAGTAGGATCTATTTTAGCCATTTATTATTACTTTTTAACTATATTTCATAATTAACGTTAAGAAATTAGGATTTTTAAATGAAACTTTTTCTGCTTATTTTTTAAACTTTTTTATGATTAAGGTTTTTTTAGGTTTGAACTTTAAAATAGTTATATTCTATGTTTTGCAGTTCTTCAGCTTTGTCTCTAGACATAGTTTTCATTTGAATTATTCCTAAAGCAAAAATATTTTTGGGGCACTTTTTCATCAGTTTTACAGATGGCCAATCATGAAAAATCTAAGCATATGCTTTATAGCTTATTTGTATATATGACTAAAAAGTTTAGTGACAACTAAATAATTGAGAGATTTAAACAGTAATAAAATATCATGAATTATTTATAATGTTATAGCAATATAATGTAGAAAAAAAAAGTCAAAAATTATACTTTTTTTTTTAATTTCACCAAAGTTAAAATTTAAAAATAAAATGCTGTCTGTTTTTAACAATACATAATAATTTTACTTACTTTTGCATATTTTTTTTTAATTTTTGTTGTTTTATACTCAAAATTAAATGGTCTTTTGATATATATACAGGGTGATTCAAAACTTATTCAAATTTCGTGGGGAGGTAGGGAATACGTCAGGAAACCGATTTCACTTAGGAAAGTATCTCCGCAAACGTCATCTACATGAACAAAATGGACAAGTAAAGTGAACACAAGGAAACAGTACAGTTAAGTGGTAACGAATGTGACTTTTATTCCAACAAGGTAAAGTACAGGTTCACAGTAGGTGCTCAAAATTGCGACCATTTACACGGACACAGGATTCACAGCGCCGTTGCATTGACCGCTGAACATTTTCAAAAACGCCTGGCATATCACGGACAATGCCTGCGGCGGCCACTATTCATGCAACAAGGTCCATTTCACTGTCGACGGGGGTCTCGTACATATGGTCTTTCATGGCCCCCCACAGCTCGTACACTGATGACAGCGGGAGTGGTCGGGCGAGCTGTACACTGGTTGGGTACACACAGCACCCTCTACATACGCATGCGTACATTTGCGGACATTCTTTCCTATGTGAAATCGGTTTCCTGACGTATTCCCTACCTCCCCATGAAATTTGAACGATAAGTTTTGAATCACCCTGTATATATAACCCATTTCTGTGTGTTAGTTGATTCAGGATAAGGTTCTAAAGTTGTTTATTATTTGAAAACACTTCCAAATTTATTCAGTCGCCAGAGTAAGTTTATTTTTAGAAATTTTATATGGGTTAAAAGTTAAATGTGTATAAAAAATCTTTAAGTTTAGCTGAAATACCTAAGCTACTCAGAATTAGTATTATCAGACTCCTATATTGGCCCCACTGTCACACTGAATCCAAAGCTACAAATTCTCTGAAATTGGACTCTCAAGAACAAGGGCTACAGCATTCTGTTAATGAAGCCCACTTCTAATAACATTTTGTTTGATTTTTTTTTGGTTTATTCATTTTTATGGAAGTATTCCTCATGCTTTTGAATCATATTTGTAAAACAAAACAGAATGTGAATAAGAAATAAGAATTCCAGAGTTCATTTGTTTTTCAAATACGTGGAATGAGGTTTCCTAAAACTAAATGCACGTTAATTTTTAGGAACTAATGCAGAATACTACATGTAAATTTAGATGTAAAATTGCTGATTTACATATAACTAGATGTAATAAAATATGAAATTGACAAACTAGAATGTGCATTTTATTCAAAATCAAAGCAATAAAGCTTTGAAGTTAGCTGGTATTATTTTCATCGGTAACTGCATAATATGATTAATAAGAAAATGTATACCAAGTATGGGCTGTTATGTTCATTAAAATTATATAGCATGTACTAAACCACACCTTCTTGTCTTAATTAATTATATAAGATCGCTAGCATGGTGGATAAGTCCATCTAGAGGGTTTTTGTGCTGTTGCCATAAAAAAGATATTGCCTAAAACTAGTTGTACAGCAGAGAAATATTTTTTGGTTGATCAAATGGTCAATTATCATGTTTATATTTTAACTTTTTGTACACTTTATAGCAAAAAAATGGTTTATAATTTTTTTATCTACTGTAATTTATTAATTTATTCCCTGAAAATATTTATTTCACAAACCCATTTTTATGAACAGCATTTAGGTAATAGAAAACCTGTTAAAAAGCAGTTTTAGCTTTATTTAATTCTATCCAAATTGTGGTCAATGATGTCAAGACTGCATTAATAAAAAAATGATAGTTTTAGTGTGTTGAACTTTTATTTTTTCGTGATACTATATTTGATAGCTGAATTTAGTTTTGAGCTCTTGTTTTTTAACATCTAATTTTCATTTTGCTATCAGCTTATACCGCTTTGTATTTATTCTTTATTGGATTTTTGCTCTTCACTGATTCCTTCTTAAAATTCCTTTACTGTTTCCTTCACTGATTCCTTCCAAATTCCTTCCAAAGAAGGGATTCCTTCCAAATCCCTTCTTAAAATTCCTTTAAATCTAGTATGGAATTCAATCATACAGCATTAGTGTTATTAGTTCTACAGCTAAGAAAAAGAACTATATGTATTTGATTTGCATAAAAATTGTGGTAAAATGTTATGCATTTTTGCCTGTCTTATTTAAAAAAAGATATATATTTATTTGTTTTTATATATTTATTGTTTACAGGAGATCCAATTCGGATCACTTTCAAGCAAGAAGTATTGAAACAGGATGATCAAAAATATGCTTTACCGAAAAATGAACGTTTGGTAAGAATTATACATTGTTTTTGTAACTATCTGTTAATAAGCAGCGTTTCTTTTCTAAGAAAAAAAGTGGGGATACTATGGCCTTTCACCAATTTGTTGTGTGGGAACCAGAGTAGTTAGCACTGTAAAGTTAGAATAAAAGTATAAATTAACATTCTAAAAAGTTAACAAAATCACCTTCATACAAGTGTTATAACAAATTCCACATCTGAGTCATGCCTTCAGATTAAGAGGTTCAATATCTCAGTTTCTTCAGACTTCTAAAGCTGCAACACAAGAGACATTGTCTTAACAGTGATATTGTGGAAATAAATCAATTTTATTATTTTTACTTTGACCAAATCTGAGTTTCAAAACTCTGTAATGTTATCTGTTTATTGAAATAACAAATATTTATAACATGTCTAAACTTGGATATTCACACTTCAATGTCAAAGAATGATAAAGAAACAAAAATGAAATTTTAGAGTAGAATTTAAAAAAACGAGAACTCAGAATATCTCTATGTGTGTGTCATTTTAGTTATCCCTGCTTTAAGCAGGAATATATTATAATATCCTAGCTGAAGTTAACTGGTACTGTTCCAATAAAATCAACAACAATGATCTCCAAATTTATAAAACAGATAGAGAGAGAGCTTAATCATATTTCAGGAGATGTATATCTGATTCCCATTAAATGCAATAAAAATGACAAAGAAAAAGAAGCAAGCTATATGAGAATGACTACAAAAACATTAAATGAATATATAAAAGAGCACACAGCAAATATACCACTAGCAGCCTATTACAGCTATTGATAATCAGTATGAGTCCCAACTATGCTAGCATTGAGATTTATTTCCACCACCCTGCACCCAGTGAGAAAAGGGAAAACCAAAGGATTTGAAAAGTCCACTGGATGGGACATTAAGTTGTGGCCCCATGTGCAGGAGATCCATGCCCTGTGCACATTAGCCCTTAAAATGTCCAAGCAGGGTTTACCGTTTTTTAAAATTAAGCTTAAGTAGCCTTCATTTCATTTTAAATTTCTATTGTTTTAATCATTCAGAATGAAATTCTCTTTCATTTTCACTGCAAAAACAATGATAAAGTTCTAAAGTTCAGCTGCTTTTCTGCTGAAAGAAAATAAAAATTAATTTGTCCCCAATTGCATGCATTTTGAGAAGCTTGACACTTTAAGGGTTAAAGAACATGCTGTATGGCCTTGATGGATGAAGCATGGGGGCCTTTCATCTGTCCAGTTCTCCCCTTCCACCAACCTTCTCGCCCTGGGGTCCTTGTGACCAGACCATTTAAGGGACAAAAGTGCTGCTCAGAGATAAAATTACCCAACCCAGGCTATTGATGAAAATGCAAGATAAAGCTTTGATCAGTCTTGTATACCTGCCTTATTTCTATCAAATTAAAATATACTGGAGAATAAATAATGGCTTATATCTGAACAGAAACGAATTTTGTAATGGTGATATATTAATACATATACCTGGGAAAATACTTCTTAAAAGTTGCAACAAAATATTTCATAATCTAATTAAATATGCAAAATGTTAGAATATGCCTAATAAATGCAACAATATGCATATTCAGCATGTACATTGTTTAGATTAGCATGCATTAGTAGTATTACATAATATCACAAATGCTTTTGCTACTTCCATGAGTTTCTTTAGCATCTTACACTACAACCTTCAAAGAGGAATTAAATTACTATTTTATACAATCATAATAGACTTTTTGAAAGTCTGAGATTGTGATAACCATGTATTTTCCCATTAAATTGTAATATCTAATATTTGTGCCTCTGTTCAAGACTTTGTGTCAATTGTGCTGATTTTACAAGATTAAGAAATGAAACTCTGCTATGTGCTTTCTAAAAACTTCTTTTTGAGTTAAATATAAATATAATAAAATATAAATACCCCCCTCAAGCAGCTGTTTGCTACAGAGGTCTGACAGGAGCCTGTCAGTTTATATACCACAGTAGGAGATCTGAGAGGATGGCAGGACCTCAGCAGAAAAACGACACACACATCCATGCCTAATCCGGGGCTTGAACCCAGGTCCCTTAGATCAGTAGCCAAGCGTGTTAACCACTCGGGGTACTAATAAACTATTACTATTTGAATTTTCTGAATCCACTGTTAGTTCAAATTTTCACCATTATAGGATGCAGAAGTCAGAGAACGACAAACTTCATTCTTTTTTAAAACAAAGATATGTATTATAGTTTAATTGTAATATTATTCAAGTATGATTTATCTGTTCAATGCTAATATGAATATCAATGTTAAAGTATCTGTTATTTTGCCATGTTAACTTAGAAATTCTCCATACAATTCTTACTATTTTAACCCTTTCCAAGCGTTTTTTGCACAAGAAAGAACAATTTAAGAATATATGAATCATCTCTGATCCATTAAAAACTCTGATATTGTTTCAAAATTTTTCCTGAAACTGATTCTCAAAATTCAAGTGTGGTACAATATCATCCTTTAGTCATTTTCTTTGGGTTATATACACAGTCATATCAGAATAATATGACCACCTACCATTTGTATTATTAGGTAGGTGGTCATATTATTCTTATATGACTGTGTATGTCCTATAAGAAACTTATTGGTAAGTTTTTTTTAATCAGTGTCCAAGTCACTTTCCCAGTTTTTTTTACTCTTCCATTGGAACATATAACTTGACAGGAGCAAAAAGGTTAAATGTAATTTTTAGTATACAGGGTGTCCCTGAATTCATGGCCCAAACATGAGGGGATGGTAGTACACACCAAACTCACCAATATTCATCATAGAATATGCAGCCGCAAACACAGTGAGGAGTCTGAAATGAAGGACAGACACAGATATTTCCAGAGTGACATTTATTGGAGATCATTACAACAAATGCTCAAACATCTGCCCACCAACGTTGATACAGCAAAACGGCGTAGTGATCAGCTTACCTGCTCATAAACACTGGGCTTGTCGCACACATCGGCGACTGCTACCAGATCCTTTGTGGACTGCACAGGCATCTCATACATGACACTCTTCAAATGTCCCCACAGAAAGAAATTGATACAAGAAAGATCGGGTGATCTAGGGACCACAGGATGGGACCATCGCGCCCAATCCATCGGTTCCCAAATGTGGTATGAAGATGCTGACGCACATCCATACTTAAATGGGCGGGTGCCCCATTGTGCTGTAACCACATATGGGCACGGATTGCAGCTGGAACATCCTGAAGCAATTCTGGCAAAACCTGTTGCAGAAAAATACAGTATGTTCGCCTATCGAGTCGGTCTGGCAATAGGTAGGGTCCAATTAAGTAGTCATGCATGATCCCCGCCCAGACATTGATGGTGAACCGTTGCTGGTTCGAATTTGGACGTGTACCATGGGGGTTCTGGGCCGCCCACAAATGCACATTATGGACATTCACTACGCCTTCACGTGAGAATGTTGATTCATCCGTAAAGAGCACATGCACGGGGAAATTGGTATGTGCGGCACTTTGCTGCAGGAACCACTGGGTGAAATCCATGTGCAGAGGATAATCAACAGTTGTCAATGCCTGCACTCGCTGCAAGTGATAGGGATGTAGCCCTTCTTCATGCAGGACTCACCAAACACTGATCCGATGCACACCCAGGCTCCGGGCGGCGGATCGCTTGCTTGTACCTGAATCATATGTCACCATACGCAAGATGTCCTCGCTCATAGCTAGCATTCTGACCATCCGTGCTCATCCAGCATCATGTTGACTGATGTGGAAGGTGCCTGCCTCAGACAGCTGGCGATGCAGTTACGCAAACATTTTATGATCGGGCACACGGCGCATAGGATATTGCTCGTGGTAGAGTCTCTGCGCCTCTCTACCATTGCCCTCGGCTACGCTTTACATCAGGTGCATATTGGCTTTCTCTGCATTTGTAAACTGCTCCATATTGTGTCCAGTCGATGCTGAGAATGATGGGGTTTGGCCAATCTTGCACTTTTAAGCTGTGCCACCTCGTCTGCACCCCCTACTGGTACCGGGCTGCGTTTGCAGCCACATATTCTATGATGAATATTGGTGGTTCGGTGTGTATTACCATCCCCCTCACATTTGGGCCATGAATTCAGGGACACCCTGTATATATATATATATTTATATTTGAGAAGTGAGGTTCTGCAACAGCCTGATTCCTGTCTGCCTGGGAATGTACCTACCCCCCGGGATCAAGGTCAATCCTTCTAGCTCAACCCTTTCTCCCCCTTTGTGGAGAACTACTGTTCTACTATGAGTTTTGAACTCTGAGTTACCCTACAGCTTGTCCGAAGAAATTTTGCTCCTAAAATGTTCAATGAGGTGAATATTTGAGAAGTAAATTTGTAAAATGCTAAAGACAAACATATGCTCTTGACTACCACAACAAATACAATGATATCCAGAAACAGTAAAGTACAATATGTCTGCACTAATAAAATGCCACTTCAATCTCAATGTTCATTTTAGCAAGAATTTTAAACCATATAGAGTTCAACAAGGCGAAATTTTTTAAATATGTATTGCAAGAAGAAAATCCATTTGATAGCACATTGACCTAATCATTGAAAAAACTGAAAAACTAATCAATGTAGCAAATCAAAGATAACTAATGGCAAAAAAACTTCAGTGAGTGATTAATGATTTAAAAAGGCAACTTGAAATGTTTTAAAATATTCGAGAAAAATTTGAGGCTTAACATATACCATAGAGAATGTGAAAAAAAAACCTCATTTGTTATATAATTTACAAAACGAAAAGCATTAGGAACTGTCTTCAATCCACCATTGCACTTTGATGTGTGAGTCATGATTGACAGCTGAAGGAATGCCTTGCTGGTATTGGTGAGAGGATATACAATTGGTAATTTCATAAGGGCATAATTAGACTTTCATATATATATATTTTTTAGATGAATCCTAGGTAGTTCATGTTCAGTGGTAAAAGAAAGGGAAGTATAGAATTCTGTGTTCTAACAATTTTGATTTCCTGCATCAAATACAATTACTTCTTTTATGATTAGGTTCATAGTAAAGCTAGCACATCATAAGTTTAATATCTTAATCTTGTAATATCAGTACAATTGACACAAAGTCTTGAACAGAGGCACAAATAGATATTATAATTTAATGGGAAAATACATGGTTATCACAATCTCAGACTTTCAAAAAGGCTATCACTGTAATTAAACTAACTGTTGTCTGGAATAGTTTGAAACACATATAACACCCTCAAAGAGGATAGCAATACACCCACATTGAAGATGAAGATAGACTGGCCATCAATTGTGGTGAAGTTTTTGCAACTTGGCTACAGATAGAAACACTCATTTATTGACTCATATTTTATCACCTTGTTTGACTCTGGTTGTAATTAATCTGATCTATAGCAAATCTTTAGCTGTAGTACACTTAAATGCTTCTTCCCAATATATGTTCTACATTCTCATTGTATTTTGCTTTGATTAAAAATATTTACATAGTAATATAAGTGCTCTCTTTAATTCTCACTTAAAATTATCATAATCTAATTGGTTATATGAACTTTTATTTTGGTAGTACCAGCCAGTCATTGTAAATAAGGACTCATAGTCTCATTTACTGGCTTACTATAATGGCCTTTCATATTGTGAGGCTCTAAATTGTAGCTTTTGATAGTTTGTGGTTTAATGCAGCACAAATAGAGCTTTTATTTTTGGTCTGTAGTCGAGGTCCTGCCATCCTCACAGGCCCTCTACTATGGCATATAAACTGACAGGCTCCTGTCAGACCTCTGTGGCAAGCAGCTGCTTGAGGGGGTAGTTTTTTTTTAAATTATAGTCAGTGTTTCAGACAGTAGCATACATGGCAGAAGGTCTAGCAAAAGAAAAATACATCATGGTGAAGGAAATGTTAAAAATATGAAGAAAATTGAAAGTAAGAATAGCCAAGCAGGCATTAATCACAATATTCTATACAAATATCCACTATTGGTGCAATATGTAAGAACTGTAATGAAATAATTTCTGCTTATGAGTGCACTATATCCAAAGCAAAAAAAAATAACTTTCATGGCAGATTCTTGAGAAATGTTTAGAGTTTCAGAAACCTTTGGTTGCTAGCTTTGTTGATTTCAAAAAGGCTTTCGACTCTGTTGATCATCATAATTTGTGGTTGATTGTGAGATCATATGGTATACCTGACAAGTTAGTTAACATAATGAAAGCTCTCTATGATAACACTGAGTTGTGTGTGAGAGTTGGTAAGTCTTGTAGCAATTGGTTTAGCATTACTTCTGGTGTTCGACAAGGGTGCATTTTGTCTCCTTTTCTCTTTAGTTTGGTTGTTGATTATGTTATGCGAAATTCACTGCAAGGGAAAGCTTTTGGCCTTAAATGGGCTGGAGATACGAAAATTTCTGATTTAGATTATGCTGATGATTTAGCCCTTTTGGCAAATGATGTTGATGAGATGAACTCTTTCATTCGAGCTGTTTATGAGACTGGTAGTAGAGTAGGTTTGGTTATAAACAGAGAGAAAACTAAAGTGATGAAAATTGGTCAGGCAGGCTGTGATTCAGTTAATCTGAATGGTTGCAGTCTTGAGCAGGTGTCACAGTTTAATTACCTTGGGAGCTACATAACAGATACTGGTGATGTGCGGCATGAGATTAACAGATGAATAGGTATTGCTGCCGGGACTTTTAAGAATCTATGGAGATTGTGGAGAAATAGGCGTATACACCTAAAGACTAAAATTAGACTGTATAATAGTTTGGTTCTTTCTAGGGTTAGTTATGGTAGTGAAACTTGGACGCTGTGTAAACAAGATAACAGGAAACTAGATGCTTTTGATTCTAGATGCTTACACAGTATCTTGGGTATTAGGTGGTTTAACTTTGTAACTAATGATGAGGTTAGGCAAAGGAGTCTGCAACCTCCTTTAAGCAGCATATTGTGCAGAGAGAGACTCCGCTGGTTTGGCCATGTTGCCCCTATGGATAATTATAGATTGGCAAATAGGGTTATGAACAGTGTGCCTAGAGGCCTCAGAAGGAGGGGGAGACCTAGGATGCGGTGGGTAGACAATGTCAAACAGGACCTTGTTAGAATTGGTGTACAGTGGCCGGATGCAGCAGATGTAGCTCAGGACAGATATGCTTGGAGAATTAAAATGCGCGGTCTGGTTGGACCTCCGTAGCCCATGGCTGCTTGAGGATGATGATGATGATGATGATATTTATATATCTCTGAAAATTGTGTGCAGCACCACTTTTTTGATGTAGTGCATTTTAATGAATGTTTTTCAAAATGCATAAAAGCAATATTTCAAAAGTACAGTTCATTTATAAAAATTACACTTATGTTAACTTATATTTTGCTTATTACAGGCTATTGATGCTTTTTATCCTCAACCAAGCAGTAGTGCCCAGATAGCTATAAGTGGTCCATCAACTGTACCATTCTGTGGGATATTTACCTTAGTAGGACATTTCAGTTCCCCTAAAGGAGATGCTGCCTTTTTCTGGACAGCAAGCAGAGCTGATCAGCAAAGACTGGATAATGATTTGGCTAACCTTCTATTAGGTACATTTCATTTTATAATCAAAAATGTACTATATGTTACTTTAAAATTATTTCATCTGAATATAGATTTTATAATAGTGTAACAGTGGATTTTTAAGACATATATTGATATAAGAGTTTGATTTTGTAAGCCATAGCAAAGTTCTTCAGAGGGGATATTAATTGTCTAAGCAGCTGGTTATGTAAAAAGAAATTGTTTTGTTTTTAATGGTTTTTAATAAAATTAAAATATAACTTGGTTTTAATGTGGCACCAAGTCTGTGCATATTAAAAAATAGCTATATCTATCACTAATGAGCAAAACTCAAATTGCTTTTTTATCAAAAGGAAGATTACTAGAGGACACTATTTGCAGTACTTGATAATTACATAATTTTTCTCTTTAAAATACTACTCTAGAACCACTTATGTCAGTAGGATAGCTATTGAGTGAATCAAAATTTTTATTAGATTTGTATCTGTAATGTGTGCTTGCACCATTTCATTGTTCATTTCCAATCTTATTCTTCATGTCACATACCAAATACAGGTGCAAAGTTACAACTTCATATTGATTTTATTGCATATTGCCAAGACATCATTTTTCATGTTGCTGGTGTTCTTAATGTCATATGTCAAAGGAAGTAGTTGACTTAAACAAGTAAGCATATATGCATTTGCCATTTTTATCTTATGGTCTGTAATTTGTTCATCTAAAAATGAATTTTTCTAGTTTTTTTTATATTATTTTCTGTAAGTCTAATACAGATTAGTGAAAAGATGCACTCAACTAAATTAGTTTTTTTAATTGTAGAACTCGTTTCAGAATTTTTTGAATGTCTCTTACACTTGAAAAATATATATATACAAGAAACATTAATCTATGGGCTGAACAAAAAAAGAGCAACTTCAAACCCACAGACATAAGTTACATGCAAGTATAATTTTTATAGCCTGTGTTGTCATGGTTTGACCGTTGCTGTTTTCTGAAGCCAGTTATGGCTTCCTGAGGTTAGATTCATAACCCTAGTGAAAAGATTATGCAGCAAATCTTTTATTATATAGTTACTCATTTAAATAAGCAATTTCTACAAAATAGCATAAAATTTATTCATTGTTTAATGTATAATAACCAAATTTAAATACTTTTTTTTACCAATTTTAGTAATTTTAATGCTTCAGAAGTTGAACCTTTGTTCTGAATTATAAAAATTTGTGTAAAATTAAAACTTGAAGTGTGCTATAAATATTGAATTGAAAGGTGGTTTTATTCTTGCAATATGCATGTTGCATAGTAATTATTTTTAGTGGTTACACATTAATATTGCATTTTTTGCCGTGTTTATTTGCTTTTTAAACAGCATCAAGAACTACCTCCTTAACGTTGAGTTCTTCACTATTGAAGATTGGTGTTAATTACACATTCATCCTTACTGCTGAGCATCCAGGTAATGAAAAGCATGAAGCAAGACTTACAATTTCCAGAAAGTCATATATTGGTCCTTTAGTGTCGGCCTTCTCTGATGTCATGTCACAGCCATCAGTGACACTGAATCAAGAGTAAGTTATTCAAGGTTATTTTTCAAGCATTTTTGTGCTAATGTTTTATTAAGAGAAAAGATAGTAATCAGCACTAATTAAAAAAATTGAGTGGACAAAGAACGTTTTTGAAATAATAAAAAATAGTTAAAAATTATTTTAATGTTATATAATTTTGGTAATAATATCTGATTTTGCTGTATTTAGCTTTCATTTTATGATAACCAGTTATTTTAATAGTACAAATAATAGTACAATAGCAACAAATTATTTAATATTTTGAGGATTTCATTTATCTCAACTATGCATATAAAATATTCAAAATACACTGCTGGCCATTAAAAGTGCAACACAGGAAGAACTCATCAGATTGTCCCAAAATATCCAAAATATGCCCATGGGAGAATATGTAAATGATTCAAAGTGCAGCACATACACACACATCATGTGTGACAATAATGCCTCCTGGAAGTGGTATAAGAGGAGATTACAAAGAGCCAGTGTAAAGCACTGGAATTGTGTTTGCTCACAGTTCTTGTGCACTAAAGGATCAATTATGCCCCATCGAAAAACACAGCATCCATACGACCAAGTTTCTGACTTTGATTGAGGGAGAATTGTGGGATTACAGGGAAGACGGATTATCGTACCGAGACATCAGTGCATGTGTTAGAATGCTGCCACAGTGATGAGAATATGGCGTCAGTGGGTAGAGGAGGAACGAACTCACTGGCGTGAAGGATCTCAAAGCCCTGTCACACAAATGAATGAGAGGACAGACATCATGTGTGCATGGCTATGTATGATCATATAGTCACATCAAACACCTTAGCTCAACAGTTAGGGTGTGTTGCACATCAACCAGTGTCCACACATATATGATTCGATATCGTCTGCAGCATCGGGATACCTTTGCTAGGTGGCCATTGCTTCAACTACCATTGACTCTGCAACACAGACATATGCAATTGCAATGGTGCCAAGAATGTTGCGCATGGATGTGCGAATGGCATCGCATTGTCTTTTCAAACGAATCCTACTTCAGTAAGCAGCACCATGATGGACAAATCCATATCTAGTGGTACTGCGACGACAGACTCAGTGAGACATTCATGATGCAGTGCCATACAGGTCTGGCCCCTGGTGTTATGGTATGAGGTGTCATTGGATTCTACTCACACACACACCTCATACACATTACCGGTACTTTGAACAGTCAGCATTAGATCACTGAGGTGTTGGAGCCTGTGGTCATACCTTATCTTCAGGTGCTCTCTGGTGCCATTTACCAACAGGACAATTCCCAATCACTTATGGCATGCATCATCCAACAATTTCTGGATAGCCACCATATGACACTTCTGCCTTGGCCTGCGTGTTCACCGGATCTGTCCCCAATTGAACATGTCTGGTACATGATCTCACAACAATTAGTACATCAGTAGCTGCTACAACAGATGAACTTTGGCTATTATCAAAACTGCGTGGACTGACATTCTCCCAACACTCATCCTCTCAATGCCAGGCCATGTAGCAGCAATTATTGCTGCTCATGGTGGCTACACAAGATACTGATTTCTTTGTATTTCACAAGTCTAACTGAGTTGTATTTGTAATCATTTGATCCTTGTAACATAAGGTATATGTTTACTAAATATGGCTTTGATATTTCTTGTCTATCCTGGTGTTGCACTTTTAATGGCCAGCAGTGTATATCATAGTTTCAGCACTACTGTCTTAAGGTCTTAAAAAACTGCACACACATCTAACAACTGCAATGAAATGTCATATCTGTGGGATGATCACAAGAAACAAGTTTAAGGTTTCTCCTTGGTACTTTCATTGTATGTTTTATCGTATTTTGCAGTAGTAAATACACAGACTCCTTGTTGACATATAATTCAATAAATAATTTTGCTGTGAGAGGCACTTGATCTCACCTCCTCCAAACTGGGAGATTCAGCTCAACTCAGAGTGAAACTAATTTTTTTGGCAGAATTATTTCTTGAATCCTATTTTGCATTTTGTTTTTTCTCCCAATTTGTATACATTTTAAAAGAAGCCTTTCAACAAATGTGGTATTATCTGAGTATTAATAAATCATCATCATCATCCTTAAGCAGCCATGGGCTACAGAGGTCCAACCAGACCGTGCAATTTAGTTCTACAAGCATGTCTGTTCTGAGCTACATGTGCTGCATCCGGCCACTGCATGCCAATTCTAACAAGGTCCTGTTTGACATTGTC
The DNA here is from genome assembly GCA_038380435.1 of Ryuthela nishihirai. NCBI lineage: Eukaryota > Metazoa > Arthropoda > Arachnida > Araneae > Heptathelidae > Ryuthela > Ryuthela nishihirai. The sequence goes on along the minus strand of JAWZYU010000019.1, from coordinate 51,580,955 downwards.
TGCCCACCGCATCCTAGGTCTCCCCCTCCTTCTGAGGCATACTGTTCATAACCCTATTCGCCAATCTATAATTATCCATACGGGCAACATGGCCAAACCAGCGGAGTCTCTCTCTGCACAATATGCTGCTTAAAGGAGGTCGCAGACTCCTTTGCCTAACCTCATCATTAGTTACAAAGTTGAACCACCTAATGCCCAAGATACTGTGTAAGCATCTAGAATCAAAAGATCTAGTTTCCTGTTATCATGTTTACAAAGTGTCCAAGTTTCACTGCCATAATTAACCCTAGAAAGAACCAAACTATTATACAGTCTAATTTTAGTCTTTAGGTGTATATGCCTATTTCTCCACAATCTCCATAGATTCTTAAAAGTCCTGGCAGCAGTCCCTATCTGTCTGTTAATCTCATGCCTCACATCACCAGTATCTGTTACATAGCTCCCAAGGTAATTAAACTGTGACACCTGCTCAAGACTGCAACCATTCAGATTAACTGAATCACAACCTGCCCTGACCAATTTTCATCACTTTAGCTTTCTCTCTGTTTATAACCAAATCTACTCTACTACCAGTCTCATCAACAGCTCGAATGAAAGAGTTCATCTCATCAACATCATTTGCCAAAAGGGCTAAATCATCAGCATAATCTAAATCAGAAATTTTCGTATCTCCAGCCCATTTAAGGCCAAATCTTTCCCTTGAAGTTAATTTCGCATAACATAATCAATAACCAAACTAAAGAGAAAAGGAGACAAAATGCACCCTTGTCGAACACCAGAAGTAATGCTAAACCAATTGCTACAAGACTTACCAACTCTCACACACAACTTAGTGTTATTATAGAGAGCTTTCATTATGTTAACTAACTTGTCAGGTATACCATATGATCTCACAATCAACCACAAATTATGACAATTAACAGAGTCGAAAGCCTTTTTGAAATCAACAAAGCAAGCAACCAAAGGTTTCTGAAACTTTAAAGATTTCTCAAGAATCTGCCTAAGTGAAAATATCTGATCTACACATCCCCTACCACTTCTGAATCCACATTGCTCATCACACAATTGCCTGTCAACCAGATTCTTAATTCTATTAATGGGGCATAGGAGTTTCTCGGCCATAAAAAAAGGCAATTTTCATAATTTTTTTTCGCCGCAAATAAAAAAAGGTATAATAACAACTTTTTTTAAATGAAAGTACATCGCATGTAGTTATAAAAATAATTTTTATTCAGTCAAATTTTAAAAAAATAAACCTCCACCACTGCTCTGACAATACTGGCCTGCACACCTTACAGAGGTCTGCAGTACCGGTAAAATCGCCCTGCACATTCATCTGAAACAAACAAACGAAAGAAATTCTTAAAGTACATTAAATTTTAAAGTCTATATCGGATGGGATTTTTAAATTTCGAATTTTTAACAAAATGGCGACTTTTCAAAAAAAGTGTCAATTTTTAGCCCTTTTTTTCCCAGTTTTAACTGGAATATATTTTTTATATAATAAAAAATAAATAAATATTTTATTATAATAAAAAATTTTATATAATAAATGAATTTTTTATTATATAAATAACTATATTTTTATATTAAAAAAATATAAAAAAATTAAAATTTCAAAAAAAAATCTGATAAGGACTAGGGAATTTTATAAGCTATAAGTAGAAAAAAGAAACAAGTCAATTGAGTGATTTGTTGTTGAGTTATCACCGGTACCGACTTTGAAAACATAGTTTCGAGAAAAACGCATTTGAAAGCTTGGAATAAGTTTACACCAATATAAATCTGCCTTTTTCAACTTACATGAGTTTTTGAAGTGCTTTTCTTCAATCATTAAAAAGATATTGCATCTCCTTTTTACAAGAAACTGCTTTTCTTCAGTCATTAAAAAGATATTGCATCTCCTTTTTACAAGAAACTGCTTTTCTTCAGTCATTAAAAAGATATTGCATCTCTTTATTACAAGAAAGTGCTTTTCTTCAGTCATTAAAAAGATATCCACTATAAAATAATAAATATGTTTTTTAAAAGCGTCCCAACAATTGACTGAAAAACGTCTTTTTCGTGAATAATCCTTCCGAATTGCACCACTATCATGGAACTCACGAGAACCTTTAGCTTTACTCATATATTACTTTTTTTATTTGAAAATTACATGCCACAATAACACAACAACACTTCATCAGCAGACTCTAAAACAACTGTGAACTTAGTTTAGAAACTGCATTCATGAAAGTAAAACGATTACGACGCCATCTGTTCAGAAAAATATGAATGCTTTACCCATGGATAACTTGCTCTTCGAATAAGGACAAAAGAAACCATTATTCGATGGATCCAACATTCCTACCTACATGCTGCTGTGAAACGGCTCTTCGAGGCCCATGCACGACATAAAGTGTTATATCTTCTGTAATATTTCAATATTTTAAAAACAGTTTTGGATTCTCATTCTTAGGGGTAAAACTATCAGAAAATGAAAAAAAAACAAAAAATTCGATTTTTTCAACCCAAGAAACTTCTATGCCCCCTTAAGCACAATCATGCAAAGAATTTTCCCTGGAACAGAGAGTAGGCTGATACCCCTAAAGTTATCACAAGAACTGCGATCACCTTTTTTGAAAATAGGGATAATAATAGCTCTGGTAAAATCCTTAGGAGCCATGCTTTTTCATAAAAGATATTTAAAATTTCAGTCATCCAAGTGGTAACAGAAACATTCCCAGCTCTAAGCATTTCCATAGTAATTTCATCTACACCTGGGGATTTATGAAGTTTAAGTTTAGAAATAGCCAAAATAACTTCAGATTGTGTTATAGGGCCAACATTAAAGCCACCAATGCATCTATCATCATTGCAAACAATGGGAATAGAACTACCCATATTGTTTAGAACATCACTGAAATACTCAGGCCACCTAGCCATGACAGAATCCTCACCTTCTATAACCTTACCTTGTTTATCCTTCAATCCCTGTATACCTGTCTGTTTTCTATCACACAAAACATTAACTATCTGGTACAGCTCTCTGCTGTTGTGCTGTCTAACTGCTTCTTCGGCTTTGTCAGCCAAGCCATCAAGCCAAAGATTCTTATCAGTAGCTAACTTATCCTTTACACGTTTATTAAGCTCTCTGTAATCCTTTCTATTAGGACTGGTAGGGTATTGATTAAGGACATTCCTGCAGTTCTTTCTTTCTGAAATAAGCTCAAGTGCCTTATCACTCAAATAATTCTGCCTCCTCTGCTCCTTTTTCCCTAAAAGAGTACTGTTAGTTTCCAAAAAAGCCTGTTTAAAATGGTCCCATTCTTCCTCAACTTCAGTAGTAAGCAAACCATGACTGTCATAATGACTAAGTAACCTATCATGGTAAGCTTTAGCTATAACTGGGTCTTTCAGAGCTTCAGTATTAAAGGTAAAATTTTGAAACCTAGCGCAACGCTTTTTAAGTTTAAGTTGCAAGACACTTTTAACAAGATAATAATCAGATCCAATTTCAGCTCCCCTATATGACCTGGTATTCCTAACAGAACTAGCCCATTTACTGTTAATTAAATATAATCAATTTTTTATTTAAATTTCCCTAACAGAAACCTAACAGAACTAGCCCATTTACTGTTAATTAAATATATTTAATTTTTTCTTGTTTAATTAAATATAATGAAACAAAACCATTTACTGTTAATTAATATATAATCAATCATATTCTTATGCAGCCCATCAGGTGAAACCCGTGTGTACTTATGTATGTCGCGGTGTTTGTAATAAGTGTTAGTTATTCTGAAACCATTGAGTTTACTTACCTGTAGGAGACGTTTCCCATTGCCATTGCAGCTACCAATACCAAAAGGGCCTATCACCCCTGCCCATAAGTCAGAGTCAGTACCAACTTTGGCATTGAAGTCACCAAGAACAAGGGTGATATCTCCTTTCTTGACAGAATTCAAAATATCCTGAAGTTGTCCGTAAAACCTATCCTTCTCATCTTCATCAACATCCTCAGTGGGGGCTTAACATCAGATAACATTCAAGTCTTTAACACTTGTCTGACATTTTACTGTAAGAAACCTTTCATTAATGCACTCATATCCTAGAAGAGCATCACTAGCATGTCTGCTGAGAAGCAGACCCACGCCTTGGTGATGTTTGTTATTGTTCCTCCCTGAAAAGAGAAATTTAAGATTATTTTTAAGATTCTGACCTTTATCTGTCCATCTGGTCTCTTGCAAGCCGAGAATATCTAAATTATAATAGTGGAATTCTTGTGTGAGGACATCAAGAGAAAAAGCTCTGTGCAGAGTCCTCACATTCCAACTACCTACGGAGAGAAAATGGTTAGTGGGATGTTTAAAGAAACTATGTTTATTGAGAGAGGGAATGCCGACAATATCATCAGCCCCCTAATTGCAGACATGGGACAAAGACCCGTTCCTCAACACTAAAGGCTGAAGCCATCTACATTGGAAGACTTCCTCCAATATAGAATTTGACAATGCCAATAGAAGCAAAGAGTTCAGGTGCCTGCAATGACCTTTGCTCAGGATTATCCACCAGCTGATAAACATATCCTGTGAATCTATTCACTTGGGGCTGTCAACCCACAAACAAACAGAAAACACAGCAGAAGATTTTCCCTTCACAGAAGCCCACCAGTGCAGTAAAATCAGGATCCATAATCAAGCTCAGAGCCATAATTCCATTCAGGTTGGTATATATGGTCAGCACCAGGACCCTGTGTGGTTGACCACTCCTCAGCAGGGTAGAAAAAAAAAGAAGAGTAGCCATAGTTGTCCAGATCAGTAGGCCATACTAATCTGGCTGCCCTCACCTTCCTTCAAGAGAGTATCTCTTTTGAACGGTACTAACAGTCTGCACCACGAGAAGGCGGGGTCGGACATTAGGTGCTAGGTTTGGCCGGTTCTATGCATCATCACAGGGGATTGGTGCAGAGCTCTCCTTCCAGTGACTACCTAGCTACCATTTACAGACCAATAAAATTTATTTTACCATTTACAGACCAATAAATAGGAACACAGTTTTCCTGATGAATAAATAAATTTTTCATTGTTTCAAAAACTTTTTATGGTATTGTCTTTGCTTTTTGTCATCCATTCCACTACTTTACAATTTTGATACAATAATAATGTGACCACATGCTATTGTGCAAAATACATGATTATCACAGAGCATATGTGACAAATTGATTCAGCCAAAACAGCACAAGAAAGTGAAAAAAATCTGAAAGGGCCATAAGTGCAAAATGACAAAACCTGAGAAAAAAGTCAGCAATAATGAGCCATGAGTTTTATTAGTAAAAAAGGATGTAATGGCAATCTAAAAAAAAACAACACACTAAACATATGAATTGTTATAGAAATACAGCAGATCTACAAAAAAAATCTACATTCTTTTAGTTCAATGTTCTTTTGAAACAAAATATTGCAGACCGTTCATAACTGTCATGAATTTTTCAGCCATAATTTAAAGCTTCCACTGGTGCAAAATTATGTAATGTAAATATCCATATTCATACTATTACTAAAAACAGTGTATAATAATAAATATTTTTGTATACTGTTTTTAGAACATAAGTTTTAAATATTGAAAGATATACATCAAAGAAAAATGTCATTAGTTATTAATAACTTCATTTCAGGATAACACTGCAAGCTGATATTAGTCTCCCAGAATGTGCTAATACAATTGAAAATGTCCACTTAATGTGGTCTGTGAACAATCCTAGAGTGAAATTTGATTTCTCCAGCCGTGATTCTCATGTGTATAGAATTGCTCCATATTCTTTACCAGGTATGCTTAGTATGTATAAAATTGTAAAGTAAATCATGATAGCTTACGATTATTTGATAAAGTACCATTTTTCCTCAAAGGATACCAAGAAATCTGTGCAGTGATATATTAAAATATATTCTAAGAATTAGATAAATAATATTAAATCATTTAAAATAATATGTAACATGATAGTTATTAAAAGATGTCAGGTACTGCCCTTACATGTATTTTTCATGCTTTGTTCTGTTGGACAGTATTATACAGTTTTATCATATCTGAAGAATGATAGTTGTTCTAATAAATTTAGTACTACACTTTTTGACTCCTTTAAGACACATTTATATTTTTACTAACATAAAAAGTTTTCACACTTTTTTCACCACAAGTTTTTTTAGGTGGTTATAAAATAAAATTTCCTATTCCTGAGTATCTGGAGCAGTGATAAATGGAGATAGCAGCATGAAAATTAGTAAGTAGCTTAATGAGAACATGCAGAAACAATTTAGTGAAGAAAAAATTTGTTCCAATCATTGCCATTAGGGGAAAAATGGGTGCTGCAAACACAAGAAAAAAGGCCCAGGTGAGAAAGTGATGTTTTTGGTTTCACACACATCTGTTACAAAAACTGCTCAAGATGCTCTCCATTGGTACAAGGATGTGCTGGAAGTGAAAGACTGCATGGGCCACCATTGCTTGGATCATGTCACTGTAGATGTTGGTCACTTTCTATACAATGCTGGCCTTCAGACCAGCAAGTGACTGCACACTGCCACAATAAACCCAGTCCTTAAGATAGCCCCAGAAGGATCAGAAATCACCAACCAGCCAGCCAGAAATCATAAGAATTCAGGTTTGATGAAAGTCTCAAGAAATTAAGCACTCATCACCAAACATTGTAAGCAGCAACTTCTTTACCTGCTAACTAAATATAATAAAATAAAAATGAGCAGATGGTGCACCATTTTGCATGAACACTGTGAGGTCTAGACACTGCCGTTTCTGGAGGGCAAGAATCGTGTGATGCTAGAAAAGAGCACAGTAATGGGCACCTGTTATGGTGCTCTTTATTAGTTATTTTATTAGTTGTATCTCTATTAGTTATAGCCTCCTCAAAGTAGAATGGCCCAATGATGAATTTTACACTGAAGACATGCCACACTGTCACATACAGAGGCTAGAGAGGCTGTTCACTGATAGCAGATGGAGGTGACACCCCATATACATGACAGTGTATATTAAAAGCACCAATGAGGGTGAAGTGCGCCTCATCATCCACAGGACTGCCTGCAGCCACATGTCATCCAACTCCATACATGCCAGAAATTGGAGACTGAAGTTGGTGTGATGTTGTGAATCACATGGTCACAGTTCTGCACCATAAGGATCCTCTATGATGCCATCATACAACATGCTGTAGCCCTTTGTACACCATTACCCACAGAAGGTCCAACTGTCATGACACTACTCTGGCACTATTGACTACATGTTACTTCTGGCATGGACTGTCATGGCAACCATCACCTAATCCACCATGTCTTCTACAATGGACAGCCATCCTCTTCCTGGTGCCACTTTCAACTCACCAGTTCCCTTAAATTTCTTTACCATCTTCTTTAATGCCACTAATGTCAGGGGTCCTCTCCACAGACTTTTCAGATGCTGATACTCTAGTAGTGCTCCATTTGCATTGCTGTGATTCTGGTAGAATAGCTTAATTAACAGTGCAAACACAGCAAAGTTGGTGTGATGTTGTGAGTCATATGGTCACGATTCTACACTTTATGGATCCTATAGGGTACCATTTCACAACATGCTGTAGCCCTTTGCAGACTGTTACCCGCAGAAGATCCAACTATCATGGCACTGCTCTGGCACCTCTGACTGCATGTCGCTTCCAACATGGGCTGTCATGGCAACCATCACCTAATCCACCATATCTTCTGCAATGGGCAGCCATTCTCTTATGCCATTTTCAACTAACTTGTTGCCTTTACACTTCTTTACCATCTTCCTTAACACCACTGATATCAGGGATCCTATCTGCAGACTTTTCAGATGCTGATACTCTAGTAGTGTGCCATTTGCATTGCTCTGATTCTCGTAGAATAACAATTAACAGCGCACGTTCTTTCTTCATGAAAACCATATGGCTGTTTGCTTGCAGTGTGGGCATTCCCACTTTTATACTACATCTTTTGCATCAGAAATGTATTATGCAAACAAACACAATTAGCATACCTGAAGCACCTATTTTCCCGCTGATGGCAACAGTTAAAACTATTTTTTCTTCGCTAAATCGTTTCTGCATGTTCTCATTATGCTACCTATTAATTTTCACAACACTTATCTCTGTTTCCCACTGCTCCAAACTCCAGAATAGGGAACTTTATTTTATAACCACCTTTATACCTGTGCACACTGCATAAGAAAGCACTTCACATCAATAAAAATTTATATTTGAAAAGTTTTTGAATATATGTAACATCCAAAGAGTGTAATCCTAAACTTAAGTTACTATCATTATCAAATGAGAAACAATGAAGTAAAATTATACCTGTAGATGATTTTGAATTCTTATCTTAATATATAAACTTAATAGAAAGCATAATCACTGTGTAATATGTCTCCATTTAGATTAATGAGTTGAAGTCTTTGATATAGGGTAATAGCACTGGGTGGTAAAGAATAACAGCATATTACTTATCAGTAATATTCATCAAATGAAAAAGTATTATAGTGTTTAACTAAAGCTTAAAATTTCAATTTGCTCCATAATTAAAATGTTTGCTGCAAATTCTTTCAGGTTGCATTTTAATAGAATTGCTGTATGCAAGCAATATGTCACTGTTATTCACTTATTAGAAATTAATGAATTCAAATTTACAATTATCCATTTATTATGCATGCTATATACCACAAACTAAATAGAATCTATAATAATATTGTTTCTTATTAAGGTTAATGAATCAGTTTATCAGGAGTGAAACTCAAATTACCTCTACAGAGTCTGTAAAAATATATACTGACGAGTATAAACCAATACTTGCTCTATAGTGTATTATACTGACAGGCTCTTGTCAAGGCTCTATGGCAAGTAGCTTCTTGAGAAGTAATATAATAGCCATCCTGGTGAATGAATGGTTAGCATTCTTGGCTGTGTATCAAAGAGACCTGGGGTTGAGCCTCAGTTAAGGCATGGATGTTTCCTGTATTGTCTTTCTGCTGAAGTCTTGCCTTTCTCATAGATTCTGCTCTATAGAATATTATATTAACAGGCTTCTTTCAAATTTATGTTTAATTTTCAGTAAAAAAGCTGAAATATTACTGTATTAAGTAATCACTAATAATATTAAAATATAAATAACTGTAAACTCTTAGGAGAGAGCATATGAGATACACTATTTATGAGAAGATATTTATGAAAAGACATGGGATATGACATTATGATATATATACAGTCTTATTTTGAATAGTACATATACAGTTATATTTTGAATAGCCACCATATATATATATACACAAATACAAATATTTCTTTTCAGTTTCAAATTTCATTTCAAAGTTTATTTTAATGGGTTAGTAATTGCAGCTTAACATCAATGTTCATGAGCTGCAATTAGTCTATCTTAATTGATCAAAATTGATTAATAAAAATAAAATGTCTGAACTCCAAGAAGCTGTAATCACAAGTACTATAACATGACAAGCATTCATATAAACATTATTTCTTGCATGAAATATTATTTTTCTATTAGAAAGTAAAATGATTATGCTTTAAGTTTTTATTTAGATATGACACCTCTTATGATGCAATGTACTGCATGATGAAACATCCAATTATAACTTTATGTCACACTTCCTATGCTATGTGCAAACATAGCCACCTGTAACCATCACATTTCTTCTAGTTGCCAGGCACTGATTCAACAAATTGATTTATTCAGTATTGCTAAAGATCCTCCAATGACACAAATTCTTGGTTGTCAATTGATACTCTTATAGTATGAGATGATATAAACTGCTGATAACTGAAATAAACTTTAAAATTTTAAATACCATACTCTTCATCCAGATTTGCACATTGTGTACAGAAAAATCTAAAATTCAAGTAACTGGCACCACTAACCTCTCCCCCAGATTTCGATCATGTCTATGACAGCATTAACATCTGCTCTGTCCTATCCTTAAGATTGTTGTATTCACTGAAGATGATGGGGCAAAGTATTATTCCTCTGCTTATTTTTCTTTAAAACATGCTGTAATGTCTGATAAAAAGTAGTTTATAACACTTTTGGAGAGAAAGGCAATTCCCAAGAAAAGTAATAGTTCTGTTAGTATTTTTTTGCTGAAACTAAATTTTTATTGCTAATTTTTATTAATTGCAATTTAATAAATTGTCGTTATGAAAATTGCATTTAGAATTTTTTTATCTTAAACTATATAACAGATATTCAACTTACTCTATTTCTGTTGAACTCTATTAGTAATAATTGGGATAAACACAAGTCAGTGACATCACTTTTTAGATTGATTTTATATGTTTTGGATATCAGTTATACTTACATATTTTAAAACATTTATTCATTTGCAGAAAATTCAGATGTAACTTTTACTGCAAATGCTTACCTTGGCAATTTTTTAAATACTACCACTTCAAAAATATCTCTTAGAGTGGAACCTGCAGTATTAAAGGCAACAATCAAAGGTAATTATAACTGTCATAATATTTCATCAGTTTACATTAGAACCTTTTAGTAATTTCCAGGAGATTTAGTAATTTCAGTAGATATACAAATGCATTTAAGTTCTGTTTATAGAATGGTTAAAGTTTACTACAAAAACATATTACTATATTTTTTATCTTTCAATCTGTACCTAATCAAGAACCTATTTTGCAAAATATTGACCAAACAAAATAAAATTAAAATAATGTCCAAAATTATATCAAAATTTTAATAGTATAGACATCATTATTGACAACAATACAGATCTTATAACATCTTCCCATAATGGTTGTGAGTTTCTTAAAATGAAATATATAAAAACCCAAAACAACTTGATCATATGTTATCAAGTTTGAGTAAGAATATGCCATTCCTAACAAAATTTGGAACTGTGCAGTAGAGAATTTTGATGCCCCTACTATAGGGTCTGGTTTAAACATAAGAGTGTTCAAAACATGAGGGCAGTTTGCAGCTTTTTGTCACCTGTTTTTAGATCCCAAGCAATGACCTACTTACCTAGTCCTGGTATGAGAAGCAAGCATGTTCACACAAAATTATGTTGACTGTTGCTTCCCCTAGAATAATTGGCACTGAAAGGATTTATTGTAATTGAAAATTATTTCTCATTGGCAAAATGCTTCCTCTACAGAATGAGCTGAAAGGCAAACCTGTTGATAGAGTATCATTTCACATTTTGATAATCTCTATCATATCTCTGGATAGTCAAAGTCAAATGCATTGAATCATATATATATATATATCTTTGATATGAATATACCGAGATATAGCCAGAACTTTCTAAAAGGGTATTTTATGTATGTTGAATACCATGTTCCTGTCTCTACAGCCTTATAAAATATCTCGAAATTATACAGACAGAATTTTGAATCAACCAGGAAAGAAATAACCTATCCAAGAAAAGAACATCACAGATTTCTGAGAACTGTTTTAGTGCATTTTTTCTGCCAGTGGATAGTTGGAGAAGCTCAATTAGACAATAAGAATGAAAACTTCATTTCACAGTTAATTTCTAGCAGTTGAGGGAAATATGAACCTTCTCAATATACAGATTCAAATCAATCATCTAGCAACACTTCCTCTGATGGTTTTGTTTTCTTTAAAGCTTTTGGTCATTCAATAAAAAGTTTTAAACTACAGAAATTTTGCCCAACATACATTTACATTTAACCAAGTAGGTGAATATAATGTAATCATTATAGATAATGTTAAATGTTCCAATGATGGTGTTTTGCTTAAACACAATTTTATAAAATAATTCCCTCATTATAGTGTTATGTAAGTTTATGAAATATATTTTATGTCAGGTAGTGCAAAAAGAATCGTTGGAAACCAAGATGGAGTTCTAGTTTTGGAAGGAGGGGAGTCATATAGCAGAAAGATTCCTTTGGTGTTTCAGTGGAGATGCTATGATGAGGTAATTTCTTATTTGACCCTTTTTGAGTGCCAATTGAGATACATGTCATATGTACATGTCCTTCATAATTGTTACTGAGGTTGGTAATAGTTCCGGATTTGGTCTACCTGTTCATACCATATCTTGATTTTAAAAGAAATCCTGACAATCTAAGCAAATTTTCCAAGCAGTCTAATTGATCTCATCCAACAATGTCTATCCATTAATGTCCTATCTGACACTCTAAAGATTAAATATATGGTAGAAAAATTTATTTTTGCTTAATTTGTTACTCTTTAATTAATAGCAAAGCACTGTGAGTTTAAAATTTAAATGAAGAAATGAGAAGTTTCTGAATGATAAAAATAGCTGACTCACAGATTACATTTTAATCTCAGAATGCTAACCTTAAAATGTTAGGTTTCTCACACTGCATTCATTTGTAGTTCTAACAGTGTTCAAACACAACTGAAACTTTAGAAATTTAAACCCTCAGTAAATAACATCAAATATACATAGGTTAATAGTAGAGTATTACAGGAGATATCCTGTTATTATATGGGACTCGTGAATAGTTAGCTGAAAAAAGCTTGGCTCATGCCAAAACTTTATTTTTATCCTGTTTTCAAAGAAAATGAGATAATAGTTTCACTTTGTCATCTGTCTGTAGACATCAAACTTTTTTTGTTTACAGAGATAAATTAAAAATTCTTTTTGTGTTAGATAGGTATTGCTGAAATATTATGATATGCACTTTCCAAATATCTCCAAAGCTATAAATATGCCCTCTAGTGGTGGAAAAGGTTAAAAATTCAAAAAATTCAAACAAATATTGCAAACGATGTATTTATGCTAGAAATTTCGGTGGTATGTGAAGTCATGAAATGTCCACTGTCAACAATGAGTTGGTGCTTTAGACCCAGGTGGGTGGGAAAACACAACCTTTTTATTTTAGCAGATAATTATTTGTTTATAGAGATAAATGAAAAATTATTTTTTGGGTTAGATAGGAATTGATGAAATATTATGATTTATTCTTTCAAAATCTAGGACTATAATTGTGACCTCTAATGGTGGTAAAATTTAAAAATTCCAAAATTAAAAACGAATGTTGCAAATGATGTATTTATACTCGATTTTTGAAATTTTGGTGGTGGAATGTGAAAATTATGGAATTTCATTGCCAATAATGAGTTGGTACCTTAGATTCAGGAGTAGGTTCACGAATCAGGAGAAGGCAACATGCATTTCACATACAGAGCTGCGGACGGGAATGCAAGGGAAGCCCAAAGACTACCGGGAGTGCTTTCCGACCAGACACATGCCTGATCGTAAAACCTTTCAGCGATTGCACCGGTATCTGTACGAAACGGGCTCCTTTGTCAGTGGCTTGCAGAATACAGGGTGTGCAAGGAGTGGGAGGATGCCACGTGTTACAGAGGAAATTCTACGTAGGGTTGATCGTCCCGAATGTAGCATGCAAGCAATTTCCCATGCCGTAAATGTGCCCCAATCGATGGTGTGGCGAGTTCTACAAGATGAACGATTACACCCCTACCATGTACAGAGGGTGCACACCTTGATACCTGCAGATTATCAGCCTCATCTGGATTTTGCACAGTGGTTCCTGCAACAGACTGCAGCATAACTGTACTTTGATGCACATGTCTTATTCACTGACGAATGCACCTTTACACGTGAGGGCATTTTTAATACCCACAATTCACGTGTGGGCCACCAGTAATCCACACACCATAGGTCCACATTTGTCCAGCGGCGTTTCTCCATAAATGTTTGGGCTGGAATCCTCCATGACCATTTGATTGCCCCATACCTTCTGCCAGCCTGACTGAAAGGAAGAACATACCTCGTATTTATACAAGAAGTCTTGCCAGAATTACTGAACCCTGTTCCAGCAAACATTCAAACATGTATGTGGTTCCAACATGATGGAGCGCCACCCCATTTCAGCTTGGATGTGCGGAACGCCTTGGATGCAACATTTCCAGGACAATGGATTGGTCAGGGTGGTCCCATCTCTTGGCCGCCACGATTGCCCAATCTCTCATATCTGGACTTTTTCCTATGAGGCCATATGAAAAGCCTCATCTACGATAGCCCCATCGATTCCAATGAGGACCTTTTTGCCAGGTTTTCTATTGCCACTGACACTGTATGAGAAATGTCTGGTGTTTTCACCAATGTATGCCGATCACTATGTTGAAGGTGTGAAGCCTGCATTAATGTTGGCGGTCTCTCTTTTGAGCAGTTTCTGTAATTTGTTCAATAAAATTCTGTACTTTCTGTTCTGTAATTTCTGCAATTGTTTCAAACTTCTTCTGTCATTCTTGTGTTTCTTCATTTCCTGACACAGTAACTGCTAACTCCTAGTGCTTCACCACTTGAGTTCCGACCATGCATTGTATGATGAAAAGTGCTTGTTTAGATGTGTTCTATCACCCCTTAAAGTTTGGCCCAAGAGTTTTGAATCACCCTGTATATATCTTTACAGATCACTGAATATGAAATGGCAGAAAACAAGTTTTAGAAATAAAATGTATAAAGTCATATCTTATATAAACTTATCACAATAAAGAATGAAAATAGCAAAATTATTGTTTGAAAATATATAAACTGTTATAAAAATTTGTACACTTTTAATTCAAAAATACATTATGTTGAAAAAAAAAAGTGTCCAGACACTTCCATGCTATGTGAATGGAAAACCACTTTCAGAGCTCCCTAACATTAAAAATAAAACTTTTACACAAAAACTGTTATAATAAAATAAATAAATACCCCCTCAAGCAGCTGCTTGCCACAGAGGTCTGACAGGAGCTTATATGCCAGAGTAGAAGGTCTGAGAGGATGGCAGGACCTCAGCAGAAAAACGACACATACATCCATGCCTTACCCGGGGCTCGAAGCCAGGTTCCTTAGATCAGTAGCCAAGTGTGCTAACCACTCGGCCATGGGACAAAAGAACCATTTAATTTTTTTATTGACGACAAATTGTAGATGCCACTTATGATGATCCACTCAAGATGAAATCTTAAAAAAACGTCATACAAACTTCAGATATTTAATTTATGTTAGTGAACAAATTGTTACAAGAGTTGTGTTTTATCTGTTGAAGTATTTTTTTCACAAGTGTCAAAAGTTGAAGATAAATGCTTCAGCTTCCATTCATTCTTTAAATATTAAATGAATATTGCAGGAAATATATTTAGAGAGATTTGAGTGGCATCTACAATTTATCGCCAATAACAGTTTTTGTGTAAAAGGTTTATTTTCAATGTTAGGGAGCTTTGAAAGTGGCTTTCCATTCACATAGCATGGAATTGTCTGGACACTTTTTTTCAACATAGTGTATACCTTATATACAGCATTACATACAGGTTATGTGAACAAAGCTCTTGCAGTAAAGAAACAGCTGATGAATTCTGATTGTTGGAGGAAGAACTTTCATTGTAACTATAGCTAAAATAATGTTATTTCACAAATTCCTTGCAAAGTATGGAAATGTTATATATATTTATGTAACATTTGTCTTTATGTATATATATATATTATTTATATATATATACTTGAAAAATTAACTTGAAAAAAATTGATTGCCCTGACTGGGATTCAAGCCCAGTATTGTAAGTGTTCAGTAAAAGGGGATCTAGATCTGTCATGGACACTATAAATAAATAAATAAATGAATAAATAATAACTACACTGTTAAAATTAATGTTTAAAAATAGTAAGAAAAAAAGATTTATATATTATTTTTGCCTTTTTCGTTTCCTTATAGTACTTGAGAATGTATTTTATAATTGCAGAATAGGGAAATATGCTACAATTATGCAAGAAATGCTACACGAGCCTTGCTTTTAAGCAGAGAGCAGCAAAAAAAGCCAAAACTGCAAATTCCTTGCCATCATCTTAAGGCAGGACAAATATTAACCTTTGAACTCCAAGTGTTCAATGCAAATAACCAGTATCAGGCAAGCTTAGTTGCATCAACAGCTGTTATTGTCGAAAATGGAAGCATACCTCAGGTTTGTATTCAGCTTTCAGCATATGAAAAGTAATTAAAATTTACTTCATATTGCCACCGTATTTGATATTTACATTTCAAAAACATATATAAAAGTTTTTATTGGTGGGTGCTTCAAAGATGACAATACATACATTATTACAAGGTTACATGTCTTCTGAATGCATTATTCTAGTAATAATAAGTGAAGTCTGCATATAGTTAACACAGTCTGAATTCAAGGATACCCAAAGTAGGAACTTTTCACTAGAAAAGTAATAATACATAACAGACTGAAGCCATTGTAGTTGGGGAGGGGGTGGCTCAGTCGGTAGCGCGCCAGGCTCGTAATCTGTAGTTCCCAGGTTCGAGTCCCAGCTGGGTCAGCGTTGAGATTTATCTCTGCAAAACTCCCTTCCCATGGTCAGTAAGGGGACACTGATGGGCTTGGAAAAGGCCGCCGTCCGTCGTATGGGACGTTAAGCCGTGGCCCCGTGTGCGGGAGAGCCATACCCTGTGCACGTTAAAGAACACGCTGGATGGCCTTGACGGGAGGCTACCATCTGTCTCCCAACAGCTGTTCCAGTGGATCCCTTCCCCCAACCTTCTCTGAGCCTTCGGGGTCCTTGTGGCCTGGCCATTTAGCCCATGGTGTGCAAAAAAGTGCCGCTCGGAGGTAAAACAACCCAACCCAAGCCATTATAGTTGCTACAGATGTTGACCAGGACTCCATTTGCTTTGGATTGGGTTGTTTTTCCTCTGAGTAGCACTACTGTGCACACAATGGACTTGAATGGCAAGGTCACAAGAACCCCAAGGACTCGGAAAAGGTTGCGAGAAGGGGTTCCACTGGAAAGCTGTTAGTAGATAGGTGCTAGCCTCCCATCAAGATTATCCAGTGTATTCTTTAATGTGCACAGGGTATAACTCTCCCAAATACAGGACTAAGGCTTAATATTCCATCCAATGGATGGTGGCCTTTCCAAGGGGATTAGATGAGATGGCCTTCCAGGGTGGATTAGATGAGATAAATCTGAATCTTGGAACAGGTGGGACTCAAACCTGGGAACTTCAGATTACATGCCTGGCATGCAACCGACTGCACCACCCCACCCATTGCTGGTTCCTCAGTGGCGAGTGAAGCTGGAAGAATTTGGCACATTCACTGTATGTTGATTGCTAAAGCCTTTAATAACATCAACTTTATAGGGTTGTGATGGAACAGTTTATGCAATGAATACCAGTTCTTGTGATGTCTGCCAGCTTTCAGTAAATGTAATAGTAGTAAATTGAAGGTGACCCTAAAAAGCATTGATATAGCACATTGTTGCTAATTCTCTATAGTATAATATGAGTCAAAACTTATTCACATTTAAGTTAAAATAACTAAAATTATATGCATTTGAAAAACGTTTGTCACTATGCATTTTTATCATGTATATTTCATGACATCATCAGGTGATGTTTTATATACATTTTTAAAATAAAAATCAAATACAGTGAATTCTGAATTAAATTTTAATTAATTATGAATTGCATTGATTATATTTTTATTTACATAAAATATATTTTATTTTATGTGTATATTTTTTATTTCATTTCTTGATCTCAATAACTGACTAAGTAAAAAAAAAACTACATTAGTATTAATTAAATACCATTGCCTAAATACCTAGTGAACTGCAATTTTATAGTGCTCTATATTTGTTCTAAATATATCTTCAGTGGGTTTTTTCCTGTTATTTATATTATTTTTCTTTTGAAATATTCATGTCATAGTTTTGAAGTAAAACATTTTTACTGTAGTAATGCAAATTTGATCTAGAATTGATTTTTATTTCAACTTCAATGGTTTGGTTAAGTTTTATTTTCTGTAAATTTCTAATTGATTTTTTGATATTATTATTTATTTTTTGGCACTTTTGAAATTTATATATTTTTAACACAATTCAATGTTTGTTTTAGTGCTGCATGCCAATGACACTAATAAACTGGAAAACATTAAATAACAAATATTTATATTAGAAAAATTAAATAAGTAAGAAGAAATTGAAAAATGCATTTTTGCTGAAGTTAAATTAAAAAAAGAAGTAAAATTTTGTTATATTAGAAATTTATTCATTTTCAAAAGAAGAAATTTGCATTTTTATTTGCTCTTTTTATTCAATAATTTTTCAGGCTGTAATTCAATCAGTGAAGGCTGAAGGTATTCCATCAGTGGAAAGACATCCTACTACAGGAGCATATAACATACCTGCAGGGCTACCTGTCATAATCCATGCTACAGTAAAATCAGTCAGATTAAAATTGAAATCAGTTAAATGGGAAATTAAAGGTATTTTATGTTATTTTTATTTTGTAAGTTTTTTAATTTAAAAAAGAAGCCTCTTGATTAAATTGAAATAAGTAAAAACATATGTATAAAGTAATTTATCTATTTTGCTTTCTAAAAATTTAGCAGATGTGTTAGCAGTTTATTTATTTTTTTCTAAATATTACTTTGCTATTGCTTTTTTTTTAAGGGAAAAAGTACTCCCCAACACAAAGGATAGAGATAATCTAGAAGCTCTGTAGGGCTTGTCCTGATTTCTCACACAGCATACAAACATATACACAAGGACATATTCGCCATTTAGAAATCAGGTACACTAACCACTAGAACAGGTATGGGCTATTATGTATCTTATAGATGTAGTATGTATCAAAACATTAAAATATTTTATTTTCATAATATGTATATAAACTATTATATGTTTTATATACATAATAACTCGTTTAAATTCAATGAACTTTCATGTATATTTTAGGAGGTATTCCATGTTGTATTAAAGGTGTGTGAGAATTGACATTTTTTGAATTAAGTTGAACTGTTCTGCTTAAATCTAACCAACTTTCTATTCAGGTACAAAACAAATAAAAACATAATATAGTATTGTCTTTAATGCATTTATAACAGTAAACTTCCATAGTGAATGAGTGCACACAATCACAACAGTTCACAGAGACTTAAAAGATGGCTAATCATCTGACTTTTTACAATTTCTTATAAGAACGTAAAAGTATTGTTAAAGTTTCTTGTAAGAATATACAAATATTGTTCAAAACACATTATCAACCATTGAAGGTATTTTCAATTCAGTGACAAAAACCAATCAGAAAAGAAAACTAGTCCTGTAAATTGAATCTGAGGAGCTTATTATAAAGAGAATTCAATAAGTGTTTTGTAGCAGAGCATTAGATGGTAATGAAGTTTTACAGGAGGACTGAACTGTATAAGAAAATACAAATACCAAACATTCTAAACATGAGGAATACAATTATAATGATTAGACTATAGATTTATTAGACTTATAATGGCTTTAGCATAAACTACTTGTATATAGGTGATTATAATTAAACTTTGTATTTTTCATAATTTGAATATAATTATTATGCTTGCCATGCTTAATTAATTTTTTAAAAAGTGATTTTTTAGATGTGTGATCTTTATTATCACCTTATATTCTTTATTGATAAACTTTTTAATACGAAAAAATTAAGTCAACTTATATTTTGATTGCAGTATTTTTTCCTATTTTAAGAAGATGATGAGTGTTACCTATTTAATTGCATCAAGATATGCAGTTTTCAATTTTTGCTCTCATATTGTAAAATTTCAAGCTGTTGCATTTACTGAATCCCATTACATTAAGGGTATCATATCTCAGTACTTTTAGTTATACACGAAGAACCAAAACATTATGACCACCTGCCTAATATGATGTTGGTCCTCCTTGTGCCACCAAAACAGCTCTTACTTGATTAGGCATGAACGCTACAAAATTTCTAAAGGTGTCTTGTGGTATCTGGTACCAACATGTTACCAGCAAATCCTTTAACTCTTGTAAGTTATGTGGTTGAGCTGCCACAGAATGGATATGCTGTTCCAACACAAACCACAGATGCTCGATTGGATTGATTTCTGGAGAATTTGGAGGCCAGGGCAATACCTGGAAGTCTTCATTTTCCACGAACCATTCTCGAAAAATCTGGGCAGTGTGGCATGGCACATTATCCTGCTGAAAGAAGGAACTACTAGAGGGGATACCATTGCCATGAAAGGATGTACCTGGTTTGCAATGACATTTAAGTAGGTGGTAGACATCATTGTTTCTTGCACATGAATGACTGGACCCAGGGTTTCCCAGCAAAACTTTGCCCAAAGCATTTCACTTCCTCCACCAACTTATTTTCATCCCACAGTGCATCCTGGTGCCAACACTTCCCCAGGTAAATGACACACAAGTACCCAGCTGTCGACATGGTACAACAGGAAATGAGATTCGTCAGACCAAACGACCTTTTTCCAATCATTCAAAGTCTAGTTTTGATATTCGCGTGCCCATTGTAGTCACTTTTGATGGTGAATCGAGGTTAGCATTGACACTCGGAGCAGCCTGCGGCTATACAGTCCCATTTTAAGCAGGGTTTGATGTACTGTTTATTGTGACAAATTACTCCCATCACCAGCATTCAAATTATGGGCAAGTTGCACCACAGTATCTCTTCTGTTGGCTCATACCACAGCCTTGTTCACCTCCTTCACCAGCCTTTATAACCTTTGTTCACCTCTAGCATTGATGAGCCATGATCAGCCCACACCTTGCCGGCAGTTCATGGTTTTTCCTTCCTCAGACCACTTTTTGATGGTACTAACCACGGCTGACCGTGAGCACCCCACAAGCCTTGCCATCTCGAAAATGCTCTGACCCAGTCGTCTGACCATTACAATTTGGCCTTTGTCAAATTCACAAGTCCAGTGCCTTTCCTATCTGAAGAACAAGAATAACACTGATTAACAGAGCTCAGTATCAGATGTTGTTTATACCATTTCATGACCTTCACACATGCTGTCATTTACCTGCAGTTGCTTCGATTTCATAAAAAGTGTTGGTCATAATGTTTTGGCTCTTCAGTATATATTAGATATAATTAAAGACAAGTAAAATTTAGTAAAGGAAAGAATTTCTAAATCTCATGTTGCACATTAATGTGGCATGTTTTATCTTTTGTGTTTCACATACTTGAAATTTTACTGCTTTTATTGTAGGATTCTCTCAGCCATTTTCTTACAGTACAATGAAAGAAAATACTTACTTGTCTTTGGAGGAAGGTAAATATTAAGATCTACATTTTTTTTATCCTCATTTATAATTTTCAGGAGACAAGTATTGTAATGAAATGTAAATATTTTGGCATAAATGCAGTTTTATTGCATTTAATATTTATTGATTGATTTAACCATTCAATAAGCTTATGAATATTAAAACTTGCATTAGATTTGAATGCTTCTTGCTATAGATTTCAATTATTAGTAGCTGATGAAATTAAATTATTTATATTCGATGTTCACAGGCTGAAATAATTTATGTTAAGACTAAGCTAGATTAAAACTCTAAAATTCACAATTTCTGAGGTTGATTATGTTACATGATACTGTTTTCAGAGAGCTGTAGAATATCACATACCTTTATTCCACCATCAATCATGCTTGATCTGGTGTTCCTGTTGTACAATTGCTCTACAGTATACCTTCCAATGCAGTAGATCTTTACAAGTTTTCCATAATCCATCAAAAGTCCCCAATCAACATTTCCTTAGAACCTATTTCATGAGTCCAAATATGCAAAGGGGTAGGGTGGCTCAGCTGATAGCACACCAGGTTTTTAATCTTCAGTTCACAGGTTTGAGTCTCTCCTGGGCCAGTGTTGAGATTTATCTCTGCAAAATTTCCTACCCTGTCCTCAGTCAGAAGGGGACACCAATGGGCTTGGAAAGGTTGCTGCCTATCAGATGAGACATTAGCAATGCCCTCATATATGGGAGAGCCATACCCTGCACACATTAAAGTATACACTGAATGGCCTTGACAGGAGGCTATTATCTGTCTCATATGGACATCCAGTGGGTCCTCTTACCCCAACTTTCTCTGAGCTCTCAGGGTCCTTGGGACTGGCCATTTAGCCCAGTGTATGCAAAAAAGTGCCACTCAGAGGTAAAACAACCCAACCCAAATATGCAAAAGTCCATGGGTGAAAATCCATTGACTTCACAGGAATGTCCTTGAATGGTACAATTCAGATTCTGGTTTCCTCTGCTGTCCTTTGAAGATATGTGCATGTAGGCACTGAGGTATGACCATAAGCTTTGTCTTTATGCAACCATACAGTGTTGGCATTCGTACCATTATTTGTACTATTTATCGGACAAATGTTCTGGGGCAAATTGCCTGCTTTGTAATCAGAGCAGACCATTTGCCCCAGGACATGTGTCTGATAGCAGAGAAAGTTCACTGGCAATATTTTCCACCCTACAGATTTTCAACTTCCCATTACAGCTGTACTCAGCAATGACCATGAAACCTTTGGGAAATCGTTTGGCACATTATCTGTACCACTTTTGATAGGGTGTTTGGTTGATTCAATGTTGGTTGGTTGATTCATTTGGTTCATTGTTTTGATAGGGTGTTTGGTTTGATAGGGTGTTTGGTTGATAGGGTGTTTGGTTGATAGGGTGTTTGGGTGTTTGGTTGAAATAATTTATGTTAAGACTAAGCTAGGTTAAAATATTGTCAGTAATATATTTATGGGACATTGAAGTTGTTTAGGTAGATGTATTCCTCATCCATATGACTACATTTTTCAACTTGTCACCTACCAGGCCATTTATATTGTTTCATGGCCTTTGGTGACCAGTCAATGCTCATAGAGCTTGTGGCAACTGATATGCCATTCCATTATGTGGCGAGGTAGCAGTTTGTGAGCGCAGACCTTGTATGTGCACTGTAAGCAAATATTGTCTCAGATAATATTGGAGACAGTCAACTGGAACACCATCATGGCTTTGGCTTCCATTCTCTGAGTTGCAGGGTGTTGTCCACTGATCATTGTTCAGACTTCTTGATAACATCTGGTTGCAGCTGGCACTCTACAATTTTTTCACTTGTTTACCTGCAAATGCTTCTGGGGATCCCACTATGCACTGCTTCACCAGTTAGATACCTTTTTGATAAATTCTAAATCATCTGGTTTTACATTTTCATAATTTTTTACTCAAAATACTGGGCATCAAAACGGGTAATGATTTACCTCCCCAAAACCTGTTATCTCCGCTAAATTCCCCGCCCTGCCCACGGTCAGTAGGGGACATCGATGGGCTTGGAAAGGCAGCCATCCGTCGGATGGGACGTTAAGCCATGGCCCCGTGTGCGGGAGAGCCATACCCTGTGCACGTTAAAGAACACGCTGGATGGCCTTGACGGGAGGCTACCATCTGTCTCCCAACAGCTGTTCCAGTGGGTCCCCTCCCGCAACCTTCTCTGAGCCTTCGGGGTCCTTGTGACCCGGCCATTTAGCCCATGGTGTGCAAAAAAGTGCCGTTCAGAGGTAAAACAACCCAACCCCAAAACCTGTTGATACTTGGTGGAATATTGTATGGTTTGTGCTCACTAAATGGCATGTGTGTAACTATTGAACCACATACACCATTGGCACAATTTATTCATTGTGGCATGCACATCAGTGAGTTACATTTGCATATGAAATCAGTGCTATGTAACATAATCAACCTCAGTATTATGATAATGGAGAAACTATAAAATAACTGCATATGCTAAACATTGTACTGATGTTTTTCAAGCAAAAGTGGCAACTTCAGATAAGTAATTGCAAAGTAGATAAGTAAACAGTACACTTACAATAAGTAGCTATTCATTGGTTTCAGGTAAAAACCACAAACTTCACAGTGACATTTATAAAAGTTGAAAGGAAATGCAGCATAAATCTGAAAGATAAGATGGTCAAATTCTAATTTTTACAGTGAATTATGTAAAAATGAAATATATCTGTTAGCAAGAACACCCTATATTCAGATGGTAGATTGCATTTCTTTTCTACTTTATTTTGAATAATGTTTAATATAGTTTTTATTCATTGTCGCTATCCTGCAAGTGGTACTATGTGATAATGCCTTTTTATAGTCATAATGAAAAATTTGTCATATTATTCTTTTCATTAATCCACAGTATTCTTCATTATGAACAGTACCCACACTGAATTAAGCAGAAACCAAAATATTTTTTTTTTTGATAAATTTAATGTGCAGTAACAACTACAGAATAATTGTAGTATATCACAATCATAAGTTTGAAAATTTGCATTTTAGTTATGCTCTAGTCCCTACTATAGCATATCGCTATCATAAGTTCAAATTGTTTGTATATTTTAATTGTGCTCTACTCCCTACTATAGCACCATCAGAGAAATTCAAATTGAAGAGATGTCATCTATGTATCTGTGTTTCATTCTTTTTTAATTCTGTTTATTTGTTACCATATGAATTTCTTTTTATTCGTCCTATAATTCAGTTTTTGTGGTATATATTAGTTTTATACATTTGTGATTCTATTAGTTTTTGTAGTGTATATATATGTATTTAATATATATATTATTTTTAATATTGAAAACAAATTTTAATATCATATCTTGTTTTTCTATGCAGGCTTTTTAGTTGACCATGGAATCTACCTTATTGGTTTAAGTGCCTGTGACACCAGTGGCACATGTGGAATAGCTAATTTAACCATTCATGCAGTCCCTGGAGTAGCTTTATGTCGACTTGTAACGCCATCATATACTGAATATGAATTGGTATATTTAAGTTACAACATTATATAAGTTGTTTAATTACTCTACCACTCACTACATTTGATTGATGTAGTATTTATTTGAAAGAACATGCAATCAAAAAGCTTTTGGATCTATTATTTAACTTACATTTTATTAATTATCAGCTGCAAAAGATTATTTTCTTTTTTATGGTTAAAAGGGCTGAGTTGTTTTGTTTTTGTGTCATTTGAATTGTAGGCATTAAGCAATATTTATTCCAGAGATATAGAATAAGAAGATTATTACTAGTAACGAATTTAATATAATAAATTATACTTAATCTTAATTACTTACATACAAATTTGCTATTAATTTGTAATGAAAAAATATTGCTTATTCATTAATATGAGCACAGTGTATCTTCATAATAATAGTTAATTTCCATTGTAATGATATCATTTAGTCATTATTGCTAAAGACTACTATATTACTATATATTTATAAATGCTATTATTAAAGATTAAGATATATAGAATACTATTCAAAAATTCTTTGCTGATTTTTCCCTACATCAACACTTTAGATAGTGTTGAAAATCTTTGCTCTACTTAATTATGCACACTGGTTTTTATTTGATATTAAAAATAAATTTCAAGGTATTGAAATAGTGAAATCAATTATGTGACTGCTGTCAAAAATTAAGATTTAATTATACAGTCAACTGTGTTCACTATTATACAATCAACTTTTAGTAGGCAGTCATAAGTGGAGACTGGGAAATTTCCCTTTACAACTAAATCATTATTTTGCATTTCTCCATTGTTTTTGATTTCCATTTTAATATATGGATGAAATTTTATGACATCTTTTATTTTCATCACCTGCCATCAGCCATTACTGAGCACAGAATTCAGAATTTCTATGCAGCAAGTCCAGCATTGACACAAAATGTTATAGTGTTACCCTTTAAATTCTGCAAAGTTTCAAAATCATGTGGTAGTACAGTTTTTACAGAATATAATTCTTGATCCCAAATTGGAGGCCATCTGGTTTTATATTGGTGTCATGTTCATATGAAAGTCTACTATTTCAGTTTCTTACTTCTAAAGGCAGTAGTTAGGATTACATTTAGCAGTTTGGATGACAATGTTATAGGTGCATGGATGCGCTCATTTTGGAGATCTTCTACTAGGGCTTGAGACTCGAGTTTATCCATTAAAATCAAAATACAATTGCTCAAAAAAAAGTTCACTGCTGGACAGTCCTCATCAAAAGAACAAGTTGTTTCAAGTTCCACATAAAATATAGTCATACATTTTGAGTTTGCTGGCTCATCATCATACTGCTTCTTGTTGGCTTGACTATAAACATTGGAGTTGAGCAATTATAACAAATTCTTTAAAAAGTGTTTTCAAATGATATGCTGGTATATACATCTTTATGCTTTTATATATATGTGGTATAATGTATACCTATGTACTGAATATAGGTAGGATATCAAAAAGTAAGTGGCACTCAGTGCAACCTGTCATCTTAGTAAAGAAACAAGTTTATGCTTTGGATGGATGTATGACACAGTACAACCATCCGACCAGAGCAGTTGCAACACACAAATGGGCATAATGTGTTTCTATTGCTCATGAATGATGGCACATCAACTCAATTGTTACTCCAAAATAAAAGTCCATGGGACAGTATTTTTTTTGTGGGCAAAAAATTTGCATGGAAATCCATTGAGAAATATCCACTATATATGGGGAGAATTCAACATCTCTTCAGGCTATCATTAATGCCAACAGTTTGAAAATGGCCATCATATTTGACAGATGAATACCCCAAGGGTAGATTATTAATGTTCATCACTCCAGATCACATTTTGCATGTTAATGAGATGATTCAAGATAATCACCAGATTAAAATCAAGGAAATGAAGATTGCTTTGGACATTTCCTATGACAGTGTGCATTCCATCAGTCACGACCTCGTTAGACATGAGTAGATTTTTACACTCAGGGAATGAAGAAATTAATCACACATTCTATAAGTGTATGCACAACCTAAGCAACTATGTAGAGAAGTAGATTCAGGTTGTATCTTCACCAAAATATATTTGTCATTCTCATTTACTTCATTGTTTGTTATGTATTCATGAGTGCAATTTACTTTTTGATATGTCCTGATGTAACATTTTTCTTGAGGCCCAGAGCCACTATTTAAAAGTAATTAGAAAAATGTAACTCTGTGCATATTAAAGAACATGTTAGATGGCCTTGACAAGAGGTTACCATATGTCTCCCAAACAGCTGTCCAATTTAATATTTGCTACATTTCTAAAGATTCTCATTTTAATCTGTAATTAATAATTGGACAATTTTCCTAGAATTTAGCCTATTTGACCTTATTAACCATTGAAAATTCATGTCTGTGCTAAAAATATATTAACTCCCATATGTTAAATAAATACTAATATAATTTTGGTACTCTCAAAGATATACATATATAATAATAGGTGCCTGCCTGCCTGTCTGTTTGTCTCATTCAGCTAGTATATCATAATACAGAATAATACTTTAGGTACATAATCAAATTATGTTTGGAAATGTTTACTAACTTAGTAAACAAAGATTACTGCCAATAAACATCTCCTAGTTTCATAATAAAAAAAAAATTCCAGAGCATTATGCAAAAATCGAAATAATATATTCACAACCAATATATCATGTACAACACTTAATGGATGTCAGCAATTATATTCAAGCTTTCAAAAAGTCACTCATGAATTCCACCATAGCTCTGCAGAAGGAAACACTAAGTACCTCCTATCCAAAGCAATTTTCTAGACTTATAAATCTCTGGTCCTCACATAGTCACTATATGCAATTACACAGAATTGCTATATTACAGCTTCCTAACATTTTGCAGAAGGCAACCTGTAGCAGTCCTAGAGAATTTTTTTAACCAAAACATTTGAAAAATTTGCATAAATACATACAAATTAAAATAATTTTAATGAAACAAACTGTAATCTTATTAGCTCAGACTAGATTCTGATTTTCTTTACTTTCATTTTTGCAAATGTTTTTTGTGCTCATTCATTTCTCTCTATATAAAAAAAGGCAAGTTTTGATAACCTTTCTTCTGTCATTTTATTTTGAGATAATCTTTTATCATATTAATTTTTAAAATGAGCTTACCGATTTTGCTACAGTTGCCAGTAGTGTTAAAAAAGCAAGAGAACAATATACACATCTGGAAAAGCTAAAATAAGAGAATAGTTTTGAATAATCAATAAATTAACACTTCTATTATGGTAGAAATTTTTCCTATTTCCGGTTTCAAGCTAGTCCTAAAATGTAGACGCTGAACACCAAATATAGACATTAAGTCGAATTTATATTCCCTCTTGGGGAGCTCTGCAGCTTTGTTTACTCCCCATCAGTTACTATTTATAAAGTTTTTAGATGCAGGGCAAAGAAGTTGTCAGCAATCTCATTTAAACTCTTAAAACACCTTTTTAGCACCATAATGATTGCCGAAAGTAACCTTGAATAGCTCTATTTTGAAGCCACTATGTTCATTCTTAAGCCTTTGCTACTCACATAGCTCACCATCCATGTGTTTGATTCTAGACACGAGAAATCTGGAATCTTGGTTCTATGCAAATCAATCAAATTTAATGTTGCCTTTTGTGCACTTTCATTTAAATTTTTTGAATTGTTCCTTGATTCGTACAAACTTTCTAATGCAGTGTGTAGCAATTGGGAGGATTTTGAAAGGTCAACATTTGGAGATTGATCAATTTAGGGCGTCATCTATTTGTCTGAAAATGTTTTGATAGTATTTCTAGGAGAAAACGCGAGATAATATCTATAGTTTTCTTAAATCCTGTTTTCTGCACACCAATTGCATTGCTTAAACGATCTTTGCTATTTCTTTTGTACAGCAGAAATGTAAAATTACTCCTTTTCATTTTGAAAATGTTTTCCCTGCTCTGAAAACTGACAAATAAAAATATATTTTCTTGCAATTTTTTAAAAAGGTAAACTTTTTTGAGCTCAGGGCTCTGGTGCAACTGCACCATTGGATGAGACACCTCTAGCCCTCATACATAATAAGCTGTGTTTTTGTCAGAAATTATGAAAGCATTTTTCTTTTGTGCTAGAGTAATAAATTATTCTCTACTCTAATTTTTGTTATAATAAATCTGCCTCAGGAGACCAAATAACAGCCATTATACATGCATATATACAAAATCCACTTGCAGCTATGGGCTATGGAGGTTATAGACAAAAGCAAACAACACTCGTGATCTTTTTTCTCAATATAATGATAAAGGAAAGTTCACTTCATTATTATATGTTGAGAAATTATAGAAATACATTTTTAATAATCATTTACACAGCATTATCTCACTTCAGATTTAAATAACTAATCCAGGCATGGAATCAGGTTATTTGAATGCCCACACAAGAGATTGAAGCTTCTAAAACATAGTTTTTATATACATGTATGCTTAATTAATATTGAATTTATTATCACTATAATTATAATTTATATAAATTTTATTGTGTCATGTAGTTGATAGTGAAATTTTAACATCAGTTCAATTAGTAATTAAAAAATTTTTTTCATTGCTTAGATTGATGTTGAAGTCAAAGGTTGTTCCATACCAACAGGAAGACAACCTTTAACATATCAGCTATTTCTTCACAAAAATGGGTCATCTTTTCCCTTTACACCTCCACAGACATTTACAGCCTTTTCTCTTATCGGGCCACCTTCACCTCCAAATAATATTACCATGATGTCAGTTCAAGTAAGTTCATATTGTTGAAAACATCTGGTTTTTCAGCAGTACATATCACTTTAAATACTAAAAAGCTCTGTTATATTTTTATTATATTGAAACTATGTGCAAAATTTTAATTACAATGTTTAGCTCTTCATATTAAATACATCAATGTTAAACAGAAAGAAAAGAGACTTCTTTATAATAAAGAGAGTATTATTTTTAACAGAATAAGAATAATTAGTATGTTATATTAGCTACATTTTTAAACAGGGTAAGTAGTTATTTATCTCTTTAACTGGTTTAAGGTGATATATTACAACTTTTAGTAGCAGTGAGCTACCAGTTCATACAGTTACCACCACAGTAATTGCTGATAACCACTATATTTTTAACAGCAGTGGGCTATCAAATACATGGCAATTGGGAGAAAAATTATTCCAGGTGTATGTATGTTTGGATACTGATATTATTGTACAATTTCATATTTGGTTTTACTTAAAACTCCCTGTTGCATAGTTAAACAATAGTAACACTCAAAGGGCATCATAAAATAATAATAAAATAATAAATACTCCCTCAAGCAGCTGCTTGCCACAGGATCTGACAGGAGCTTGCCAGTTTATACGCCACAGTAGGTCTCAGAAGATGGTGGGACCTCAACAGAAAAACCACAAATGCCAATGCTTACCCAGGGCTCGAACCCAGCTGCCTGAATTCGAGCCCCCAGGAATCAGATCAGTAACCAAAGCACACTAACCACTCAGCCATGGGTCGGCTATCATAAGTAGTATATTATGTTTAAATAAATTAATCAAATTGCATAATTATTGGTCTGCGTCCACATATACACACAAGTATTATTGAATTTTTTTTTTAATCTTCAGCTAAATTTTTAAAAATCACATTTAGTGCACTCCTACTTTGTATAATCCATTGGTTAATTATTAAAAAAAAAACGTCTTTAAGCTCTTTTCAAAAAAATGAAACTGTACTGATTCCTATTTTATTGTAGATTGGCAAAATATTTTGGCCCTTTTTGCTAGCTCAGTTGTTTGAATGGAGCAGGATTAGTAGTACATCAGGCTCATAATCTGCAGTTCCTAGCTTCGAATCCCACCTGGGCTAGCATTGAGATTTATCTCTGCAAAACTCCTTGCTCTGTCCACAGTCAGTAGAGGACACCAATGGGCTGGGAAGGCCACCATCCATCAGATGGAATGTTCAACCATGGCCCCATGTGTGGGAGAGCCATACTCTATGCATATTAAAGAACATGTTAGATGGTCTTGACAAGAGGTTACCATATGTCTCCCAAACAGCTGTCCAGTGAATCCCCTTCCCCCAACCTTCTCTGAGCCCTTGGCATTCTTGTAATTTTTGGGGTAATGTGAACTTGAGCACAATGTTTCTGATAATATGTATTAGTATGTATGAAAATGTTATGTGCCTTCCTTATAGTTTTACTTAAAATGTTTTATACCTTCTGTGGTATATATATATATGATTTGAGTGCAATAATATATCTATTATATAAAGAAGAAAGTTTGTATGTTTGTGTGTCTGTCTGCTTATGCACTCAGCCCCCAAAAGAGTTAGAGACCCCAAACTTTACATGAACGTTCCCTTCACCCAGAGGAAAAATATAGGCTCTGTGCGAACTCACTGGGGTCAACCAAAATTGAGGTGGGTGGGTTTGAATTTCTCAAAATTCCTATAGACTTAACATTAATGGTTGAAAGTTATTCAAAATAACTGTTGCCACTATTAAATTTGAAATAATGAATGCATCAAACTAATTTCTTTCTGATTTCATGTGATAAACTCATTGTTCAGGGGCGGGGGTGGCTCAGTCGGTAGTGCGCCAGGCTCGTAATCTGTAGTTCCCAGGTTCGAGTCCCAGCTGGGTCAGCGTTGAGATTTATCTCCGCAAAATTCCCCGCCCTGCCCACGGTCAGTAGAGGACACCGATGGGCTTGGAAAGGCCGCCGTCCGTCGGATGGGACGTTAAGCCGTGGCCCCGTGTACGGGAGAGCCATACCCTGTGCACGTTAAAGAACACGCTGGATGGCCTTGACGGGAGGCTACCATCTGTCTCCCAACAGCTGTTCCAGTGGGTCCCCTCCCCCAACCTTCTCTGAGACTTCGGGGTCCATGTGACCTGGCCATTTAGTCCATGGTGTGCAAAAAAGTGCCGCTCAGAGGTAAAACAACCCAACCCAACTCATTGTTCAGTTTGCTGGATCAAGAACACGAGCACCCATGGATATTAAAGTTGCTCTAATTAAGCACAAGCAAAACAAGATTCAAAAACTAAATTCGTATCAGAAATTAAAATCATTAACTTAATTTGCAAAAGCTAATAAAAGTATATACAAATAATTAATAAATGTTTTAAATATTATGTTAAGTAATAAATAATTTTGTTTAATAATAATTTTTTGTATCTTTACATTTTTTATGCACTTCAGAACATAATTAATTTTCTTTTGCTATATTCCTGGCAAATTGTATCTGAGGAACTCAGGTGGGTATGAAGTGATTTGAAAAGTCCTATTTTCTGAGCAAGGAAATTTCGATTTTTGGTTTAGAAACTTCTGATGTAGGGAGAATAATGGGTACCTCGAATTCTGCCTATTTCTTTTCTCCCCTAAAAAAAGAGGGAGAAATTTTTAACTGGAGGGGGGAGATTGGGTTATTTTTACCTCTTAGCAGCACTTTTTTGCACATAATGGCCTAAATGGCCAGGTCACAAGAACCCTGAAGGCTCAGAGAAGGTTGGGGGAGGACACTCATTGGAACAGCTGTTGGGAGACAGATGGTAATCTCCTGTCAAGGCCATCCAGTGTGTTCTTTAACCTGCAGATGGTATGGCTCTCCTGCACACAGAGCCATGGCTTAATGTCTTATCCGATGGATGGTAGCTTATCTAAGCCAATGGTATCCCTTACTGACTGTGGGTAGGGCAGGGAGTTTTGCCGAGATAAATCTCAGCATTAACCCAGCTGAGACTTGACTGGAACCTGGAAACTACAGATTATGTGTGTGGTGCACTACTGACTGATCCCCCCACCCCCTGGAGGTGGAGGAGATTGAGTGTAATGATATTTATGCTAAATGAAAGCTTACGATATGGGGAGTGCCATCTGCTCTACATTTTAGAAAGTTTCAGACCCGAGCAACACTGGATAAATCTGCTAGTGTGTCTATAATTCAATCCCTTCATTTAATTCTTCTGGTGTTACACTTTTTTGCCTATCTCTGTCTCATGGTGACTATTGAATTTAAATTGCATCACTATTTAGTTTCAAACCAGTTTCTGTGATTCTATCTACTGATGATCAGTGATATAAGACACATACTCTTCAGAAAATGTGACCTTTATTTGAAGTGTTTGTGAATGGATTTCCCACATAGCCTTCATTATGGAATCAAGTTTTACTTGGAAAACTGTTCCACTTTTAAATTCATGTCTTTAATAACTAATGCATACACAAACCAATTTATGTCTTCTGAATTCAAAAAAAAATTGTAGATTAAAAACTGCATTTCTCTTCAACCTGAAAATATGAAATAAAACATGCAATTATTAGCTGGAAAGCTATTTAATTTAATTTGACTAATTAATGAAATTGACTAATAATAAAACTAAACATTGTTTCTCAATTAGTTTTTATGTTAAATTATTAGTCACAATCATAGAAATAATACCATTTTATATTGTTTAAAAATTCCATGGCCAAGTGGTTAGCACATTTGACTACTGATAAAAGGGACCTGGGTTTGAGACCCTGGTAAGGCATGGATGTTTGCATTGTTTTTCTGTGAGATCCCATCATCCTGTCAGACCTCAGTGGCAAGCAGCTGCTTGAGGGGGTATTTTTTTTAATTAAAAATTGCCTACGACTAGCAATTCATAATCAAAAGAAAATATTTTATTTATGAACATAAAGCTGCTTTCAAAGTATATTGTAAAATGTTGCTTAAGAAAATGTGATAGAAATAATGAAACTTGAAGAGTATTCACACGTTACAGATTTATGAATCCATATGTAGTTAAAAAAAATACAATGTAAAATTCTCTTTAGTCAAGTCTCATTGCTCTTCAGTCAGCATACTTTGAGCCAGATGATAAATCCAAGTTAAATTTTTCAGAAATACTGAAAAATGTTATAACAAAAATATGTGAAAACTATATCGATGATGAATAACAAGCCAACCCATTTATTGTATTAAAACAAATCAAGTGCAAAGAACAAATGACAATAGGTATCTACTTCAAAATAGTATAAAATCCATTCACAAAAGAAGATGTTCATCAGAGAGTCGCAATAATCCTTTTTATGTTTTAAACCCCTGCAATCACTGAATTGTTGATGGGAATGAAACTCAGAAATTTGCTACACCTTTAATGCAATGAAGGGTAGTGGGGGCATCACTGGCAGTTAAAGACCACTTTCTGTGCACAGACTGATTTCTCAAACTAAAGTGACAGAAGGAAATTCCTCAAGGTCAGCTTTGAAGCAGGAAGAAAGCAGGGGGTATTTACATTCCAACCACTTAACATTTTCATTACTATACCGGCTCAAACTGCAGACAGTGAAGAGGAGGGAATAACATTGGTTGGGCGAGTCCATTTAAAATTTCGACCTGTTTGGGCTGGTATGGTAGTGAAAGAGAAATAAGACACTTTCACCATATCACAAAACCATTCAAGCCACCAGGAGAATGAATAATGTCATTGACTTGAATACATACAGTAGTATGTTTATATTATGGAATTAATTTGCTTTTTCAATCTAGTTTATAATTCACCTGCCACTCTTATGTCATTAAATGTATTTCCTTTTAGGTTTGTGACAAAGTAAATCTTTGTCGTATGTTTAGTGGAAACCCAACACAAGTTTATTCAACTGATGATAAAACTAAAGGAAGACTGGAGCTGTTAGACAAAGCAGAAGTTGCTGCAAAGTCAAGTAAATGAAAATTTATTACTAAAACCCACTTTTTAACTCTTTAATTTTTTGTCACCTTTCCATATAACAGTGCAGTGTCATAAATAAAAGTTGCAACAACTAGTGGTGTTATAAGTAAAAGTTTTTTTTTTTCTACATCAATGTCAGAACGTTTTCTTATGAAACCACTTATCACAAAATTCTCATGGATTTTTCATAATATAAAAACACTTAAAGATATCTGAAAAAAAGTGATATCTATACAAAAAGAAAATATAAACATGCATGCCTTGTTTGGTATTTGAACTGTTTTGTTTGCATTGCAACAAAACATAATAACCATTTAGCTCCATCTACTAAGGAAAAGTTTTATAAGTGAATTTTATGACCTACGTGCTATTATTTTTAATTCTCTTTTGGTAAATTGCTAATATCACTTTTTAAAACCTTTTGAGCATAATCTTATTCAGATTTTGCATTAAAAAAGTCAATAGACAAATAATGTTAAAAAGATAGTTTTACAATAGAAAAATAATGCTAAAAAGGTAATATATTGTTACTCTTATATATTTTATAGCAGTTCTTTTAATTTAAATATGCTACTGTGTTTTTAATGTATGATGTTTAAGTTTATTCTTTGGGAAAATAAGTTTAAATAAGAATGGTTACTCAATTGTAATAACAAATATGGAGATAATATTTTGGCACTGTTGAATAGTCCATATTATACTGGTTTTCATAAATTAAGGAACACCTGAAACCTATTTTTTCTTGAAGAGACATTGGATCTGCTGAATGGGAATTGGAAGATAGGTGTATATAAGCACTGGGCATAAGATTAGCAGTTGGAAAATAGAATAACACTTTTAATTTCCAAAATTATATACAAATATGGACACATGGTAAAAAGGTGAAAGTCAACTGAAGTAGCCCAGCTGGTTCAATATGTAGTGTGATCACCTCTTACTGCTATGTAGGATTTGCAACGATGTCTCATGCTGTTGATAAGACTGTCCACCAGCACTATGGGTAGCAATCTCCATTGCTCCTCCAAAGCATATACAAGCTCCAGGAGGCTTTCAGGAGCAATATTAGTGGAGCAACTTCTCCTGAAAGCACCATGTGCAAGTTCTATCAGATTTAGGTTGGGAGACTGGGCTGGCCAGTCCATACAGTTAATATGCTATTCTCCAGATAACAATCAACAAATCAGTGTTGTGAGAGTCTAATTTTAGTCTTTAGGTGTATACTCCTATTTCTCCACAATCTCCATAGATTCTTAAAAGTCCCGGCAACAATCCCTATTCGTCTGTTAATCTCATGCTGCACATCACCAGTATCTGTTACATAGCTCCCAAGGTAATTAAACTGTGACACCTGCTCAAGACTGCAACCATTCAGATGAACTGAATCACAACCTGCCTGACCAATTTTCATCACTTTAGTTTTCTCTCTGTTTATAACCACACCTACTCTACTACCAGTCTCATAAACAGCTCGAATGAAGAGTTCATCTCATCAACATCATTTGCCAAAAGGGCTAAATCATCAGCATAATCTAAATCAGAAATTTTCGTATCTCCAGTCCATTTAAGGCCAAAATCTTTCCCTTGAAGTGAATTTCGCATAACATAATCAATACCCAAGCTAAAGAGAAAAGGAGACAAAATGCACCCTTCTCGAACACCAGAAGTAATGCTAAACCAGTTGCTACAAGACTTACCAACTCTCACACATGACTCAGTGTTATTATAGATAGCTTTAATTATGTTAACTAACTTGTCTGGTATACCATATGATCTCACAATCAACCACAAATTATGATGATCAACAGAGTCGAAAGCCTTTTTGAAATCAACAAAGCTAGCAACCAAAGGTTTCTGAAACTCTAAACATTTCTCAAGAATCTGCCTAAGTGAAAATATCTGATCCACACATCCCTTACCACTTCTCAATCCACATTGCTCATCACGCAATTGACTGTCAACCAGATTCTTAATTCTATTAAGCACAATCACGGAAAGAACTTTACCTGGAACAGAGAGTAGGCTGATATCCCTATAGTTATCACAAGAACTGCGATCACCTTTTTTGAAAATAGGGATAACAATAGCTCTGGTAAAATCCTTAGGAACCATGCCTTTATCATAAAAGATATTCAAAATTTCAGTCATCCAAGTGGTAACCGAAACATTCCCAGCTCTAAGCATTTCAGTAGTAATTTCATCTACCCCGGGGATTTATGAAGTTTAAGTTTAGAAATAGCCAAAATTACTTCAGACTGTGTTATAGGGCCAACATTAAAGCCACCAATGCATCTATCATCATTGCAAACAATGGGAATAGAACTAACCACATTGTTTAAAACATCACTGAAATGCTCAGCCCACCTAGCCATGACAGAATTCTCACCTTCTATAACCTTACCTTGTTTATCCTTCAATCCCTGTACACCTGTTCGTTTTCTACCACACAAAACATTAACTATTTGATACAGCCCTCTGCTGTTGTGCTGTCTAAATGCTTCCTCGGCTTTGTCAGCCAAGTCATCAAGCCAAAAATTCTTATCAGTAGATAACTTATCCTTTACATATTTATTAAGCTCTCTGTAATCCTTTCTATTAGGACTGGTAGGGTACTGATTAAGGACATTCCTGCAGTTCCTTCGTTCTGAAATAAGCTCAAGTGCCTTATCACTTAAATAATTCTGCCTCCTCTGCTCCTTTTTTCCTAAAAGAGTACTGTTAGTTTCCAAAAAAGCCTGTTTAAAACGACCCCATTCTTCCTCAACTTCAGTAGTAAGCAAACCATGACTGTCATAATGACTAAGTAACCTGTCATGGTAAGCTTTAGTTTACCATGATAAGTTACTTATTCATTAAGTTAATTTAAGTTTAAGTTGCAAGACACTTTTAACAAGGTAATGGTCAGATCCAATTTCAGCTCCCCTATATGCCCTGGTATTCCTAACAGAACTAGCCCATTTGCTGTTAATTAATATATAATCAATCACATTCTTATGCAGCCCATCGGGTGAAACCCATGTGTACTTATGTATGTCGCGGTGTTTGTAATAAGTGTTAGTTATTCTGAAACCATTGAGTCTATTTGCCTGTAGGAGATATTGCCCATGGCAGCTACCAATACTAAAAGAGCCTATCACTCCTCCCCAAAGTTCAGAGTCAGTACCAACTTTGGCATTGAAGTCACGTAGAACAAGGGTAATATCTCCTTTCTTGGCAGAATTCAAAATATCCTGAAGTTGTCCATAAAACCTATCCTTCTCATCCTCAGCGGGGGCATAACAGCAGATAACATTCAAATCTTTAATGCTTGTCTGAAATTTTGCTGTAAGAAACCTTTCATTAATGCACTCATATCCTAGAAGAGCATCACTAGCATGTCTGCTGAGCAGCAGACCTATGCCTTGGTGATGCTTTCCATCCTCCCTCCCTGTAAAGAGAAATTTAAAGTTATTTTTAAGTATCTCACCTTTACCTCTCCATCTGGTCTCTTGCAAGCCTAGAATATCTAGGTTATAGCACTGGAATTCCTGCGTGAGGACATCAAGAGAATAATCTCTATGTAATGTACTCACATTCCACATTCCTGCAGAGAGAAAATGATTGGTAGGATTTTTAAAGAAATTAGGTTTATTGAGATTGGTAGGGCCAAGAATATCAAACAGCCCCCTGATCGCAGGCATGGGGCAAAGATCTGTTCCTCCTGCGCTAAAGGCTGAAGTCACCGATGCTGGTAGGAACTTCAGGCACCACCTTTTCAAGTGGACTTTTTCAAGAGCCATATGGCCTGCCTGAGACACATTACTCCAGTTTAGGCTTGACGATGCCCAACTAGCTAAGTAAGGTTCAGGTACCTGCGATGGCCTCTGATTAGGATTATCCACCAGCTGATATAAGGTATCCCATGCCTCTGTTCACTTAGGGCTGGCAACCCAGAAGCAAACAGAAAACACAGCGGCAGATTCTCCCTCAACAGAGGCCCACAAGTGCAGCAAGTCCAGGATCAATAATCAAGCTCAAATCCATAAACAAGTCCAGTCTAGTAGGTATAAATGGTCAGACCAGGACCCTGTGAAGTTGAACACTCCTCAGCAGGGTTGAAAAAAAAGAAAAAAGTGGCCATAGATGACCAGATCAGTAGGACATACTGAACTTGCAGCCCTCCTCTTCTGTTCCCTTCCAAAATCGAATATCTCTGTTGAAAGGTACTAACGGCCTGCACCACGAGAAGGTGGGGTCAGACATTAGGTGCTAGACCTGGCCGGTTTTGTGCATCATCACTAGGGATTGGTACACAGCTCTCCTTCCAGTTTATGTCTAGCTACCATTACCCATTCATGGTGAAACTCAATTTTTTTTTTACATTTAATATGTTCCAAATTGTGATCATATCATAATGTATCAGCATTTATAGTAGCGAGTTGTAACTGAAATTCTAGGTACATTATACTTTAGATTTATTCTTCAATACCTATCTACCATCCAAAAGCAAGAAAAGCTGAAATCTTGTATACTAATTATCAAAGATCAAGTGAATAAAGCTACAGCAGTAATTTCATCAAGATGATTTTTGAACTTTGTTTTGACATCTGTACAAACTAACATTTATCTGTATAGGGTAATATGCTTCATCTTCTGTGAAAGTTGTTCTCTATTGTTATGAACTATTCATCAGTGCAAAAGTGTTATCCCTACAGTTAAGAAGTTTGAAGTTGAGGCTTTTCATACATATAAGCTAGCTATTGCAAAATAATGGTTAATCATTAATGCATAAAATCAAGTTGTGGTATTTTAAATACTACTCTCTGCAATTTATAATTTGTATCAACTGTTTCATTTGTACTTTGAAGTAAAAAACCCAAAAATAAGGTATGAGTTTAAATTTAACTGTATAAATAGCTGAGTAAACCTAAAAATTTGTATTTCAAATACCTGGAAGGCTATTTCAGTTGGTAGAAAAGGGGGGGGGGTGGAATTCAGTCAGTAGTGTGCCGGGCTTGTGATCTAGTTCCCAGGTTCAAATCCCACCTGGACCAGCATTCAGATTTATTTATTCAAAACCCCCACCCTGCCCTTGGTCAGTAGAGGACACTGATGGGCTTGGTAAGGCTGCTGTCCATCAGATGGGATGTAAAGCCATGACCCTGTTTGCAGGAGAGTCATCTCTTTGCACATTAAATAATACACTGGATAGCCTTGACAAGAGGCTACCATCTGTCTCCTAACAGTTGTCCAGTGGGTCCTATCCTCCCAATCTGCTTTGAGTCTTTGAGGTCCTTATGATCTGGCCACTTAGCCAATTGTGTGAAAAAAAGTGTCACTCAGAGGTTAAACAACCCAACTTGTTAGAGCATTTGGTATAAAACTGGTGATCCATGTGGTGGAATAGAAGAAGTAACATGCACCACCACCCTTTAGAGCAGACCTTTTGACTTCCCTGGGCCACATTGAGTGAAGATTTGACATCCCTGGGCCACATTGAGTGAAGATGAATTGTTTTGGGCCACACATAAAATATAAAATATATTTAATATATATAAATAATAAAACTTCATTTATTTTCCTATGTTTTTTATTATAGAATTAAAAAAGGGCAATGTAAAACTGTGGGATATCAAAAACTTGCTGAAAATTACATAATCATGTTGAAAGCTTATGTCGTAAACACGTAAACTTTACGATGTTGTGGGCTGCATTACTAGCTGTCCTGGGCCGCAGGTTGAACATGCCTGCTTTAGAGCAAATGTTTGCTACCAGGTTTTAACCCTTGAAGTACTAACTTAATTATGAAGTATTTTCAGCATGAAAACTAAAAGAAATGTAGAATCTTATTATATAGTAAGTAACTAACAAAACTAGGTCATGTTATCATACAAGTGTAATTCGTTAATTTTTCATTTTTAATTTTGGAAAAACTTTTAAAAAGTGTGATTTCTGTTGGGGGGGAGGGGAAATGAAACTTACAGAAAGCTCTTTGAGAACTGTAATGTCTTCTAGTACCACAAGGATTAAAGATTTATTAATACTTATAACTCCTTTTAAATTCTCTATCCAACAGAAGATAAGATTATCCAAAGAAACATTTAATATTAGTAACTCTCAGATAACTTAAATAATGTAACATTCACTGATCTTTCACTCTTCTTAATTGACTAACAGTAAGGATTAATATAACTCTTTATTTTAGTAGTCACTTTTTTGTTTATGATGTACAAATATTTTTAGTTATTTGCACTCATATGACATTTCTTGAATGCACAAGTGATTTGATGATTTCTCTCCTGATTAATCATCATCGTTTACTGAGTTTCTACTTCTGAATTGTATGATTCATATTAAATCTTAAGTGTAAGTTATTCTTTTTTTTTTCTTTCTTCAACAGATGATCCACTTTTGGCTTTATCTTTATTCCTTGTTGCTTCCAGTGATGATTCAATGAAAATTTCAGAAGATGAGACTGAAGCAATGTTATCTACTGCCTCAAAAGCTGTTGTTAACAGGTTTCTTACTTCAGGTCAATTAGCACTTATTTACAGTGCTATGCTGCCTTTGCTCAAAAAGCCAGAGAAGGATGTTAAATTAAAAGCTTTAGCAGTTATGAGAAGAGCTACAAAACTTGCTTTTGCTCACAAGGTAATTAAACATTTTAATGCTTTACACCAATTCATATTTTGTTTATTTTAAAAACATGAATTTTGACCATAAACAATAAACATACACCGAAGAGCCAAAACATCGTGACCACCTGCCTAATATGATGTTGTCCTCCACATGCTGCCAAAACAGCTCTTACCCAGCAAGGCATGGACACTACAAGATTTCTAAAGGTGTCTTGTGGTATCGGGTACCAACACATTACCAGCAGATCCTTTATATATATAAAAAAATAAATACCCCCTCAAGCAGCTGCTTGCCACAGAGGTCTGACAGGAGCCTGTCAGTTTATATGCCACAGTAGGAGATCTGAGAGGATGGCAGGACCTCAGCAGAAAAGCGACACACACACACACACACACACACACATCCATGCCTAATCCGGGGCTCGAACCCAGGTCCCTTAGATCAGTAGCCAAGCGTGCTAACCACTCGACCACGGGACGGCTAAGATCCTTTAACTCTTGTAAATTATGTGGTTGAGCCACCACCGATCGGATATGGTCTTTAGGAAATGTGATCTGTGGCACAAACCATAGATGCTCGATTGGATTGATGTCTGGGGAATTTGGAGGCTAGGACAATACCTGGACGTCTTCCTCATGTTCCGCGAACCATTCTCGAATAATCTGGGCAGTGTGGTATGGGGCATTATCCTGCTGAAAAGAAGACACTACTAGAGGGGAATACCATTGCCATGAAAGGATATACCTGGTCTGCAATGATGTTTAGTAGGTGGTAGACATCATAGTTTCCTGCACATGAATGACTGGACCCAGAGTTTCCCAGAAGAACATTGCCCAAAGCATTATACTTCCTCCACCAGCTTGTTTTCATCCCATGGTGCATCCTGGTGCCAACACTTCCCCAGGTAAATGATGCAGATGTACCCGGTCCACATAGTGCAACAGGAAACGAGATTCATTGGACCAGACGACCTTCTTCATATCATTCAAGGTCAGTTTTGATGCTCGCATGCCTATTTTAGGCACTTTCGATGATGAACTGAGGTTAGCATGGGTACTCGCAGAGGCCTGTGGCTACGCAGCCCCATTTTCAGCAGGGTTTGATGTACTGTGTTTTGTGACACATTACTCCCATCACTAGCATTCAAATTACAGGCAAGTTGTGCCACAGTATCCTTTCTGTTGGCTTGTACTATACGGGATATCCTTCGCTCACCTCTAGCATTGATGA
Organism: Ryuthela nishihirai; assembly: GCA_038380435.1. Lineage (NCBI taxonomy): Eukaryota > Metazoa > Arthropoda > Arachnida > Araneae > Heptathelidae > Ryuthela > Ryuthela nishihirai. Next base: position 51,538,740 of record JAWZYU010000019.1, on the reverse strand, counting down.
GTTGTGGTCAGCCCACACCTTGCCAGCGGTTTGAGGTTTTTCCCTCCTCGGACCACTTTTTCAAGATAATAACCATGGCTAACTATGAGCACCCCATAAACTTTGCTGTCTCAGAAATGCTCTAACCCAGTCGTCTGTCCATTACAATTTGGTCTTTGTCAAACTTGCTTAGTCCACTGCTTTTCCCATCTGAAGAACAAGAATAACACTGATTAACAGATCTCAATATCAGGTGTTATTTATACCATTTCATGACCTTCATACTCACCGTCATTTACCTGCAGTTGCTTCAATTTGCATAAAGACATGGTGGTCATAATGTTTTGGCTCTTCGGTGTATATACACTGGTGTTTTAATTTTACCAGCTTATTATTAAAAATATGCCAGTTAACCTTTGTGTAAGGTAACATAATTTTATTAATTGCACAGTGGTTTTTAATATGCATACATTTCTCTATTCTGTAAGAAAAATCAAATGTGTATTCAGAAATCAAAGGAATAGCCAATGTAATTCACTTTTTTTAGAACAATTTTATAGTATAACTGTTTGGATCCCAGTGTAGTATAATTGTAGTGAGTTTTTCTATTCTTACAAAATTTATTCAGATTTCCATAAATTCAAGTTGTGGGTTCCTCAAATGTGTTTTGGTGCAATGACACTGTTTGCACACCCTTGACTCTAGTCCTGAGTAGAACAGGTAAAATAATAGAACCTTTAGCCCTAACTGGTATAGTGATCAGTGAACCTGATTGCTATGTATGAGCACATTCTTGTGTAAGTGTTGTAAGAAACAAGGATGCAATAGAAAAGTTTACAGATTATCTCAATCTTTTTTGTTGGGAAGTCTCTTTCTTTTAAATGAACAAGTAATAAAAATGTTAGCAAATTGAGTTCAATTTTTTGTGTTGGATTTGTGCAGTAAAAATATAAATTTTAATGGCTAGTGTTTAGAAAACATTTTAAGTCTTGGACAGATAAACTAATAATTTATTTTCCTTTGTACATAATGCAAACTTAGCATTTAAAAAATAATGAAAATAGTATTGAATAACTATTTAAAACTGTGTTTTAGTTCCATACATCCATGTACATTGTAAATAAATTTATAAAAGGAACATTCATGTATTATATATATAGTAAATACACTGATTACCTGTAGACATAGAATTCAAGAAATAAATTGGCAGAAAAAAATTAGTTTTTCCATGAGTAGGACTTGAACCCACATCTCCCAGTTACATGTCAGGTATTCTAACCACTAAACTATCAATAGCTAGTTCACTTATCCAGGAATTGTGATTATAAATCTTCTCAATCTCACCTCTCATGACACCATCTATGATCAGGAATGGCAAACTTTCAATATTGCTCAGGAATGGTGTAAAATTGGAATCACACTACAGCATTATTAAAGCAAGAATCAATCAATAGTAAATGCACAGATTGCCTATAGACATAGAATTCAAGAAATAATTTGGCAGAAAAATTGAGTTTCACCATGAGCGAGTCTCGAATTCAAGTTTCCTATTACATATCAAGTATTCTCACCACTAAGCTATCAACAATCAGTTCATTTATCCTCCAATTGTAACTGTAAATTTATTAACTCTTTAAAACTAGAAATAATCAGGTGAAATCACTCATTTTTGGAGGAAACTTAAAATTGTGTGAGTATAAATTTATAGTCACAATTGGTAGAGAAATGATAGATATTGATACTCTAGTGGTGAGAATACTTGGCATGTAATTGTAAGATGTTGATTTGAGCCCCACTCACGACAAAATTCATATTTTATGCCAAATTATTTCTTGAATTCTATGTCTACAAATAATCTGTGTATTTACTCTTCATTGATTCTTGCTTTAGTAACACTTTAGACTAAGTGAGACTAATTTAACACCAATCCTGAGCAATACTAAAAGTTTGCCATTCCTAATCATAGATGGTTCCACCAGCAACCCACCCTGCCCATGGTCAGTAGGGGACACCGATGGGCTTAGAAAGGCCGCCGCCCATCGGATGGGACATTAAGCCGTGGTCCCGTGTGTGGAAGAGCCATACCCTGCGCACGTTAAAGAACACGCTGGATGGCCTTGACGGGAGGCTACCATCTGTCTCCCAACAGCTGTTCCAGTGAGTCCCCTCCCACAACCTTCTCTGAGCTTTTGGGGTCCCTGTGACCTGGCCATTTAGCCCATGGTGTGCAAAAAAGTGCCGCTCAGAGGTAAAACAACCCAACCCACCAGCAACAAGATTAGAAAAATTTATAGTCAGAATTGTTGGATAAATGAATGAGCCATTGATATTTAGTGATGAGAATACCTGACATGTAACTAATAAATGTAGGTTCAAGTCCCATTTATGGCAAAACTAATCATTCTTGAATATATTATATACCCAATTTTTATAATTTAATGATTTGCAAATTTATATGCTTTCAGGTGAAACCACCATCATCAGTTTTATCACAAGGTCATAACAATGTAATTGAAGCAATTAAAGACTCAAGTGCTGGTCCTGATGTAATGAAAGGAGTCAGAAAGACTGTTAAGGACATATTAGACTGTATAAGTAGAATTGTTCCTGTGGGTAATAGGATGTTAATGCAAGGGACTGAACCTGGACAGCCAACTACTTTACTTTTTCATCAGCTTCTTGACAGAGGTCCAATAACAATAAAAGCAAAATCCCATACTGGAATGATAGAAGGAACTGTGGTTTTTGAAGAACAAATTAGAAGCAGGTGAGATGATGTGGTAGTCAGTGTGTATGAGCACAGCTACAAACATCTGTCTCTATTTTTTTCCAGCATTAATAATGCTGTTTGCAATCCAAATATTTTTATTGTGTTATTTTTGTTTATTGCTATCACTACTTTTGTAAGAATGTCTCCTTGATTTTGATTCCAGTTATCTTAAGCTACTCTTCATCCATTTCAGACTGCATTTTTATAAGCACATTGAGAGAATGCTTTTATAGCCCTCATTATACATGATTAATAATATTACATATGTATGCTATATTTTATACATATTTTTGTGTAACTTTCTTCTTTTAGAATCATTTTAAATTAAACTTAATATTTCAAATGCTCTTATTAGCATAACTGTGCATCAGAGAGCTTTGAACGATCAATGCAGTTATATATTACTCTTTGAATTGTATCCCTGCAATGTAGTGCATCTGTATTATTTATATTCCTTTGTATTCTAAATAAAATCCATACCCATGAACTGATACTGACTAATACCAGCGACAACTCAAAGAACACATTTGTGTTGAGCTTAGGCAACATTAAAGTCTGACATAAAAAAGGCAATCCTGACCTGACATCTACAGCAAAATCTATAACTTGCCTTACAATTCGAAAATGCAGCATTTTTTCCATTTTTGCATCTGAATATCACACACTGGACAGACAAATTAAAAAAAAAAATTCTCCTGGCTTGTCCAAATTTTCTCAGACAATGATATACTCACCAATTTTTACCACTGCATCAATTAGTGCTAGTACTCAAAAGTTATTCCTTTTAGAATATTAGATAGGTTCTCTATTCATTATACTAGTTAGAACATAGTGTTATTTATTTTTTTTAATACATATATTATTTTCAAAAAATTTAAACTCAAAAATAATTATGCAATGATATTTTAAATAATTTTTTAAACTTTTGATTCATTTATTTCATAAGATTTGTCTTGTGTAAGAAAAATTTGTATTCTTGCATTTTATTCAGAAATAGATTTTTAGAACATAGCAAAAGTTAATTTTATTCTTATGAAACAAAATGCTAAACCTTGAACTTGCCAAAATTAGTTAAAGCTATTTAAAATTATTTCAGAGTCCGCAGTTTGCCATGCAACAAAGAAAGTATGTGTGGAAGTGCAGTTGTTTCCATGACTTTGTATCCTGGTCAAGCTCCCTATCCACAAAAAGCAATCAACCCACTTGTTACACCTGTTCTAGATATCAATATTAGGAATCCTGAAACAGGTCATTACTATTTTTTATATTCGTAGTGATCCAATTGTTTTTATTATTCTTAAAACACTGTAGTTAATTAAAAGACATGATATACAGACCTTTGCAATTAGGTGTCAACAGATGTAAAGAAAATCTTAATATGGATAGTTAATAAATGCACTTTTGAAAAATGTGAAGTTCTTATATAGTCAATTCATAATCATGAAGGATTTTTGCTTACAGATATCGGTGATAGGAGTACTGAAGAATGTCTGCAACTGGTAGGGATATAGGTTAAACCTATGTAGCAGGTTATAAGAATCATAGCCAGTGGAAGTCCTTGTGGTAGGTGAAATGATAGTCAGATGCCCCAAATAGTTTAGAATGCAGATTGACTGTCAAACTCATATAAGTTTCAATGGAAGCATCAAGTTAAAATTTAAGTTTGCTACTATTGAAACTGAGGAATATCTGATATTGCAGTTTATAGCAGTCACAGTCAATACATTATACAGTAAATAAGAATTTTGAGAATAGGTATGATAGCCTGGTAAAAGTCATCATTCTGATACAGGCATAAAATGCCTGTATCAGGCATTTTATGACACCTGGTAAAGTCATCATTCTGATACAGGCATAAAATATGAATTGCATTTCAGTCGTGTTCTAGCATTGCATTTCTGTTGTGTTCTAGCACTGCATTTCCTTTGGACATTATGAATTGAGTTCAAAAAGTTGAATATCTCTGTATCTCACTTACTGGGCAATGTACTGATATTACTTGTTTTTAATTGACTAGTGTTTTATAGAGAATACTGTTAAATCTTTTACATTGTATTTTAATTTAGAATAGCTCTAATGATAGTCCAGCTGTCAGCACAGGTGTACAATTTGAAAAGATATATTTGCTTGGCTTGGTTCAAATGTTTCTTTTTATTTAGGCACAGGATTGCATACCCACAATTTAAGCAAATCACATTTCAAACTTCATTATGCTATTCTCTAACTTTCTCAGAGATTGTATATCATTTCATCTTCTCCTGAAGACATAACTTGAAAGTTAAATTCTTCTAATTGCATTTCTAAAACGTTCTTAATTCTTTAACATGTTAAATGCCAAGAATGCAATATGGCATCCAAACACGACCCTATTACTGCACCTAAGACACCATAGTGGTGTGCGATATGTTATGGCATGGCACTATGCATGCACTCAATGGTATGCGATATATAATCTATGTCATTTGCTTAGACATTTAGTTGAGTATGGCAGCTTGAAGCATGTGTTGTATGTTTGCTCTGTATTAACAGAAAACTGTTGCAGTTTTGATTTTCTTATAATGAGTGTTTCTTATCATAATATCTGATAATAAAGAACCAGGACCTTTAGGTCAAAACTATCTTGTTTATCAGCAATAAATCCAAAGGAAAAGCTTACAAATGATGAACTTACTGAAATTTTACAAATTCAGATAGTGATGATGATATTGTGTCAGATAACGACTCTGATTATGGGTGGGGAAGTGAAAGTGAGTATGAAATTTTTGAGAATAATACTAATAATGAAAACATTGATGACAATGAAGTTCAAGATAATAATGGGCAAAATGTTATGCATAATACAATAGCAAATGTGGACAATATAAATTAGATTTCGAATTCACTGAATTTGAAAAATATCACCAGTTTTAATGTAAGTAAATGACGAAAGTAATGCTTTTCAACTTTCTTTTAAGTAATAAATGAAGAAACATGAAAACGTTGGGCCTGGGGATATGGTTATATAATTTTGGGTTAAACTGTACTTCTTTATTGTAATCTGTTGAAAAGTTATTGACTGACTGAATCATATCCATAATTTTAGACTATCTTATATATTTGTAGAAGTAGCAGTGTATAGACAATGTAATCAATTGCACATTTTTATTAGCATATCTAAAAAACTACTGCATAAGACAATACCATATTATCTGAAATGTGCCTGTTGCTCTACCTCTGAACACCATCATTTTAACAGAAACAACTTGTACAGCACCTGAAATTCAGTATTCATATCTGAAAGATGGTATGGGCGATTTTTTATATGTACTAATTGGTTTGTAAATGCTTTAAATTTCCTCTCTTTGTTATTTGACTTATATCAATGACTAACTTACATCAATTTGACTTAAATAAATGTTTTATTAAAATAAGTATATTCAACTATTTACTCTTAAATTATATATCTTACCATTTTACTTCTTCTTTTATTACAAAAGTATTAGAAGTTTTAAGAAACTACCTTTTGCAAATCCACCTTCCTATTCTTTCAATTCACTATTTCTTTTAAGCACCTATTGCAGATTTCCACAATATTTATTATCTGCAATTATGTCAGAACCTAATCAATCTCTATTTCATTTTTTTTCTAAGATTCTTAATTATTTTTTTCATTTTATATTTTAAGAATGTATTTTGTTTAGTATTTGTAAAATTAAGGTAAAATAGGTTATAGATCTAAAATGGTAAAAATTGGTCCCATAATCAATACAAAATTGTGATTAAATTACTTTTTTTTTTAGAATTTTAGAAACAAAATAACCTTTTTAGACTATTTCCAAAGTGTATTGCATGATTTTTAGTTTTAATTGGAATAAATAATCTGCCAATATTCCATGTAATTATGAGTAATATTAACATATATCTCAGAACATTTAGTACAGAAAGTAATAATATACTCAGAAAGATATAATTTTAAATCTAATCCTATTTGATTTTCCATAGGGATGGTTGAGCCTTTTACTGATCTTAGTAACAGTGTTCGAATGTCTCTGACGAGTATTGGAAATGTCACAGCTGCTAGAGAAAGAAGTATGGCTTTCAAATGCAATTATTGGAATGAGCAAAGTAATGAGTGGAGTGGTGAAGGACTTCAAACAATGGGTATTGAAGGACGTTTTATGATATGCTGGGCATCACACCTTACATCTTTTGCTGCACTTGAAATGTATGATGGTGAGTTTAAATTTTAATCCTTAAGAAGAAGAAAAATCATTATAAATTTGCTTTATATGCATTACACACTTGCTTATTTGTCATTGGTTTGATTTGAGAATAATTTTTTACTCTGAGGCAAAAAAAATTTAAGACACTTTTCTATTTATATCATTTAATAAATTATAACAATGTTATGCTTTTTAATCTCAATATATCTGCACCAATGTTGATTAAATAAATAAATCGAATTTTGTGCAAAATTAGTTAAGAATATATTAGTTTCTTTTTTATGCTCAGAATAGAATCCCATCACTGTTTCAAAAAGCACTATGTGATGCATTTAACCTGTAAATTATCTACCTACTGTATTATCCTGATTTAGAGAAAACCATAAAACTTTGTTTTTGTTTTCGTTTAAAAATAATCTTTTTAACTTATTCACAGTTGATGTAGATATATGTATATGTTTGTATTTTCTTGTTTTGTTCTTACCAAATTACAGTACCAATCCCATAATTTGCAAATGATCTTTTTGAAACTAATAATTGATAAAGTTCTATAAGTAAATAATAGTTTAAAGATGATAAACTATTGGAAGCTTTTAATAGTGGTGTTTTCCTCCTGTAATCTAATTTATATGAAACCAAATCTTCTTGATACAAAAGAGAAACTTATTAGCTTTTTACCTTTACCTACCATGGTTTCTCATAACTCACCAACCTTTATGTATGTATTATCCACAGTGTAAAAGAAGCAGTTCCAAATTCAATTTCATTAGCTTTTTACTTCTGCATAAAAATCTCTAAACCTACATTTCAACCACTACTAAAGATTCTACAACAAGTGACACACTATCAAATTTTGGCTATCACTGTTGTTTATCTGTCACTGCATATCTGTCACTGCATCTGTCACTGCAATTTATTAATGAAAGCAGTAATATAAAAAAAACTGTGATTTAAAATTAAACTAGTGATTTTATCTCGGTTAGTGTATTACAGTCAATTAAAATTGTCATTCTTTTGCCATTCTTTTAGGGTTGTCAACAGCTGCAATTGTAGGAATTGTAGTTGCATCATTAATGGGCGTTTTCATTTTTGCAATGGTCCTGTTCTTTTTTATGCGAAAAAAGCAAGCTAATGCTACCAGAGTATCAACAGAAGCCCTTCAACCACAACAGCCAGAAAAAATGAGAGGAATGGAAAGATCAGTTGTTCGTGTCAAGCGGATGACTCCTTAAATTTTTCAGATTTGAAAAACATTGCATAACATTGTTTCTTCATCTCATCAGTAATGGGATACAATGGATAATAAAGCCACATAAATGAAGGTAAAGCTATGTGGTTGAAAAGAGAGAAATGCAACATTTCCAATTTTTCACACATATGTGGTGAAACTGTCTCATTTTCTATTTAATAAAAAAAGGTGCTTATTCAACCATTTTATGTTTGAGTGAATGGCAAAAAATTAATAATTTGTATGCATGAGTGAAAGTTTTTTTCTTTTATTTATTCTCACCACATTGACTAATATTTATGCTCAAATATTTTTTAATATAAATAAGTTCATGGTCCAAGTTTTTTCAAATACTGTATATGTACAAGAACCCATGGACTAGAATGAACAGCAGTTAGAAGTGTTCATATTATGGATATTGTTATATTATCAACATCCATAATTGTAGTAATAATTTTGTTGCATATACCCTTAAGTGGATGTGACATATAATTACATAATGAATAAAAAATGACTGGATTAAATGACAAGATTGATAAATACTGTGATGATATAAATATGAGTTGATAATTTCCCACTTAAACAGTTAAGAATAAAGCCTTTTTCTTTTTATGTTTTTCTCATATTGGTGCCCAGCATAAATGCTACTAAGTAGCAAATCATAATTGGATTTCAGAAATATATCTAATCTCTTCATGTATTGGCTGCATATTTTAGAAATATATTAATATAATGCAACATTCAGTTAGAAGTCAGTATTGAATTTGTAATCGTGATTCATAAATAACATATTTTGTAAATGTATCTGAAATGTTCTTGTGTGTATATATATATTAAAAAAGACCCAGTATTTAAAAATAAGGAAGAGATAAATTAAAAGTATGATGTCCTTTTTCCCCTTTTGTTAGTAATGGCAGAACTGAACAAATGATTTTAAAGAAGGTAAAATAGCATATCAAAAATAAGACTAATCAGAAATAGTGTAAATAGAGTCATTTGCACTGATAAAATTCATTGGTGCCATCAAAGTAGATCTAAATATAATTTTTCTTTTTTATCATTCACTTCTGATGGACTTACACCTTTTGGTAGATACCTCTACAAATATATTAACTTTAAAAACTTAACTAAGTAAAACTAGACTTTATGTACACATAAATTAAAAAACATTTTATAACTCATTTATAACCATAATGGCCTGATACAAACTATATTTTACCCTAAATATAACCTGCAATAATCACACTAAACTTATAAGTAGAATATCAATTTATAATTGGATTATGCTCCACTATTTATTGACATAATACCCTTATTCCATAAATAAAGAGTGCCATAAACTCTTGCCAGTTATATTCCTAAAAATCAGGGTTATATTCCTAAAAATTGGGTAAAAATCAGGGTTATATTCCTAAAAATTGCTGTGAAAGACAAATCCAGGATCTGTGAGACTAAAGGCCTAGGAGAAAAGGGGAAGTTAGGGACCAATAACTTTTCATAATCTCAACACTACGCAACATATTAAACTGTGTAATATTGATTGCAGTGTATATTTCACCTTACTCTATATCAAAAAAAAAAGTCTGAAAAGATAATTTTAAGTAATTACACTATATAGTAGTGTTTAAAATTAAAATTAAAGTCGATGTGATGATGGTGCTGGTTATTATGATCAGGGGACTAGCGAATGAATGTCTAGTTCAAGTTTATCAAAAGACAGTTTGGAGTGTTCAAGGTAATGCAAATAATATTGGTACATAATAACAGTAAGATTTTTCCCATCCATGATTGCAATACTTATCAACTAGAATTAAAAACAATTGTAACTTTCAGTTATAGTGATAAAACAGGTTTTATGTGAATCATACTATCCTTTTAAACAGAAAGTGGAATTATCAGTGTTTTTATATATTATACAATTTAGTTATTCATTAATTTTTATTAAAGTCAGTGATAGTTTTAAATTAATGTTAAAAAAATTCAAGAATTAGTTTCTGTGACACTCTTAGTCAACCTGTAAATAGTCAAGTTCCTGGTCCACAATTAGAAAGCCAGGTCTCAAACCATTTTGGTGAATAGTCAACTGTGCAAATGGCAACCCTGTGATTAGTGTGGGACTATTCTAGTTGCATTTAGTGCAATTTATTTCTCAGGTTAAAAACTGTTTGCCAACTTAAGATTTCATGAGATCAGTATTCTTAATTACTGCAAAATTCTATGTTCCAAGAAATGCTGTATTTCAAACAATATAAATGGAATGGAAGATTATATGCTCTGGTAAAATTAAAATGGGGATCAGCAGTGATATCTCAAATAAGAGTAAATGTTAAATAACATAAGGAAAAGGTTTTAGAAAGAATTGTGCAAAGTGAGTGTTAAATGCAAACAAGTTATAAGAACAGATAAACTACCATTCAAGAATTCAATTCTACCATTATCCAATTCTACCATTCATAGATATTTTTATATACAGATTAGCATTTTGATGTGTAAGTTTTTAATGCAAAAAAGTTAATATTTATGCTTTGAGATAGAGTAAGATCAGTAATAGTTTATTAGGTATTAAAAATATCACCTTATGTCTGTAAAAAATGTTTTTCTAAACATTTTTTACAGACATAATGTTGAAATCAATATTTATCAGTTGATACAAGCCTTTAATTTATCTCCAGCAGTATTTTCTCATAAAAACACTTTCTAAATTTCTGTGTCAAATATAGTTTTCCACTGACATAACAGTGTTCAATTTTTTTATATGTATATATATATATCTCATCCTTTCCACTCACTGTTTCAAGGTCTTTAATGCTGACTATTAGTCTTCTATGTGTATTTTTTAGGCGTCTTTTAAGTAATTGTTACTAAAACCAAGAGTATTTATATTTAATTTTAAAACGAAAAAAATGAATTCAAAAGCTTCGTCTTTTGGATTTTTCCAAAAAAAATTGCTTTAACACCATCTCACAATTCTTCTGGTATATTTACATTTCCAGGCAAAGATTAATACTTTGAGCCTGATAATTCTGCTAGTGCAGCAGTGGGTCAGGTGCCCTAATGCTGATGCTACCCGTGGTTAAATTTTCATTTTCCTAAATAAATTTGTCCAGTCATCAAATTGCCTATGGTTAAGAGGTTAATGAGATTGCTAATATACCAAATTTTGCAACATTAAAAATGCAACATTAAAAATTTGTCTTATAATTAATAATAGCTTAAGTAAATGGATCTATAAGGAAAAGTGTTTAGTGTAGTTCACTACTATTTGACTTTATCCAATTATACAACTTAAGTAAAAAAAAGAACTTTTTAATATAAATAATGCCTGGAAGTAAAAACCCTGATGTAAAATATGAGGAACCATAAACTTGACGTATAAATTTACTACACCCACCAGAAGTACGTGAGCCATCTCCAAAATTCATTTATAATATTATTTATAAATATGTAGTAGTATGTCATCACAAATAATTTTGTGGAAATGTTGACTGTGATAAATAGGTCTGACATAAATTTTGTATTCGTTTCATATCATCTGAACCATAAATGAAATAGTTAATATCAAGATGTAGGAGAAAAATTAGTACCTTCATTCTATACATATGATAACTTACATGAGAGAATACAGAACAGAATGAATAGAAATGGATGGTAAAAATTGTACAATTATGCTTAGATATCACTTTGTAACATACATTTTATGTGTAAATATACAAAATATCTGAAGTGTAAATTATGTCATTTTATTATGCATAATAATAACCAAAATCCCCTATTCATCCTTGAATAGGATGCAGTCTTGTAAAAGCTTTATAAAATGAAATAAAGCTTTGTTTAATACAAATATTGTTTTTATCTTTTATATCTTTCAACACAGAAATTTGATAAAGTTAAATTATCTTGTAATATTTTATTTCACAAGTAGCAAAGTTTAAACGATAATGTCAGACGTTTGCTATACTAAGCATTGCGTTTAGGAAAAATACAAAATGTGAGCACATCAAAAATGGTGGGGGTTGGTAGCATGCTAGGCTCATAATCAGCAGTTTCCAGATTACAAGCCTGGAGTGCTACAGAAACGACACCAATGGGATTGGAAAGGCTACCATCCATTGGATGGTATGTAAAACTATGGCTCCATGTACAGGAGAGCCATATCTTGTGCATTTTAAAGAACACGCTACCTGACCTCGGCGATGGGAAAGCTTCTATCTACCTCCTAACAACTGTCCAGTGAGTCCCCTTCCCCAATATTCTCTGAGCTTTCAGGGTCTCTGCGATCTGGCCATTTAGTTCATTATGTCCACAAAAGTACTATTGCTAAGAAATAAACAATCGGAGCCACATCAAAGATAGCAGCCTTCAGAGGAAGGCTCCTGATTAAAATCTTAAAACTACGTAAAAAATAAAAACAACTGAAAATTATCCAAAATACAAGCTGTAACGTAACCAAGATTGTTTTTGGTTACATTACAGCTTGTCCATTACGGATCAGTCACTTCCACCAATAGTACCTTTATGGATTTGTTTAAATTCTCTCCTGCCCTATAATACATTCTTCCTCTTACTGCACCCCTTGAAAATTTAAATTACACCCTGTAATAGTCCATGTTTAGCTTATTACTTATTCATGCATTATGCACGATTCTTAACGTTTAAATATCAACAAAATTTGTAAGAGTAAAATTTTGGCCTTAATTTTTTTTATTACTTCAGGAATGGAGGGAATTCTGTCAGTAGTATGCATTTTTGTAACCTGATGTTCCCAGGTTCATGTCCCTACTATGCTTGTATTGAGATTTTTTCTACTAACTCCACCCTGCCTTCCTGCCGATAGGATTGGATCTAATGCCCACACCTGCCACCTGCTGATAGGATTGGAAAGTTCGCCGTCTGTCAGGTGGAATATTAAACTGTGGTTGGATGTCGTAGATGGGAGGCGTCAATCTGTCTCCTGAAAGTATGGGCGTTGGGGACAGATCCCCCACTTTGAAATATTGCTCAAAATATTTATTTTAATGTTGAATAATACTTGTGTGTCAAAAATTAATACCGTTTTTCCTTCAAACAAAATATAATCTCGATTTTTCTTTACGTTTTCATATTACTTATTTTTATTAACATGAAAAAAACGTTCTTTACGTGTATTTTCAATAATGTTTCTTTTTTCGTTTTGTTTTCGGCCATTTTTAGTTCTATTATGGTATGATATATGCACAATTACTAGACGCCAATGCTAAAAAACTTTACAACGGATTCCTTTCCCATCCTTCTCTGAATCCTTGGGTTCTCCTTGTGACATGACCAGGGGCGTAGCGAAGGACTATGGTTGAGGGGGGAGAAGTCCAAAATTTTCCAACTCGAGCAAAATTTGCCAACTGAGCAAACTTGCTTAGATTTTCGCTCCGGGGGGAGGGGGATAAGACAATTTTAACAGCTCTCCTAAATTTTGCCATTTGACTTCCAATTCTGCCAATAAAAAAGCAAATCTGTATGAATTTTTGCCTTGATTTGGTCAAATCTCCTTAATTTCACGAAACTAAACCCAATCTTTACATCTTTCCTAAATTTGCCAAATCACTTCAAACTTCATACTCCCCAATTTTTTTTTTTTTTTTGAAAATTAAGGGAAGTTGTCAAAATCGAGGCAAATTGGCAAATCTAAGGCAGTTTGGAAAATGGAGAGACGGCAAAATTTAGAGCAGTTGGCAAAATTCGAAGCCACTTAGTAAAAACAGGTGAGTTGGCAAAATCTTAGGGAGTTGGCAAAATTCGGAGTGACTTGGTTAAATCTTGGTGAGTTGGCAAAATTCGGAGAACTTGACAAACCTTGGGGAATTGACAAAATGCAGAGTGACTTGGCAAAATCGTGGGGAGTTGGCAAAATTCAGGGGAGATGTAAAAATTGGGATTTTTTTCTGTAAAATTATGGCGAGTTGGCAAATCTAGGGACAGTTGGCAAAATTCGGAGTGACTTGGCAAAATTCAAGTGAGATGTGAAAATTTGGATATTTTTCTGTAAAATTATGGCGAGTTGGCAAAATCTACGAGAGTTGGCAAAAACTAGGGGCAGTTGGCAAAATCGTGGAGAGTTCACAAAATTCAGGTGAGATGTAAAAATTGCAATCTTTTTTTCTGTAAAATTATGGCGTGTTGGCAAAATCGAGGCAGCTTCGCAATATCTAGGAAAGTTGGAAAATCTTGGGGGAGTTGGCAAAATTCAGAGTAGCTTTGCAAAAATCAGGTGAGATGTAAAATTGTGGCGAGATGGCAAAATTCGAATCCACTTGGTAAAATACGGGCGATTTGTGAAAATTGGGATTTTTTTTGTGAAATTAAGGAGAGTTTATAAAATCGAGAAAACTTTGCAAAATCTAGGGAACTTGCCAAAACTGGAAACCACTTGGTAAAATACAGGTGAGTTGTAAAAATTGGGACTGGTTTTGTGAAATTAATGAGATTTGGAAAAACCAAGAACTCTTGGCAAAATCTAGGGGGGTTGGCAAAATTGGAAGCCACTTGGTAAAATACGGGGGGTTGTGAAAATTGTGCATTTCTTGTACAATTAAGGAGAGTTGATGAAATTCGAAGTGATTTGGCAAATTCAGGGAAGATGTAAAAAGTGCGATTTTTTCTTTTTCTGTAATATTACGGCGAATTGGCAAAATCTAGAGTAGTTGGCAAAATTCGAATGTACTTGGTAAAATATAGGCGAGCTGTGAAAATTGATATTTGTTTTGTGAAATGAAGGAGTGTTGGATAAATTGAGGAAATTTAAAACTTTCAAACTCCCCAAGATTTTGCCAAGTTTACTCGATTTTAGTGAACTATCCTGAATTTTACAAACCCAATCCCAATTATCACAACTCGTCCGTATTTTCCAAGTGGATTCGAAATTTGCCAACTGCCGTAAATTTTGTTGTTTCCTCGATTTGTCCAACACTCCTTAATTTCACAAAACAAATTCCAATTTTAACAACTCGCCTATATTTTACCAAGTGCATTCGAATTTTGCCAACTACTCTAGATTTTGCCAACTCGCCGTAATTTTACAGAAAAAGAAAAAATCGCACTTTTTACATCTTCCCTGAATTTGCCAAGCCACTTCGAATTTTATCAACTCTCCTTAATTGCACAAGGCACAATTTTCACGACTCCCCTGTATTTTACAAAGTGGCTTCCAATTTTGCCAACCCCCCTAGATTTTGCCAAGAGTTCTTGGTTTTTCCAACTCTCCTTAATTTCACAAAACCAATCCCAATTTTTACAACTCACCTGTATTTTACCAAGTGTTTTCCAGTTTTGCCAAGTTCCCTAGATTTTGCAAAGTTTTCTCGATTTTATAAACTCCTCAATTTCACAAAAAAAAATCCCAATTTTCACAAATCGCCCGTATTTTACCAAGTGGATTCGAATTTTGCCATCGCCACAATTTTACAGAAAAAAATCCCAATTTTACATCTCACCTGATTTTTGCAAAGCCATTCTGAATTTTGCCAACTCTCCTAAATATTGCGAAGCTGCCTCGATTTTGCCAACACGCCATAATTTTACAGAAAAAAAGATTGCAATTTTTACATCTCACCTGAATTTTGTCAACTCTCCACAATTTTGCCAACTGCCCCTAGTTTTTGCCAACTCCCTAAGTTTTGCCAACTCTCGTAGATTTTGCCAACTCGCCATAATTTTACAGAAAAAAATCCAAATTTTCACATCTCACCTGAATTTTGCCAACTCCCCACGATTTTGCCAAGTCACTCCGAATTTTTCCAACTGTTCCTAGATTTTGCGAACTCCCTAAGTTTTGCCAACTCGCCATAATTTTACAGAAAAAAATCCTAATTTTTATATCTCCCCTGAATTTTGCCAAGTCACTCCGAATTTTGCCAACTCCCCAAGATTTTGCCAAGTTGTCCCGATTTTGCCAACTCCCCAAGATTTTACCAAGTCACTCCGAATTTTGACAACTGACCTGTTTTTACTGAGTGGCTTTGAATTTTGCCAACTGTTCTAAATCTCTCCATTTTCCAAACTGCCCTTAGATTTGCCAAGTTGCCTCGATTTTGACAACTCCCCTTCATTTTACAAAAAAAATTTACAAATTTTTACAACTCACGTAGATTTTACGAAGTCGCTTCGAATTTTGCCAACTCCGAGTTACTTTGGGGGGGGGGGGGGGTAGCCAGGGGCGTAACCATGGGGGAGCCCCCCCCCCCCAATGGCTACGCCCCTGGACATGACCATTTAGCCCATTGTGCACAAAAGAATCACTCAGAGGTAAATCAATAACAACCCAATCAATAATCTTATGGAGTTTGTATAAATAACCACAAGAAGATTCTTGCGAATTACTGATTTATTGGCTATACAATATAAAAGCACATATATATTTAGGCATCGAGGGTCCCTGGGAAAGTTCATTTTCTCTTTCTCTATACCAATGATTCTCAACCTTCTATGCTTCACGTACCCCTTGGAAATGTGTATGTAACTGGCGTACCCCTTACAGATAGGTAAAACTATAGTTATAGTATAATTATGCCAACTTAACGACTTTGTTACTAGATCTAGCGACCTTTGAGCTCTCACGGCGTACCCCAAAAACTTTTACCGCATACCCCATGTTTAGAACCCCTGCTCTATACTAATAATTAATTTTGCCTATATATCATTAATATAGGCTATATATATCTCATTAATTTGTTATTTATGTTTGGATTTTAAAAAATTTGGTTTTCAATTGTACCAAAATCCTCTTTAGCTACTAGGAAAAAATTTTGAACACTTTCAAACTATATAATTTGTTGTTCACTTTCAATATGTTTTTAAACGTTTATCTCTTGGTATGCCCCTTATCAAAAAATCCTTAATCCTTCTCTCCTCTCAGCAAATGATTCCTCTTACTCTCTTCAAGCCTAGGAGGGGGCCATTCCAATAGCCAGCAATTTCTTTTCCAGGAAGGCAAATCCTTGATGCCCTTATTACCCCAAAAGCCAAATGAATACGGTTAAAAAGGATTTCGATTGCGGACAATCCATTAGTAAAGTTAAAACTAACATTTCTGGTTATAAAATCGTTCTCAATGGTCTCCTACGGAATTGAGGCTTATGACCGCCCCTGTGTGTAACTTAGTGTGCTAAATGTACAGTTGAAAGTTATATTCTGTTTTATTATGTGGTAAAGTATTTCATAGTTTCCTTCAACAATGCATTATTTTTATTTCTTTAATACATATATTTATAATTTGAATAATGAATAAAGTTTATTTAGAACACCCATTTAATAGGTTACTAAAGGTTCTCAAAAGTTTTGACACTACTCTAGCATTGCAAATAACTCTTTTACTACTCTAGCATCGCAAATAAGATTGCGTAACCCCTTTCCTCTCTTCCTTACGATATAGGACCTATATATTTGCAAAAAACATTTCTCTAAACGTATTCGGGGCGGGGGTGGCTCAGTCGGTAGCGCGCCAGGCTCGTAATCTGTATTTCCCAGGTTCGAGTCCCAGCTGGGTAAGCGTTGAGATTTATCTCCGCAAAATTCCCCGCCCTGCCCACGGTCAGTAGGGGACACCGATGGGCTTGGAAAGGCCACCGTCCGTCAGATGGGACGTTAAGCCGTGGCTCCATGTGCGGGAGAGCCATACCTGTGCACGTTAAAGAACACGCTGAATGGCCTTGACTGGAGGCTACTATCTGTCTCCCAACAGCTGTTCCAGCGGGTCCCCTCCCCCAACCTTCTCTGAGTCTTCGGAGTCCATGTGACCTGGCCATTTAGCCCATGGTGTGCAAAAAAGTGCAGCTCAGAGGTAAAACAACCCAATCCAACTCTAAACGTATTAACAAATATAAAACTATCGGAGCTTTGCGACCCTCTTCCAAGCTGTCAGCGAATAGCGCAGTTTGAGAGTTAACTGATTAGAAAAAACTGCAGTGACAACTTAGCATCAGGGGCAACGGTGGAAATTCTTTTCCAAGGTGGGAAAAAGTATATCAATGTTTCAAGGCAGAAATGTTTAAGTCGTGCCATTCACTAAAGAGCGCAATTGGTGCACTCTTGAGCAGGTGTCGTAGTTTAATTACATTGAGAGCTATGTAACAGATACTGGTGATGTGCGGCATGAGATTAACAGATAATAGGGATTGCTGCTGGGACTTTTAAAAATCTATGGAGAGTGTGGAGAAATAAGCGTATACACCTAAAGACTAAAATTAGACTGTATAATAGTTTGGTTCTTTCTAGGGTTAGTTATGGTAGTGAAACTTGGACACTTTGTAAACAAGATAACATGAAACTAGATGCTTTTGATTCTAGATACTTACGCAGTATCTTAAGCATTAGGTGGTTCAACTTTGTAACTAATGATGGTTAGGCAAAGGAGTCGGCAACCTCCTTTAAGCAGCATATTGTGCAGAGACTCCGTTGGTTTGGCCATATTGCCCGTATGGATAATTATAGATTAGCGAATAGGGTTATGAATAGTGTACCTAATGGTTTGGGAAAGAGGGGAAGACTTAGGATGAGGTGGGCAGACAATGTCAAACAAGACCTTGTTAGAATTGTTCTACAGTGGCCAGATGCAGCAAATGTAAATCAGGAGAGAAGTGTTTGGAGAACTAAATTGTACAATCTGGTTGGACCTCGGCAGCCCATGGCTGCTTGAGGATGATGTTGCCATCGTGCATATTATCGTAAACATAGTACAGTTATTGGATGGCTGAAAACAAAACAAATAAAAGCGAATCATTGAAAATACATGTAAAAAATGTTTTTTCACATTAATAAATAAAAGCATTTTATTCTGTAATAATATTACAGGAAAATGTCCTATAGATAAGAAACACTTGAAATAATTTTTTCAGCAAATTATTTCAAGTATTCGCAATCTATGCTTATATGTCGCATTTTGATGCCTGGCATGCTTCTGGGAGACGTGTGTTCGAATCCCACTCAGGAGGAAACCAAATTTTTTCAGCAAATTATTTCAAGTAAAAACATTATATACTTCAGAAACAAAAAACGTAAAAGTATAACATACCGTGTTCAGTAGTTAGCGTACCTGACTGCTAAAACATATCTCATAAAGTCAAGAAAAAAAAAACTCATAAGCTGGCGGTATATCCCTGTGTATGCGTTTGTATGAGAAACCAGGACAAGCCCAATAGTCCTAATAGGTTATCTCCGTTCTTTGGTTAAGGCCAGTACTTTCTTCCATTTTTGAAAAACCGTTAAGTAAAATACATCATTAACCTTTAGTATACCTATGTTATCATCATAAATTAATTTCTCCAAGGGGGGATGATAAATCTGACCTTCTCCTCCCACCCACCCTGCTAAAGCTCATACAGACCATCCAAATATTTCTGTAATTTAGAGCTACAGAACTCAGTCTAGGTTTTTAAATATGTATTGGTATCAACGAAAATCTTGGTTAACTGTTAGAGAAGGTAAGAAAACTTCAGTTTTTCTAAAGAAATTTATAATAAGATTTTAAATCTTTTAACCCCAATTATGTTTATTTTTTTTTCCGGAACGTCGTTTCAGTTACTTCCGCTACTTGTTTAACATAATATCCTAACAACAAGTTATTCTCTTTGGAAGAACCCAAAATAATAAAAGTTAAAAATAAAAAATAAATACCCCTCAAGCAGCTGCTTGCCACAGAGGTCTGACAAGAGCCTGTCAGTTTAGCATTTTAAAAATACTAGCTCCAGAGAAATTTTTGGTCATACAACGCCACTGGAGAGTACAGTTTCAAAAATTACTACTTAGACCATATGCGTATAATGGTATTTTTAAAAATTTTTAGTTATACTTTAGTAGACAGTACGTTACATTCAGTAGTCGATTAAGGTATAGGAAAGCCCCAGGCTCAAAGTGTCAGGGAGGGGTATTCAATCTGCAAAATTTTTTACAACTTAGGATTAAATAAATGTATGCAGCAGGTTAGATAAATTTAATTAAAGAAATGCTAAAATAGAAAATTAATATGTATTTTATAAACTTGCATATACTGAAAAAAAATTTGCTTTTTGTACCGTGTTAACAAATATCACATATATTTCGACTAACTTAAATAAAAACACGAGATTACTCAATAGATTGTACTGATTGGAAAATATTTTACTAAGTATCATGTTTAAAAAAACTGAGTTTGGTTACCCAAGCCAGTGCCTGTGCTGTAAACCGCCACTGGTTTACATTTAGATAATGCAAATTCCGGAGTCTGAAAATGGAAAGCTTATAATACACCGGTCGAGAATCGCTGGTTTAAAATGAAATATTATTATCAACCATCAACCAAGTTCTTAGTTTCTAACCTATCATAAGGACTACATCTCGGCTTTGTTGCTAAGGAAGCAAGAAATGTTTTTTCCTATGAATTTGAAATTTGAAATTTGAAAATGCTTTTTTCTGGAAAATGTATTTTGTGGATTTATTGGGTTGGTTTTTTTTGTACACTCGCGATTATATAACTTTATATTTTTTCCATTGATGATGGGCGCTCTTGTAAACTCGCAATAACATTAAAATGCATCCATTCAAATCTTCCACCTCTATAGAAATGTTGCGGGCGTGAACTAAAGAGGTATCTTTGGAAACGAATGTATCTCTTGTACTTAACATCCAGAACGAAAAGCTTTTTTTTTTTCTCTTCAATATCTGCGAACTTCTATCGCTTTTTTTTTTTATTATTGTTTGTCCTTGGCCTATGCGGTTGTCAAGGCTACTTGTTGTCATGGCATCGCTCCATTCCCGTGGTGAAGCAAGCTGTTCTAGCAAGCCTCACACGTTTGAAAGAGATTAGTTTACCGAGTCTAATAACTTCCTTATCAACTTTGACAAGTCATTATCTGGTCCTACTTTTTTTCTCTCTTAGTCCATGAACTAAGGGCATTTGCTAGCTTATTCTGCATCATCCTTTTATCCTTAAGTAGAAAAGCATCGTTTTGTCCTTGGAATATAGACATCTGTCTGTCGGTTCTGAATTATTTTTCGTCAGCAGCTATAGTCCTAAGACTAGCAGTGGAGTCCTTTAGGCGATTTTTAAAACACCAACGCGAAATAAAAAATGTTCCAGGTATTAAATAAAGTACGGAATAAATGTTTCGGGTAGTTTCAACGCGTTTTCTTTCATTTCCCTTTTATTATTTTATTTTTTCGTTTTTTAAAAGAAATTTATAATAAATTATTAGAAATTATTAGAAAAAAAATTAAATAATTATATAAATTATTAGAAATTTATAATAAATTATTATAATATTATTAGTGGCGTAACGAAAAGGGATTGTGGTTTAAATATCTCTTTTGTGGGGGGGGGGATATTTTTAAAAAATCATTAATCCATCAATTTACTTTAACAAAATCCCAAATATCATGGATACATTGCTATTTGTAATTAAAATATTATTTTTTTTAAAGTCCCTCCATGTTTCTTAAGAATAATTCATCTTTAATTTTCGAGCGCTAGTTGAGGTACATGGCCTTGTAATTGCTATTGAGATTGGTAAAGCATGCCTGTTTGTATTGTCTTTCTGTTGAAGTCTCGCCTTCCTCACAAACCTTCTCTATGGCGTATTTGACGGACAGGCTCCTCTCAGACCTCTGTGACAAGCAGCTGCTTCAGGGGTAATTTTATTAATATTTTCTAGAGTATCCATTCATGCCTTCTCAGTGGCAGTTCAAAGATTGCAGTAGGGCGATCGCCCCCCCCCCCCCCCCCTCCTTCTCCCCAATGTAATTCCTGGGACCATCCCTTTGCCATCTTGATTTTAAAAGAAATTATGTATTAAATGGAGACAACCGATCACAGCATTTTGCGCAAATTTTTCCTAGCTTGGATCCGGCACTCTAAAAGGGTTAAATTTATATGCATACTTATATGTTGCCCTATCAGAATTCTCAGTAAGTTATAAAGAAGTGCTATGTGTGAACGTTCTGATGTTTTAATTCTGAATCACATTTTACTTTATTTTCCGGTTTTGAATGCGAAACTTCAATTTATTTCAAGTAATTCCACGCAGTAACGTATCCAGGAACTTCCAATGGGTGTAAGAGTTTGACACGTTTCAGTCCATGGCAGTGTCTGAAGGGGATTGTTCTCCCCCCACACACACACACACCTTCAGCCATTTCCATGGTCGCCTTGACCTCTCTTTGTCCCAAATTTATTAATATTGTAATCAGTTTATTCTTGTGGGTTACCATTTTTTATGATACCTCGGCGAACGTTCTCTGTTCGGAACAAGGTGGTCTTGAAAAGGCATCGCAACAGCTAAAATTACTACTAACCAGTTGCATATATATTTTTACATATTAATATGTTAGGATCCACAAATGTTGGTACGAGGACGGGACGGAGGTAACTGTGGAAAGTATTCATGTGCATCCCCCTCCCCCTCTCCATTTCTTTCCTTATGGACTTTGATTGTTTTACCTCATTGGCTACACGGATGGCCATAAGGTAGCAAAAGAAAAAAGAAAATACATATTGGAAATTTATTTCTTCTCTAATTTAATATTGTCTTTAAACTGCTGTACATTAGTTTTGTGACTTTCCAGCCTGAATACTCTAGATCTGCCGTGGAAATTTGAAATCATGCACAAAAACTTTAACGTTGTCATTTGTAAATTAAATATGTGAAGCTCAGCAGTATATAGGTAAAAAATATTTAATTTTTTTATCATTCTCAAAGTTATTGGGTTTTTTTATTTCTGAGCGTCACTTTTTTGCCCACAATGGGCTAAATAGTCTAGTCACAAGGACTCAGAGAAAGTTGAGGACCTAGATAGCCTCTTGCCCCATCTGTGTAATTACTGACCAAGGGCGGGAGTTTTCTGGAGATAAATCTTAATGCTATCCCCAGTGAGACTCAAACCTGGTAACTGCTGATTACGAGCCTACAGCACTACCAACTGAGCCACCCCGTCCCAACGTTACGTGGAAGTCTACTTTCTCATTAATTTCCAGACAATTTCCTACGCCTTCATGTAACAATCGCTCAAGAAATTGTTTCAAAATAAATATAACAAAAGAGTCCATCTTATTGCACACTAACTTTTCTATCATTTTTTTTTAAATACTGAACTAGAATCGTGACTCAAACTAACTAAGAAATAGCATCAAAATGAGGGTAATTCTTTACGACCCAAAAATATGTGAAATATTATAATCATAAACTTTTAAAGTCCAAAAAAGTAAAAAAAAATGTTTAACTTTAGACGTACTTCACGATTTGATTTCTTGATAAATTTGCTGGAGATGCAACAAATTTTATTACGCACAGAAACAAGAGTATTCTGAAAAATATTCCTGGCGAGAAAAATAAATAAAAATAACTTGCATCCAAACTAAGTGTTGTTTTTGTCTTCTGAGGCTATAATTAGCCATTTCGTTCTAACGCAAAAATGTGTCTTTAAAATTTTTTGGCTGTCCATAAATTTTTTCCTACTTCTAGGAAATTATTTTATTTTTCTAAAATTGCAGTTATGCCGAGGGTGTCGGCAAACTATAAAAGTCGTACAAATTTAAAGTGGTTAGTCGAAAATGAAAAGCATTTATTGATCAGTTCACATTCATCATGTCTATTGAGACATTTTGTCCCCACATGCTATCTTCTTTCCTACAATGTCCTGCCAGACCTCTACTGTTGCTTGAGGAAGTCTGTGACAATGGGCACTGCCCGTCTTCCTCCTTTTCAAGGTTGGGTTGTTTTACCTCTGAGCGGCACTTTTTTTGCACACCATGGGCTAAATGGCCAGGTCACAAGGACCCCGAAGGCTCAGAGAAGGTTGGGGGAGGGGACCCACTAGAACAGCTGTTGGGAGACAGATGGTATCCTCCCGTCAAGGCCATCCAGCGTGTTCTTTAACGTGTACAGGGTATGACTCTCCCGTACACGGGGCCACGGCTTAACGTCCCATCCGACGGACGGCGGCCTTTCCAAGCCCATCGGTGTCCCCTACTGACCGAGGGCAGGGGGGGAATTTTGCGGAGATAAATCTCAACGCTGACCCAGCTGGGACTCGAACCTGGGAACTACAGATTACGAGCCTGGCGCGCTACCGACTTAGCCACCCCCGCCCCCCTTTCCAAGGTGATTTTTAGAAGTCCAGAAGTGTGAAAATCTATGGAGGAGATGCTTCGACTACAGGGAGGATGTTTTAGGCATTCCCAGCCGTATTTGTTCCACATTGTTATTGTCAGTGACGTAACTAGGGGAGGTCACGTGAGACGGTGGCCCCGGGCGCTGCATTCCGGAGGGCGCCAAAAAAGCCTTTGAAAAGCAAAATTTCGGATTTTTTTTTTTTTTTCTGTTTTGAGGATTTTACGTTTTTCACTCTTTTGCTGCCATGGTTCAGAGGGCTGCAAAACGGATGCGCTGGATTATGGGGGTGACAGTAACAGTCACTCGCCCCCGGAAGCAATTACCTAATTACGCCACTGGTTATTGTTACTTGGACACTGGAAGTGGACGCTGCCATGCAGTAAAAGAGTTTCTTACTCAAAATTTCTGGGTGTTCCAATTTTATGGTCTGCCTTCAAATGCCCAAAGTTTTGCAATATCATTGGGAGCTCAGAAACTCAATAGCAGACTCTGATTTATTGTGAAATTTAAGCTTCAGCATAGGCACATTGTTCCGCTTTGGCTACTGCTATGCTGGGTTTTTCTGGAATCACAAAATCTATCACATTGAAAGCGATACTTGCTGGTGCATTCGTTTTTCTCTGAGAGGGCACAAAGATCACTCAGTCCATTATCCAGATACAGGAGTTGCCCACTTTTCACTTGAAAACATAATACTATAAAAATAAAATCTAATAGGAGATATTATCAAATATATAATGAATTCTCACAGTATAAACTGTATAACTTTGAATTTAAATGCGAGTTTAGTGTGCAATCTTACGTGGTGCTTATTTTTTTCTTGAAACACAGAACATTCGCCAATATGTAATAAATAATGATAACCCATGATTAATTGATTAGGACATAGACAAATTTGAGAACAAGTTTTTACTAACTCTTGTCCATTTACAAAATATGTTCAATGCTTTCTTCCACCACTGAGATTCATTTGTCAATTCTGATCCAAAATTGGTACTGAACTGTCAATCTCTGTGAGGTGTCTCGGTGGATTTTTCCGTATTCCTCGGTAATTTTCTGCTTCAGGTGATAGATCTCGGTTTATACAGTAAACCAGGGGTGAATTAACCCGATTGAGGGCCCCTGGCGGTAAAATTTCCGGGTAAAAAAGGTGTTTAATATATGTATTCCTGGTAAAAGGTGTTTAAAAAAGGTGTTTATATATGTATAGGCTACAAAAAGAACTAGGACTTCACTATAACATCAAATTAAACACACATAATATGTGATTTAATATTTTTGTTTCAAAAGATTGCAATAAATTTTTCTTTATAATGATATCAAGCATAAAATATATAAAAAATATAAAAATGAAAAATACAACAAATAATAAAATATTTTAAGAAAAAAAGAAAGAAATATATTTAAGTTGGAGTAAAAAGTTAAATAAAATTTTTTCCTCGATTTTTCTCTATCAAATTTATCAATTATTTTCGAAGTATCGATGTTGTTTAATACTTTTTATTCCATATACAATAGCGCCGTACTCTTTAACCTCTCTTCTGACATCGTACTTCTTAGGTTTTTACCTTTTTTAAGACAGAGAAAGATCTGTCTCCCGTTGAGTTGGAAATAGGAATAGTCAAAAAAAAAGATAATATATTTTTTCCGTCCGCAAACAAAACTAGAGTAAACTAAATTGCAGAAACGTTTAAATATGAGAGTTAGAAATTATTTTCCAGTAAAAAATGGCTTCCTATATTTGGTAATTTTTCGTAAATTGTAATTAAATTGAAATTTTATCTCATTCGCAAACGATATTTAAATATTATTAAGAATATTTATAATTACCAATAAAAAATTTCACAAATATAGAACAGGAGCAACGAACAATAAACTTTGATTTTTTTTCACAAAAATTGATTAAAGCCACACGCGACAACTTGCAGTGACCGAGTCTATCAGAATACTAACTGTAGCACTAACCGTCATTGGCGGCTTTTGTGTTTGTCGGCCAAAGACAAACAAAATTTTGTGTCAAACACAAAACATATTAAATTCTAAGAACAGAAAAAGGAACGGAGAAAAGAATTAAATTTTATCATATTCTTTTAAACAATGTAACCAAATTTAATAGTGTAATCATTTTCGTTCTCGATTTGTTATTTAAAAGCAAAATAGATTGACGAATAACATTATTGTTTTTTTTTTGCGTTACTTTAATAAACAGTTTGATTGATTATATTTCTTTAATTAGAGAAAACTTGCAGCCCCGGACGATTGCGGTGGGGGTGGGGGGGAAGGGCTTCCAGCTCGGTGCCCCTGGCGGCCGCCAGGTCCGACACCCGCTTGATCCGCCTCTGAAGTAAACCAAAGTTTTTAAATGACCCTAGAAATAAAAAATTAAAAAAAACAACTAAAGAGTTTTTGCCGGGAGACCAGGAAGAACACTCCATGGAATTATAATGATTAATCCACGTTCCTGGGAACTGCCCGTCTAGTCTGGGTATAATGGGTGGGAGTCATTTCGTTAGAAATAAATTGGGAATTGTTCTTCTTCATTAAAGAGTGATGGCATAATCGTTTCCTACATCATCAGTACTGCCCTGCATTCAAGTTTCCATCAATGAACATAATACAAATAACTCTATATAACCCGGGTCAAGCCCCGGGTTAAAACATTGATGTTTGTGTTGTCTTTCTGCTGAGGTCTCGCCATCCTCACAGGCCTTTTATTATGGCATATTAAACTGACAGGCTCCTGCCAGACCTCTGTGGCAAGCAGCTGCTTGAGGAGCTATTTATTATTTTTTCTATTTAAATTTAATTTAATTCACTAATATTATTACATACTCATTACCTGACCTTTCATTTAACCCTATTCTGCCTAGTTGAGAAAGGGGACACTGGTGGTCATGGAAAGGCCAATATCCATTGGTTGAGATACAGGATGACCTATGCAAATTAAGGAACATTCTGGATGGCCTTGATAGGAAGTTTTCCTCTATCTTTGGCAGCTGTTCAGTGAGTGTTGGTCCATTATGTGCATAAAACTCAGAGGTGAAACAACCCATATGTTAGATCATTATCCAACATATTCACTTCGTGACCTCTTAGGTTCAGCTCCAAATGTCAACTTAATTGGCATGTGTTAATTGACTGTTCCAGCAGGCAAACTTTACATGTTGTGTTGTCTCTAACTGAGGCAGTGTCAGTTACATTTGACTTAGTAGGGCATGTCCTTGTAACGAGAAGTCTGTAAAATCTAGCAGCATTTAGGATTTTTCTCTGTGTGTTCAAAAACGAAAAAAAGAAACTAAAATATAATATTTAAATAATTATATCAAACATTTTTTAAGTGCAAGGAATTTAATCTCCAATGTTTTCCCCAGCTTCAAGAAAAAAATTCGTTATGCCCTGATCCTGTTCTCTGCATTACAATGTCTGAATAAATTATTCAGAAATCTGTCAATATAACGCTATAGAGAAACTATGAAGAAGGCGAGAACTAATCAGAAAGACGATACGTCAAAAACACATCTCTTACTTTGGTCTCAAAGGTATGTCCATATGATTCACAACAGGGTATAGGCATGCTACCGAGGAACATAGAACACCATTACATACTCTCATACAAAATTCTCATGCAGCCATAGGATATGGTGGTCTACCAGACGGTATAATTTTCCTCTCCAGACGTGTCTCTTTTGAGCTACAGCTGATGCATTTGGCCACTCTAGGCCAATTCTAGCAAGGTCCTGTATGACATTGTCTGACCATCGCATCCTAGGTCTCTCCCTTTTACTGAAGCCCTTAGGTACACTTTTCATAATCCTCCTTGCCAATCTGCAGCTATGCATAAGGGCAACATGGCCAAACCAAAGCAGTCTCTCTCTGCACAATATGCTGCTCAAAGGAGGTTGATAACTCCTTCTTCTAACCTCATCATTACTTACAAAGTCGAACCATCTAATGCCCAAGATACTGCGTAAGCATCTAGAATCAAAGGCATCAAGTTTCTTGTTATCCTGCTTACAAAAGGTCCTCGTTTTGCTACCATAACTAATCCTAGAAAGAACCAAACTATTATACAGCCTAATTTTAGTCTTTAGGTGTATACGCCTATTTTTGCATACTCTCCATAGGTTCCTAACTGTCCCAGAGGCAATCCCTATTCACCTGTTAATCTCATGCCGCATATCACAAGTATCTGTTACATAACTCCCAAGATAATTAAACTGAGATACTTGCTCAAGGGCACAACCATTCAGAGCAACTGAAACACCACCTGCCTGACCAATTTTCATCACTTTAGTTTTTTCTCTGTTTATCACCAAACCTACTTATTACCAGTCTCATCAACAGCCCTAATAAACAAATTCATCTCATCAACATCATTAGCCAACAAGGTCAAATCATCTGCATAATCTAAATCAGAAATTTTGAAATCTCTAGACCATTTAAGGTCAAAATCTTTCCCTTGCAAAGAATTTCGCATTACATGATCAATAACTAAACTAAAGAGAAAGGGAGACAAAATGCACCCACCATCAATGCCAAACCAATCGTTGCAAGACGTACCAACTCTCAACACACGACTCAGTGTTATTATAGAGAGATTTCGTTACGCTAACTTATCAGGTATTCCATATGATCTAGCAATCAACCACAAATTATGTCGATCAACAGAGTCAAAAGCCTTTTTGAAAGCTATAAAGTTAGCAACCACAGGTTTCTGAACCTCTAAACATTTCTCAAGAATCTGCCTAAGTGAAAATATTTAATCAATATATACCCTACCACTTCTGAATCCACACTGTTCATCACGCAGTTGTCCATCAACCAAATTCTTAATTCTATTAAGTATATTCATGCAAAGAACTTTACCTGGAACAGAAAGTAAACTAATTCCCCTATAATTATCACAAGAACTGCGATCACATTTTTTAAAAATTGGGACAATAATGGCTCTAGTAAAATCCTTAGGAACAACACCTTATCATAAAAAATATTCAAAATTTCAGTCAGCCATGTGACAACACAAATGTTTCCAGCTCTAAACATTTCAGTGGTGATTTAGTCCATCCCTGGGGATTTATGCAGTTTTAATTTAGAGATAGCCAATGCGACTTCGGAATGTGATATAGGGCCGTCATAAAAGCCAGTAATTCATCTATCTTCATTACAAACAATGGGAGTATAAATAATTACATTATTTAGAACATCTCTGAAATGCTCAGCCCACCCAGCCATCACAGAATCCTCACCTTCAACCACCTTGCCATGTTTATCCCTCAATCCCTGTGTACCTGTCTGTTTCTTCCCACAAAAACCATTAACAATCTGGTACAACCCCCTGCAGTTGTGCTAACTGCTTCCTCTGCTTTGTCAGCCAATCTATCAAGCCAAAGATTCTTATTAGCTGTTAACTGATATTTTACATGTTTATTAAGCTCGTTGTAATGCCTTTTGTTAGGACTAGTAGGGTGTTGATTCATATTAATTTTGCACTTCCTTCTTTCAGAAATAAGCTCCATAGCCTTATCACTCAAATAATTTTGTTTCCTCTGTTCCCTTTTACCAAAAGAGTACTGTTGCTTTCAAGAAAAGCCTGTTTAAACTGATCCCATTCTTTCTCAACTTCAGCAGTAAGCAAACCACGATTGTCATAATGACTAAGTAGCCTATCATGGTATACTTTGGCTATATCTGGATCTTTCAGACCTTCAGTGTTGAAGGTAATTTTCTTAACCTTAGCACAACATTTCTTAAACTTCAGCTGCAAGACACATTTTACCAGGTAATGTTCAGATCAGATTTCGGCTCCCCTGTATGATCTGGTTATTCCTAACTGAAATAGCTCATTTGATGTTAATTAAAATATAATCTATCATATTCCTGTGAAACCCATCAGGTGAAACCTATGTATATTTATAAATGTCCCGATGTTTGTAGTATGTGTAAGTTATTTGTACACCATTAAATTTACTTACCTGTAGGAGACGTTCCCCATTACCACTGGAACTACCAATGCCAAAGGGACCTAAAACTCTTGCCCAAAGGTCAGACTCAGTACCAACTTTAGCACTGAAGTCGCCTAGCACAAGATAAATATCTCCTTTCTTCACAGAATTCAAAATATCCTGAAGCTGGCTGTAAAACTTATCTTTCCGGTTCTCATCAAAGTCCTCTGTAAGGGCATAACAACAGATGACATTCAAGTCTTTAATTTTTGCTTTAAATTTTGCTTTAAGAAACCTTTCATTAATGCAGTCATATCCTAGAAGAGCATCACTGGCGTGTCTACTGAGAAGGAAACCTACACCTTGGAGATGCTTTCCATCCTCCCTCCCTAAAAAGAGAAATTTCAAGTTATTTTTAAGTATCTCACCTTTACCTGTCCATCTGGTCTCTTGAAGAAGAACACCATTATTATTGTTAAAATGGCAGCAATTTTGTTAATGCAAATGGAAGTAAACAATGTAGGCATTATTGCTCAACATGGAGGTACGAAGATCTTCCTATCTCCATGTTGCTCAACGCATATTATTACCAACACCATTAACAAGTTTCATTGCCAGCAATGCTTTTAACAATCGAGGTTAAATATATTTTCAGTCAAATTTAAAAGATACCTAAAATTCCATATGGAGCTTAGAAAAAGTTTCGTGCCACTCGGCCAATGCAGAATATCTATGGTCAGCATGGCCAGAAATAGTTGGCAAATATATTTGTAGGATGGTGGAGACAAATGTCTATTTCCCATTATTTTCAAGAAAAGGTACAACTAAATTGGTGCAAAAAATTGGTTGTTTCCAGGGTGATAGTAGACTTTCATAGGCCATCTACCATTACCCTAGAAGTAATCAATTTTATTATCATTTCTGTAATACAAATGATTCTAGACGAGGGAATCGTATTAAATTCCTTACATGCCACAAAAAGAAGAAAATCTCGTAAGCAAGAATGAAGTAGACGAAAGCAGGAAGACAGAATGTGAGGCTGATCAAAATTAGTACGCAATTTACGTCGTACCTTAGTTTCCATATTATAGATCTATAACGGACTGAATGTTACTCTTTCTGTGTATAAACCCTTGTATGAGTGAGAGAGGCAAATTATTGTTGGCGACCTTTAACAATGTAACATACTTTGTGGCTGTTGGGTAAGAAATCATTCTTCGCAAATCGGAATATTGCTTTGCTACAGGTAAAGAAATTTGCTGGATGTAGCAGTCATTTAAAATTTCCAAAATAATAACGTTTCTACAGTAAAAATGCTACGTAAGCAAAAAATACATTCATTAATTTATATGAATAAAAACACTAATATAGTGGTTTGGCTTTAAAATAATCCAAATTCCAAATGACTTGAAGTATAAGCTGATATTTTCAGTTCAAAGTGGCCAGAGGGAAGGTAATTGGTCAAGAGCATCCAGAAATTATCACTCTAGGATAAGGTGACCAGACGTCCCGCTTTTGGCGGGACAGTCCCGATTTTTAACAATTTGTCCCGCGTCCCGCGGCGTTTTAAAAAAGTCCCGATTTTTGGAAAGAATGCACGACAAGCTAGGGAACGGCGGGAGAACGGGAAGGGAATATACGGTTTTCGGCGGCCATGTGGCTATTTCGCCAGGATATGAGTTTTATATTATTTTTGTTAATTTTATAATGTTAAACTTTAATAATAAGAAATAATTGTTGAGAACTGATTATCGAGAACTGCTTATCAAAGTTCGCATTGTTGATCAGTTGTTAGAATTCGACCACCATTGTTTAGACTTAATGAACAATGACCGTACTGCGTGCTAGTGCTAGTTAAACAAGTGATGTCAACAAATCAGCTATTCAGATAATTTAGGTAAGTAATTTACTTATTTATTTCATAAATACATAAATTTTCTTGAATTTAGCAGACAGTACTCGTATTATTTATATTTTATAGTGGCGGCAAAAAGTCTAGCGCCGGCCTTGTAAGTGACACTTACGACTTACGTTATGGCAAATTCAGAGGAAAAATAATACAAGTTAGTATTGTTATTATTTAGAAAGAAACATAGGATTAAAATTAAAATAATTTTTAAAATATAGTTACTTTATAACAATCAAATTAATTTAATTTATAAACTAAGAATAAAATATGGTGTCCCGCTTACCAATGGTGACCGCTCATGGTGTCCCGCTTTACCAATGTTAAAATCTGGTCACTTTACTCTAGGATGGACATTAAGTCACCGAACAATGCAAAGTTTATATTTTGGAGAAGTGGAGGAGGCAAAAAAAAAAAGAAAAATATTTTCTTTCTACGTGTAAAGGTCTTAATTGTAATTTAAATACAGAGGGAATTGAGAACGAAGTTAGCTATGAGTAAACAATTTTTGAAATTGTTTACTCATAGCAAACTAATCTGTTTTGAAGTGTTTGAATTTGAATTTCCACAGACATAACAATGCAAGTTCTCATTTTTATTTGTCAAGCCGTATCTTATACACCACTGGGGTTGAATGAGTGCATGCAGGTTTTATCCTGGTACTCATTTATACACGATAATTTGTTCTTCAGATATTTATTTTCCATCCTAAATTCTAACAAAATTGGCATAAACTAGTATTTGTAGTTTATAAGGCTCAAAATTATATTTTGGCCTTTGGCAGCCTCATCATCTAATTATCTTATTTTTCATCCAATTCACGACTTTTTTATATTTTTTTCAAGTGACATTTAATTTAATCAATATTTAAAATATTTTTATTGTCGTAGAATCAAAAATTTTAAGTAATATTAATTATTTAAGAAATTATACTGAACCGTTTGCATTCACCCAATCGTGCTAGTGTCCAATCGGCCATAAACTATAACATATGCAACTAATGTCACCAGCGCCATCTGCTGACATCGAAAGGCTAGAAACAAGCCAACGGTTTGTCGCCGGTAGGAAGGGAGGGAAAAAGGCTCCACTTTGACGCGGAGCTTTGGCACAGAACAGCAGACGGAGGTGTGTGGTGTAATGGCGTCAGTACTGAGATGCACCGCAAATCCTAATGTAATGCTTAGAAGTTCACAAAATGTGCGTAAAAATTTGCCAGTTTTAGCAAAGGATGTTTTTACAAAATTCCGGAATACTAATTATCGAGAATTCAGTTGTTCTGCTGGACAGTATGGTGAAAACCGGGAACCTGCAGCCCCAAAAATTGTGACACAAGATGTTCCCGGCCCTAAATCCTTGGAGTTGAAGGAAGAACTTGGAAATGTACAGAATACATCTGCAGTGCAGTTATTTATTAACTACAGTAAGTCGATAGGAAATTATTTGCAGGATGTCGACAATAACGTGTTTTTGGATATATATAATCAGATTTCTTCCATGCCCCTTGGTTATAATCATCCTTCCCTTTTAAAAGCTGTACAAAGTCCAGAAAATATTGAAGCATTTGTTAATAGGCCGGCATTAGGTGTTTTACCTCCCAGTGATTTCTTGGAACGTTTGAAACGGACCCTTCTTTCTATTGCACCACCTGGTTTAAACCAGGTTCAAACCATGGCATGCGGTTCATGCTCCAATGAAAATGCATTTAAAGCAGTTTGTTTTTGGTACATGGATAGGGAACGAGGTGGCAAACCACCTAGTGATAAAGAATTACAAAGTAGCCTTATCAATAAGTCTCCTGGGTCACCACCTCTAAGCATATTATCATTTATGGGTGGTTTTCATGGACGTACATTTGGGGCTCTTGCAACCACTCATTCTAAACCCATACACAAATTAGATGTTCCCTCATTTGATTGGCCTATAGCGACTTTTCCAAAATATAAGTATCCTGTTGAAGAATATGAAAGAGAAAATAAAGAAGAAGATGAAAAATCATTGGAGGAAGTAGAAGACTTAATAGAACAGTATAAAAAGAAAGGGAGACCTGTAGCTGGTTTGATTATTGAACCCATTCAAGCTGAGGGTGGAGATAATCATGCCTCAGATGAATACTTCAGAAGACTGCGCAGATTGACATCTAAAAAAGGTGTTGCTTTCATATGTGATGAAGTTCAAACTGGTGTAGGTCCTACAGGAAAGTTTTGGGCACATGAATACTGGAATCTTGATACTCCACCAGATGTCGTTTGTTTCAGCAAGAAAATGTTAACTGGTGGATATTTCTATAGAGATGAATTTCGTCCAAAAGAAGGCTACAGGGTTTTCAACACATGGCTAGGTGATCCATCCAAAATGGTCCTTTTAGAAGCAGTTGTCAAAGAAATACATGCCCAAAACCTTCTTCAGAATATGCAGCAGTGTGGAGCACATCTTTTAAATGGATTAAAAGATCTGCAACAAAAGTACCCACAACATATTTTTAATTCCCGTGGAAGAGGTACATTTTGTGCTATAGACTTTACTGATTCACGGGCCAGAGATAAAGCTGTTAAAGAGTTACATAAAATTGGCATACACTGTGGAGGAAGTGGAACAAAAACATTAAGAATTCGCACTGCACTTATTTTTAAGGTTAACCATGCTGATATTTTCTTAGATCGGTTGAATCAAATATTAAGTGGAAAATTTTAAATGGTGACTAAATTTTGTATTGTCATTTAATTAGAAAGCTCATAATACTTATGAAATTGGTCACACAATATTCATAATGTTGTACATATTGTCATGTAAAATCTAATTCAAAATTTTTTTTGCACTTTTATTTTTGAAATATGATTTCATATTTTATTCAGCAATATAATTTCTAATCCTACAATTTTGCTTCTTATCAAAAGCAAACACTTTTTAAAGAATAAGAACTGGAAAGTTCTCTTGATTATATGTAATATTTTTTTCATTAGTACTCTCTCAGACTTTCCAGATCCTGTAATGACAGCATTTATGTTTTCTTAAGAGAGTTGCTTTTTCAGTGCTTTTTTTTTTTGTAAAGAGATTAAGATATTTTGAGAAAAAGTATATTCCCATATGTTTCTCGTATGAGAAGCAGTCATTAATGGATATGTTGCATAAAAGCAAGTTATAACTACATCATCTCCTCCAGTTAGAACTGTTAACACTATAATTAGCTATAAGCATTGCTATCAGATTTGTGTATATAGATAATTTCATATCTAAATGTATAATTAGCCAATCCAGTGTTGTCATAAAATTGATAATGAATGAGAGTGATGCACAGTTGAAGAATTACAATTGTGTGTCATTTGCTTGTGTACATAACTATGGATTTCAAACAGTGCTGTAAAATTTGATTAATAAATGCCACTGTGCTGGTGAAGACAGCTATTTCATATAAATGCCAATTCTTATAGTGCACCAACTTCTGGTGGTTGAAATAGTAGTTTAGAAGTGCCAGTATGCCTTGATAATTATGGGGAAAGATCAAAGGTTTCACAAATTATTACTTCACATAGCAGAAAAATGTAAAAACAAAGTACAATGAAAATCAAGTTGAGTATGTTTACTAATAAAAATAATTCTCTATTATTGAACTTACTCAATTTTAGTGTGACTGATTAACACAGATTTAAATTAA
This sequence comes from Ryuthela nishihirai, assembly GCA_038380435.1. Classification (NCBI taxonomy): domain Eukaryota; kingdom Metazoa; phylum Arthropoda; class Arachnida; order Araneae; family Heptathelidae; genus Ryuthela; species Ryuthela nishihirai. Next base: position 51,502,952 of record JAWZYU010000019.1, on the reverse strand, counting down.
TGTGAATATATTTTATTACCAATGCCAAAGTTAATATAGTATCTTTTTTTAAACAGCTGTAAGCCATAATTTACGAGAAAAAGTCGACCATTAGGTAATAGGTAATGACACAATCAGTGACTTTATAGTGTCTACTGCATGCTGATGTGAAAATGAGAACTTGTAAAATGCTGTTATGCCATGTACTGTCTTTTAAAACCCTACCTGTTATAGTGGTAGAACTGTATTCATATGTAATCTATTTGTTCCTTGATAAGCTGTGTAGTAATAAAACCAGGACCATACTGGTGAACAGGGAGATTGTCTGAGGTGACACAATTTCAACGGCATGTTCCGTTTAAATGCTGCACTTTTTGTTGCTATATAAATTCAACTATATTGTGCAATACTGAATAGAGAATAATATTTAATCGTTATTAAAACTTAAGGATTTATGCAAATGCATATCACATAGCCATGGTGTCTCTATGAATTGGGGGAAGGTAATTAGCTAAATCCCATCCAAAGATTTGTTTTTCAATATATGTGATATATTTCTTTTCAATCCTGTACATATTGTAAATGCAATTTCTTGCACAATTTTAGATTTGAAAACTATAAGTTTAATAAATTAAATACCCCCTCAAGCAGCTGCTTGCCACAGAGGTCTGACAGGAGCCTGCCAGTTTATATGCTATAGGTCTGTGAGGATGGCAGGACCTCAGCAAAAAAAATAACACGAGCATCCATGCCTTATCTGGGGCTCGAACCCAGGCCCCTTAGATCAGTAGCCAAGTGCGCTAATCACTCGGCCATGGACACTAATATAAATAAATTACCCTTCTAGTAGCTGCTTCCCATTTTTCCTATAGAGGTGTGACAGAAGACTTGCCAGTATGATACAAAATAAAGAGTAATTATCACAGAAAAAGTCCTGTAGACATGAAACACTTGAAATATTGCTATATGTGGAAAACAAAGATCTTGCATCTTGGCAGAAAGGTACCAGAAAAGAAGCATCCATTGCCCTTACCTGGAATCAAATCCTGGTCCTTTAATAGACAAGAATGGCATTTATGATTTTTTCAGTTGTGAGCAGAAGGATGTATCAACTTCCTTTTTCACCCAGATACAAAAATATATCAAGTTGGCCTTTGTTAAACCCCTTAAATTACTGCATATGTTAAAAGAATAAACTATTATAATATTTTATGTTTTAGGACTATGTAGAAATTAACATTTTTTTTCTAATCGCAATGAAAAGTTTGTTACTGAAATATCAAGGTACTTCAGCTTTGTTATATTTTTAAAATCATACTACATAGACTTTGTGTTTTCAAGTGAGTGTTTTATATTTTTACTTTATGTACTGTGTTGTATTACTTTTTTCACTCAGAATTCTGAATTTATATACTTTAAATAAAAATGGTATAATATTTTAATAAAATTAGTAAATACTATTGCAGTGGTATACATAGGAAGAATTTCAGGGGCTGCCTTAGCAAATGTTATTCCTGTCCTCAAGGTGTAGGGAGTTATAGCACACACTACCTTGGATGTACCATTGTGCAAGTGAAGAATTTGTGTTGGAACTTTGAATTTTGAAACCTTTATAACTTCTTGAGCATGGGCATTTTCTTTTTATTCAAAATATATGAAGTGTATTTTAAAAACCACAAAAAAGTGACTGAAAATAGTAAAATATATTGGCTCTTTTTACTTCATAATATTAATTGATTGAATAGTCTAAATTTTGCAAATTAAATATTGAAAATATGACATAGGAAAAACTTAATCCCATATAATGAATTAAAGATTTGTTAAAGTGATTGTTAATTTTTTGAATGGCACTGATGGGCTTGAAAAGGCCACTGTCCATCGGATGTGACATTAAGCAGTGGCCCCGTGTGTGGGAAAGCCATACCCTGTGCTCGTTAAAGAACACACTGGATGGTCTTGACAGGAGGATCCATCTGTCTCCCAACAGCTGTTCCAGTGGGTCCCCTTCCCCAACTTCTGAGCCTTTGGGGACCTTGTGACCTGGCCATTTAGCCCACGGTGTGCAAAAATGTGCCACTCAGAGGTAAAAACCACCCTAATCCTTTGAGTGGTAAATTTTAAAATGTAGCACCAGGTCAGATGCAATGTTCTGAATTTGACTGTTTTGTCAAGGTAACATATTCATTTATCTATTGTGAAAGGTATAATAAAATTAGAAAGTGAAGTAAGCATATTGAGTTTTAGACTGCAACTGATAGAGAACAACTTATATTAAATATTGTGAATAAATTGCAACCTCAATGAAATTGAAACACATGTAACAAGTCTCAGTTTAAAACTTTATTTCAGCAGTAGCAGAAGTAAAGTATTTAATCATTCTGGATGTAATTAGTAATTCTGTAGAATTTAATACCAAGCTGCCATTTACTTGGAAAGAAAAAAGAAGAGGAATTACTGTGTGATCTACTCAGGTTAAGTACTAATCAGCAAAATATGCAAAAATGTTAACTTTTCTGCATTTGTATTTTTGAAAATTATGGCACACTTTTAGTAGCATATTTGCTGTAGCTTCTAGTATACCTTTAGAATCTAAACTGTGGATGCCAAACTGTCCAGAATGCCAAATGTGCAGATACCTTACCATCGCAATTGTAGCTAGTTGAGAAGTATATAGCTCAGTGCCAGTCGAGTGAGGACCCCCCCCCCCCCTAACCAAAAATGTTCGGCCACCCTTATTCTAAACAAAAATATTTTACTATATGTAACACATCAAAATGCAAATTAGTGTAAAACAAATGAACCAGAGTTAATGACAAATGTTTTGTGCAAACTAAACCAGCTCTATGGCACTTCTGAAAATTTCCTGAGCAGTAATTAGAATATGCTTCAAATTAGATGAATATTATTCAGCATATAATTATACATATGGATTTATTATACGGATTTAATATTTCTATTATTAATTGGAATAATTTTATGGAACATCTTTTTTTTACAAATATTTGCTATTTTCATTTTATTATGTAGCAAATAATTTCTTGTGTATATATTATTTTTGTGGTAGATATATGCAAACTATACAATTTTATTAATTCACAGTGAATAAATGTAATTTTGTTGAAAAAATTAGCTTCACCATAAGTGCAACTCAGTGCATAGCACTCAGATTCATGTAGGTATTCTCTGTGGGTGTTTGAACCATTGCTTCTCAAAGTGGTGGCTCATGGACCAGTGCAGGTTCTAACATTCTAGATAACATGTGGAATGAGGAAAGTATGCACATACCTTGTTTCTTGAGGCAACACATGACTAGAAGCTTTAGACACATGCATGCCCAACAGATTTCAAAAGCAGAATTTCCTGCAGGGTCCACCACATCAGAGTAGCACTTTTCGAGACCACTAAACTGTCAATGGTTAGTTTCTCTTCTAATTGGGACTATAATCTGTGTCTTATTGATTGGTGATTTTTTTTTTGTTTTTATTTGAGGAGGGGAGGGTTAGGATTGGAAAAAATTGGTTTATTTCCCGTTTTTTTTTTTAATGTAGATTAAAATTTGAAAACACTGCAGGGAATTATTTCCTTTATAAGTAATGGCCAATAAATTTACTCTTCCATATTGAGTAAGAAGATTCCTGTGAATTGGCAAACTCCTTTTTTTTCCACAAAAAATATTGATTAAATATGAAAAATGCATGGATATTACATAAGATTCACAAAAAACGAAGGATATAAAATGAGAAAAAACAAGATTAAATTGTAGTAAACGAATATGGTTCGCCCTGAAGCAATAAATGTTGTGAAATGTAAGTAATAAAGTAATTCTTAAATTATACATTAACAAATATGCTAATATTTTAGATCTTAGAAGTGAATATGCTTTTAGTTAGGGTGACTAAAGGCCCCCGTTTCCCAGGGACAGTTGTGTATAAAAAGATCTGTCCCCTAAGAATAAATGTCCCCAGAATTTTCCTTTAGATTATTTTAAATATTAAATTAACTGTACAGCATGAGCAGATTTCTTAGTAATATAACAGAATAGTAGTGCAACACTCATATCATAAAGATCAGTAATGCAGGTGACTGAAAAGTTGAGAAAAGAATTTTAAATGGAAAGTCGTTAATTGCCAGCTGTCAGACTTGGGTGGCCAGCCCTCCCCGAAAACCGGAAACATTTGGTCATCCTAGTCGACAGCTTGCAACTGAATTTTCAAAGGCCCCCGGATTTTCTTCTGCAAATCTGGTCACCTTTTAGTATCTTATATTTGTTTCATAAATCAGTAAATAAATTCCTGAAATATTACCACCTATTTGTCGTTACCCTCTGAAGTAAACTTTTAACTCTGTTTCCCCTAAAAGAAACCTAATGAGTGCATAGCAAAAAGCAAGTGAGCCTTAACATAAATGGTTTTTTTGCCCAACCTTTTTCAAGAGGAAATTCAGTGAGAGAATTTTGTTGTGCCTGATCGCATAAAATAAAGACAAAGTAAATTGCTAGCCCATGATATCAATAGAGTAGGTTAAGCAAAAACTTGCTATTTTTAGGTGGAAGTGAGCCACTAATTAGTTCTCAATAGGGAGAAATTGTTAAAAACACTTCGGAGGTGGTTTCGCTTTGATACTGTTGGTACATCAGTTTTTGAGGATGAGGAGGGAAACTGCTATCTACTAATAGCAGTCCCATGGATCCTTACCCCAGTCTGTGTATTCCCAATCATTCCAGTATATCCCAGTCATTTTACTTGGAAAGAATGCACTCCGAACTTTTATGCACTCCGTGCATAAAAGTTCCACTAGACATTTAAACTATTAAAAACTTCGTTGATTGCAATGTTTTCCCCTCAATGAAGTTAGTAAAAAGCGTGACGAACCTAGGCGCAAGCGAAACATTGCAGAATATTTCTTTAAAGTAGTAAGCAAGAGGGAAAAGAACCGATTTCGGTAACCACCTTTTAAAATCTAGACATAATGAACACAATTTCTTCAGTCACAAGCGATTTTCATCAATTACTATATTATGCGAAATCTTTTCCTTCTACAATAAGACTTTTCATCATCCACATGTGTATCATAGAAGAAATACAAATTTTCAACGAAGTTCGTTTGGCAAGATGAGAAATGTATTAAAAGCCAAGTTCAAGTAAGAATTGCTTAAAGCGTTCTTTTAAAAAAAAAGTGTTTTATTTCTTGTTTGGCCCTGTTTCAACCATCTTCTTAAAATGCTAAATCTTCCTGACACAGAAAGTTTAAATCTATGGTAAACAATGATAAGGAGCCAAAAACATGCAAAAGTTCTTTTCTAGAATCTCCGAGCTTCAGGGTTTCTTGAAAATATTGGTTTTTCAAGACCAGCCCCACTTGGTTTACATAGGTTTAGTTGCAAATGTATTATTAACCCGAAATAGACCACCATGATAGATTTCCATCACCTGTAATCATTAAATTTGTTGTCAGGCACGCATTGTCACAGAAATAAATAAATAAATAAATACCCCCTCAAGCAGCTGCTTGCCACAGTAGGAGATCTGAGAGGATGGCAGGACCTCAGCAGAAAAACGACACACACATCCATGCCTAATTCCGGGGCTCGAACCCAGGTCCCTTAGATCAGTAGCCAAGCGTGCTAACCACTCGGCCACGGGACGGCGTCACAGAAATAATGTGTTGTAAATATGTATGAACTATTCATAGGTTTCATGAATTCAAAAGATGCTGCGATGGAGAAACCAATAAATATATACTATATAAATATGGATTTTATAATTTTCATTTATTGGTTATTTGATGTAAGAGCCAACAGAGAATCCATTTTCACAAAAAGACAAATTTATATTTGTGGGACGGCAAAAATTGAGTCATAAAGCAACAATGTGTTAAAAATTTCAAGTTTGAAGTTTGCGGTGTTTTAAATCTTGAAAGCATTGTGAAAGCCTCACAAAATATGACTTCTCTTTGAAGATAATTGTGCCAAACGGTTCACTTTATCCGAGTGACCTTGATACGTCTTTCATTCACAGCTTATATCTAGATCTACATTATCTTGAGAATTAAAACGTGTCTTCTTTACCCTATCAGCATTTATCACGTATCTGAACGTCAAGCCAGCACGCACGATTTCATGAAATCGCTGTCTACAACAAATTGGAATGGTGGTGTCAAAGTACACCTGAAGATTGCAATAATTAAATTCTATGTATTAGTGCTTCAATATAAGTAAAAGAATACGTCCTTATCAAAAGAAGATATGAATTAAAGTATTTTCTATCCTGACAATACTTTTTGTTTCTCTGTTCTACAAAACATTTTTTCCAAGACTATTTTCTAGTGCAGGTGTACAATAATAAGCTTTGCTTATTCTGTACAAAATTTGTTGGAGGGGCATCACTTTCCACTGGTATTTTTGGGGCGGGGGTGGCTCAGTCGGTAGCGCGCCAGGCTCGTAATCTATAGTTCCCAGGTTCGAGTCCCAACAGGGTCAGCATTGAGATTTATCTCCACAAAATTCCCCGCCCTGCCCATGGTCAGTAGGGAACACCTCTGGGCTTGGAAAGGCCGCCGACCGTCGGATGGAACGTTAAGCCGTGGTCCCGTGTCCGGGAGAGCCATACCCTGTGCACGTTAAAGAACACGCTGGATGACCTTGACGGGAGGCTACCATCTGTCTCCCAACAGCTGTTGCAGTGGGTCCTCTTCCCCAACCTTCTCTGAGCCTTCGGGGTCCATGTGACCTGGCCATTTAGCCCATGGTGTGCAAAAGTGCCGCTCAGAGGTAAAACAACCCAACCCACTGATATTCAGTCAATAGAATACGTGTACTGATAAGTTTGTAATCGCCTGATTTAAAGATGAGATACTGTGGGATTTTAAGAGTAAAATGCTTTGAGCTGAATTTATATTTCTGATAAAAAGCCAAGATATGTGGAAAAGGTACGTTTGCTAGAAATAAAAAGCCGGTTTTAGAGAAAATCTAAAGTTGGCAACAAAGGAGGAAACATTTGTTACATTTTGATGGCATCATTGGAACCCAGGATTGATTTACAGCTAAATACTAGTTATACTTCAGTTTCTGTACTAAATTTTGTTACGTTTGCATCATTTTATGTTAGCATATTCAAACACAAATTGTAATCTTGTGCTGTCATTTGTTACTTAACCACAATTAGTTTCCATCGATTCCCCCAAGATGTTTCTGTAACTCTAAATATCAAATGAATGTTGTTAGAAATCGGGATTTAGATAAATTTAAAATTACTTCAGTCGAAATTTCTGTGAAAAACGTGAAATTTTAGGACCTGAACGAAACTTCCTACTGACATGAAAATTCTGTAATGATTCAGTAGTGCTTTATATGTTGGCATATTTTTTTATATATTTCATTACAGCTACAAATAAAAAATTTCTATGAGTAATTCTCCTTTAGAATTAAAAAAAAACAATCAACTAAAGGTAAAATGAACTAAAAATTGACACTTCTATTATTTCGATTCCATGGCTTTAATGTAAACCTGGTTCGTTTCGGACATAATGATAGTTGACGCCACTGAAGCGTGGCTTTCTACTAGATACACCTACATTTAATGTGTCTTGAATGAAAGGAGCGATAGATTACTAAGTGCCCCAATATCATGCAAGTACATTTTGTTCTGTATTCTTTAGCATGAAAGCAAACAGACTTAGGTAAATTGGTGAGAAATTCACCTGAAAGTTTCAAATGTTAAAAATGCTTTCCACTTTTGGGATCTGAAAAAAATTATCTCTGATGTGGCGGGAATCGAACCGCTACTCTCCAGATACGTGCCAGAGCGCTCTAACCATTAAACCACGCATCAGACACTCAAATCTTCCAGAATCAGAATATGACCTATAAATCTTTCACTGAGATGTGGGATGTGGCGGACCTTGCGCCATTTATTCTTCGGGTGAGGCAACTTTTCTAATTGTTAATGACCCGCTCATTGACATCTAAATCATTAACATCTATATCTTTATTAACAATTGGAAAAGTTTATATAGAAGATTTATAGGTCTTATTCTGGAAGATTTTAGCGTCTGATGTGTGGTTTAATGGTTAGAGTGCTTTGACATGTATCTAGAGAGTTGCAGGTTTGATTCCCACCGTGTCGGCGATTATTTTTTCAGACGTTTTTAGCAATTGTTGAAGTTTATTGCTACAGGTAATCTGTGACTTTACTATGGATAATGTGTACACATTTTGGGCATTCATGAAACGTTATGTGTAGGATGTAGAGGAAGTATGGGGTATCCACCCCAATTCCCTGAACTCTACAATTATGGGGTACTCTAAAGAATACTATATTAGGGAATTAAGAATATGGGAAAGCTGTGTCAAAGCATTGGTCAATTTATATTACGTTGTCCAAAAAGCATTGATGATGAGCATTTTGAACTAGTTGAAAATGTCGGGGGGGGGGGGGGATTTTTCAAAAATCAATTAGCTTTAAATTTTTGAAATTTTACAATTAGATATATTAGTATCTTTGTTTTAAAATTTTCTGCAGTTTTTATATTTTTAGAACCCACAGATATTTCGCATAAAACAGTTATTTCTTTGTTGAATAAAATATAAATGTTTGCATTTTGACTCAAACGATGTCTTAGTTTTCTACACATATTAAATACCTATATAAAAATTTGATTCGAAAGTTAAGTTAATCATATCGTGTAAATTTTATTCATTAAAGAACTAAAGAAAGGCTTTTGAAACAGTTCTGGTCCAGGAACAGCAAGAAGATTTTCTAGTAAGTTAAACGATGCTCTGTTCAAGATGCGTTATTTGTTCAAAGCTGTAGAAAAAAATTCCGTGCTATTATTTTAAACAGTTGTGGGTCAATTTACCCCCCTCCCCCAAAAATGTAAAACAATGAGACCTAACCATGGTGTGGGGGGGGGGAGCATATCAGTATGCTCATGGTTGTATGCATTAACCTTCCCATTATGAGACAAAAATAGTAACTTGTTTTGGTCCAGAATTTTAAAAATCTGATAAGAAAAGCAGCGGTTTTTAAAACAGTTCTTAAGGTAACAAGCATAAGAACACAATCATGGTAAGAAACGTGGATGAAATTGTACAAATGTATTACATAATGCACCTATCTGTAATGGGAGGGTTGAAGTTACAAATATGTGAAAAGAATGGATTATTTTGGGTGTCCTGTAGTTTCTTGTTAAAATGTGTGATATCAACTATTTCATTCGCAGTGGAAAAGTTTAAAAGACCTGTGTATGATTAAATATTTAATGCAACAGCTTTAAAAAACCCATAACTAAATCGTAAATATTTTTTGGTTGATTTTATTGATAGCTGATATCCTTACTATGCTATCGTTCCGATTTTTTTCTCTTTAATATCTACAAGAGACCCCTTCCCAACAACAAGTTTTCAGATTAAATTTCACTGCAGCTAAAATAATTTTGAAAAGTATGTAACTATGATGGAACAACTGCCAGTAAAACTGATACTTGTGCATTAAATGTAGATTTGTTTTTGGAGCATGCACATACATCTTTCCCATTAATTATTGTATCTTGTGAAGAAATAAATGTCAAAACATATTGTCTCGTTTAAGACAAGAGATCAATGTCATCAAGCAAATTCAGCTTTGTTGTCACGTTATTCATACGTTTTCTTATACGTGAATTGTATTAAAACGTTTTTGTGCCAAAAGGAGCTATGCGGTAAAATGTGATGTTTGAAATGTAACTTGAGCAAAAAGTATGAAGTAAGGCAAGAAATTTTAATATTTTGTACTGCATATAGCAAAGTTTAGTTGTTTGTAGTGCAACACAAACTAAGCCTATTTGTTAACTATCTGCATTGTATGCTATAAAGCTGTGTACGCTACATCCTAAAAAAAAGCTAAGGGAAAATAAAAGTTTATTCATGTTTATGTTCAGTTGTGTTGTATTTTTTGTTTACTGTCTGCAAATTTATAAAGAAATGGGATAGACAAATCGTACTTATGTTTTTCTTTGATATTTTTCCCCACTACAAAGAGTGGCAATAATAATTGTAATATATTGAAGGAGAAAAAAATTACCAATTTTTGAAGTATCTAATACATATCAAAAGAGATACTCTCTTCTGAAAGGAAACAAGTGCTGCCGGATCAGTGTGGCCTACTGAAATAGACTACTATGGCTACTTTTTTTTCTACTATTCTGAGGAGTGGTCAACCATACATGGCTAGCTGACCATGTACACTAACTGGAATGGAATAATAGCTAGCTTGATTATCGATCCTGAATTTGCTGCAGTGGTGGGCTTCTGTTGAGGGAAAATCTTTCGCTGTATTTTCTGTTTGTGGGTTGACAGGTCCAAGTGAATAGATTCACAAAATACGTTTTATCAGCTGAGGTCATCGCAGGTACGGAACTCTTGTTTCTATGAGCATCGGCAAACCCAAAGATCAAATTTACATTGGAGGAAGTTTTCTAATGTAGATGGCTTCAACCTTCAGTAGTGGGGGAAACAGGTCTTTGCCTCATGGCTGCAATTGGGGGGGGGGGGGGGGGGGCTCTTTCATATTGTCTGCACTTCTTTTAATAAACATGGTTAATGGGATGTTTAAAGAAACAATTTGTCTTCGCAGGTAGTTTGAATTTGAGAACTGCACAGGGAATATGCCCTAGATAACCTCGCAAGAATTCCATCGTTATAACTTAATATTCTCGACTTGCTTATAACGGTGGAATTCTTGTGAGGTTATCTAGGGCATATTCTCTGTGCAGTCCTCAGATTCCAACTACCTTTGGAGAGAAATTGTTTCTTTAAGCGTCCCATTAACCATGTTTATTAACAGAGGAAGTGCAGACAATATGAAAGAGCCCCCCCTCCCAACTAATTGCAGCCATGAGGCAAAGACCTGTTTCCTCCACTACTAAATGCTGAAGCCATTTACACTAGAAGACTTCCTCCAATGTAAATTTGACCTGTGGGTTTGCCGATGCTCATAGAAGCAAGAGTTCCGTACCTGCGATGACAGCTGATAAAACGTATTTTGTGAATCTATTCACTTGCACCTGTCAACCCACAAACAGAAAACAGCGGAACATTTTTCCCCTCAGCAGAAGACTACATAGATACTTAAAAATAATCTCAAATTTCTCATTTACAAGGAGGGAAGATAGAAAGCATTTCCATGGTTTTCTTCTAGGCAGATGCACTAATAATGCTCTTCTAGATTACAAGTGCTTTAATGAGATGTTTCTTACAGCTACTTTTAAATAAGCGTTAAAGACGTTAATGTTATCTGTTATGCCTCCGCTAAGGCTGCCAATAAGGACGGGAAAGAAGGTTTTACGCACAACTTCGGGGTACTTTGAATTCTGCCAAGAAAGGAGAGACTAGATGAGGAAAAATCACTGTATTTTCTGTTTGTGGGTTGACAGGTCCAAGTGAATAGATTCATTTGTTTTAAAGAGATGTTAAGAGATTGGCATTGAAGTCACCTGGAACAAAGGTAAAGTTGGTACTGACTCTGACCTTTGGAAAGAGTGATACAGTATATCTCTGGTATTGTTACCGAAGTCTTGGACCTGATGTGATCCTCCCCTCGACTCTCAAAATAACATTGTTTCACAGCCACAGTATCCCAACATTTTTTCCAAGAAAAGATGCAATTTATAATATTAATTTCCAATAATATTTATTTAAAAATTAAAAACCTCTCATAGATTATGAAAAATCAATTACCAGATCATCGATTCCGTTCAATGCTTAGAAAACTTTTAGTGACGGAAGGATGTTCCAGTTCATTGATTCGAAAACATCTAGTTCTGGTTTAATGACTCGCAGACATAAGTACCAGAACGATGTTCCGGTGATTTGGAAACATCGATAACCTGAATTGCATTCCGATTTCGTTGTAACACTTTCTGCTAATTGCTTTCCGTACTCAAAAAGTCGTGCTTTGCTACTGTTATTAACAATTTAGCTACAATTAATATCATTTTTAAAAGTAATTGAAGATTATCTGTTTAAAAGCTGGTCATGCTTACCCTGGGCAAACTTAGTGCCATTACAGTCGTTTATTGGTAAATATGCTACCCTCCCAGAAAAGCCCTTTGGTGCTGCAGTCAATGAGGCATTCACAGTAAGAAAGTCGGATACTCTTAGATTCCAAACCAAATGTTTTGCTATTTATAGAACCTTTTTAACAATAGTGAAACAAGATGGACATGCTTTCCATACATATCAATTAAGAGCTGGCAACATTAAATGCACTCGTCTCTTAGTAGTTATCAGAAATATACCAGAGGACATTATGGTGATTCTGATATACAGATAAAACGCCATTATCAATTTTCTTAGTAGAACTTGGGAAAAATAATAGTAACAATAGATTTTTTAATGCCACTGATCAATGTTGAATCCTGTAAAAATGTAATGGTCGTTACAAGTATCAAAGATAATGCCATATGCAAAATAATTTTAACAACTCACCATGGTGGCCAAATGCAAAGGTCAACATCTGCGAATGTGTGAAAGACAAAGGATGGCAACCTCAAATGTGCCAACTGTTAAAAGGGGCACATGGCAAAATATATGGAATACAAGAACTACCCCAAAAATAAATCAAAATACGAGAGTGATTCTAGACAAAATAAGATCAGATCTCAAATCCTGGAAAGACCTAATTCTAAATTGGGTTAGAAAAGAACATACATTTGCCCAGGCAGTGACAGGAGGATAGAATTCATCATACTGTCTTAGAGACTGCTCAACATTATTCCCTTTCACAAATAAATCAGCCTACTATTGCCAAAAACAATGTACATAGGAACATGTTTTTCTATGCTCCTGTGTACATTATAACATGAGGGTGACAGATGTTATCTCTGTCTCATAACTTCCCTCAGATAAATTTAACTGCAAAATGAAAAGCAACTAGAAACACACCAGTGAAAAAAACAACCCGTGTGACATCAGAACAGGATGTTCTTGAAGACGGAAATTTTTCCAAAAGTGTTAGTTTCTCACCAATTTTAAATAGTTTAGAAAATTTAAAGAAACGTTAGATAGCATGACAAAGCTCAATACTGGGTTGGAAGCATTCAACTATGTAGTATGTATTCAACCCGTAGAAGTTCAACAGACTAAAAGATATATTAAAATTGTCTCTTGAAACTGTTACAGATTAAAGCAGAACCTTTAGAAATTCCGACATTTCACTTATTTCATTTAATTAATAATATATATATATCATTTCACTTACATTATACTTAAATTATTATTAAATATTTGATTAAGTAAATAATATCGATATAACTCTCCTGCGACACCGAGATTTAGTGATGTGTTTAAAATACACAACTATGAGATCTATAGGACAGATAGAAAACGGTTAAAAGGGTAGAACAGCAATAGCTGTAATAAAGAGATTTTTTGTTCATCACTCCCAGATTCATAACTCCAAAAGTATTGATGCAGCTCTATTTTTCCTATAACACACAGAATATGGTATTCTAAAGCTGGTGGCATCCCCTCCCCATACACACACCACCACCACCACTAATGCTCAACTGCACATAAACGACCTTGATAGTATATTTCAACCTGGTGATAATATACAACAGTACTCCTACATGGAGATAATATAAAACAGTCTGGCATTCTAGAGTCAGGGATAACAGTGGACAGACTATACGATTATACTAATCAAAAAAGAACTAGTCATTGATGCTCCAGAGGAGCCTACATGCTATTCTCCAAACTCCTATCGCCCAACTGATCTGCTCAACTTGGAACACTTTTTCCCAACATACGATATGTTCAAAACTCACTTGATGCAATCATATTATGAATCAGCTTATATCACCCTTGGCTCTTGTATACAGGAAGAAGTTGAAGAAAGTTCCAACTCATTGTAGGTCTAAATGTTTTAGGTTCCTTCATATTAGGTAGTCTTGCTCTATTAATAATGGCAATGAGAGTTTTTTTACCCAACTTCATGATGTTTCCAAGAAGTCAAGTAAACCTATGAAAGAGGAATCTGATTTTAATTACTTTATATAGTGGAGGATATGAAGAAAGAAAATCGGAAGGTAGTGGCAATCTTCCAGAGAAGAAAATATTAAAAAACAATATAATGCTCTGGAAATTTTAGAAAAAAATTTCAAGCCTTTAAGGAAAAACGTTGGGCATATAAAGTAATGTCGCTCTCAAATAAAGGTAGCAATATCTGGAAAATGAGTGCTGTTTACAAAAAGACCATTTGTTGCATTCCCACCAATCCTGGATGAAATGGACTTGTCTACAGTGACGAGGTAAAAGGAGAAGCATTTGCAGATACTATTGAGCACATGGCAGATCTAGGGGGCATGCCCCCTGACTCCTGAGAACGTTAATAACCTGTGCATATTTCACACATTTTAAGGAAATTTTTAAAAACTTTTTGAAGGAGAAAATGTTATACTGCAATGGAAATCCAGTCTATTGCTCTCCCTCATTAATTTTTTTCCTAAATCCTGACCTGATTGAACATCAATTTCAGGACAACTGTATCATTTCATAAAATGAAACCGATGAATTGTTCAAAAGGGAACTTAATAAATGACCATATCTTCTCCACAGATAAGGCCCACAGCTCTTATTTGTGAGCTTCCCTTAACTCCCATCAAGTGTAGAATAGCAACAGAAAATACAGAATGTATAAAAAGGCTTAAAAACTAAAATAAAGCCTGTCGAGACAGTATCTCAATTTTCATGCTAGAAACTACCTAGAAAAGCTATGGCTTCCTGTTTAATTTCTTATTGAGAAACTTCCATTTTCCTTAAAGATGGAAAAAAAAGCCTACATCAAAATAATTCATAAACTTGGTCCAGAATTGCAAGGCGATAAGCTTGATCTGCTGGCCAATTTTTTTCAAGAATGCAATTCTGAATGGAATTCATGGACTGAAGACAGATTATTCGAGTCAATTTTGTTTCAGAAAACAACATTCCACTGTTCTTAAGACCCTCAGAATGATGGAAAGGATTTCAGAGTCATTGAATAAGGTGATAGTCGCATCCACCTTCCTTGATGTTGCCAAAGCATTTGACAAGGTATGGATGGATGATCTTCTGTACAAATTAATCCGTATTAATTTTCCATAGGATTGATTAGGATATTGCAGTCTTATCTCACTCACAGATCTTTCTGCTTTTCCATCAATAAATCTATTTCTATTGAGCATAGAATAGCTGTGGGAGTGCCTCAGATATCTTTCGTGGGGCCCACTCTCTCTTCACTTCATTTCCCCATGATATCCCACAGCTCGAATCAATAATGATTGCTCTCTACGTGGATAATATCACTTTCGATCAACATTCCTCTGCTTTCTCCATCCGTCAACCAAACTCTTTCTTGCTATCAGGATATTGCAAGATTTGATGGACAAGGTGGATCGGTTGTATTCCAAGTGATGAACTAAAATACTGAGAGTAGTTAATCAGTAATTTTTCTCTCATAAAAGGTTGCTTACCCAAAGCAAGTAAACATATTGGGAGTAGTTATCGACCACAAACTCCTGTGTGATGATTATGTATCTCATTTGATTGCAAAAGATCAGATGATCCACAGAAAGCTGGGACCTCTAATTAGATGAAACTCTGAATTTCATATAGATCGAAAACTTCTTTTACACAACTTGATCATTAGAGTAATTATTATATGTCTCATGGGCCTGGGACACTACTACAAAAGCCAACATATGTAAGTTTCAACTTGTACAAAGCAAATTTCTTATGTCTGTTGTCAGTGCCTGTTAGCATGTTAGATACATGCACATAATTTGGGTGGTGAACACATCTACACCCAATAAAAAATGGCTAAATCCTTCTTCAAGGAAAGTGAAAAGAATCCACATGAGATAATCAATTCTTTGATTTATAATGATCCTGATGTTTCAAATCAATTTAAGCGTATGCGGACAAACCTCAGACAGAATTTTTGAGCTGTAAAGACAAATCCATGGTCTGCTCTTAAGTCCAAGTGACTCCTTTGTGGCTTATAGTTTACAGATATAAATCCTCAGATCTTAAAGATGTTAAACATTAGACAGAGGAGATTATGTATGAGCTTTGCAATTGGAGCTCCAAATAAAAATTTATGATTTATACCATAAATTGTTATCTCTAATGTAATAATTTATTCATCCACAATGTACAATTTGTAATATGTTCTTGTAGGTCTTTCTTTGCTAACAATCAAAACCCCGGATTTTGCTCTATTACTTCTAGCTATTATAAATGAACATAGTGGCAAAAATATTCTCGATTTCCTTTTTGCTTTTTCTCAGAGAATAAAATTGTGTCTGACTTATAACATGATAAATCATTCAGAAGTAGAGTAAAAACTCGATTATCCAGATATTCTATTATTAGGACTGACGCAGGACTGGCCATGACTGACTCCTTGAAAATTCGCTTACTCTGCATTTATTTGAAGACACATTGCAGCCCGTCATTATTGACAATACAGATCGAGTTTCAATATTACCGTGAAGTACAATTAGCACTCAGTATGTTGTGATTTGAATATAATTTTTCATTATGTATATATATATATAATTTGAACAGAGGAGGGAGGCATTAGTACAAGAATCAATCAAGGATCACAGAAAAATGTAGATCAACGTAGAAAATGTAGATCAAAGGAAATGACAGTCTTTGGTTGCAGATCTACCGTTGAGTTCAAGCAATGGGCAGAATAGTTGGTGGTCCAAGAGAGTGTGGTTGGCTGGTTTTTGTTTGTTGGTTTACCCCTGAGCAGCACTTTTTTGCACACAATTGTCTAAATGGCCAGGTCACAAGGACCACGAAGACTCAGTGATGGTTGGGGGAGGGGACCCACTGGAACGGCTGTTGAGAGACAGATGGTAGCCTCCCATCAAGGCCATCCAGTGTGTTCTTTAAAATGCACAGGGTACGGCTCTCCCGCACACGAGCCATGGCTTAACGTTTCTCTCGATGGACAGCGGCCTTTCCAAGCACATTGGTGTCCACTACTGATCATGGGCAGGGCGGGGAGTTTTGTGGAGATAAATCTCAATGCTTACCCAGCTGGGACTCGAACCTAAGAACTGCAGATTACGAGCCTGGCGTGCTACCGACTGAGCCCCCAAGAGAGTGTGGAAGACCACAGAAAAGGGAAAAGGGGATGTCACAAGAATCATATTTGGAGGAGGGGAGCAATGAGCAAATCTGAAAAACGTAATTCCTTGTAATTGTTCATTTGTTCTCTCTGACTCCTTGTTTCAACTTTTGAGGAAGGGAGGAATGACCACCCCCTACTCAGATCCTTACTAGAGGAGAGAGGGCCATGAGATAATGGTTCAGAACCGCTGTCATGGAGAGTTCGCTGAGTGAGAGGGGCTTGATGGGAGGGAAATTTATGCATAAAGGTAATTCTTTGCAAATATATACTATACAACGGTATTGTCAATTCCTCAATGAATTACAAAGAATTGGTTCCATGTTATATGTAATATTTCGAAAAAAATTTTTCATTTGACAACTTTTAACAGGGAAGAGCTGATAGTTATTCTTATATTAATAAAACGACATAATTTAGTATTAGAATTAACATATTTTTATTTCAGACAGAAAGTATATTCAGAGTTGTATATATTTTTTGTAAATAAAAAGCTTAAAATTTTATTCATGAAATTTACTAATATTAAGAACACTGCCATTACTAGAGATGAAACATAAAATTAACCAGTTGAAAAGGTATGTTTATATATATATCTAGTATAAAAAAATGAATACTCCCTCAAGCAGCTGCTTGCCACAGAGGTCTGACATGAGTCTGTCAGTTTATATTCCATAGTAGAAGGTCTGAGAGGATGGCAGAAAAACGACACATACATCCATGCCTTACCCAGGGCTCGAACCCAGTTCCCTTAGGTCAGTAGCTGACACGCTAACCACTCAGCCATGGGAACGTTTAGTATATAATTTATTTCTGGTATTGTCTTTCTGTTGCCATCTTACCTTTCTCACAGATCTTCTCTGTGGCATGTTAAATTGATAGGTTCCTTTCAGAACTCTGACTAAATTGTCAATAAGCTGCTTTAGGGGTAATTTATTTTCTCACACCGTCAGCATATATATATATTTGTTGATAGTTAAAGAGAGTACATCCCCGAATCAATTTGAGTTATTGAGCTTCTGTGAAATTGCTATGAATTATTTAACTTAAAATTATGCAAGAGCTTGAGATATTTAGTATCTGTTCTTATTAGACTAATTTTGTACCTTTTTACATGCATTTTAGCCGGTTTTTATTTTCTCTTTATCTGATAGAAACAGTCGGGAAACGGTTAAAATTGATGTTTCCTGTTCTATCCCAATTACTGCAATCGGAGATGAGGAATTCATCAGTCTTTGAATTATCCTGTCTAGTCCTGCCTCGAATCCGTAGAAGAGAGTAGCTAAGGTCTGCATTTTCCTGAGAGGTTGTCCTTGTCCTTGGAGTCCAGAAGTTGTTGGGGTCCTGGACGTCCTGGTGCAGTGTGGTTTGGAACCCTTCTTCTTACCTGTGGAAGTTGGGAGCTATACATTTTGCAGCCTATTTCCAGCGGTCCTGGTATTTGCGCTGGCTGTCATCATCAGAATTCAAGCATGGTTCATGTCCATCTGGCTGTTTTAATCGATTTTTATGATGAACCCTCAACATGTTGCTAGTTTGCCATGGTCTAGGTTTTCTTCATATCTGCAGCGTTTTAAAACTTAAGTATTTTTAATTCTTTCTAAGTCTTCATTTAGGATATTTAATGTTCCTTTCTGTGGCTAGCGTGCTTGGCTTCTGATCGGAGATAACTAGGTTCGAGCCCTAGGAAGTCATGGCTGTTTGTGTTGTTTTTCTGCTGAGGTCCCACCTTCTTGACAGACTTTCTATTATGGCGTATATGTTGACAGACTTCTGTCAGATCTTTGTAGCAAGCAGCTGATTGATGGGCTATTTATTTTTCTTTTTATAATCTTCCTTCCCCTTTTTTAAAGGGGAAGGAACGTTTTCCCCTGCTACGTGATGTGTCGTTTGGGGACTTTATTTTTAGAGTGAATATAACCTCTTAGAGTTAACATTGAGCGATATCTTGCTACTATGGCGGAGACTGTGAAGAAATTTTTTTAAAATAATAATTTTTTTTTATATCTTTTGGTACCCTGTAATATTTTTGAGTTATGCTCAGCGAGGCTTAGGGTGTGGTGGTATATACCTAAACTATGAAGAACTCATCAAACGTATTAAAATGGAACACAAGGACCATGATATTTGGTTTAATATCATCGTTGCCTTCGCTTGACTGCACTTATGTCTCTAGTCTGAAAACATATTGTGCGATAAAATTTCCATTTTCGTAAAATACCTGTGAATAACCATCTCTTATAATTTACCTTTTAAATACATCCAGTAAGAATTGGACAGCAAACTATTATGAATTATTATTTTTCTGACGATATGCAGAGTTTTCCCATATATCGTTAAAGATTGAAAGGTATGAAACGTCATAAACTACTCTGCACCCTGCACTTGGAGAATGTAATTGATAAGCAGCTTTATTCTAGCTTTTTTTTATTTCCAATTGAAAAGTTAAGGAAAAAATATGGCAACAACCAGTGTTTCTAATTTGACCGTATGAGAGGTAACCGTGAATCATATGTTGTAATATTTGTCATCGAATGTGATTCCACCACGTATGTCTAAACATTACTCAGTTATTTTCTGTAACGATATCGTGATAGAGTATTTTGTTGTTTAACACTGTTGATTCCAATTCTAAAACTGCGTTGGATCATATATCGCACTATTCAGGTCATCAAGAAGAAAGGAATCTCGATTAAGTAAATTCAGCATTTGTTAAAAGTCATAATTATTCTGTCAAGAAAAACTATGGCTTCACAGTGTATGATATCATTAATGCTAGTTTTAAGTACCTTTGCCATATTTTATCAAGTTGCACAAGCTTGGGGTTGTGAGTATAACTTCAGCTTTCTTTGATTACTTATTACAGGTATAAAATGTTTCAATTATATTTTTGTTGCATTCATATCGAGATTACCACGTTTAATCGACTTATTTAGTCTCTTCCGAAAATTGGTGACAATTTTCTATTGATATTGTAATAACCTCGAAAACTTATAGAAATTTTTCTTTGAATTTTTTTTCCAATTAAACATATGTGAATTCTTTTTTTCTTAATTACTAATTCTGATTAAGCTCCATCCATTGTTAGAGATTTTCCGGTTATTTTACAGTGTAGTTACTGTGAGCAGAATAGGGTTCATTCAGGGCTACATCCTTTGCATTGTAGTGAAGCACGTAGGTAGGCTTAGCGTAGTACCTAAACTGCAATCTCAGCATATTAACCTAATGTGTGATAGCACACTTAACATTTAAAATATCTTATTAATTTTGTTCTGCCATGTCAAAATATTCGAATAAAATCATTAATTGCAACTGCCAATTAGGCTCCTTTTATGCATTTTATGATACTCTGCATAATTTTTAAAAATATATGCAAAATATCCACCAAACTTCATTCTACATAAACATAGAGGGAAATGAATTCATAACATATATGCAGGAAGAAATGTTTTTTTTACCTTCTTGATCTGCTTGCTTCCTTGAAAGTCTTATTAGCATTCAACAGTAGTCCATCATTGTTCACATTTCATCTTCCTCAGGACCTCTTTTTCATTTCTTTAATGCCCTGGTGGAATCTTTCTCCTTGTTTTTTGTTAACACTTCCAGTGGCGTCATAACAGTATTGTAGGCCCTTGGGCAAAGCAATGCACTGGGGCTCCTACCCACCCACCTATGGGAATAAAAATTCAATAAATATATAATAAATACCCCCTCAAGCAGCTGCTTGCCACGGAGGTCTGACAGGAGCCTGTCAGTTTATATGCCACAGTAGAAGATCTGAGAGGATGGCAGGACCTCAGCAGAAAAACGACACATGCATCCATGCATTACCCGGGGCTCGAACCCAAGGTCCCCTAAATCAGTAGCCAAGCATGCCAACCACTCGGCCATGGGATGGCTCTAAAAAAAACAGTCAATAAAATTAAGCCTATAGATTTATTGGTATTTTTAACAAAATCAATGTTTAAACATAAAAAAAAAATGCTGTAAAGCGAGGATTAATCAACACAAACTTTTGCAAAATTTATAATCATGGTACCCCTGGGCAGTTGCCCAGTATGCCCATGCTTTAAGATGGCCCTGAACACTTCCTAAATTTTCTGGAAAATATTAAAATGAGAATGCAAAAAGTGCAACTTTATTTTCATATTGCAGCCCAGTTTTCTAAAGTTCTGCAGCATATCTTCTACATTTGTTTTGTAATTTGGATGTTTTTTGTTGTTTCCCAAAAACTCAACAACACTTCTGAAGCCAGCCAATCCAACCTTTTTATTTTGATTCATAGTTTCTTCAAATTTCTCATCCAACATCAGTTTTCAGACTTGATGGCCTACAAAAATTAGTTCCATAATTTTCTCCCGTGTAATGCAATGTAAACTTCATACAGATTTATTTGAAATATTTGCCCTCCTTGTAAGGGCTTTTACAGGTTTTTTTTTTAGTACAAGGGGACAACCATAATGATTGTATTCATAGATGATGCATATATGGATTAACATAGTTAATTCAGTTAAATATATTCATTAATGGTTATTATTATATCATATTTATTAAGTTTATTACTTATAACATTTAGAATTAGTATCTGTCAAAAGTGGAAGCTGGCTATTGCAGTTTAAGTTACTGTTCAAGTCTGCAGAGACCACTGCAATACACTAATATTATATAAGAGGTGTAACCATACTATTGCACTAGGTTAATATGCTAGGTCAATAGGTTAAGCCTATGTGAGGCTTCATTAATGCACAGCAGTAATGCAATGAAACCAAATAACTGTTAAATGAAGTAGCCCTGACCAAACCCTGTTTTGCCCACAGTAACCTAAAGTGCAAAATAAATTATTTTCTTAAGATTGTATGTTCAATTTCTCTTTGGTGTACCCTCTATTAGGTAGGGTCAGAAAAAAGTGAGGAATGAAAATGACTACAATCTGTGTCATTGCATTTTTTTTTTGCTTTGCATGCAAACAATTTTTCTCACTTCAATAAGGTGATTAGATTTTAAAATCTAAAAATCAAATGTAGTAAAAATAACTCGAAATTACTGAAATAGAGTTCCATACCAGGGGCAATTTGCTTATATTTTAGCTCCAATGTATGATTTTTCCAGCACATCTTAGAAAAACTAAGAAAAACCATACACTATAGTGCCGAATTATAGGATAAATCTCTCTTGTGGAACAAATAGGAAAACTATCTGAACATCTCTCACATAGACTTTTGCTGAAAATGGCAGGCATATATATCATGTAGATACTGCTTGTACCTTGGCCAACAATCATAGAGTATTGGCCTTCCCAAATGCTCAAAAATGTAGTGCTACATGTGCACAAATACTAAACAAACTGTTCTTTCAGTCATTTTTATGTTAAAGTAGTGGGGGGGGGGGGATCAAAATTGCATAAATGTGAAAAACCTTATGAAGGAAAATATTCTAATATTTGTGTTTATAACGTATATCCTGTTAATATTTTTAATCAGAAAGTGATATTTAGAAAGGAAAATAGTACTGACTCAGGTTTAAATGTCATCATAAATTTGGTCATTTTGCCTCTATGTTGTAATGCCAAATTAAAATACTAGTTTTTTTCCCAACATTTTTCAAATCAAGTATTTTAGGCAATCTTATGTTCCTAAATGAAGAAGGAAGTATAGAAGTAGAATTGTTCCATATGTAATAAAATTTTCTCATAATAATCCAAATAATAGATAATAAGGCATATCATATTTTTTTGCCACAGGGAGGACTATAAAAATTACTATATAAAATGAATCATTGTAAAATATATTATTTTTATTGATATAATAGAAAGGACACATTACCTATTAGTCACTGTTCAAGACATAAAAATATCAATATGCTATAAGCTTCATCAATGCAGATGCCTTTAATACTTGTACCTCTTCTTGGAAATGTTACTGCCAATGTTCATGAACATTTCTACGTTGAGAGAGAGAAACACAACATAACAAGCAGGAATATTGGCACAAAAACACATTAACTGAAGGAAATCAACTTTGCAGGTAACATCAAGCTAGATTTCTGAAATATTTGAAACATAAAGAAATTATAATTTACTGCAGTGTCCAATAGCATTTAGCTATCTAGATCAAAACACTTCATTTGATGCGACTTTTTTTTATAATGTATCTAAAAGTAGAAATAATAAAAGAAAGCTGTTTAAATTCTGAAACAGCACACCTGCAATGCAAATCTATGCAGACAAATGTTTTTATGACAAGTGTTTAAGTGCCACCTAACAGATTTTTTTTGCATAAGTATGTGGCAAAAAAAAATGTGATTTGGCAGGCCTGTACTCTCTTGCTCCCCAATTCTTTTATGGCCTGAATTCAAATGACTCAAATTTTCTAGATCTAACCTGTTTTGAAAATTTTGCCTGCTCACCTATGCACACAATTATTTTATAGTAGGAGCATGGCATCTGGTGCTGCTATGGTCTCACTTTTAATTAAATTAAAAATTAAAAGGTTAGTTTTGAGAATTTTGTCCTTGACACTTTAGCACAGATTCAATGTGAAGAATTGCCCAGTGTTGCTCAGATTGTTTTTGATGTCAGTACTTGCTCTTATTGCTCATGGCTTCATCACAAACTATTTATTTTGACAGATTTTGATACTCTGTGGTTCTGTCAACCTGACCAAATTGTCCCAAATTTAATACCCATGTGTTGGGTTAAAAAATCAGGTCCCTAGCTGCAGTGGGATATCTTAAAGTGATAATGCCTTTGGAAATGTTGGAAATTCAGCAATGGCAGCAGATTTAAATGTAAATGTGGTATATAATGACTTACCACATTTTTGCATGACTTACATATGCAGTTAGGGAGCAGTAAGTGGCAACAATAGATTTGGCAGCAATTACAATTTCCCCATAGGAATAATATGGAATTTTGACTTGAAATTTGGCGCTGCAACCTGGACAAACACCAGAA
The DNA here is from genome assembly GCA_038380435.1 of Ryuthela nishihirai. Classification (NCBI taxonomy): domain Eukaryota; kingdom Metazoa; phylum Arthropoda; class Arachnida; order Araneae; family Heptathelidae; genus Ryuthela; species Ryuthela nishihirai. Next base: position 51,478,865 of record JAWZYU010000019.1, on the reverse strand, counting down.
ACACTCTGTGAAAATTTGAAGCATTTACCACGATTTCCTTATGAGTTATGGCTGCCAGAGACACCTTTTATTATTTTATATATATATGTAAATTTTTATATTTATTTTATATACTAAAAAGATACTGATAGTATTTGTGCTTTTTAACTTTTCTGTACAGTTTGATAGAGCAGTAAATATATTTTTATTTGCTAATGATAGCTGCATGTTTTAACTTAATTATTTAATACTTTGTATATATTTAAAAATATAAGACTCTCAATTATCCAGAATGAATGGGAAAAAACAATTCTGGATAATCAAATTCCTATTTAATCTGCCATCCATATAAAATGTACAAAAACGTCAAGAATTATAGAAAATATATAAGTATGAACATACTTTGTTGTGGCGGGGTGGCTCAGTCAGTAGCGTGTCAGGTTCGTAATCTGTAATTCCCAGGTTCGAATCCCAGCTTGGTCAGCATTGAGATTTATCTCCACAAAACTCCCCGCCCTGCCCACAGTCAGTAGGGGACACCGATGGGCTTGGAAAGGCTGCCATCCATTGGATGGAACATTAAACCATGGTTCCATGTGCGGGAGAGCCATACCTTGTGCACATTAAAGAACACAGTGGATGGCCTTGGCAGGAGGCTACCATCTGTCTCCCAGCAGCCATTGTAGTAGGTCCCCTCTTCCAACCTTCTCTGAGCCTTCGGGGTCTTTGTGACCTGGCCATATAGCCCGTTGTGTGCAAAAAAAAAGTCCAGCTCAGAGGTAAAACAAACCATACATACTTTATTCATATAAAATAGAATAGCTAGGAATTCACTCATTTCCTTCATTTGCCTTTCATTGGTCTGAAAACTTGCTGTGTGAAACCTTTTACTGTTATTTTTGGGCATATATTTTCTTTAACATTCCAGTTAATTCAACCCCAGATAATCAAGAATCATCAAGTACATGTTAAAATGTATTATATGTTAAAGGCAATTTCTTAATGTTAAGAAATTTTTTTAAATTATAATCTTATTATTAGTTTTTTTTTCAATTGAAATTAATCTTTTTGTTTAAATGATAGAAAAATTGCTATTAGGATAGTTTTTGTTTATATCTCTTGCTAAAAGTTTATATCAGAAAATTAGAATGCTTTATCACAGTGAAAGAAAAGTGAAATTGTTACTCAGAAGAATGGGAATTTTTTTTACTTGTAAGCTGGCTACTTAACTCTTACACATAAATTACAAAGTAGTGAATATTGATTTATTTTTGTTTTGATAGTTTCAAAAGTAAATTAAAAAAATTTTTCAGCTGATTACAAGGAAAAAGTGTATCTTGAAGACATAAAAACTCTTACATTATATCATGGAAAAATGACAACAGGCCGTCGAAGCAAACCAATACCACAACTACAGTGTGTTGGTGGTACTGCTGGCTGTAATGCCTTTGTTCCTCAAGTTGTGCAATGCCATAACCAAGGACATGATGGATATGATATACAGGTATGTCCCTTTTGTTCTTACTGGTTATATTTAAGGATTATCTCTAGAAGCTGTTATAATATTCATTCATTGGGGGTGGCTCATTTGGTAGCATGCCAGTCTCCTAATTTGCAGTTCTCAGGTTTAAATCTCGGCTTTATCAGCATTAAGATATATCTCTGTGAAGCATCAACCTGCCCTCAATCAGATGGATGTAATGCTGTGTCTCTATGTGCAGGATAGCCAATCCCTGTGCACATTAAAGAATACACTGGATGACCTCGATAGGAGGCTACCATCTATCTCAACAGCTTGTCCATTGGGTCCCCTTCCACCAACCTTCTCTGAGCCCTTAAGGTTTTTGTGACTAGTTCATATAGACCATTGAATGCACCATTGAATGCAAAAAAGTGCCGCTCAGAAGTGAAGCAACTCAACTTACATTCAGCAGCCACTTTATTAGGTACAGTTCCATATTATGTCAATAGTAACTTGGATACAGTAACTTCTTAAATAAGCTTTTAAAAAAATCAAAACTATTTGGTTTCAAAAGATGGAATAAATATTTTTGAATTGAACAGGTATTAGTTAAGTATTACAATTTGCAGTTTTTGAATCATCCATTAGTTTGAATTTTCACCATTTGTGGATGTTAGTCTTTCAAAACATGAATTTCATTCTATTTGAAAATGAGTATTCGATATTTGCCAGAGAAATATGTTCTGCTAGTTCACTTATTATCACAGCAAAAAAAAAATGGGTTTTAATATGAATACTTGGAAATGTGAAACTAATGATTTAAAATATAGTTAGTCAATACGAAATGAAATATTCAAAAAATTTAATCTACAATTTCTAAATAATAATATCTACAAGGAGTATTTAATTGCAATTTTGAGTATATTAAAACAGTTCAATAGAAAATATATATACACAACAACAAATACTCACTTCCATTCAGTTTTGCAAGTTAGACATACAAAGAGTTCAAAGTGTTTCATTCATTGTCATTGAAACATCTGTATAGTTATTCCCATAGGTTATGATTAATTTTTCTGTTGGTATGGTTATTAAGTGTTTATGTAATAATGGTAATTTTGTGTTTAATCTCTAGCAACATAAACCATCAAAAAATATTACTACTTTATGAATGATAAATGTTATTCTTGAAATATTTGAACATGACTTCTATTGGAACACTGTCAGTTTATTTCCCATTCAGATGCCCAACATGCTTCTGGGAGACCTGGGTTCAAATCCTAGTCAGGACAACCAGTTTTTTTCAACTCATTATTTCAAATGTTAGTTGTTCCAATTTGACATTTTACAATTAGTGGTATCTATTATGGTAAATGAATGTTTGAAAGATATTAACATGTTTTAATAAAAGTATAATACTTTATATAATATACTCTTTCCATCTGCCATTGTCATACTTCTCAACTAAAATACACTGATGGAAATTAAGAAAAGAACACCCAGAAGGAATTCTTTTAGGAACATCATATTATAATTTGCTAATAGTTAAGGGCAGCAGAAACCGTGATCCAAGATTGAAAGTCATTGGATGAAATAATGACATCACTGAGGACGACAACATGCAAATGTATGCAGCGCATATGTAAGGACTAGAATAAGAAAAAAGTTATTCGTCTTGTGTCAGGTTGTTCAGTGCTCTTTGAAGAAGCTACCATGCCTGGGCGATGCAGGCAAGCAACATTTGTTCAGTTAGCAGAGTTTGAGCGAAGTCATGTAGTGGGTCTTCGGGAAGCAGGTGGTCTTTTTTGTCTTGCACACCATGTTGGACAAGAGGTATCAGCAGTAGTACGATGGTAGCGTTGATAGTCAGAAGAGTATTTGCACACTCACAGACATGGTTCTGGGAAACACAAAGTTACAGATGCACGAGAGGATTGGCATATCAGGAGAGTGGTGGTGGCAGAGTGGACGCCTACGGGCGTCGTAAATTTGATCTGTCGTATACAAGAATGATATGCAGTTGTCTTTTGGGAGCAGGACTACAGGCATGTGTGCTGCTGGCATGGTTACCACTGTCACCTCTTCACTTTGAGCACGTTTGCAATGGTGTCAAGAACAAGTTCATTTGAGGGAAGAATGGCAGTCTATGGTCTTCAGTGATGAAAGCCGATTCTGCTTAGGAACGCCTGATGGCCGTTTAAGCGTCCAAAGGCAACAAGGTGGGCAGCGTCTTCCATCATGCATCTGCCAGCAACACACAGGGTCCACGCCAGGCATCATGGTGTGGGGAGCAATTAGCTATCACTCTTGTATATGTCTGGTGTTTTTACAGGGTACACTGAATAGCAATACTTATGTCAGCGACATCGTACAGCCGATCATCCTGCTATATTTGAGTGTAATTCGAAATGCGATATTCCAGCAGGATAATACCCACCCACACTCCACCCAGGCAACTCAACAGGCAGTGCACCAATTCCTTTGGCCCCAGCAATTTCTCTGGACTTGTCTCCAATTGAGAATGTCTGGGACTGAATCGGACAAAAACTCTTCCACAGACCATGGCAGGCAACGACCATCACTGAATTACATGTCCAAATTGAAAGCTCATGGAATGGTATCCCCCAGTGTGATATCCAACATTTGTACGACTGATTGCCAACATTTGTATAACCGATTGCATGCCAGATTGGAAACTTGTATTGTTGCTTGAGGAGGTTCAACACCTTATTAAAATGTGCCTTCTGTAAAATGTAATACTCATTAAAAGGTAAAATAAACATTGAATCACTTCACACGTGTGATCACTGCCCTTTCTCAACAAGTTGTTTCTACTAAACAAATCTCATAGATTATGCTTCAATTAATTGTTCATGGTGTTATTTTTTCAATTTCCCCCAGTGTAGAATAATATAATTTCACAGCCATAGTTTTTCTCTTACATCAAAATACTGCTATGGTACAACAACTGTGGATATTTCAGGTCCTTAACAGTACATCTGTATTACAAGAAACGTGTGCAGCATTCCATTGGTGCAAGTGTACTCTTTCCCAATAAAACATTCCCCCACAAAATAATAACTTATTCCTACCATGACATCAATTTATGAGATTATAACCAGTTACAATTTATTTGCCTGATATGCCTGGCTGCCATACAATGATTGTAGTTTAAACACCCCCTTCACTTGTGGGTGCCATAGTTTTTTTTTTTTTTGGGGGGGGGGGGGGGATCATGCAATTTTCTTTTGAAATGCATTTATATTGCAAGAATTTCAAGAGAAATTTGTAAAAAAAAAATACATAGCTACAATAACAACTCTTGGAAACTGGAGCTCCCAACATGTTAACTTTCTCCACTGAAAATTTTTGAGCATGCTGTAACACCTCCTTAAGTTATCATTCTAAAAAAAAAAGAAGCAGTAGCAGGAATCAGTGAAGAGGTGAGTTCCGTATCTTTACTACTGGTAATATTCTCCTTCTTCACCCCCCTTTTGGGGCGGGGGTGGCTCAGTTGGTAGCGCTCCAGGCTCGTAATCTGTAGTTCCCAGATTCGAGTCCCAGCTGGTCAGCAATGAGATTTATCTCCACAAAATTCCCCGCCCTGCCCACGGTTAGTAGGGGACACCGATGGGCTTGGAAAGGCCGCCATCTGTCAGATGGAACGTTAAGCCGTGGCTCCATGTGCGGGGAGAGCCATGTCCTGTGTATGTTAAAGAACATGCTGGATGGCCTTGACGGGAGGCTACCATCTGTCTCCCCACAGCTATTCCAGTGGGTCCCCTCCCCCAACCTTCTCTGAGCCTTCAGGGTCCATGTGACCTGGCCATTTAGCCCATGGTGTGCAAAAAAAGTGCTGTTCAGAGGTAAAACAACCCAACTCCCCCCCCTTTTCATCATAGTCTCACCTTCCTATAGGCCTTCTTCATGATGTATTTCATTTTGCTGTATTTCTGTCAGCCCTCTATGCAAATGAGCTGTTTGAAGAGTAATGGAAAATTGCTGCTCATAATAGTTTATATGTTACAAAAAAGACTTCCTGAAAATAACATCCCCCCTTCCCACTAAAAATTTGTTTAAATTTTAGGAATGTTATAAGAAAAATAATAAGTATAAAAAAATTCTGTTATATTTGTAGCTGTTTGTTTTATTTGTTATTAATTATGAAATTCTTTGTCAGTGGGAATGCAAAACAGACATGGACAATTCTTATAGATTTGGAAAAATTGAAGTAGCTTGTGAAGGTTATGACTATCCAGAGGATAAATATGTTTTAAAAGGTTCTTGTGGGGTAAGCATATATATATGTTTTATATAGTGTGTTCCATTTAAAACTGAATTCAAAGATTAGGCTAAGTAAAGAAATTAATCTTATAATAAATAAAGTTGATACTGACATCTGTGGTATATGCCGAAAGTGTCGGCTTTTAAATATCTTCCACATTGTTCAATTTTTGCACTGTCCATAATGGTTTTGGGAAATGTATTAAATAATCAATGTTTTCAATTTGTAAAATGCACACAAATGAATGTGTCTTTTAACCTTAAAAGTAACCATTGTTGAATTTTGAACACCTATTCAAAATATGTAAATACTAAATTCAATAACTGCCACTACAAGGGTTAAGTAGATCATTATGATTAACGATTCAAATCTGGCATATCCTTATAGACGACTGATCAAAAATGTCCTGTTTATCCATGGAATAATTAACTGTGAGATCTGTTTGCTTGCTGTTGTTGTAATTAGGCCATTTTTTTGTGTTTTATCAAAAGCCACTTCTATATTTCATGATCAGAACAATGTGAATTTATGGTGTGAAAAAAATGCAGTGCCAATTTATATGACTTCATTTATAAATGAAACAAGTTTAATGAGTTCTGTTTTAAATCTTTCTGACCCTGTATTCAAAATTATAGGCATAGGTATTGAAAACACACTGATTCAGTCATATGTTTTCAAAAATTGGATCAATCCAATGTAGACATATTGAAAATATCTTCAACCTTTTTTAAATTAAATGCAATAATATTTTGGTTTATCACACTGTAATAAGTTTGGATTGACTGTATTGAGTCTGTATTGAATTTTGATGTCATTACATTTTGAGTGTAAAAGTTAAAGGTTGGCTAAAGTGCAAAAATAGAATTTAAAAATTAAAATTCCACCTAACATGAGCATATTATCCAAGATTCATCGCTAAATAAACCAAAAAAATTTTTACTAAGATAAAAAAAATTGACTTTCTACTTTTGACCATGTGTTATGAAAAATACATCTTTCAAAATAACACAAGTCATAGGTATAAATAATTAATTTAATAAAATTCTATAACATACTACATAACGATTTACATCTTTTAAAGCAACTTTTATTGAGTAAAGTCAAATTGCATATTCTTACAGTAATTTTCCATCAATTTGAGCTGCTAATTTTTTTAAAAAAGGCTTTCACACCATTCATAGGCTGAACTCTGCCTGTATTTTTAGGAAGTATAGGGTTAATTCATAAGCAATTTCCCCTTTTCTCTCCTTTAGTCAAAACACTGTGAAAAAAATTGGATTTTAATCAATATGATATTCATTGTCACCTTCAATGACATTATACCATCTTTGTGGCAGCTAGATGTAGAACTTTGGTGGCTTGCTATCTAAAGACTTGATGAGGCTACATTCAACTATTTAATTCTCTATGACGCTATTAAATGTTTTTAAGCACTTCAACACATGGACTGTGCTATCAAGTATCAATAATTATTAAGGAGAGATTTATATATCATGCTGTAGAGGATGGGTAGCAACAAGAACTTCTTGGGATGCTTTCGGTGAGAAATTTAAAATTCGATGTTCTTGTCAGCAAGTGACGTCTCATTGGAGATTAAAAGAAGGATGACAGCTGCCAATGGTCTACCTGCATTGGCGAATGAAATAACCATTTATACTTCTGATAGCATACAGTGCTTAAAATAGTTTCTGATCCATGAGGCACATTTCGCGCCCTTCCTATCGTGCTTCATCTGGTGGGAAGTGAGGAGCTTAATGCAGGAGAGGCAGTTGGTTGTTGAGCACAGAGGAGGGGGTGGGGTGCCATAAATTGACATGTCAGGGGTCATTCCATGTCAGCCTCGTGGATCAGAAACTTTTTTAAGCACTCTATACTATCAAAAGTATAAATGGTTACTTCATTCGCCAATGCAGTAGACCATTAGCAGCCGTCATCCTTCTTTTAATTTCCACCAAGACGCCACTTGCCGGCAAGAACGTTGAATTTTAAATTTCTCACCAAAAGCATCCAAAGAAGTTCCTGTTATTACCCATCCTCTATGGCATGGTACGTAAATCTCTACTTAATGATTATTGATACTTGATAGCATAGTCCATGTGTTGAAGTGCTTAAAAACATTTAACAGTGTCATAGAGAATTAAATAGCTTTAATTTTAATCACTGCACTGTGTACCTCTACTCTAATTTTTGAATTGCTGGTTGTTGAGATAACTTGCAAGGAGTTCAACAGGTGAAAAATTAGAAAGGGGTGAATAGGGCAGATGAGTAGAACAGTTCATTCAAGCTCTAAAAATTTCCTCTGAGTGATTTACACAGTATTATAATGTGGCATTGTCATGAAAGAGGATCACTCCATTTCTGTTGAGTGCTGGCATTTTTTTTTTTGAGTTCCCCATTTAGCTGTTGCAAGCACACTTTCACATGACCCTTTGATTATTTTTAATTAGCTGAGAGTATATGATACCTCAACAATCCCACCAAACTCACAGCATAATCTTTGGGTGAAGGCCTAATTTGGCTCCAGTTTGGACTGTTGATACCGATCCTTTTTTTCTGTTGCTAATGTTAACATGACATACCCATTTTTCATCTCCAGTCACAATATGGTCAAGAAACCACTCATTAATTTGTCAAGAGAGCAGTAAAGTGGCAATGGAGTGTCTGTCAGCCTTGTTGTTATCTGACAATTCATGAGGAACTGATACACATAGTTTACTGACTTTTCCAGTAGCATGAAAGTCAGTCGTTTTGGAAGTTCCAAGTTTTTTTTTCTGTCAATTCATAAGTGGATTTATTCCAGTGAATGCTTCTAGTGCACTGTTATCAAGCTCTGAAGCTTGATAATGCTGAGCTGCTACTTTACCAGAATGTAACTTATTTTTGAGTGACCATAACTGCGTCTGTAACACACGTATGCTTCAAGCTCCTACAGAAGAAAAGTAATTTTTATTTTTTAAATGCATTAAGATTATTAAAAGAAGTTAAAAGCATTTTTTAAATGTGTGTATTTCACGAATGCAAGGATTTTGGATGTTAGGACAACATTATTAGTGTGCTCAAAGTTAAAGTATAACCCATTATACAAAAATATTGCTCAGAGATAAAACAACCCAAACCCCTTAAAGTTTTTTATTACAGAATAAATTTCTACATTCCAAAATTATCAATATTTCACTAAAGTATTTTTATTGCTTTTGTGATATTTGTATATGTATGTTGCAGCTGGAATATACAATTGATCTTACAGAAGAAGGCATAAGAAAGAAAGGTGGCCATAATTACTATGGTGGAGGAAATAGTTACTTTGGAAGGTAAGAGTAATGTGTAATAATTTCCATATATTAACATATCCATTATTTTAACAAATTATATATGTAGTATGAAGAGAGAGAGAAAAAAACTTGCAGTAATAGACCTAACAGCAACTTCACATAGCAGTTCTTGCTCAAACTTGTTGCTTTTTTTTCCCTTTAATAGAAGTAGCATTTCAAGTTTTGCTACATTTATATTTTAAGTTTATCAGCACTCGATATTTTTTTATACCATACTTTCTCCTGAAAGTAACTATCTAATTATGAAGTTATTTAACCTTTTCAGGGAAGATTTATGATTTAAAATCTTGTTGCCTATTATGTAAATTTGGTATATTTTTGTAACCACTGAATCAGTCAGAATGTGAAATCAGAATCCACTGTGTCCCACAGAAACCCTCATGTTCTTTACCCAACAAACCAATGTCTTTATCACGAAAAAATCAGAAAGAAATTAGTTTGATGCATTCCTTCTTTAAAATTTATTGGCAACAACAGTTATTTTGAATAACTTTCAACTGTTAACATTAAGCCAGTGGGGATTTTGAGAAATTCAAACCCACCCACCCCAATTTTGGTTGATCTCAGTGGGTTCATACATAGCCTATATTCTTTCTTTGAGTGAAAGGAGCATTCATGCAAAGTTTGGTGTCTCTAACTCTTCTGGGGGTTGAGTGCATAAGCAGACAAACATACAAACAAACTTTCTTTTATGTATTAGATATATCAGTCTCAAGTATAAGTTGTAAAAGTTTAAATATGCTTGTTTAAGGTGTTGATGACATCTAGATCAGACGTCGGCAACCTTTTTTGGTTGCAGGTCAAAATCAACCAAAATGTGACTATTAAGAAGACAGTTCGGGGCAATGGGTATTTTCATTTTAAAACAGTCCGTTATTGAATAATAAGATAAATTTTATTGAGAAAACTATTACAATATGCTTTTAAACTCAAAACATAAAAAATTATAATTATAATTATTACAAAACAAATATAATTGTCAAGTTTTAGTTCATTAATAATTTATGATCTTTATTTATAAGCATTCTCTTCATTTTCAATGGCTCCCTTGATGCTGAATTTGTGACGTCAATTTAGTCAAGTCTGGTTTATACTTAGTCACTTTAAGACGAATACAAGCGTCTGAATTTTCGGTAGTTAATCTGCTCCTGTTCTTACTTAAAATAAATTTCATGTGTGAAAATATTTGTTCACATTTATAAGTAGAACCGAACGTGGACAAAATGGCAAAGCCAATTTTTTTCAAAGATGAAAACTTCGTAGGAAGTGATGCCCAACATGATGATATCATGAGAAGTTGATTATCTTCTGTTTTTCTAAATCTTTCCGCAATGTCTTGAATTTGTCCATCCACAATGTTGAACTTTTAAAATCAATCATTTCTAAACTTAAATTGTCAATTTTAAGATATTCAAAATACTGCAAATCTAAAACATTTTCCTCTATTTCGTCGGGCTTTATTATAAATGTAAACATTTTGCCGTGCTTCTTAAAACTTTGAAATCTATTTTCAAATTCACTTTTAATCTTCAAAATACAACTTCCGAACATATTTAGATTGCTTTCATCAATATTTTCTTTCTCATGTTGGCTTTTTAGTAAGGGAAAGAAAAGAAATATTTTAGTTTTTATGTCAGTTTAAAAATAATATTAATTTCGAACAAAAACTTCCATTCCTCGTACATTTTCAAAACTGTGGTTATTTCCTTGGAGTCGTAAGTTGAAATCATTATAATGGTTCATTATGTCTGTTAAGAACAAAAGTCTTAAAAACCATTGTTTATCATTGAGCTCGAGATCATTTTCACCGATTTCGTAAAGAAATATTTGTATATCATCAAAACACTCTACAAATCTATTAAGAACTTTGCCTCGACTTAACCATCGTACTTCAGCATGTAACAGTAAATCTCCATATTTCGATTCAATTTCCTCCAAAAAAGCTTTGAAGCGCCTGTGTGTTAATGCAGATCGTGCTACTATTATGTTTACATTCTTAACAACCTTTTCCATTACATCCTTAAGTTGTTGCGTAGATGCCTTTGCAAATAAATTTTCTTCGTGGAACGATAAAAGTGGGTGGCCAAGTTCATTTTCCATTAGTTTCACAAATCCAACAATTTTTCCTCTCATCTGGAGCACCATCAGTTGTTATGGAAAACAATTTATTTTTTAAATCCAATATTTTCCCATTTTTGAAATTTGTAAACTCTTGTACTTGACGGAAAATATCAATGCCTTTGGTCGTATCATTCATTGAAACAAGAACGCATAGTTCTTCATTGACATTCGAACTATTTATTGATGCAAATCTAATAATAATTGCCAACCTAGCCATACTATTTACATCGGTACTTTCATCGAGTGCAATGCTAATTACGTCACTAGATAACAAATCATTTTTGACCTGTGCGTAAATATTTTTTGCCATATCTTCAATGCGACGCTGAACTGTTCTGGCACACAATGGCATTTCTTTAATTTTCTCAATTATTTGTTTTTTATTTGCGAAGTCATTGAATAAGTGTTCGGAACAATTTATGAATGCGTTTTTCAAAAATTCGCCGTCTCTAAACGGTTTTCCGTTGGTACCAATACTAAGAGCTGCAATAAAGCTGGCAGATATAGCGTAATTGTGGCTGGTAACCAATCTCTTCAAAAATTTATTTTGTTTACCATAATTTAATACACGTTTAGCAATGTATTCATATTTTTCATCATTTGGCATTTCACACATCTTTGTTTTGAAGAAAAGTGTCGCTCAATATTTTAAGTCCTGGCTGTAATTATATCTGTACATAAAGTACATATCAATTTGTCACCATTTTACATACATCCATACTTTTCAGTCCACACATCTTGAAATAATCTCTTTTTTGCTTTTTGTTTGTCCATGGTAATAATAATAATTATTTCACTTAGGTAACTGTTCTCGCACTTCTGAACTACTGTTTATTCACATTAAAGACAAAATAAACGTAGACAAGAGTAGATGCGTGATCAGCAGATGGGCAGGGCTCCTATTGGTCGGCTGCAGGTGGCACACAGTCAGAGAGCCCAGCCGACCAATAGGAGCCCTGATCACGTGCTGATCACACACCTACTCTCGTTTACATCTACTTCATCTTTAACGTGAATAAATGAATAACTTTGTAATCAAACCAAAATGTTAATCTTATTATTTATAGTTTCTCAAAGTGTTTGTTTCATGTTTATGTTTTATAATTTTTTTTTTATATATTATACTTTATTTGCGGAACTCAAGTGGGTCACTTGAAATTATTAAATGGGTCACTTGGTGACCCGCGGGTCATAGGTTGCCGACGCCTGATCTAGATAATAATAAATTATCCCTCAAGCAGCTGTTTGCCACAGAGGTCTGACAGGAGCTTGTCATTGTAATGCATCATAGTGAAGATATGTGAGGAAAGCAAGACCCCAATAGAAAACCGACACAGAAAAGAAATATCCATACCTTACCCAGGGTTCAAACCCATGTCCCTTAGATAAATACCAAGCATGCTAAACCAGGATGTTTACTTCTAGATATGCAGTGTCAAATGTAATGTGAAATATCTCCTTCATGAACTCATACAAAGTGAATCCAAAACTATTATTATCTGTTGGCATTAAGGGTCACTTAATGGTTGTGAAACATTAACCCGTTGCGTTTTATCCCCTCTCCTATCCCTTGTACTAACACTAGTCATGAAGTTTAACAAATTTATTTCATGAAAATGAAATAATATCATCATCCTCAAACAGCCATGGGTTACAGAGGTCCAACCAGACCGTGCAATTTAGTTCTCCAAGCATATCTGTCCTAAGCTATATCTGCTGCATCTTGCCACTGCACACCAATTCTAACTGTTTGATATTGTCTGCCCACTGCATCATAGGACTTTCTGAGGCCTTTAGGTACACTGTTCATAACCTTATTCGTTAATCTATAATTATCCATACGGACAACATGGCCAAACCAACAGAGTCTCTCTCTGCACAATATACTGCTCAGAGGAGGTTGCCAACTCCTTTGCCTAACCTCTTCATTACTTACAAAGTTGAATCACCTAATACCCAAGATACTGTGTAAGCATCTAGAATCAAAACCATCAAGTTTCCTGTTATCTTGTTTATAAAGCATCTAAGTTTCACTATCATAACTTGGGAATCCTAGGAAAAACCAAACTATTATACAGTCTAATGTTAGTCTTTAGGTGTGTGCACCTATTTCTCCACACTCTTCATAGATTCCTAAAAGCCCCAGAGCCAATCCCTATTCACCTGTTAATCTCATGCCCCATATCACCAGTATCTGTTACATAACTCCCAAGGCAATTCAACTGAGATACTTGCTCAAGGGCGCAACCATTCAGAGCAACTGAAGCATCATCTGCCTGACCAATTTTCATCACTTTAGTTTTATCTCTGTTTATCATCAAACTTACTCTATTACCAGTCTCATCAACAGTCCTAATGAAAGAATTCATCTCATCAACATCATTAACCAACAAGGCCAAAACATCTGAATAATGTAAATCAGAAATTTTGAAATCTCTAGACCATTTAAAGGCAAAATCTTTTCCTTGCAAAACATTTCGCATAGCATAATCAATAACCAAACTAAAGAGGAAAGGGGAAAAAATGCACCTTTATCGAACACCAGAAGCAATGCTAAACCAATTGCTACAAACCTTACCAACTCTCACACACAACTCAGTGTTATTATAGAGAGATTTCATTATATTAACTGGGGCGGGGGTGGCTCAGTCGGTAGCGCGCAGGCTCGTAATCTGTAGTTCCCAGGTTCGAGTCCCAGCTAGGTCAGCGTTGAGATTTATCTCCGCAAAATTCCCCCGCCCTGCCCACGGTCAGTAGGGGACACCGATAGAATTGGCGATTGGAAAAGCCGCCGTCTGTCGGATGGGACGTTGAGCTGTGGCCCCGTGCGTGGGAGAGCCATACCCTGTGCACGTTAAAGAACATGCTGGATGGCCTTGACGGGAGGCTACCATCTGTCTCCCAACAACTGTTCCAGTGGGTCCCCTCCCCAACCTTCTCTGAGCCTTCGGGGCCCGTGGTGTGCAAAAAAAAGTGCCGCTCAGAGGTAAAACAACCCAACCCATTATATTAACTAGCTGGTATGCCATACAATCTCACAATGAACCACAAATTATGATAATCTACAGAGTCAAAAGCCTTTCTGAAATCAACAGAGCAAGCAACCAAAGGTTTCTGAAATTCTAAACGTTTCTCAAGAATCTGCCTGAGTGAAAATATCTGCTCTACACATTCCCTACCACTTCTGAATCCACATTGCTCATCACGCAATTGACTGTCAAACAGATTCTTAATTCTATTAAGCACAATCATGCAAAGAACTTTACCTGGAACAGAGAGTAGGCTGATACCCCTATAGTTATCACAAGAACTGCGATCACCTTTTTTGAAAATAGGGATAACAATAGCTCTGGTAAAATCCTTAGGAACCATGCCTTTATCATAAAAGATATTCAAAATTTCAGTCATCCAAGTGGTAACCGAAACATTCCCAGCTCTAAGCATTTCCATAATAATTTCATCTACCCTTGGGGATTTATGAAGTTTAAGTTTAGAAATAGTCAAAATTACTTCAGACTGTGTTATAGGGCCAACATTAATGCCACCAATGCATCTATCATCATTGCAAACAATAGGAGTAGAACTAACCACATTGTTTAGAACATCACTGAAATGCTCAGCCAACCTAGCCATGACAGAATCCTCACCTTCTATAACCTTACCTTATTTATCCTTCAATCCTTGTATACCTGTCCGTTTTCTACCACACAAAACATTAACTATCTGGTACAGCTCTCTGCTGTTGTGCTGTCTAACTGCTTCCTCGGCTTTGTCAGCGAAACCATCAAGCCAAAGATTCTTCTCAGCAGTTAACTGATCCTTTTCACGTTTATTAAGTTCTCTGTAATGCTTTCTATTAGGACTGGTAAGGTATTGATTAAGGACATTCCTGCAGTTCTTTCTTTCTGAAATAAGCTCAAGTGCCTTATCACTCAGATAATTCTGCCTCTTCTGCTCCTTTTTTCATAAAAGAGTACTGTTAGTGTGTAAAAAACCTGTTTAAAATGTTCCCATTCTTCCTCAACTTCAGAAGTAAGCATACCATGACTGTCATAATGACTAAGTAACCTATTATGGTAAGCTTTGGCTATAAATGGGTCTTTCAGAGCTTCAGTATTAAAAGTAAATTTTTTAACCCTAGCACAACACTTTTTAAGTTTAAGTTGCAAGACACTTTTAACAAGGTAATGGTCAGATCCAATTTCAGCTCCCCTATATGACCTGGTATTCCTAACAGAACTAGTCCATTTGCTGTTAATTAATATGTAATCAATCATATTCTTATGCAGCCCATCAGGTGAAACCCATGTGTATTTATGTATGTCGTGGTGTTTGTAATATGTGTTAGTTATTCTGAAACCATTGAGTTTACTTACCTGTAGGAGACATTGCCCATTGCAGCTACCAATACCAAAAAGGCCTATTACTCCTCCCCAAAGGTCAGAGTCAGTACCAACTTTGGCATTGAAGTGACCAAGACAAGGGTAATATCTCCTTTCCTGACAGAATTCAAAATATCCTGAAGTTGTCCATAAAACCTATCCTTCTCATCCTCATCCTCAGTGGGGGCATAACAGCAGATAACATTCAAGTCTTTAACGCTTGTCTGAAATTTTGCTGTAAGAAACTTTTCATTAATGCACTCGTATCCTAGAAGAGCATCACTAGCATGTCTGCTGAGAAGCAGACCCACGCCTTGGTGATGCTTATTATGTTCCCTCGCTGAAAAGAGAAATTTAAGATTATTTTTAAAAATCTGACCTTTATCTGTCCATCTGGTCTCTTGCAAACGTAGAATATCTAAATCATAACAGTGAAATTCTTGTGTGAGGGCATCAGGAGAATAAGCTCTCTGCAAAGTCCTCACATTCCAACTAGCTATGGAGAGAAAATGGTTAGTGGGATGTTTAAAGAAACTATGTTTATTGAGAAAGGGAATGCTGACAATATCAAACAGCCCCCTAATCGCAAGCATGGTGCAAAGACCCATTTCCCCACCACTGAAGGCTGAAGCCATCTATACTGGAAGACTTCCTCCAATGTTGAATTTGACGATGCCAGTAGTAGCAAGAGTTCAGGTGCCTGTGATGACCTCTGCTCAGGATTATCCACCAGCTGATAAAACATATCCTGTGAATCTGTGTACTTGGGGCTGTCAACCCACAAACAGAAAACACAGTGGAAGTTTCTCCCTCCACAGGAGCTCACCAGTGCAGCAAAATCGATCCATAGTCAAGCTCAGAGCCTTAATCCAGTCAGTTTATAAGGTCAGCACCAGGACCCTGTGTGGTTGACCACTCCTCAGCAGTGTAGAAAAAAAAAGTAGCCATAGTTGTCCAGATCAGCAGGCCATATTAATCTGGCAGCCCTCCCCTTCTGTCACTTCGACAGGAGAGTATCTCTTTTGAAAGGTACTGACGGCCTGCACCATGAGAAGACAGGATCAGACATTTGGTGCTAGGCCTGGCCAGTTCTATGCATCACAGTGTATTGATGCATAGCTCTCCTTCCACTATACACACTACTTATATTCTTTTTAAGTTTATTTATTCAGATAATATTATATTTATATTATATGGTAATATTATGTACCCATTTTGATTTACATGGTTTAGAATTTTGATAACTAATAACTATATGTCTATTCATTAAAATATTTTTGGAAGTCCAATATGCCTTTCACTGAGTATAAACAGTGCCAGTATTTCTTTTTGTATTTCCTATTTTACAACCCTACATACAAGCACTTTTAGTTTTGACCCACACTTGCTTACTGTGTGCGAGGATGACTGATATCTGTGAAACAACTGATTTTAAGTTCTCAAAATTTCTTAATCTATGTATTTTAAGGAAACTTTAATTTCTAGTGTAAAATTCTGAAAAATATGTATTTAATATTTACATCTTTATACTGAGCCCTACATGAAAGAAAATATGAGAAAGGCACAAATTCTGTGCCATAACATAAGGATTTTGTTGTATTAAAACTCTGTTAAGAAAAGTCAACTATTACTATTTTTGATTTTAAAGAAAATATTTTATTGTTTTGATCATTTCAGTCAGTTAAAAGTGTTAGCCAAATAACTAATGATGGATTTTCTGAGCAAATTGTCTTTGAATGCAACTTAGTTTCATCAAAATATTTTTTAAATGCAAATAATATGTTATTCATTTTTGTTATAGTTCAGTATTAATAGTATACTTAACCCTTACAGTACCATGACCTATAAAATCAAGTTCATGAAGCCTGCATATATGGCCATGAACCATAAATCAATCTTTAGTACCATGAAAATAATAAGAAATTTTTTAAAGTATTAAAGTTTGGACTAACCTTTTTATTTATATATATGTGTAAAATAAACATTTCAGAGCTCCTAAAAAATTTTTTTTTTAAATTTATTCCTAAACTTGATGTTTTAGAAAATAAAAAGCTCTTTCTCTTGCTCAAACTGCTATTAGTACAGCTCAGATGACACTTTTTTGCCATAGCTGCTGTTCTTCCTTTTGAACAGTCCCCACAAGCTAACAGAGCTCCAGCGAGTTAATTGAGTTATTTTATAAACATCCCACATCAGTTTCTCAATAAAATTGAGTTGGATGCCAAGAGAAAATTTTTTTTATTGAAGGTTTTCAGTGATTTGTGCAAAATACAGCCATATATATTTTTGCATCATTTTAGTTTATTTTGCTGTGAAAAACTTTTAAGATTTCTGAAATATTTTTATTTATTGGATATTTTTTACTAATGGCATATGAAGAGAAAAATTTATATTTCTTTGATTAATTGATCTGGAAGGGTCCAATCTCAAAATTCAGAGGTTAAAATAAACTATATTTGCTTTGAAATATTTTTATTTAATTTCTTCACAGCTTCTTACCCCTTTTTAGTTATTTATTTTTCAGTTTTTATTTAAATAATTTTGTTTTAAAGCAAAATAAATTTTTGTATCACTGCTATCTTAGTCTTAGAGTTTGCCAATCAGAAAAAAATCAGCATTGCTTGTTGTAAACGTAAATGACCAAATAATTTTGAAAAACTGAAATAAATAATAGATTTAAGTAGAGAAAAATATTATGAATTATATATATATATTAAGGTAGTAAAATATTTCAGAAAATATGGCAAATATTTTTATTTAATTTTGTCATTTTCTTAATCTCAATTAAATATTCTTCTGGTACATACATGACATATTTTTGTTAATTGGTTATTTGTTTTTTAAATTCTAATGTTTATTTTTTATTTGACTCATCACAGCTGGTGAAAAGCCTGGAATTTTCTCAAAGTATAGTACTGTGAAAAAATTTTCAAGAAAAAAGTAATTTTCTTCATTTAAGAAAAAAAAAATATTTTCCTCTTCATAAATAAATAGCCTTTGTATTGATATGCATTATAATTATTTTTGAGTATCATTTTTTAAAAATAAATTTTTAGTTACATTGCTAGATGCATTTTTTTTTTACTTCATGCATTTATAAAGCCTTGCTAAGACAAAACTAGTCATCTTTTTTTGTTAAATATTTTTAAAAAATCCAGAATTAAATGCTAATTAATTTGACATACAGCACACTAATTAAAAGTTTACTTTGCAATTTTCATTATATAAATACTTTTAAAATAAACAATTGCTCTCAAATAATGGTTGCTTTCAACTGTAACTACTAGATAGTAATCTTGCCTTCAAAAAGTTCCGAGCTTTCCATTGCAACTTCTTAGTTTTTAATTGAACATGTATTAGATTAAAAGCAAGCAAGTTCTCACCATAGGTGCTGTCTTGTTTATTGTGCAACGCTGGTGCACTCCGCTTTTTCATTGCCATCTCAGCTTCTGGTTGTTTGCCACTATCAGCTGTTGTTTCATCGCTGCTTTCTGTCAGGACTTCTTTTGCACCAGAGTTACCAGTCCTTTTGTGTATGATGTTTTTGATGGTCAGCTTGGTGGGCTTTCTCTGCTTTTCACACAACTAGATGATCTTATCCCATTCCTTGAGAGCTTCAAGTTCTTAAAAAAACTTTTCCTCTAGCTTGAGCTGATGTGTGGACAAAAGCAATTAAAAGTTAAACTGGATGAGTTTCGTCTGTCTGATCGACAGCTTCTTCAGTGATGACTGCTGTTAGTGCTGTGGCTATATTTATAGTGGCAATGTTGCTGCAGTTCTGCTTCTTTTTAATGTGTAAGAGGTTCCATGTCGATTGAAGGGTGGCTATGTCAGTATTTATACATTGTTACTTTGCATATTAATGAGTAAGTTTTCCATGTAGTTAAGTGAAACTTAGTGGGTGGATCTGTTATAATCTGAGGTTTTATATTAGTTATTGGTAATTTATTTTCAATTATAGTCAGAGTTAGGACTGTGTTTCCTTGCTGTTTTTTAAGATCAGTTTCATGTTCCTTTTGTCGTTTTTCTATTTGTCTATATGTTTTACCAATATAATTTTTTTTATTTTCTAGTATGTTATTTGGATCCCCTATTTTAACTTGATATACTCCTCCTGTGGGGGGTGTACTATCTCTGTCATTAATGGTTAATAATTTTACATTAGTTTGAATTATTGTAGATATTTGTATATTATATTTTTGCATAATTATGGTAAGAGTATTTGTTAATGAGCTGAGCTACGGAAATGGTGTAGAATATTTGGTTTGCTCTGTATTATTTTGTGCTGGATTTATTTGTGTTCCTAGTTCATATTTATATTTATTTGATTTATAGATTTTTTCCATATATTATCTGCTGTAACTTGCCTATTGTCCTATCTGGTATATATATACTGTAGTTAATTTTTCAGGGTTGAGTTTTTATTGCAATACCTTGAAGCTCTGGTAAAATAAGTGTTGAAAGCAGCTATTTTATACCTGACTGGGTGTGTTGAATTTTGTGCTATTTGGAGTATATGTGGATTTTCGATATACTTCGATTTCACAGTTGTTTCATTTTCTCTCTATTAAAATGTCAAGACGGTAATTTTCAGTTGTTTTTTTCTATTTCGTGGGTAAATTGAATTTGTGGTATTATATTATTAAATTGATTTAATAATTCTTGTAATTTGTTAAGTCTCCATCCCATGGCCGAGTGGTTAGCACGCTTGGCTTCTGATCTAAGGGACCTGGGTTCAAGCCCCGGGTAAGGCATGGATGTTCGTGTTGTTTTCTGCTGAGGTTCTGCCATCCTCTCAGACCTTTTACTTTCGCATATAAACTGACAGGCTCCTGTCAGACCTCTGTGGCAAGCAGCTGCTTGAGGGGGTATTTATTTATTTTATTTATTTATTTATGTCCCAGAAAGTTAATATGTCATTGATGTACCACAAATACAGTGTTGGTTTAAAGTTTGTTTGCCTTAATTACCTTAAAAAACGGCAAGAAAATACAATCCTAACTCAGACTATAATTAAAAATAAATTACCAATAACCAAAACCTCAGATTATAAACACCCACTAAGTTTCAACTTAACCACATGGAAAACTTACTCATTAATATGCAAAGTAATAATGTATGTAATACTGATATAGTCCCCCCCCCCTCCATCCATTGGCATGGAACCTCCTACTACGTCAAAAAGAAGCAGAACTGCAGCAACACTGCCAGAGGGCGAGCACATAAATACAGCCACAGCACTAACAGCAGTCGTTGCTGAAGAAGCCATCAGTCAGACGGACGAAACGCTTCCATTTTAACTTTTACTTTTCTCCATATATATCAGCTCAAGCTGGAGGAAAAGTTTTTTTAAGAACCTGAAGCTTTCAAGGAATGGGATAAGATCATCTAATTGTGTGTAAAGATCAGGATATAGTGAAAATCAGAGAAAGCCCACCAAGCTGACCATCAAAAGGACTGGTATCTCTGATGCAAAAGAAGTCCTGGTGGAAAGCACCGATTAAACAACAGCTGATAGTGACAAACAACTGGAAGCTGAGACAGCAATGAAAAAACAGAGTGCACCAGCCTTGCACAATAAACAAGATGTATCTATGGTGAGAACTTACTGGCTTTTAATCTAATATGTGCGCAATTAAAATCTAAGAAATTGCAATGGTAAGCTCAGAACTTTTACTGGAAGGCAAGATTATTGTTTAGTAGCCACAGTTGAAAGCAGCCATTATTTGAGAGCAATTGTTTATTTTTAAAGTATTTATATAGTGAAAATTTCGAAGTAAACTTTTAATTGAACCTTGCATTGTGTCCTTGAAATTTGATAAGCTTGCTCTAATTCCTTTCTGCAGTTATTTGGCAAAAGAAAAATTATATGGTTCGCATTTTTTTACCTGAACACAGTTGAAAACAAGCTTAGCCACAGAATCCAGTTCAGTTTTTCAGACCTTGGCATGGAAAGGGCTAAATTTAGAACAAGAGCATACTCGTCATTCCCCCTATCCAATAAGAAACTGTTAGTATAAATGTATTATTATATTACAAAGTAAGTTTTTTTTTAATTTTTTTTAAAGAAAAAATTATTTGTTTCAAAATATTGTTAGCAGAGTTATCTTTTCAGTTATCTAAGTATGTTCACTGTTTTCAGCAAAAAAAAATGTTTAATATTAATGTTTGTTTAGAGTTAATGAATATTTTTTTATGTTTCATATAGTGATCTTTTCTTTTAGTGATCATTCTTATCAGACCCAAAACATCAAAACTGGCAAAAGCACAAGGCTTGGAGATGTTATTTTAATAGCTGTAATTATAATAATTGTGTATGCTCTGTACAAAACTCTTTCAAGACCACAACAGAGTGCAACTGGTAGTTATGGCAATGATGGCAGTGATTTTTACAGTGCCCCTCCACCTCCACCAGGATTTCGACCAGGATATGGTGGGAATGATCCAGGTATTTGTGTATTTTGTTCTACAAGATATAATATTTGTGTTATTTCATGTAAAAGTAAACCTATAAAAAAGAAGCAAGAAAAGAAATTAAATATTGCATTTTGGGTTAAAGGACATCTGATAAATATTTTACAAAAATAATTGTTTTAATCAATGGTGATATACTTTTCCATCTTGTTTTATTTGAGCTTATGTACATTTGAATAGCAAGTGAGTATCATGAGCTGCATATGGGAATTATATTTACATAATATGCCATGTAATCTCATTAGCACATTAAATGAGAAGCATAACTGATAAATTAATATTCAATATCAATTATGTAGTGCTTTAAAATTGACAGCCTTGAATGTATTTTTGTATGGTTAGTGAGGTAATGCTATTTTTTACTAGAGCTATACTGAAGTTAAACACTACATTAAGATTATCAGGCACATGAAACCAAAAATAATCCTACCTTAAAGTTGATTATACTTATATTCCTATTGCATTATATTTCTTTAACAAATACAGTGAAATTTCTCTGAAACTAAAATTCATGGGACTAAGTAAAATTCTGTTTAATGGAGGCTTTTTTCTGATGAAGTTTCAATTTCAATAAAGCAAGACATAAGTTATTAATGAAAATCATTAAAAGAATACATATCACCTCTGGCGAATATGGGGCACTTGTTTTCCAAAAGAAGGAACTTTTTCATTTTTTGAATTGTTTACCTTCTAACAGTAGTAATTCAAATTAAGAAATTTAAAAAGACAGTAATTTGCCAACTAAATTTAATATGTACATATTTTACTGTTAAAAATATACTAAATATTTAGTCTATTTTATAATATAGGCCCAGAATACAATTAAATAAGTTAGCACTGCTTAAGCTCTAATCATAACAGTTTCTTTGAGCTGTTGCCCATCAGATGTAACATTAAACTTTTACACAGTAAAAGTGAATATGATCAGATAGTGATGGTAAAGTTCAAAAATCTATATTACCCAATTATTTCAGCTGGCATTAGTTGATAGCTGGTTCACTCATTGGTATTTAGTCTCTTCTGTTGCCAGTAGCATTAGAAATTCAGCTCTAAGTTGATGCTGATTTTAGCTAATGGACTACTACTTTGTAATATTTGGGTTGTACTGAGTTGAATTGCTGCTGAAATGATTCTTGCATTTCATTGATGTCTCAGGTAAAAGAGGGCTTGCTGATGACTCTTTGGAGTCATCAGCCAGCCCTCTTTTGTTGTTGTGTTTGTGTTGCCCTGTCTTTGTTGCTGCCTCTTCTCAGATACAAATCATTAATAGATTTCATGATCATCAGAGATAACTATGTCTCGATATTCTGCTATCGTTTCTTCGATGTTGCTTTTTCTTCCAATATATTTATGCCTTCTATTTATTATTAGAGCCATCAATTTTTATACTGTATATAAGAAGGCAAAAATGAATATATTGGAAGACCATATTGCAACATTGGCAAAAGGATAGCAGAAAATCAATGAGACAGTTAAATTTAAACCTACTTCAGCCATTATCTTAAACAATAATAGGCAACAAATTAAAAATAACTGCCCTCCTTTACTCTATTTTAAACTCACCCCAACCAAATTTCATCTAAACTATTTAGAAAGACATCCTGTGCAATACTGGCATAATCCCTTCCCCATCCTCATGGAACTTGCTCTTACATGAGCAGACTATTAGTTCTCAAGAACACTTCATTTTATGAGAATCCACTCAGCCACTGTATTTAAGCTAAATCACAGTTGAAGTCCCTCAGATGAAGGGATGAAACATGTATCCAATATTTTAACCAATGGATTAATTTTTTTATTCTTGATTGAAAGACTGAAGTCATAATCTTTTTAGTATCTGAATGCTTCATTTTCTTAAACTAAATTGATTGAGTTGTTCACATAAGTTCAAAAGACAATCTACTATAATGCATCTTATGAAGTTAAATAACAGCTTGCTCTTTCTAATGATTTTGAAATCCACTGATGGCATATCTGAGAAGAGGCAGCAACAACTAAACTCCAGGGTGTTCTCAACTAGCCCACTTTTGCCTGAAAAATCATGAAAAAAATCACTTCAGCAGCAATTCAACTCATTGCAATCCATGTATCAAAGACTGGTAGCCCATTAGCTAAAATCAGCATCAATATAGGGGTGAACTTCTAATGCTACCACCAAGAAGAGGCTAAATAGCAACGAATGAACCAGCTATCAACTAATGTCATCTGAAATAAATGGGTAATATAAACTTTTGAACTTTCCCATCAATATCTGATTATATTCATTTAGCCGTGTAAAAGTTTAATGTTGCATCTGCTGAGCAACCACTCAATGAAACTGTTATAATTAGAGCTTAAGGAGCACTAATGTATTTAACCATATTATGAGCCTATGTCATAAAATAGACTGAAGCATTTAGCATATTTTTTAAATAATAAAACATTGTACCACTGCATAACAAATTTAATTGGTTCCACAAAAACTTTCCTTATGAAAAAAAAAATTATGTAAATTTGGGAAATACATATTAAAGGCTTAAGTCATTCCAAGAGTAAATTAGCATTTTTTTCTTTAAAAACATAGGAAGCGATATAAGTTTATAAGTTTTTAACACTAATTCTTGGCAAGAATATTAAAAAACATGGTAAAAGGATTAAAATTAATAGAAACATATTAAATGAATCGATGAATAAAGCATAATATATTGCATTCAAGTCATCATTTAACCTTTCCAGTGTCTGGGCTGAAAAACAGGTTTCCATCCAGGGGCCAAGCTATTTTCTCACTATGCTCAGCCAAAAAAAGCTAACTTTAGAACTTTTTTGCCAAATAACTAATGAAAGAAATAGGTCGTATTATGTATCAAATTAAACAGAATTTAATTGCGAATTATATAAAAATAAACAAATTTACAAGTATATTGATTTTAATAAGCCTTTTTCAATGTGATATGGTTAAAAAAAAGATTGCACTATACAATTAAGGCTTCGTTTTGGAAAACCTGCTGAATAAAAATAGTTAAATTATATATTTATTGGAAGGACATTTCTTCCCGAATAATATAATATTTAACCTGAAATATGATTTTTATTTCTTTTAATGATTCTTTTCAGTATCCTATATTTTAAACACTGCCAGTGTTATTCAAAGTGACTTGGACTTCTCACATTCACGGGATTTTCTGAACTGGTTATGAAATAGAAAAAAACTTCCTTGGCTGCTTTTTTTTTGCTAAACATTATGAATTTCTTTCTTTGGGTGTTGAAGTTTGATGATCTTTGCTAAGTGCGGATAGGTATGTGCACCAAAGAAAAAAGGAAACAGCATTATATCATCTGTGTGGCACAGCCAAGGTATTGAGGGAGGGTGGGAGGCAATGCCTTTAAAATCATTCAATATAAACATAAAAACTCAATTAAAAAAAAAGAAATTTAGAGATGTGGGAGAAACTTTCACAGTGAGTTTAGCGAAGGGGATGCCTTTCCAAAATTGCCCTCCCACATGATGGTTGATTTCCATAGCAAGGAAGTCTATTTTGCTTCCGTATCCGAGACATTAATTTTCAGAAAACTGTACAAACTCGAAGTAAAACAAGAAATAATAAAAGAAAAATTACATCTAACCTAATGGGATGTTAAATAACATATCCGCAGCAACTTTTAAGCCAACCTCCGATCTTGCATAACTCTTTTGATAAATCAGTTTGATAAATCAGCCGATAGAAAGATCGCTAACTAATGGAAATAAATCTGTGGAAATTGATTTGCTTTCATATCCAAGATCTCATTTATTTTCAGAAAATGATACCAGATCAAATTTTTACTTGAAGAGTAATAAATAATAAAAATTAACATATAGCCTAATGCAATGTTAAAATATCCACAGCAAGTTGTAGGCGGGCCATACGATGTAGCATGACTATGAAAAATCAATATTTATTGATCAGTCAAAAGATCACAAATTTATGAAAATAAATCTACTGAAATGAAAACTAAGGTTTAAATATAAAAAGTAATAGTTTTCACTTTGCAAAGGGTATCCAATATGCAGGTCCAAAACACTATATAGCACACGGAATGGAGATAGCATGTGTCAACCATCTGCATCTTGTTTGCCTCAGTGAAGCATAACTAATTAAATGCAGCTGCAACCAGAATTTCTAAGAAGGATGTATTTACTTCTAATTTCGATTTTAAGAGTGGGAAAGATGCATTGAATGCTGGGGAAAATGACTTGAAAAAAATAATTTGGGAATAATGAAATAGGTATATGACAGAAAAGAATGTGAAATGTGGGGGATGACAGTACATACTTTGTAATTACTTCCAAAATCCACCATTTTTAAAAATTAATTTTTTGTTGATTTTTAGGAGATTTTCAAAAATTTAAAGAAATATTTCTTGATAATAGTTCAAATTAAACTTGTGAACTTAAATCAGATGGTTGCTTCACCAAATAGGAACAAGCAAATTGGCAGTAGTGTTTTAGTGCTTCTAAGAAATGGGAATCTGATGACTTTATAAAGTATTTATATTGTAGTTTAATAAAATATGCATCAAATTAAAAAACAAAATGTTATTTTTCAAGCCTGAATTATATATTTTTATAAGATATATATATAAAAAAAATTGATTTTTATTTGTTGTACTAAAAATGGATACATACTTACTTGGCCCCTCATTTCAGATTCTGCGAATGTATACAAATGACATGGACACTGGAAGGGTTAATTTGATAGATTTTATTGTGTCCGTTTAACAGATTTGATGAAAATGGTTGAGACAAATTATACTCCATTGCAAGCATACTTGTTTTGACTCCTTTTCTGATTTCTCAATGATTTAATGCTTTATCTCAAAAGTTGTGCCTTTCTTACTTCTCTTATCCTTTTATGAATTTATTTTACGGAGTTATTGTGATCATTATTGATTCACTTTTGAATAAAAAAAAAGAATAAAAACAGTTCTTTCCACAACCAAAATGATAGCAAACAATGTAAACAAATGTAACCAAGCTACAAACCCCCATAAATGTGGGTTATTAATTGGCTGAGGCCAGCTAAGTCTACTTAGGATAATTCTAATTGGTCGAAATTGGAGACTGCTTGACTTTGTAATCATTGTTATGTCACAAATATTCATTATGTGAGTCAATGGGGACCTATGGGAGCCAATTCATTAAGCGAAAATTCATTTTGTGGGAATTGTATTTTATTAGTACCCATACAACACAAAAATAATTTCTTATTTATCTCAACCCATTGGTTTATGAAGCCAACTGTGAGACAATGAAGCCTTTCATACAGAGCTGGCTGAGGCAGTTGTAGTCATTTCTTTCAATTCCCTCCTTTCTGTCAATAGATGGTGAGAATTGTCACATACTGTTCTGCAGATGAAATATCAAACCACTGCACAATGTTTACTAGGATTGATTTTAAGAAATATATTGTATAAACACATTTTTTAAAACAATGTGTACATTTTCAGATATATTTTAATTGAAACATAAAATTGTTAACAATTACCAATAGGGTTTGATAGGCTCCTGTCAGCCTCTGTGGCAAGCAGCTGCTTGAGGGGGTATTTTATTATTTTTTTATCACATATTGCTTACTAAAAATTAGCAATATCCCTGGTGGTCTGTAGTCCAAGTAAGAAGAAACGTAGTTTACATACACTAACTAGTGAGAAATATTGAATGAAAGTGGGAGTGAATCTCTAAAATATACTAATTCCAAAGACAGGTAAAGGAAGATAATAAATCACCACTTCAATCACATTGAACAGTAAAAAAAAAATGCACAATCCATTTCGCTCATAAGTCAGGCTCTATGCAGATTCTTGCTCTTGACAAAATTTATGCTTAGTGTAGACAATGCACTGCTTGACACTGTAAATAAATTGGGAAAATTAGAGCCAGTAATAAAACATTTACAACAGAATTTAAAATGCATTATACCCAAGTCTTTGAAATTCAGAGGTATGTAAATAGTAATTCTTGCATGTTTAAGTCATATTATTTGTAAACCAGTGGGTGAAACAAAAAGATCATTTCCAGTCTTGCATCATTTTATTTGAATTGTCCCATTCCCTTTCAGTCATTATTACTAAATCTTGGGCTTTATTTAAGAATATAATAAATTTGTGTTTTATGCAATTAAATTTGTTTTACACTTGTCTTTCCATTCTCACTTCTCCAACAGCTTTCATTTCATCCATAATCTTATTAATTTCTAACAGCACTAGTAAATATTCACTCTATAAATGAGTAACTGGAATTTATTTTACAAATTGAACTGTAATGTACCTAATGTGATGCTGCTTTAATGGGCAGTATCCTTACACACCTATGCATCTTTTGTGATTTTAAATAATAGTGCTACTCTTGAAATAATTTGCTGAAAAAATTTTGGTTTTGTCTGGTGACCTTTTTGCAGCAAATTATTTCAAGTTTCTTGTCAACAGGATATTTCCTGTGCACTTTATTACAGATTAGTTCTATTCATCTGATAAAGGTGCTTTATCATTGAGTAGCTGTTTTTTGTATGTAATGGGCTAATGGCTGGGTCACAAAGATCACAAGGGCTCAGAGAAAGTTGTGTAAATGAATTCACTGGATTACTGTTTGAAGACAGATGAGTGTCTCCTATCAAGAACATCTAGGATGTTCTTTAACATGCATGGGATAATGGCTCTCCTATATACAGGACCATGGCTTAACATCCCATCTGACAGATGACTTTTCTAAGCATAACACTGTCCCCTTTCTCACTGAGAATAGAATGGAGGTTAATAAAGAATATTCTCAACACACATCAATGGAGATAAAAGAATATTCTCAGCACATCTGAACTGTGCCGGCATTAAAATTTTCTCTACTTGCTGATACTCATCTGGCTTCTAACTGGTAACCAGTATGTCTCCTTCCCTATCCCAGTTCTGAGCCTTGGAATTTTTCTGTTACAGCTAGTAAACCCATTTTGGACAACAACAACTCCCTTTGGAATAAAGTAAATCAATCCATAGTCACCAAATATGAAGCAAGATTAAATGATCTTCTCCCTCCCCCCCCCCTCTTTTTTTTTTTTTTTGAAAGTTATCAAAAAGCGGTCACTAAAAAAATAACATTAGTACTGTTGTAAACAATTATGTTTAGACTATTGTTTGTAGAGTGGTTTGAGATAAGATAGTTTCTTTATTGTTACCGATACTGCTGCTGGATGTTTCCATTGCACATAAAAACTTTCAATGTTACAATTTACAATAAGATATTTATTAATAATTCGGTTTTTTTATTGGTAAACCAAATTGGTAATTGTTAACAATTTTATGTTTTAGTTAAAATATATCTGAAAATGTATACATTATTTTATGAAGTTATGGTGTAAAATTTTGGACTTGGAATGTACCTTCCTTTATAGCACAGGCCTAAAGGAAAATGGGTTTCAAGATGCCATTTCAAGATCCATATTTTTGTGGAGTACATCCCAGTGTGTCTTGTGAACTACCTGTAATATGGATATTTGACAAATTTCACACTTTTTTTCAATATCACAAAGATCATATATTGAGAATTTGTATTGTAGCTGTAAAAATTGTTATTGTATTTTTGTAACAGTTTTGTAAATAAATATCTTTCATGTCCCTTTTCAGGATGTTCTGGACCTAGCATGTATTCCTCAAGACCTAACAGTGGTGCTGGTGGTTTTTGGAGTGGAGCAATGACTGGTGGTCTATTGGGCTACATGTTTGGTAGCAGAAATAGGTAAAAACAATGTCGTATAAATTATAATTTTATTCATTTTTATCTGAAAATGTTTGTTTAACTTTTAATATGTTAGAAGCTGATTTATCATTTCTCAAAAAGCACTTTTTTTATGGTGCATGTTTATGAAACATCTTTTTTATGCTTACCTAACAGTTTTTTTTTTTTCCTTTTTTATATTTTTTGTTCAGGATTAAATGCTCTTTCCCTTGGTAGGTAATGCAAACTATTTAATTCATTAATTGCTTCATAATAAGGTTCAGAAGTTGAGTTGGTTTTTTAAAGAAAAAAACTTGATTCTTAAGGGTTAAATAAAAAATTGTGTTAATAGCAAGGTTTTTTGGAGCTATGTACAGAGTGTTTCAAAAGGACGCAACCCTCTATTGTATTTTTCTATCTAAACTTGACAAAAGACACAAATTTCAAAAGATGCAAATTAGACATATCTACCTTTACAACAGATATTGAAAGTGATTTCCTGCAACCTGGGGGGCGGGGGTGGCTCAGTCGGTAGCCTGCCAGGCTCGTAATCTGTAGTTCCCAGGTTCGAGTCCCAGCTGGGTCAGCGTTGAGATTTATCTCCGCAAAATTCCCCGCCCTGCCCACTGTCAGTAGAGGACACCGATGGGCTTGGAAAGGCCGCCGTCCGTCGGATGGGACGTTAAGCTGTGGCCTCGTGTGCGGGAGATCCATACCCTGTGCACGTTAAGGAACACGCTGGATGGCCTTGACGGGAGGCTACCATCTGTCTCCCAACAGCTGTTCCAGTGGGTCCCCTCCCCCAACCTTCTCTGAGCCTTCGGGGTCCATGTGACCTGGCCATTTAGCCCATAGTGTGCAAAAAAGTGCCGCTCAGAGGTAAAACAACCCAACCTGCAACCAGGTTCGTACCCATTTCATGACATTGGCAGCCACCTTTCATAATTTGTTTTCTTATGTTTAAAATCTCACTTTCAATGTTAGTCTTCAAGTGTATGAGAATTGTTTTGAAACACTACACATTTGAGATATCCCCAAAGGAAAAAAATCTGGAGGAGTAAGATCTGGGGATCTTGGGGGCTACAAATTTTTTTAAATCAAATGATCACCAAAAAATTCCTGCAACATGACCATTGGGTCATTTGCAGTATGGGCAGTTGCACCATCCTGTTGAAACCAATACTCTTGTTCATTCAATCCAATAGTGCAATAAACTGTTGGATGAGGTCACGATAAACTTCACCAGTTGCAGTTGAGTCAAAAAATAAAGGCACTATCACACGACGATGGGAAATTGTACACCAAACACCAATTTCCCATGCGTGTAATGGTCATTTGTGAAAAGTGTGAGGATTTTCACTGCTTCATATTTGACTGTTCATATACCAATCAAAGTGAAACCAAGCCTCATCACTGAAATATACATGGTCCAACACCTCAATTCCATTTTCATCAACGAAAGAACGAAAACGACAGTACTGTGAACTTTTTTCATGGTCTGGTTCTTCCAGTTCATGAATGACACCAATGCGGTAGGCATGGAATTTTAACTTCTTTGTAGCCCTGAAAACAGTAGCTGGTGACAGTCCAGCCTGTGAAGATAACTTTCTAAGTGATTTTCTTTGTGAGTGAGTTAAACGCTGAGACACATCATCAAGAACTTCGGCAGTTAACAGTGATGGCCAGTCTGAACTCTTTCGATCCTGTACAGACCCAGTGTCACAAAATTTATCAATCAAACGAGATATTGTCGACTTGTTGGGAACTGCAGACTGAAGAAACTTCAACTCAATCTCCTTTCTCACACATTTGTAAAATTTGTACACACAATAAGTCTCAGCAATAAATACACATTCGTTTTTGGAAACCAACATAGCTGACACAACACAAAAGAATGAATTCTTGAGTGAGACTAGTGCATGACAAGGTCATTTCAACTGCTAAAGGCTGTTAACTTCGAGTACAGTAATGCCAACTGACTAATATTATGGCATAAAATGTACATGTGCGTAAGTTCTACTCTCTTATGTTTAGGGTTGCATCCTTTTTGAAACACCCTGTAGATGATGTATGGCAAAAATAGAAATGAGACATAATGAATAACTTATGTAATACCCCTCATTAATCAAAATAAATTCAACACCTCTTTGAATTTACTTGTCTGTCTATTTTTCTGGTACTAGCAACTGCATATTCAAATGTGGTGAATATTGTCTGTGTAATGCCCATTTGTGCAAGATGTGTGTTATCACCCATGCTGGGCAATGTGTCATCAAATGCATTGTGTTCATTGTAGCAGTGCTCCTTCTTATTCAGTATTTTTAGTGAACAATTTTTGGCTCGAAACCAAATCATGAAGATGGAACCCATTTTAACAATGTGGAGTGCATAAAGAGGTGTACAACAGAACAAAATGTCTCAAAGCTTGGAAGATGGGAATGGAGAAATGTGTCAGGACCAGCAGGGAGTATTTTGACTAGGACAACCTTTGATTTTTTAATTTTTCTATAACAAAAGTTTTATTGATGTTGTGTTTCTTTTTTGCTATACCTGGTATATACACATCTCTGTGTTGAATTTACTTCTAAAGTAATGAACTCTGATCTTTCTAATAGACATAGAAAATTCTACTGCTCCATACATCATCATTATTTATGTATGTCTCATAAACGTAACTGTGAAAAATGCAACTTGTGTCTTTATAGGTAATCAGTTTGAAACAAAAATATTATATTATTTTCTGGAGACTATTATGGTATTAGATTGTTTCCAATGAGATTGTTTGGTTGCTCAATACGTTTAATTTTTGTGTAGACATTTTGCTAGATAAAGTGAGTTACTAACTACATTTAAAGACTGATATTTCAGCATTAAATAAGAGCACAGCTTCCAAATGCTGCAAAAATGCTGTTGATATTTTTTTTTAATTTTGCAGTTATATGAAGGAGGATGTAGTTCTATTATGCAAAAATTGTGTGAATAGGTTGAAATTGTAATACCATATAAATTAAATAAAATAAATTGAATTTGAGAAGTCTAAAGTCTATTCTTCAGATTGCAAAGCATATCAAACACAGAGCTAATGAAATAGATCTTGCCCTGAAAAATGTTTCTTTCCATTTTGTCTTTATTAACCTTTTTGTAATCTCACTATAGGCCAAACTTACCACTTTTTTTTTATCACATAGAAACTTTCTTTGTAATACATGAAGTTTATCAGCTTTATTGATTGCAATAAATCAATAACTCGATTTTCAACAATTCAGTATTTAACGAGTTATGGAAATTTTAATATTTAGTGATAACAATGGCAGCCATAAAAATTGACTTCAGAAGTTAATTAAAACTTAGTAATAAGTACTGTATCAAAATGTTTAATAAAATAAGAGTTATTTTAGAACTATGTGTAAAGAATTCTTTCACTATTCTTCAGTTTTGTATAAGTTTCTTACGATTGACATTGCTGTTAAATATTCAAACTTCCATAACTCATTAAGTACTGAACGAATATTGTTGAAAATCGGGATATTGATTTATTTGATTGAAATCTTTATCTGCAATCACATTTTTCAAAACAAAAAAATTTATTTTTTAGCTTTGACATTAGCTTCCCATTGACTTAACATAGGGATTTTCCTTAATATATTGAAACTAGCTGGATGACATAAACATCTATTCAATCATTATCACTTGGTGATAGCATGATGTTTTCATATACTGGGATGCCCTGTTCTTCCCATAACTTAGAATGCACTTCAGAATGTCTTCAAATCCAACAGCTAGGATGTCTCACAGACTTCCAGTATATTGATTAAAACAGTTTGAACCAGTCTCTTGTGGCCATTCTCCATGGATTGTAATCATTTACATATCTTAGCCAGCACAATGCTTGGTTTGATTTCCATGTCTCTATCTTTCCTCATTCTACATTGCAAATTCTGTGTTATACACTGAGATGCTAGTTTATTAGGTACACCTACCTGGAAGTTACAAGATGCTGGATTCATTGTGCAGGGATGCTGTATCATCACGGTTGCTACAAATTGGACGGTGGCACAATCTCACTGTGAACAGCATTTTCCACCTCATCCCAAAGATGCTCAATAAGGTTTAGATCTGGGGACTGTGCAGGCTTAATGAAGCAAGGAAAACTTGGTCTGTATGTTACTGGAACCATTCAGTGATTATATGTGCCTTGTGAACAGGTATATTATCATGATGAATGTGCCCATCCAGTTGAGGATAAACTGTAGCAATGAAGTGATGAACTTGGTCAGCAACAACGTTCAAGTATGCTGTTGCATTCCAATATCCTTTGATTTGTACCAGGGAGCCTAATGTGTGCCAGGAAAACATTCTCTACACCATCACCCTGCCACCACCGGCCTGCACTGTTAACACCAGATGAGATGGCTCCATGGCCTCATGTTGCTTGCACTGAATATTCATCCATCAGCATGATGCAAAAGGAACTTTGATTCATTCAACCAGGCTATCTTTATCCAGTCTTTGATGTTTGTCCAATATTGATGCTCCTGTGCCCACTGGAGACATGCTTTCATGTTTTTTGCTGACATGGTTGGCAGCTGTTGTAGCCCATTTGCAACAAAGTCTGATACTTGGAGCGTTCAAAAGATAATCTTCTGCTCACCAATGTTTATTTCTGCTGTTATTTGCCTAGTTGTTGCCCATCTATTCCCGTGCATGATTCTCACCAGTCTCCTTTGACCCCTCTGTTCCACATGCTGTTTTCGTCCATAGAATCACTGATCAATGGTAGTTTTTTGCCTTTCAAACCATTCTTGGTAAACTCTTGAAACAGTTGCAAGAGAAAAGCCCAGGAGAATGGCCATTTGAGAGATGCTAGACAACTATCGTGCCATATTCAAAGTTGCTCAGGTCACTTGCTTTGCCTATTCTGATGCTCAATCCAACTCTAATTGATGCTCAAAGAACTGGTCTGCCTGATTTATACCCACACCCCAGTCACATGACATATTACGTGTTGGAATGAACCATTTATGTGATGAAGGGTGGGTCTAAAATGTCATTTCATGAATAGGTCAGTAGTGTTATTTCTACTCTCAGATGTCATATGCTTTTATGCATATTTACTTACCATATTCTAATATGAATTTAAATTTTAAGCAGTATATATATACTGTATACATATATTCATTCTTTTAATGTATGTAAAATCAAACCTTATCTTTGAATGCAGATCAACTAATAAATCGGCACTTTAGCGTCGATTAAAATTTTTTTTTAAGAGGAAAAATTGTCTTGAGCCGGGTGAGATACAAACCCACGACCTCCTGATAACATGTCAGGTGCTCTGGACCACTGAGCTACCGGCCACCGATCAAGATCTCCTCTAATGCAGATCATAGATATTTTGGTTGATAACTGCTCTTATAATAAAATGTAAAATAGATAGTGAAAAAATATCTTTTACATTTTTATTTTGAAAAGTACTTTAAATTATTTTATATTTTGGGACAAGATGTTATACTGGCCATCAAGAAAAGAAATTGCATGGGGCTGCAAATGCTTTAAACCATATATAAAATAAATAAATAAATACCCCCTCAAGCAGCTGCTTGCCACAGAGGTCTGACAGGAGCCTGTCAGTTTATATGCCACAGTAGAAGATCTGAGAGGATGGCAGGACCTCAGCAGGAAAACGACACACACATCCATGCCTTACCTGGGGCTCGAACCCAGGTCCCTTAGATCAGTAGCCAAGCGTGCTAACCACTCGGCCATGGGATGGCATATGAATGGCAAAATTATAGCTTTACAGTAAAAAAAAAAGATTTCTGAATGAAGTCGAGTTAATGAAAAAAATAAGCATGATCCTATAACTAACATGATGGTAACCACTATAAAAATTCTTGTTAAAATATTAAATATCACCAAAACATCATTTAAACTAGAATGAAGTTTTGATCTGGTCAGGTTTTTTTTTTAGATCACAATGCAGTCATAAATGGACAGTGATGTCATTTATCACATGATGTACATGTCAGTCATTGCTACATTAAAAGTTTTTAGTTTCACCACTCAAAGAGTTCATTGTGTTGATGACTGTTAAGTCTAGACCACCAACCTTGATTTAAGATATGAAGTAATTTTCAAATAAAATGTTAACTAAATAAGAATTTTTTTAATTAGAAACCATTAAAAAATATTTCAGAACTCATTTAGGTTGGTTTATCTCTGAGCAACACTTTTGTGCACACAATTGGCCAAGTTTCAAGGACCCTAAAGGCTCAGAGAATGTTGGGGAAGGGGATCCAAGCATGATTCAGTTTGAAAATAACTGCTTTAAATTATTGGCCTTTTCTTGTGTTAAGAATGTAACAAAACTTATCTCAGAGGAAATTTCAATCAATAATCTTGGAACTGTATTAACTAATGTCTGTGAGGGACAGGTAAGTTTAGGCCTGAGCTTTCTTAGTCATATTTCAAATTACTATTTTTTTTGTAATTGTGAAAAAAGTAATGTCTTTTGGTTATAATATCAATTTTTAGTCTAAAGTAAATAAAAATAAGCGTCATTAAGACTTAATTGTTTTCCTTATGTATTATAAATAAATAATTCTTAGTGTTTATAATGATATTGGTAAAAAATTCTGTTTCTCTGAATTATTTTTAGTATTATATGTTCCAAATATTATAAAGATTTTAATTTGGTCCTCAAATAATTATTGTGAAGTTTATGACAACCTTTAATGCAAATAAAAAAAATGGTTTAATGATATGCTATTTTGTATGTGTTTTGTTATGCAGCAGAGAAAATATTTTCCTTTAACTAGACTTGGGCTCAATAATTATAAAAAAAATTCTAGGCTTGTGCTAAAAAATCTGAGCCTAAACTCATCTCTACCCTATGAAGTTAATCTCTAACACTGTAAACTAAATCCATATTTTTAAAGCCACATATAGATAACTTATTTCTGATAGTGATCTATTCTTTCAACAAAATATGATTGTTAATGTACATTATAGAATTTTTATTTAGCAGCATAAAATGCAAATAAACATTTTCTTTTTAAGTGGAACTCAACAAAGCTATAGATACACTGATGGCCGTGCAAATAGCAATACTAGCTGGGGAGGAACTAGTCATTCTGCTGCTGATCATGGAAGCTCAGGGACAAGAACAGCATCTGGTAAGTTTTTTATTTATTTTTATTTTTTATATTTAAATTTTAATAGATTTCGAATATTTTTACCAAGGTATGTTAATGCAGTTTTGATTAAATATTTAAAAATATAAAACAGAATTTAAAAAATATAATTGTTTTAATATGTTTTGGTTAAACACTGGAATGATTCATCAAATTCTCTTGTTAATAAATGGCTTCATTTGCACTATTTAATTTTCGAAAAATATATGAGGGTAAGTCAAAAAGTTAAGTTTTCCTGTGTAATTTCTGCAGAAGGCAGATAATTACACCAAAGATGTTATATAGGAAATCCTCCCTCCCATGCATTATTGACTTGTTGAGACAGATATTGTAATGGTTTATCAGCTTATTGAAGCCCTGCTAATAAAAAAAATGTCCTGCTCCTGAAGCCACTTTGTGACTTCCTCTTTGATGGTATCATCCTTGGAGCTGCTTTTTCAGCTTCCGAGACAAGTTAAAATCTGGCAACAGCAATTCTAGACTATAAATAACATTGCCAATGGACGTTCACATATGCCCTCATCCACTACAAATATACAACCATTTTTGAACTCTCAGCATCATTTTCTTGTGTGTTGCATCCAAGCAATGCACAGTCACAAGCTGTTGAGTTTCCACTGGTTGGGTTTTCTGTAGTCACAGAAACCAAATTACTGTTCAGATCTCCAGCGTCATTCACCCGTGCAGTACCCTCATTATATTCACTACAACTCTGTGCCTCACAGCCCCAGATGTTTGTTTGTTTGGTGGGAAAGAAACTGGAACCTTATTTACTGACTTACCTCTTATTTTGTTTATTGTTTACTCTTGTATGGTTATCTCCATTTCAGGCTCAAAGCATTGTTGTTAGGTAACTTTTATTCTGCAGCAGACTCTGTAGTGTTATTATTATAATTTTAGAGTCAGGGCCAGATTAAGATCTTTTTAGGCCCTAGGTACTTCTGTTCATAGGTTCATTGCCAGACACATTTTTTTTAGTGCATCAATTTCAATTTTGTGGGTAATCAAAAACCCTCAATGATTTTTCTCAGACAGCAAAATAGTATGTAACAAAGCCTTAACAATTGATTTAGTCAGTATTTATTCAAGAAGAGATCTTTCTTACAGTTCTTCATGCAAAGGAATAAAACATGGTCAAAAGAAATTTTAGGCCCTAGTCGTAGTGCCATATTTAATAACATGGCCCTGTTAAGATGTAGAAAATTAATATTATTTATGTTAATAATAGGCATGGATAAGGTTGTGTATCTCCTGTAGCTAATAACCTGAAAAAAAAAGATCACAACTTTCCACTTTGGAATTAGAATATGTTAAAAAGTTTTATGCTCCATGATTATCATTCTTTTTGCCTTTTCTTCATTCTATTTTTTTTTAAGTTTACTTCTCTCCTTTCTAATTAATTTGCAAGTTTTCAATTTTCCAATATCCCAAAATGGATATTTTTTTCCTGTATCGCCTTAAGTTTAGTCACCACTAATTGCAGTGTAAGTAAATAGTTCTAAATTTTTCACATAGTCTATACAAACAGCTGCCCCTTTCAGTGGTGACTTGAAATTCAATTTATATGCTCTATGAAGAACTGTGAATTGCAGATTCGGACATAATGTTGAAGTGGTTATATATACATATGGATGAACCTCAAATTCTTTAGCCAAAATTGTGATTGAAAGAGTAATCTATTTTTTTAAACTGTTACTCTTATTTAGACCAAAGTAAATATCTGCCATAAAAAAAGTTTTCATTATTTGTATAGATATATTCACTGGGTTGCAAAATGTATAAAATATTTTATTTAGTAGTTTTTGAATTAAAAAATATTAAATCTGTTCCCATATGGTCACATGGAAACTGAAATGATTTATTTTTAAAAAATTCTTTTACAATTTCACTTGTTTGACTTATGCTGATTATTTCAGTCATCCACTAATTGTGATAAGAATAATGTTAATGTTCTAATATGTTTGGAATTTATAAAATATATAAATAAATCAAGTATTCATATGAAATATTAATTTTTAATTTTATTAATAAACTGAATATTTTGAATAAAGGTACAGATTGTTATATATTTGTAATTGTTATATATAATAGCATTCATGTATGAACTTTAAAGTTTGTAATAAAATATGTTATATAAATTCTGTATATTATGTTGCCAGTTCTTTTGCGTGAAATCACCATTAATTATACCTGGTTAAGCTTTGCTGTAATAAACCATAATTTATTTGAAATAAGCCCTATATTTTATATTTTTTTTAGGATTTGGAGGAACAAAGAGAAGATAAGGAGTAACAAACTGTCCTGTAACTTTCTACGTTTTAATGAAATTGTGCTCTTGTTGCGAATATAAAGTCTTAATCTGAAAGTGTGATAAATTAAGCAAGCTTTGAAAGTGCCTTTTAGAATGTGTTTTGGAGTGTTTCATGAACATTAGCATATCTACAAACTATTATTTGTATATATTTAACAGCCCATCAAAGATCATGCTTTTTTTAGTTATAATGGATTATATATTTTGTATCAATTATGCTTTTCACATTCAAACCAAATTACTGTTTGTTTTTATGTATTAATTTAATTAATTACTGTTTTGGTTTTATGTATTAAT
This sequence comes from Ryuthela nishihirai, assembly GCA_038380435.1. NCBI lineage: Eukaryota > Metazoa > Arthropoda > Arachnida > Araneae > Heptathelidae > Ryuthela > Ryuthela nishihirai. The sequence continues at coordinate 51,439,306 of JAWZYU010000019.1, read as the reverse complement.
GCTAAAAAATATTGTAAAAAGCCAATTCTTCCTTTATGTTATGACTTTTTTTAGTATTAAATTATTTAAAGCATAGCATATCACATTGAAAGTAAATAAAATCTTTATATTATAAATGAAACTTTTGTACCTGTTGTGTTTATAAATTACAATAAAAAATTTGCTTGTAAATTGTATAATGCATTATGGTGACATTGTGCATAAAATCTTATTAATTTAAATGTCTACACTTGAACAGTTGGTTTCATTGTGATTCAAAGTATGTTTGGTCATATTTTGAAGCATCATATATTAATATATTAAAAGTTTTGTTATTCAGTGTTAATTTTATTACAAATTTTAGCAAATAACATGATGTTCGGGGTTTTATTAAAAGCGGGGGTAGAAATGAATGTAAATATAGCAGTATTGCGGAAGCTAATAATTATTTGTATGTAATTCAAGGCAATTTTTTTGTGGTGTAGTTAAGTGAAACTCAGTCATACTTAGCTGTTGTTCACATTATTGCATTGTGCTTTCAATTCTATTTGCATGAAACTGATTGCGCACACTTATGTGTGCAGAGAAGTCTTTATATGTGACCTTTCACTTTACAAATGAACTTAAAAATTTTATGCTTAAAAATTTTATGCTTATTGTTCTTAAAAGTCATTGAAAAGAAAGGAGAACTTAATGTATTGCCATACAATTCTCTGGCCACCTTCATCATTGCCTTTCCCAGCAGTTGCTGTCATAGGATATACTGAGTGTATGCTTCCGGCTGTGAATGTCTTGAGGCGATTCTTCATTGGAGCATAATTTGTACCTTTTTTGTTCTTTCCACTCACATTAACTGGTTTTCATTCTTATATGCATTTCATGCATGACTACATCATCAGTGATTCTATTAGCAGTTAGGCCACGTCGACAGACACATACACTAAATTTGCTGCTCATTATCCAAATGTGCCATTCTGCCTTGGACAGTTTCATTTCTGGTTGTAGTCAGCAGTCTGCTAGAATCTGTTGCATTTATAAATTTCTTTTGTGCTCTGTCTTTACCTAGTAGAGGCTGAAATATTTCATCATTACAATTTTTTTCCATGTCTTTTCTGTTTGAAAAGATTGGATTATTGTGTAGGGTGGCAATAATTTAAATGTTAAAATCAATCCAAAGTGAATGCACAGTATTCCCTGTTAAGAAACATTAATTAATAGATTCTGAAAAAAATTAATCAAATGCAACGACTGAAAACGTTGCATCTCCTTGAGTATAGATGGCGCTGTCTCAGTCACGTCTCAAGAAGAAGATTTATAAGGCCATATTCTGCAAATATTCGTTGTCCGACGCGTGGTGCAATGGTTAGCGCGCTCTGGCATGAGTCTGGAGAGATGCGGGTTCGATTCCCGCCGTGGCGGCGATGAATTTTTTTTCAGAATCTATTAATTAATTTAAATGTTCTTGAAATTGGGCTAACTCGCTGTTGCAACAGCTCTGACTAATGCTATATTTATTCTGTATATCTCTTTTGTGTTCTTTTATTCTTAGAGCTGCCAATCGTTTAGTTTTTACATATTATGGCTTTAGCTCACTAGTTGCAGAATTTTTATTTTATATACTGCTCCAGATACTTTACCACATTAATTAGTTGACTGGTGGCTTTTATTGTGAAGATGTTCTTTATGACTGTGAGATTTTACTGTTTAGAATTTGCACTAAGGACTCTATAGAATACTTGTAGTGTAGTTTATTTCTAGTTGATTTTTCCTCTGTCCTGGTAGTGGTTGCATATCCCATATTTTTTCTTTTTGAGTTATACCTTAAGCGTGTTCAATCTTATTAAGGTATTTTCACACACAGCATGTACTGTGGCATGATATATTAATGTTCTTTCTTATAGGCATATTTAGTCATAGCATATTTATACTGTGCAGGAATGGTATATGTATTGCACCCTTATTTTGATTGAGAGGATGTTGTGAGTCTGCTGGTATAAATGTCATAGGTGTTTTTTTTTTAAATTATATACCATTGGTATGTTTTAATGCAGATGATGATCTCAGAATAGCAAAATATTTCCTTTTTTTTGTTTCTAATATAAATTGTGTAGTGGGATATATTCTGTTAAGAGAGATGCCTTTATTTCTTGTATATTTTGTTGCTCTTGGTAAATTAGTAGCACATCATCTATACACTGAAATGCCAGTTTATTAGGTACACCTAACCAGTAGTATGTTACACCTGTTTTTGGCCTTCAGAATGGCCCAAATTTGTTGGCGCATGGAGCTTACAAGATGCTGGATGTGTTGTGCAGGAATGTTGTACTATGTAGAAATGATTGTGTCGTGCAGTTGCTGCAAATTTGATAGCAGCACAGTCTCACTGCGACCTCATCACAAAGATGCTCAATAGGGTTTAGATCTGAGAACTGTGCAGGCCAATGATGCAAGGAATCATCGGCATGTTCCTGGAACCATTTAGTGTTGATTGTCTTGCAAGTAGGCTGTAACTCTGCGAGTAGTAGGTAGTAATGCTGAACGTGTCCATCTGAGTGAGGATAAACTAATCATGAAGGGATGAACTTTTTCAGCAATGATATTCAAATATGCTGTGACATTCAGTGGGTATCAGGGGACCTAATGTTCCAGTCCTCAGCAGTGTAGTGTAGATGTTCCTGTGCCCACTAGAGACGTGCTTTTGTGTTCTTCGCTGACAACATCAGCACCTGACATGGTCAGCAGTTGTAGCTCATTTGCAACAAATTCTAATATATGGTGCATTTGGAGATGGCCTTCCACACACCAATGTTTAATTCTGCTGTGATATGCTTCTGTTCACTTGCACGATTCTCACCAGGCTCCTTTGACCCCTCTGATCCACAAGTTTTTTTGTCCACAGGATTGTAGATCACTGATAGTTTTTCGCTTTTTGCACCATTCTCAGTAAACCCTTGAAAAGTTATGTGTGAAAAGCCCAGAAGTATGGCTGTTTGGGACGTGCTGGAACTGGCACCAACTATCATGCCATGTTCAAAGTCGCACAGGTCATTTGTTTTACATATTTTGATGCTCAGTCCAACTAACTGATACTCGAAGAGCTAGTCTGATTTATACTGCATACCGTGGTCACGATGTATTATGTTTTGGAATGAACCATTTATGTGACAAGGGTGTGGTGTATCTAATAAACTGACATCTCAGTGTAATAATGCCTGTAATATGTTAGATATTTAAAAAAAAAATTCCTAAACATAAATTTTGACTTATGAAAAGACTTTATAATAATGTTTAAATAATAAATTACTATTTAATATATAATTTATTCTCTGAACTCGCTAGAGTTCATTAAGATACGAAAAATTCTGTTTTTCAGTCTAAGTGCATTTGTTATGAAAATAACACTGAATACATCAGTGTAAATAATAAGGCTTACCTGATACAATGGCTATTAAACCTGACTACAAACCAGTGTGCAGGTACATTTTTTTTTTCTTGTTGTATTAGAATCCGTGGCAAACCTGATAGATTTGGATTATCTCTGCTCTATGTGTTGAAAAGCACTGCAGCTTCCTTTTAAAAAAATTATCTACTTTTAAAAAAGAGCTAAGATCTACCTAATTCATTATAACTGTCTAAATGTTAGTTATAACGCATACATCAGTATATGCAGATCTTTTTTTTGTGTGTAGGACTAAATTACATAGTCTGGTTGGACCTCTATAACCCATTGCTGCTTGATGATTATGGATGGATGGATGGACAGCCAATAAAACTGACTGCATTAATAGACTGTTATATAAATGTGCATTTACAGATCAAAAAACAGCTATCTTGTATATTTAGTAAGTAGGGGGGAGACAAATGGGAAAGGGCATATTTTTAATTTGAGTTATTGTAGATTTGGGAAGTATTTACTTCCCCCACTTCTCGTATGGGGCGGGGGTGGCTCAGTCGGTAGCGTGCCAGGCTCGTAATCTGTAGTTCCCAGGTTCGAGTCCCAGCTGGGTCAGCGTTGAGATTTATCTCCGCAAAATTTCCCCACCCTGCCCACGGTCAGTAGGGGACACCGATGGGCTTGAAAAGGCCGCTGTCCGTTGGATGGGACGTTAAGCCGTGACCCCATGTGCGGGAGAGCCATACCCTGTGCACGTTAAAGAACACGCTGGATGGTCTTGATGGGAGACTACCATCTGTCTCCCAACAGCTGTTCCAGTGGGTCCCCTCCCCCAACCTTCTCTGAGTCTTCGGGGTCCTTGTGGCCTGGCCATTTAGCCCATGGTGTGCAAAAAAGTGCCGCTCAGAGGTAAAACAATCCAATCCACTTCTCATATCTATCTGTTTAGGGAATGAAAAGAAATAATGGATCAATATTAAGGGCACAGCAGGACTTCCATTCATCTTTTTATTTAACCGATGGTGTCCTGTAACCAAGTGGTTAATGTGCTTGGCTGCTGATCAAGGAGGTCTGGGTTCAAGCCATGTATAAGGCATGGATATTTGTATTGTTTTTCTGCTGAAGTCCTCCATCACAGATCTACTACTATGGCATATTAAACTGGCCTGTCTGATCTCTGTGGAAAGTAGCTGCTTGAGGGGTAGTTTTATTTTCCCTATACACAGACTTTTGTTTTATATCTAATTTAGCAGAGTGCATCCTGAAGTTTTGGCTCACAGAATAAGGTTTTTACAATCCATCCTCCCCTTGAGAATGCTAGTAAGAGTAATGGAGGCAAAAAAATTATAAAACTTGTGCATACTTTTTTAAGGCCTCTAAAATGGAGGGCAAAATATTAAACTACAATGAAAATCTAGCCTCTCTTTTTAATTTTTTTGTAGATGCCTGCATAGAAACAAGTAAAAAATCTCAAATAGCCAAAAGTTACAGCAGTTCAATTAGACAGTTTAGTTCTCCAAACCGCATCTATACCAAATAATAACTTCTGCATTTAGCACTGTAGGACAATATTAATAAAATCCTATTTGACATTGTCCAGCTTCTAGTAATACTGTACATAACTCTGTATGATAATCTTTAGTTGTCTCTGTGTGCAATATGGCTGAATCAAGGCAATTTCTCCATACAAGATTCTGTTTTAACCCTTCAGTGGTCACATGAGACATAAATTACACTGCATAATGTTAAAACTGTGTTCTAGTTTTTCCCCCCAAATGTAGAAAACACTCACTATTCAGTACCTTCTTTGAATTAGTTTAGTTACTGGCCATCAGCCTGAGTTGGTTGTAATATACACCACATATAAACACCGAAGCTTTAAAGGTGCTTGGTAACTCGCATCTATCCACTTAGTGAAATCAACTACTAATATCCAAAGTACTACTTAATGCCTGAAGTTTACTGTTATTTTACTGTAAAGGATACAATTTTCATTTAATTTACATAGCAAACTTTAGAAATGATTAACTGTTTATGATTTGGTAGAAGTATTTTTCAGAACCATTTCTAAAGCTTTCGTAATGGGCGTAACTTTAGTCTATGAACCAATAATCTCGCATTCCAAAAAAAAAAGTGTCCCCCTACTAAATTGATTTTGAGCATAATAATGGCACATGCTGTTATAAACGTTTTAAATAGCCTTTGCTCTAGTGCACAGGTTCCCAAACTTATTTGTCCTACCGCCCCCTTTTCAGAAAAAAATTTACTTAGCGCTCTCCCAGGAAATCTACCTTCTTTAAGCGAACAAACAGAAAGATGCAGTGACAAATTTGCGTTCTACCTACGTCCTACAACATAGTAAAGAAAGATGTAAATAAGACACCTTGAAGCTTGAAATTATAAAATTATTTATTAAAATAACCATAGTAACATTCGCATTACACACAGAAAATTAAGATAACGAAGGATAATTTTATGTGTTTATTTGGAAAATAGAGTAATCACTACGACTTTTAACTCTGTTACACAACAAATGAAACATGTACGAACGGTTTTTCAAAATTTTTTTACCTTCTTTCTTTATACTTCCATCGACCCCCAATTGCACCCGAGGCTACTACCGACCCCTTGGATCATTTCAGCGCCCTCCAGGGAGCTGTATCGCCCACTTTGGGAAATATTGCTCTAATAGTAGAAATATAATAGTGTAATAAAACCAACCCTTTCTTAAGAGAAGGCAATGCATAGACACCTCTGAAATTTATACCTGTTTGCTTAATATTATGGGGGGCGGGGGGGGGGGGGGGGCTCTTAATCTGTAGTTCCCAGGTTCGAGTCCCAACTGGATCAGCGTTGAGATTTATCTCCGCAAAATTCCCCGCCCTGCCCACGGTCAGTAGGGGACACCCGATGGGATTGGAAAGGCCGTCGTCCGTCGGATGGGGCATTAAGCCGTGATCCCTTGTGCGGGAGAGCCTGTGCACGTTGAACACGCTGGATGGCCTTGACGGGAGACTACCATCTGTCTCCCAACCGCTGTTACAGTGGGTCCCCTTCCAAAACATTCTCTGAGCTTTCGGGGTCCCTATGACCTGGCCATTTAACCCATTGTGTGCAAAAAAAAGTGCCGTTCAGAGGTAACCCAACCCACCCAAATTTTATGTCAATAAGAATTGCTGAAAACTGCGATTTTGAAAGAAGTTGCTGTGGAAGGGGAATAAAATATGCCTCCTTTTCCTCTGTTCTCCGGCCGTTATGCCTAAAACGAGATTCAAAAGCATTCGCAATTTTGATTCCTTTGATAGTTATACCTATGTGAGCTAAAATTCTCAATAATTACTATTAGAAACATTTAGGCTTACTATAAAAGATCCAAGTTTCATTTAATTTTCGTAGCAAATTTTAGAAGTGATAAACTTTATGGTTTGGTTGAAAGTATTCTTCAAAAATTCCGACTTCCCCCTAGGTACATCCCCGAGTATGAACTATTATGCGGATTGCATGACACGTTTCGAAAAAATCGTAACAATGCTCCGCGTGCCATTGGCAACAATACAACCCCCATTAGCACTCGATGTGTGCTAATTGTATGTTAATTTTCGCATTTAAAACTGCATACAAAATCATCAATGTTTCACTTTATTTGTATAATTACACAAAACTGAATGTTTTTTGTTGTAATACTTTCTTGAATACACAAAAATTTTAGATGATATATTTGAAATTATGCAAACTACATACATCCGTAATTAATCTGGATAATCGAGTTATTACCTTTTTTTATCGAGTGTATATCTTTAACAGAACAGAATTAAAAATTCCTGACCCCAACTAGAACAGAACACGATTTAGGGCCTGGAATATTCCCCTCCCATTTTTATTGCTTAGCCAAAGAAATATTGCGTTACCCCCCCCCCCAAAAAAAAAAAAAAAAAAAAAAACGCAATGTCGAAAAGTCAGTGTTCTGTACCTTCATAAAAAAAAATTGTTTTCTTTTTAATTTTGAAACAAGCATACATATAGAAATATGCATACAGGTAATTTTTTTAGTCAAACAGGCCTATCTTTCCATTTAAAGCAGGCATGTCAAACACGCGGCCCGCCGGGAACTGTTCTGCGGCCCGCCAAGATTGATAACCAATACGTTTAACTTTTGACAACACCGGATTCTTTAATTAAAATTATAAGTACGTACACGGTACATGAATTAAATAAACGAATTTCGGAAAACATTTTCATTTATATATAAAGGAAACTATTGCTCATACAGCCGTCCCGTGGCCGAGTGGTTAGCGCGCTTGGCTACTGATCTACGGGACTCTGGGTTCGAGCCCCGGGTAAGGCACGGCTGTTTGTGTCGTTTTTCTGCTGAGGTCCTGCCATCCTCTCAAACCTTCTACTGTGGCATATAAACTGACAGGCTCCTGTCAGACCTCTGTGGCAAGCAGCTGCTTGAGGGGGTATTATTATTTATTACGCATAAATGTATATGTCGGCGCCCATCGTAGAATTCCGAACAACTATTTTCTACTTAGAAAATAAAACTGCGGAAAGATCAAGATTAACAGACAAGCATGTGCAAACAGTTTTAAAAATAACTACAGCTCAACAAATTCAACCAAATTTTGAAGATTTGTTTAATGAAAAACGTTGCCAAGTTTCTTCAAAAAAAAAGATATTTTATTTAAATGTTAAATTGAAAAAAAGAAACTTTCTTACATATGTATTTTTTAATATGTTTATATTCTGTGTATTATTATTTTGTATGTATTGATTTGTTTATAATAAAAGCTATGCTTCATTTTTATTTCCATTTGTTTTTTTTGTTTTGCGGCCCGCGATTTAATATATATAATACTTAATATGGCCCTCGGTGGTTAACGAGTTTAACATGCCTGATTTAAAGTTTTGCACGGTAAATCTGTTTTTTTTTATAATGAAGTGCGAATTTAAAAATATTTTACTGAATTTTGAAATCTGCGTTTTTCTCCATGAAAATGTGTACGGTGATAAATCACCATGCTTTATTTCAATACCTCTGAAATGGGTATTAAGGGAAAATGTAATGTCCATTGCGTCGGTCCATAACTGTTACAAGTATCCGAGTCTTGGTTTCCATCATTAGAAACGTACAATGAATGAATTCAGTATAGAAATTTGTACAATTTTACATTTACGAAGTGGAAAGTAGTGGGTATTCTCCATTCGTGCTGGTTTAAGAAATTTAAAGGTAACGAGTGACACCAGCCTCGAAAGTAAGCAGCAGTTGGGATGGCCAATAACGGTAGATCGCAACATTTTATGTCACACAGTTGAAGCTGATCAATCGTAAAGCATTTGCAGGCCTTCGTCTGAATTTTTTCCCCCCAATTTTTGGTTACCATTTATAGCCAGTGATCGCTTTATATCCCAGTCTGAAAACAGACTTTTGTGACATATTTAGAACTGATTTGTTTTCACTGAGGGACAATCGCAATATATATGTAACAGTCTCAACTCGTATTCTGGCAATCGCATTGTCACCACAAGCCAACGCGATATCACTGAGGCTCCGATGCAGCTTCATTCGAGCTTGCTTTGGTTGCTCACAAGGTCTTACCAATGCTGCAGCAGCTGCCGCACTATAAGATAGGAATACACACAGACTCGAGAACATAGAAGCCCTATACTATAGGTAGAGGTTGGCCATCTCAAAATTGGACGCCATGTTTTGTCGTCATTCGGATTGTTTGGGGTGCAAAGCTGAATGGTATTGCACGAATACTTAGGGATTCCGGAAAAATGTAGGCTAATATTTGATACAGATTTCAGAGCTCACGATAGGGAGCACTTTAGAAAACGGCTAAAAGGAAAAATGATTTTTTTAGGGCTTTTTAAGGTAATTTTGCTTTGTTTTCTGTCCGTCTGTAGATACCGAACTTTTTTTATGCAAATAAAAAATTCTTTTTGTATTGAATAAATAAAATAACTCCCCCTCAAGTAGCTGCTTGCCACAGAGGTCTGACAGGAGCCTGTCAGTTTATATGCCACATTAGAAGATCTGAGAGGATGGCAGAGACCTCAGCAGAAAAACAATACGAACATCCATGCCTTATCCGGGGCTCGATCCCAGGTCTCATATCAGTAGCCAAGCGCGCTAACCACTCGGCCATGGGATATATACCGACTGATATATCCCATGGCTTAATTATAATCAAATATTACAATCTGCGTTTTTCGAATCTCCCTCTAACGGTGGAAAATTTTGAAAATTACAAAATATCAAACGAATATTCCAAACGATGTAGTTATGTTAAAAGTTTGAAATTTTGGTGTTGAAATGTGAAGTTACCATTGGCTACAATCATTAAACACATGGGGAGGAGGGGTGAATGCAACTTTTTTGTAACATAATTGTGTGTTTTTAGAGAGAGAAATTCTTTTCGGTTTGGACAGGCATTGATGAAAAATTTCAATTTGCATTTTCTGAGGAGGCGGGGGTGGCTCAGTCGGTAGCGCGCCAGGTTCGTAATCTGTAGTTCCCAGGTTCGAGTCCCAGCTAGGTCAGTGTTGAGATTTATCTCCGCAAAATTCTCCGCCCTGCCCACGGTCAGTAGGGGACACCCGGTGGGCTTGAAAAGGCCGCCGTCCATCGGATGGGACGTTAAGCCGTGGTCCCGTGTGCGGAAGAGTCATATCCTGTGCACGTTAAAGAACACGCTGGATGGCCTTGACGGGAAGCTACCATCTGTCTCTCAACAGCTGTTCCAGTGGGTCCCCTCCCCCAACCTTCTCTGAGCCTTCGGGGTCCATGTGACCTGGCCATTTAGCCTATGGTGTGCAAAAAAGTGCCGCTCAGAGGTAAAACAACCCAACCCAACGCATTTTCTGAGTCCTCTAACGGTGGAAAAAAATTCCAAAATCTAAAATGAATATTGAAAACTATGCAGTTATGCTAGAAATTTCAAATTTTGGTTGTGGAATAAAAGTTGGAACCAAAGTAGATGGTCTTGAAGATTCCATTGACAACAATGAGTTGACTCCCACGCCTTCGGTAGGTAAGAAACAGAACGGTTTTGTTTTAAGAGATAATTGAAAATCTTTTTTTTTAGTTGGTACTAACGAAATATAATTCGCATTTTCTAAGCTAATTTTAATTTATATCATTAGAATCACTAAATATCCAATTGGCGAAACTTTTAACAAATGTTCCAAGCTATCTCTTTATGGTGGAAATTTCGGCGGTACCGTTCTGTTTTGATAGAAATTCCACTGACAGCAATGATCTGCCCATTATTTTCAGAGGAGTGAGAGAAAAGCAATTTTTTTTAATTTGAGAGCTAAAAGAATTATTATGTATGAAAGTATGCTAAAAAATATACATATGCTGAAAAGTATGCTAAATAAATGTTAATTTCTTATATGTGATAGCTCTTGAAGCCGTCCCATGGCCGAGTGGTTAGCGCGCTTAGCTACTGATCTAAGGGACCTGGGTTCGAGTTCCTGGTAAGGCATGGATGTATGTGTGGTTTTTCTGCTGAGGTCCTGTCATCCTCTCACACCTACTGTGGCATATAAACTGACAGGCTCCTGTCAGACCTCTGTAACAAGCAGCTGCTTGAGGGGATATTTTTTTTAATAGTTCTTGGTTTAATATATGCATATGTATGTCATTCTAACGTTTGTTCTGGGAACCAGTCTCATGCAGGCTGTAGGGAAGGAAGTTGGCCACTAATGTTGTACTCCTTCCAAACTACACAGGGGTGGTTGCAACAGTAACACAACCCACCCCACCTGTGACAGAGTTGAGAATCTAGACTGATAATGAGCTTCTAAATTGAACTATTTTCATTCCCATGCTTGGGGTGGTCAGAAAAGTTTTGGGGAGGGGCTAATTGAATAAAATGGTGATGGAATGGAAAAAAGTCCAGATATGCGGAATATCGTTTATTTACCGTTGGTAAAAATATCGTGGAAATGAGTATACATAAAGGGACAAAATCAGTTGCAAGCATCTACTTGAACGTGATAGGTGGTGTGTGGATTCCAGACAAACCGCATGGAAGCATGCACAGTGAACAATGTGTGGAATGCTGAAGTTTAAATTTGACTATCAGGTACGATGATGATTGAGTTTCTGGACCATGGTGACGCCATCAACTCGCAACTGTATTTCGAAATTATGGACATTTATAGCGCCTAGTAGTCAGCCATCTATTGGCAAGTTGCTTGATTCCCCTTCAATACCATGTTTGGTCCTTATAGGTGAAAAATTCCCGAATCTTTTTTGACCGTCTGTGCTATAGTAATGCACGTTTGGCTACTGATCTGTGGGACCTGGGTTCGAGCCCCGGGTAAGGCATGGTTGTATGTATTGTTTTTCCGCTGAGGTCCTGCCATCCTCACAGACCTTCTAGTATGGCATATAAACTGACAGGCCCCTGTCAGACCTCTAGTGGCAAGCAGCTGCTTGAGGGGGCATTTTTTTTTAAGACAAAGCAATAAAATCGAAGCTGCTGGGACTTTTGGTAAGAAAGGTTTCATTACATGAAAGCTCCAATTCCATAGTACCCAAGCAAAATCGTAACACAGATATGGTTGGAAATGCTGGAACATCCTCCCTAGACCTGGTATCGTCTCTATGAGATTTTTCGCATTTCTGGACCTTTAAATAAAATGCCATGAAAAGAAAAGTTGAAATCGGAGAAAGAGGTGCAGTATAGTGTCACAGACCTCTTATATGAGCCTAAGTCGTTCTAAGAAGTTATCACGTTACTTTGGAATAAATGTCTCAATAGACATTGCGAATTTGAACAGATGAATAAAAGATTTACGATTTATATCCGACTTGTCCACTTTTCGTTTGAACGATACATATATAATTAACTACACATGTATAATATATATGTACTAGAACTATTAACTGTTGTAAATATGACACAATGGCTTAAAAGCAACTAAATACGCACAAAACGTCTTAAATCAACCTTCTAAATTTTTTACCGTTTTGAATTCTAGGGGGAGACAAGAGTAATCTCCCTAGTTATGCAAGAGGATCTAGTTACTACTACGAGGGCAGGTCTCGGTCTAGGTAGCCTTGTGTTGGCTCAGTTGGTAGCATGTGCACGTTAAAGAATGCAGTTATTGGTCTTGGTGATAGGCTGCCATCTGTCTCTTAACAACATCCAGCGGGTCCCCCCTCCCCAAACTTCTCTGAGCCTTTGAGGTCCTTGTGACTTGTCAATTTAGCCCATGGTGTATAAAAATGTGTCGCTCAGCAGCAAAAATATCGAATGCGGATACCACGTTCATGCCCAGCAGAAGCTGCCTAGACAATAGCTATGGAACTTTTTTCTGTTCCAAAAACAGGATATTGGCGTAATAAAAGGGGTATTTATAAGCTAGTTTCAGGATGAAAAAAGGTGATTGAATCAAATGGAACCTAAATGAAACCTACTTCGCTGAATAAAATTGTTTTAATACGAATTATGCTCGTTTTTTACAAGTACCAAAAAACGGCAAAAACTTTTGTGGTAATTAACCTGATAATTAACAATTTAGCACTATATAAAATTACTGCTATTTGGAATCCGAAAAGTGCCCTGTTCCAACAAGATAATGCAACATGTCACCAGTCTTTGGTTGCTAGGAGGTAGATCGAGGAACAATCCATGGACTTTACCACCATGAATTGGCTCCCACAGTCCCCCGATATGAACCCCTTAGAGCATCTGTCGAACACAATGGAAACAAGCTTATGATCCATGAATCTAGCACCATCCAATGCAACACAATTATGGTCTACACTGCGGGATGTGTGGGTGGCCATCCCTGCAGATCGGTGCCAGCAACTCGTTGACTCCATGCCTCGACGTGTGGCTGTACTGCTGAGGGCTCGAAGAGGACCAACCCATTATTATGCACGTATCCCATGGCTTTTGGCCTATCAGTGTAATTAGTGGAAGAGGAAGATGTTGCGGAAATTTTTAGGTAGTGATCACTGTCATATTGCTAAATAATACCTGTGATATATGAGTTACACTTTCACAATTAGGTATATTCATTTGTTATTCTTTTATAGTTTTTTGGTACTTCTAATTTTTAAAAGGAATTCGAACTGATAAATACAATAATATTGTAATCCTTTGCTGTTTATATGTTTAAAAGGAATTCGAACTGATAAATACAATAATATTATAATCCTTTGCTGTTTATATGTTGTACTAAATAATCAAACACTCTTAAAATTATTTTTAATTTCAAATATAAAAATAGCTTTTAATTTATAAAATATTTGTTCTTGGGTTTAACAACTTAACCCACTATTGGAGAACGTCCAACAACTGGTATTACATGACAATTGCAACAGCAACAATATTCAAATGTGTCGAAGAAAGTTCCCAAGTTGGGATTTGCAGGATCCCAGGTAAGCAGAGCATGATGGCATTTCTTTGCTTCACAGTTCGTTGGGTGTCTTGTCGAAGAGTAGTCCAAGGAATTGCACAACTGCGTTGGAATGCTATAATAGGAAAATCATATGGAATTAATATGGGAACTTTAAAAATAGAGACAACAGAAGAAACAACTAAAAAAGTTAAGTCAACGATCAGAAATGATAATGTGTGGAAAAAGTAATTTTTCGTTCAGAGTAGCAAGATTTAAAATTGTAACGTTGATTTCATCGTATGAAGTTCAACTAAATTTGGGTGAGAGTTGGCTGAGTCAGTAGCACACCAGGCTCGTAATCTATAGTTCCCAGGGTTGAACTCCAGCAGTACCTGCATTGAGATTTATATCATCTAACTGTCCTCAGTGAGAAAGGGCACACCATGGGCTTGCAGAAAGGCTACCATCCATTGTGCAATATAATCAATGTCACTGTCTACATTAAAGAACACAGGCTTTTGTCTCATGACAGCTACCCAGTGGATCTTCCCCAATCTTCTGAACCGTTGGAATTCTTTTGACCTGATCATTTAGCCCCATTGTGTGCAAAAAACGTGTGCTCACAGGTGAATCTCCTCAAGGCCATTCAATGCATTCTTTACCATGCACAGAGTGAAAGAACAAGAATTACCACAGGATCAACGCAAACAACACAGTCGGGACTCAAACTTGGGAATTCCAGAACGAGCCTGGTTGTAGCCTCCATCAGGACCATTCAGCATGTTCTTTGACGTGCATAGAGTATGACTAACCAGCACACAGTACACAGCTTTGCATCCCATTTGATGGACAGCTACTTAATCATTTCCAAGCCCATTGATGTCCCCTTTCTGACCAAGGGCAGGGTAGGGTGTTAGTGGAAATAAATCTCAATGCTCTCCCATGTGGGACTCGAACCTGGGAATTACAGATTACAAGCCTGGTGCACTACCGACTGAGCCGATCCCCACCACAATAGGTCTCTGTATGTGTATAGATCTTTTAGATATATAGTACAGGTTTCAATAGAATTTCCCTTAATTTTTAATTAATATTTAAAAAATATAATTCTACTGATTTGAAAGAAGTCTGAACAGCATCATATTGCATTGAATATACTTTTTTATGTTGAGTTTTTTTAATTTTATAAACCACCTAAAAATTACTCTTTGGTGTAAGGAATAACCTTGCTACAATGCTTATGATCCCGATGAGCCTGGTCGTGGATTAGTTAGGACTTTTGGAAGTTTTACTTCTCTAGTCTAAATGTTTCTGATAGTAATCATTATTGAAAATTCTAGCTCACATAGGTATAATTATCAAAGGAAATAAAACTGCGAACACTTCTGATTCACGTTTTGAGCATAACTGTTCGAAAATCGAGGAATAGGCTGCATCTTCTATTCCCCCTACTTCCTCCTCTTAGTAATAAGTAAAATAAGTTTTCTCCTCTACAGCCACTTCTTTGAAAACTTTTTGCCGACATCCATGATTTTCTATACTCTTTTTTCGCGAAATCTAACCCCGATCTAGGTTTTAAAAATAAGATACTAATTGTAAGTTATCCTCAAAAGTTGAGTTAGCTTTTCCTGTAGACAGTTGTGTATCCAAGTACCACCCACTCTTTGAGAGCTTCAATACCATATATTTTCTAAGGCAGTCCCGAAAATTCACATAATTGTTTCCAAAACCTTCACTATCATACTTGTGCATGTCACTCCCAGGGCCTGATTTCCCATAAGTCACGTTAAGCACTTACCTAGGAGCTCCATTATCATTTGGGCGCCAGCATTTAAGTCTTATATTTGCTTAGTTAAGTAGCAGCAAAACTGTGTCCTTTTCAATTCTTATAAGGAAAGAAAAACTAGTTACACATATCCTTGATACAAATAACTACTGGCAAAAAATTCTTTCAAAGTTAAGAAATTTTGAATTTAGTTTTCCATTCGCGACATAGAAATGTACGCAAACTATTGATTATTTATTGAAATTTCTTCATTCCCAGAGCAAAAAAAAGTGAGGAAGAAAACTATTTAAATATTAAAATGAATAGTTTTATTTCTAAATATTACTGCATATTGAATATTATAAATTATACGCTCTGTATAATATTAATTTATTACATTAATTTTTATAGCATTTGATAACAAAATTGTAATTGCTTATTATTAAAATTCCTACATCCGTTTCGATTACATTATCTCTTTTAGTTGGCTGGGTAAATTAAAAAAAAATACCAATCAACAGGGCGCATTATTACTGACAGGTGTACAGTCGCTCAAAAAAGTATCCGAACGCTATGGTTGATTTACAGAATTCAGAAAAAATATCTGGCAACGATTTTTTTAGAAATTATTGATCTGGCAACCTTCGTGTACACTACACGAAGGTTGACAAATCACTAATTAAAAAAAATCGTTGCCAGATATTTTTTTCTGAATTCTGTAATCAACCACAGCGTTCGGATACTTTTTTGAGCGACTGTACCTACGGTCGCGTGACCTGGAAATCCTGCTCGTTCCCAGGCCATATTATCCAGTAGGCACTGTGCCTAGAGCTATGAAAAATATGCTTACCATGTTCTTTTTCTTTGCATGATAAAAACTGTAACAAAGATCTTGAATGAATAGTAATCAAATCAGCTGTTAACGCCTGTTGTTAAGATTAATTAATTTTGATCACCCATAAAAATGCATCGACAAAGGGTCTAATCAGTGGTGGTTGTAAGGAGGGGGCAAACCCCTGATGCCTTCAGTACTCTATATGAAGGCAAATATAAGAACATATAAAGAATTTTGTACTCCAGAAATGACACTTTTCGCTACAAAATCCTTCGTATATCCTAAATGGTCCCCTAAAAGATTCAGACTTATGACCTCCCCTGGGCCTAATAGGACCTTAACCCTTTCGCTACCGTACCGGCCCGTCGGCCTGGAGAAGGTAGGTTGAACGGGTGAACTCTTCCTCCCCTCTTTGTGCATCTCCCGCTCAGAGGGTTCAAACGACCATCAATTAACGTTTAAATGACAAACTGCCTGCATCCCTCCAGGCAACAGGGGGACTCTAAAGGTAACCAGGCAACAGGAGTCGACTGCAGAATGTGGTGTGTTTATTTCCTTTTTGAAACTTGTATTTCAGCAAAAAGCAAAGGAAACATGGAATAATTCTTTTCGATTTGAAGGGGAGATCAAAAAGTCTTAGAACTGAATAATAAATTCATGCATTAATAGTTTCTCAACAGAAAGTAGAAACAGTTGAAATATTAAATGTTTGATCAAGAGGGAATCAAATTCACAACTCTACAATTTCTTAAAAGCGCTTTTTATAGAAAAATGTGATTATTGGCAATCATATTTGAAGATCTGACTGCGGTCTGTCTAAATACCTGCTTTTGATATTTTTAATATTTAATGAGTTATAGAATCTGGAATATTTAACATTTACTTACCTTGTTAACAAAAAATCATTCAAAATTCATATACTGTTCAATCATTAGATCTTCTACTGTGGCATATAAACTGACAGGCTCCTGTCAGACCTCTGTGGCAAGCAGCTGCTTGAGGGGGTATTATTTTTTACAGAATGTTTCTTTTTCATTTTAATATGTTGCAATAATTTTTCAGGTTTTAATTGAGTACATTTTCCAGCTTACAAAATTATTTGGATACTGAACAATTATTTGTGAATAATTCTACATTTAAAGAGATTTGATAGAGACCTCAAGTATAACTATAGTCATATTTTGTCCATATTAATATTACTTAAGATGTTACTGATATCTGAATATGACTCCATATTCAAATAACATGAAACGTTTTTTCTGTTCAGTACTCTACGTATAGATATAACGTTTAGACAACAATATAAAAGAATTTCCACATTTTATTAACAGAATGCTAACTTTTGAAGCTTTCTAACTTGAAATATTAAACTTTATGGTAAAATGCTACAACAAAACAAAAAGATCTACATTTAGTGGAGCTAATTCTTAAAATTCAATAATATTCTCTTATTATTTAAGGAGTTTCGTATGCTGGAATATTTAACAGAAACAATGCGTATGGAACTTATACATATATACACTGCACGATATTGAAATTGCCCTAACCAGAAGGAGTGAGGGAATAGGGGTGAAATGTAGCACACACATAGCAATATATATTGGCATACCATGATCTAATTTGCAACCACTTACAGTGGTTAGAAGATGAGATCATGTAACACAATGTGACTGCCTCAGTAGGTGGTTGCACGCCGTGAACGGCAATACAGGCAGCAATACGGCGTGGCATGGAGTCATACAGTCGACGGATATGGTCCTGAGGAATTGCACAGCAAGCAGCGTTGACTTGCTCCCATAATTCATGGAGATTTTGCGCCAGCCGCTGAGAGGTTTGCAAACGTCGTCCAATGTGGTCCCACAGATTTTCTCTTGGGGATATATCTGGAGATCGTGTTGTCCACGGTAATACTTGAACATGTTGTAAACATTGTCTGGAGATCGTAGCAGTGTACACAGGCTTTGTCATGCTGGAAAATGGGCTGCTGCCTGCCTCCCAAGAACGGTAAAAAAACGGGCTGCTGCATGCTCCCAGGAACGATAACAAAACGGCCTGCAGAACCGTGATAACATATCGTGCAGCTGTCAGTGTTCCCGTGATGCAGATAAGAGGTGACCTGCTGTCATATCCAACAGCATCCCATGCCATTATGTCTGGCTGACGGGTGGTGTGCCAGTCACGAACAAAAGCTGGATCCATCCTCTTGTCATACATGGACCCATCGATAGTCAGCTCCCAGACAAAAATGGGATTCTTCACTAAACACAACAGTGTTCAATTCATGGCCCAGTTCGCACGACTTTGACACCAAGCCAGACGAGCGCTGCAATGGTTTACAGTCAATGGCAGTGGACGTAATGGTTGCCCAGAGCACAGGTGTGCCTCATGTAACCTTCGGTTTACCATTCAGGTGGTTGTGGGAACATCCATGGTTGCTGACACAGTCCGTCGAATATCGCCTGCAATGCTCTGGGGTGACGAACGAGCATGTCGAACAATGTGCCTATCAAGCAGGGCTGACGTCTGTCGGATGGTACCACTCCCTCTGTGACACATGCTAGAAACTTCATTTCGCCACTGTTGCCAACGGCATTCAACAGTTCGTGCATCCCGATGAACATGGACAGCGACACAACCTGTAGTCCATCCAGCTTCACATAGGCTTATAATTCATCTCTCTCAAACGCATCTAAATGTTAATAAACATGACGATGGCGTGTACCAGGCATTTTCGGCCTTCGCTGAACAATTTCTAAGCAGAATTCTAATCTCAACCGTTCCAGCACCGAATCTCAACCTTTCGCACAACTTCCACCTGCATAAACACAATACCATCCCTGTTTCTTCTTGCACCTTTTCTCTTGAGCCACACACGTCATTGGTTCTGGATTATCACCATTTGCACATCTCAACTGCTCACACCCACCCTTCTATTTGCATGTTTGTACATGTTCTTCTGGGTGGGGCACTTTCAATGTCGAGCAGTGTATATGCATACGCATATCTAGAAATTAAAATAACTCCCAATCGATATATGTGATATTACAAAACGTTTTCCGACATTTGCATGTTATGCGAATGGAGAGTCATATTCAGAGATCCCTAAATGTAAAAATAATATTTTTTCTGGAAAATGTTACTGAGTATAAATTAAGGATCTTATTCAAACCTCTCTAATGCTCAATTTTCAGCAATATTCTTTTGATATTTAAAGAGTTTTGGAGCCCAAAGCTTTTAAAATCAGCGTCACCGAACATAACAATTTACTTCCAAAAGCCCATTAAAACACAAATTATATTTGTTAGAACAAGCCGCTTACTGAAATAAATGCAAATTTAGATGTTGGTGTAATGATTCTTGCAGTTAATTAATTATCAGTCCAGTAATTAATATTCAGCGGATCTCCTTCCCTTGCCCCGAGAAGGTTAGAGGAGGGGACCCACTGGATAGTTCGGAGATAGAACGTAGTCTCCTGTCAAGGCCATCCAGCGTGTTCTTTAACGTGCAGAGGGTAAGATTACCTTCATACGAAAATTTTTAGAACGAATTTAAGAGCAGAGTTTGCTGTTAAACGTATCCAACTTAATAACTGTAAAAATTTGAGGAAAATTGTTGAAATCGAGAATTAGAAAGATTTGAGGAAATCAATTTATCTCGAGTGACGTTTTCCCGTAAAAAAAAATCATTTTCAAATTTAGGGAGCTCTGAATGTTACTTTCTATTCACATAATAATATGGAAGTGTCAGGAAAACGTTTTGGAGCATAGAATACTTTTATTTTAGTTACGTTGGCCGGGGGGGGGGGGGGGGGTGTTGAGTCGGTAGCGCACCAAGCTCCTAATCGTCAGTTCCCGGTTCGACCTCTACCTTGGTCAAGCGTTGAGATTTACAGCCTCGAAACTCTCCTCCCTTTCCTGGTCAGTAGCGGACACCAATAGTCAAAGAAAGGCAGCCGTCCGTCGGATGGGACGTTAAGCCATGGCATCGCATGCGGGAGATCCATACCTTGTGCACGTGAAACAACACACTGGATGGTCATGACGGGAGGCTTCCACCTGCCTCCTAACAGCTGTTTAGTGCACGCCCTTCCCCCAACCTTCCCTGAGCCTTTAGGGTCCTTGTGACCTGGCTGTTTAGCTCATTGTGTGCAAAAAAGTGTCGATCAGAAATGGGTGCTCGATAATATGAGTTGAGTCCCGTGATTCCAGCGACAGGCATTGCCCTTCTGATATTAGTTAGTAAAACCCAGAGGTTAAAAGCTCTCACTAGTTGGAAGAAACGGTTGGTTTGATCTTATTACAACTGAGCGCCACTTTTTTTTTGCACGCGATGGGCTAAATGGGGGGACCCATTGGAACAGCTGTTTTGGGAGACAGATGGTAACCCCCGTCATGGCCAGCCACAGATGGGGTAGACCCCGTGATGGCCACAGATGGTAGATGCCGTAAATGCCGTAAAGCCGTGATGGCCACAGATGGCCCCGTAGACCCAGCCACAGATGGTAGCCCCCGTCATGGCCAGCCACAGATCTCCCGCAGATGGGGGGCCACGGCTTAACGTCCTACCCGACGGATAGCTGAATTCCTTTCCAAGGCCATCGGTGTTCCCTACTTACCTTGGGCAGGGCGGGGGAATTTTGCGGAGATAAATATCAACGCTGACCCAGGTGGGAGTCGAACCTGCGAACTGCCGATTACGGCTCTCTACCCACTGAGCCAATCCCTCCCTCACATTAGTTGGAATGTCCATTCGCTTTTGAAGAAAACTAAAATCGAACAATTACGAACTGCTTTCTCTTTGAAAACTATAGAAGGATAACATATCGCCTGTGGATATTTTTTTCCAGCTGCTACTTTTCCAATCCTCACATCCATTTTTTTCCTTGTGCATTCTTATTTGCGCTCCTATTGTAACATTACATTAAACCATTTCTACTGCTTGTTTGCAGCCGCAAGTCATTGGAACACTGAAAAATCGCGGTAAGAATTGACTTAAAAATAGACTGCGCCAGAAGCGGAAATAACGTAGGTCTCTATTACGAGAAAGGAAATGAGATTGCCCTGCCCGAACTTGGCCAGCTATGGAGAAGACGGCCAGACGCAATACGACGGAAAGTGAACCAGAGGACCAACTTATTATTGGGTGTCATCTACTTCTGAAAGGATAGTGGGTTGCAAGATACGGTTGCGGTTTTTTTGGTTTATTATATATATAAACCAAAAAAGCATTTGCAGCACAAGTGCTGCATTTTTGAAAGCGAACATGTGTAAGGGTAAAACGGAAACTAGGTCTTAGGATAAGAAGGGGTTTGTTTTTATTTGGGAAGTCCAGAGAAAATGAAGCAATCAATTCGGTGCAGTTTAATAAGGATATTATACTGCCCTATAAAAGAATTAAATATTAATTAAATCATTACGCAAACTTTTAAAAATGAAGATTTATTTTATTCCTTGGTTTGGAACAATATTTATTGGTTTAGTTTTTATTTATTACTGTTTTGAAATATTACATCTTCTATTTAAGTAATGAACGAATAGTGTTGAAAATCGAGATTTAAATGTGCAGATTTGATCATGTTCTTTATTTTATTCTCAGTCACATTTTTTCCATTAAATACACATTTTAGAAGTTACAGAACTTCGCAGTTAGATTCCCATTGACATAACCTGGAAATTCTTTGATATACACTGCCCTGCCAAAATAATATATATATTTATGTAATAAAATATATTTTTATACATTTTTATATAATATTATTTTACTATTTTAATATATCTATAATAGAAATAAGGAGAAAATTGGGACTAGATTATTACAATAAGAATGGGAACTTATTTTTGTTGGGGGAGGGTGGGTTAATAAAAACTGAGATAATGAAATAGAAAATTCTACAATTCAGTAAAAATATTATTTAAAAAAATATTTCACAATTTTTTTTGTAGTTCTTTTAAAAAACGAGCTCATGTCATCGTTTTGTTGTTTGTTTCCTCCGTCTGTAGACATTCAACTCTTTTGTTTTAAGAGATAAATTTAAAATTCTTTTTGAATTGGATAGGTAAATCATACGATTCGCCTTTCAGAATCTTCCTAAGGTGTTAATAGTGCCCGCGAACTGTGAAAAGTTTTTGAATTTTCGTAGTTTGAATTTCTATCGTTAGAGGCCGTTAAATAGGCCGCGCAAAAGTTCCGATCATAGGTAAAACAACCCAATCGACCCCTATGTGACCTTGAACACAAAACCGTAACGGAAATTTCTTAACCGTCCTGAGTTCTACGACCATAAATAACTCGACACACCAATTCACTTACTAGCAGATAGATACATAGACAAACTCGAGGTATTCGAAGGATCAGAAATACAGTGCCGTTTCCAAGATGTAGAAACCAGCAGACATCATTTGGAATTTCAAACTCCCACGTGGATCGAAATTCGACCTCTGGTCGACTTCAACGGATTGGTGTATCCAGAATTTCGCAACTCTTCAGAGATGCAGGACTCGAATACCCCTGTACATGATGTTCCACGTTTCTGTTAGGTGTAGTTATTATTATTATTACAGTTTGACTGAAATATGACCTCTAAATGGAGACGTCGGATCCAATTTTTCATAAGCTTTCTAAGATCTACGACAAGAAATATCCTCGTAGGCAGGGGAGGTACAGTCGCTCAAAAAATATCCGAACACTCTGTTTGATTACAGAATTTAGAAAAAATATCTGGCAACGATTTTTTTCGAAATTAAAAATCTGGCAACCTTCGTGTACGTACACGAAAGTTGCCAGACCACTAATTTCTAAAAAAAATTGTTGCCAGATATTTTTTCTGAATTCTGTAATCAACCATAGCGTTCGGATACTTTTTTGAGCGACTGTACGTCCCCGCCTACGGGGTGTCATCAATACCCATCCAATTCAACAGGAATTTTAAATTAGTCTGTTAAAACAAAAAAGATGAAAGTGTACAGACAGATAAAACAAACAAAATGATGACATTAGTTCGTTTGAAAAACGAACTACAAAAAAAAAATTGCAAAAATATTTGTGAAATAATATTATTAATGAATTGTGTAGAATTTCCTTTTTCATTATCTCTGGGTTTTCATTAACCCACCCTCCCTCAATAAAAAATAAGCTCGCTGAGAACCCTGTCGTCTTCTACTAAATATCGAACTCGTCTATCTGCTTTGAACTCCAAAACAATTGTCTTTATTTCGTTCAGTTTAAAAATATTAAAAAGAAATTGAACAATAACAGTTGGAAGTTTTATACAACTTTATCTTAGCCCCATATGTTATTCTGACACTAAAAATATATTAAAACAACAATTATAAAATCTCATATAGAATATCATTTTAATCTTTCCTGTTCGGTGGAATGTTTTAGTAACTGGGAAACCCTACTCAAGGCTTATTCTCAGACCGCCCCGAACTAAATTCTAGGTACGTCCTTGCCCGTAGGCATCAAATTAACTCTCTAAAAGTGGTAAATTAAAATTTAATTTTTGATCTCGAAGCCCCAACACACAAAGAATCCGAGATTTTTAAAGCTTCTGGGATCTGTGATCCGAAGTACTCCTATATACCAATATTCACATTTCTAGCACTTTTACGTCAAGCTTTGATCTCTGCTTCACCTCTCTCTGACTTTGAAGGACAGGTCGAAGATCGAATTTCGGATTTTTTCTCCCGAGAACTACGATCTGAATTACCCCTAAGTGCAGATTTTCAGAGCTTTACAACTTCTGCATGATGGTCGTAATTAGCGTCATCCTTTGTCATGCACTAACTCACAATCAGCTAATTTTTAATTGTCAACTGAAATTCACGAAATAGATGTCTATAAGAAAATATATGGGTATAAAACATATCCTATTAAAGTATTCCGATCGAGAATGATCGCTGAAAATAAGGCAAAATCTAGCGAATTTCTGCGATCCTTTTCTTATTTGGAAAGAAATTCCTGTGATTCTAATTAAACCAAAAAGAAAAATCCGTTTTAATGTCCCCTAAACAGCGTCATGGACCTACTTTTCCACTGTTCAATTCTAAAAAACTGGTTTTTTGGGACCTAGAATTTCAGTTGTGAGCCAAAAAAAATAGTGCCACTCGGAGGTGGTGTTGATGGTGAATATCCCGCCTGGATCGTAATCTGCAGTTCCCAAATTGGAGTCCCAGCTGGGCGAATGTTGAGACTTATGTCCGCAAAACTTCCCACACTTCCCTCGGTCAGGAGGGGACACTGATGGGCTTGGAAAGGCAACTGTCCGTCGGATGGGACGTTAAGCCGTAGCCAAGTGAACCTGAGAGCCATAACCTGTGCACGTTAAAGAGCACGTTAGGTGAACTTTACGAGAAACGACCATCTGTCTCGTAACAACTGTCCAATGATTCCCCTCCCTCCAAACCTGCTCTGAACCCTCGGAGTCCTTGCGACCTGACCATTTGGACCATTGTGAGCAAAAAAAGTACCGCTCAGAGATAAAACAATTCAACCCTTTCCTGTATCTACATCTGAGCCATTAAGTCCTAGTGACTTCATTTGGCCAGTGAAGGTAAAAAAAAAAAATCATGCTGACAATTAATACAACCCAACCAAAAAATAATAATTAACACCTTTCATTTTGAAATCAATAAGATATGAATGATATAATAATAATTTAACGATTTGTTTCCATTTTGAAAGTTTTTAGAAAAAAAATTTCGAAAAAATGTTTTTTTTATTTATTATTTTTATTCCAACGTTAATCTAAATATTTCAATTGATTTCTTCAAATCATACGGAAGCCCGAATAATTCAAAAACACGAATATTCTAATTCACGCAATTGACCAACAATATCAGTGTAGAACAATGTCACGTAACAGCCAACAGATCCATTATTAGAATGCGATCACACTGTGTCGTAACGCAAGAATTACAATCAGAGAATATCCGTTTTCAGAGCGGCGGCAATCATTCAGCCTAAGATGAGACTGCGCAGTTGACGCTTTCGAAAATTCTCATATATCATTGGTTCACTAACAGGAAAAGCGATCGTTTCGACCTATATGACCTATGAGAATTTTCAAGACGTTAACTGAGCACTCTTCGCCCCCCCCCCTCCCACCCTAACGTGACCCGAGCCGTTGGTCTACTTTGGTTGCTTTACCTGTCAACGGCACTTTAGTTCGCGTAATGAGCAAAATGATCAGGTCAGAAGACTCAGGGCTGGATCTGGGGGGACCGTGCCTTGACGTATCCTCTGACGTGCGACCGTGCCTTGACGTGTCCTCTGACGTGCGACCGTGCCTTGACGTGTCCTCTGACGTGCGACCGTGCCTTGACGTGTCCTCTGACGTGCGACCGTGCCTTGACGTGTCCTCTGACGTGCGACCGTGCCTTGACGTGTCCTCTGACGTGCGACCGTGCCTTGACGTGTCCTCTGACGTGCGACCGTGGCTTCACACGGACCATGACCTGAAGTTCCTTCCGATGCTTATTACAGGTATGTAAATAAGTACAAACTGTTTTACTAGGAGCTGCAACTTTTTTTACATACAATGTACTTAGTGATCAGATGATAAGGACCGCAAAGGTTCAGAGAAGGTTGGATGAAGGGAAACCACTGGGTAGCTGTTAGGATACAGATGGTAGCTCCCGTCAAGGCCATCCAACATGGTCTATAACATTTGTTCTGTTATTCTATAGCATGCACAGTGTATGGCTTTTCATGCATATACCCATGTGCATGAAAGCCATACACTGTGCATGCTATAGAATAACATAACAAATGTTATGTCATTTGACGGACGGCGGCCTTTCCAAGCCGATCGGTGTCCCCCTATTGACAAAGGGCAGGGCGGGGAGTTTTGCGGAGATAAATCTCAATGCTGACCCAGGTAGGACTCGAACCTGGTAAATTCATATTATGAGCCTGGCACTTCACAGACTGAGCCACCACCAACCCAATACCTTTAACAACAAAACTCAGGTTGATGCCTTCATAGTAGCGATGGCGATCTTATGACACGCGTGCCAAAGGTAACATGCACGATGATTTTTGTTGGCACTACCTTGAGAGGTGAAGAGAAATAGTGACTACGGCTAGTATAGAGAATTAGAAATAATGGCCACAGCAATTCAGTACATGTTTATGGATGAAATCATTGGTAGCAAGATGATGACTAGGTTGTTATAATTAGTTACTTATTCATTACGAATTTCAATTGTGCATTCACATGTTTAAAATATCTCGCCAAATAACTGATTACATAATTTTTCTAAAAAACAGGATCAAAAACAGACGAATTAAAGCTATCAACTGTTCATTAATTTCCTTTAAAGCACTTCTGTAGAACTTAAAATTTAGTTAAGGTTTCTGTTTTTGCTTCAGAGAGATGTTGTACTCTGTCACTTATAAAAATTCACTTCATTCTATTAAAGGTATCGAAATATCAGTGATGCGTTGAGCAGAGTAGTTGAAAGTAGTATGTGAGTTTGTGCGTGTGAAGGAATGATTTTGATTTTCACTTGTGTAATGGCGAGCCTAAAACTTAGTGTTCCGTATCCTTATATTTGAACCGTTATTTGAACTATTTGATTTGCATTGTATGAGGAACTGATAGGTTTCGTCCATTAGATTTTGAAATAATATAGGTTTTTATTTGTTATAATGTTCAATCGTTCAATAAATTCTACTTGTAATTAATTTTGTTTTGTGGCCTGAATATATATGATTATATAGTATCGTGGCCAGAGTTTTAATTTTTGTCATGGCATGATAAAAGAAATGTTACTTGATTCAAAATGATAGTAAATCGTGGGTTTATAATGGAAAAATCTATCTCGCCATGTTAAAAAATGTTGAACAATGCTCTATGCATTAGTATTATACACTGAACGGCAGGTCAAGAGTAACTCATATACACAGTTAAGTAACTTCTTAAATAAGATTTGTATGAAAGAATTTAACAAGGAAAAAACGAAAAAATATATTTATAATGAGATAGCAATCAAATCTCGTAAAATCTCCGTTTTCAACAGCATTCTTTGGGTAAGTTACGGAAATGCGAATACTTAACAGCAGCAATGTAATTACGAAAATAATTAATTTGAATTCGAAAATAATTAATGCGAAAATAATTGATTTGGATCAGAATTTAAAAAGGTTAAACGAAAGCAATAACCGCTATGGAAACTTTAACAAGATATGTAGCTATATTTTCAGTAGATCGAGTACTGATTAGTTAAATTTTCTCCAATTTGGAATTTTTTTTTGCAGAACGAGATAACTTGCTAACGTTTCAGTTTCAAAGACTCTTTAAATATTGAACAAAAGCTTCTATAAAATCAAGATTCAAGTAGTTTATTACTGCAATTAAATCTTTAGCTAAACACACATTTTCCTATTAAAGCATGCATTAATATATGAGTGAAATGTCCGCACATTGTTTTTTTACTCTAAACTAAAAACATCACCAATAATAAAAGTGACCATGTACAGTCGCTCAAAAAAAAATATCCGAACACTATGGTTGATTAGAGAATTCAGAAAAAATATCTGCAACGAGTTTTTTTTTTTGAAATTAGTGATCTGGCAACCTTCGTGTACAGTTCACGAAGGTTGCCAGAATACTAATTTCTAAAAACTCGTTGTTAGATATTTTTTCTGAATTCTATACAAATCAGAATAATAAACATTTACTACTTATATTTGATAATATTATTCGAAATAGTGACTTCAAAGTAATTAATTATGCATTTACGTAAGCAGGCGTATTTACAAACACGTCCAGCGGAACTATTGGTTCTAAATTTTCAATTAATTCTAACTTCTATTTTACATTTCAGTCTATTCCTTTGCCTTTTAGGCCTACGTTTCAAAACATGATTGATTAAAATTTCAACATTTTATTGTAAAATATCAGGAAAACTCCAAAAGACGTATAGGGCGATCCAAGATGTAGCTCTACACACTGAGACAAGAAACACACTCAAATACAACGGATAACACATAATAATTCGGCACTGACACAAATATCACACTGCACCACTACGGCTGAGGGTCCAACCTAGAGAAGTGGAGGGAGAATATATTCAAGTACATATTCCGACCGTTTCAGCTTTCTAAATGCACAACTTTTAACACTCTACACTCTGCATACACTAAACACAATAGATGACATAATCGAAAGAAGCAGAGTAATTAATCCGCTCTGTGATCTAATGACTGAATGTGATCTATTGCTTCTGATGAGAGTGATTGCCATTTGCTGAAATGGCTGAATGCAGACAACTGTTCAACCAGTGTCTCTCGAATAACAAATCCATTCACAGACTCAAATAGGTATTTGACTCATTTCACTTTCCTATTAATAACCTCTCACACTTTGCACTATATGCAAAACAACACACTTCCGACGCTAATCCAAACGGACAAAATAACTACTCCTTTGTGCGCTCTTATTACTGCACGTTTTCTATAAGATTTGCGGTAGGAGATTGCTGTTCGCCCAAAGGGCTGAACGCAGTCACCTATTCAACCAGTGACCCTCACCTACATATTAACAGTTTAAAATATGCATTTGTCTGCTTTCACCCTTTGATTAACAGATCTAACATTTTCCACTAGATACACAACAACACGGTTAAACGCCAATGAATAGGGATAACGTAATTATTCCGCTGTGCGCTATAATGGCTGCACGCGTCTTATATCTTCTGTTGAGGGTGATTGCTGTTCGTCCAAACGGCTGAACGCAGTCACTTATTCAACCAGAGACCCTCAGGCACACATTAGCAGATTAAAACACCTATTTGTCTTATTTCACATTTTGATTAACTGCTTTAACCCTTTTCACAAGGTACACATCAAACACTTAAACTCAAATGAATAGGGATAAAGTAATAATTCCGCTGTGCTCTATGATGGCTGCACGCGTTCTATATCTTCTGTTGAGGGTGATTGCTGTTCGTCCAAAGGGCTGAACACAGTCACTTATTCAACCAGTGACCCCAGATATATGTTAAGAGATTAAAATACGTATTTCTCTGATTTCACATTTTGATTAACAGCTTTATCCTTTTCCACTAGGTACACAACAACAGACTAAACCGCCAACTAATAGGGATAATTTAATTATTCCGCTGTGTGCTATAATGTCTGCACGCGTTCTATATATTCTGTTGAAGATGATTGCTGTTCGTCCAAAGGGCTGAACGCAGTCACTTATTCAAACATTGAACCCAAGATATATATTAACAGATTAAAATACGTATTTGTCTGATTTCACACATTAATTAACAGCTTTAACCTTCTCCACTAGGTACATAAAAACACACTAAACCGACAATTAATAGGGATAATTTAGTTATTCCGCTGTGCATTTTAATGGCTGCACGCGTTCTATATTTTCTGTTGAGGGTGATTGCTGTTCGTCCAAAGGGCTGAACGCTGTCACTTATTCAACCAGTAACCCCTAGGTACATATTAACAGATTAAAATACGTATTTGTCTGATTTCACACTTTGATTATCACCTTTAACCTTTTCCACTACATACGTAACAACACACTAAAACGCCAATTAATAGGGATAACTTAATTATTCCGCTGTGCGCTATAATGTCTGCACGCTTTCTATATATTCTGTTGAAGATGATTGCTGTTCGTCCAAAGGGCTGAACGCAGTCACTTTTTCAACCAGTGACCCCCAGATACATATTAACAGAATAAAATACGTATTTGTCTGATTTCACACTTTGATTATCAGCTTTAACCTTTTCCATTAGGTACAAAACAACACACTTAAACGCCAATTAATAGGGATAACTTAATTATTCTGCTGTGAGTTATAATGGCTGCACGCGTTCTATATCTTCTGTTGAGGGTGATTGCTGTTCGTCCAAAAGAGCTGAACTCAGTCACTTATTCAAGCAGTGACCACCAGATATACGTTAACAGAATAAAATACGTATTTGTCTGATTTCACACTTTGATTAAAAGCTTTAACCTTTTCCACTAGGGACACAACAATACACTAAACCGCCAATTAATAGGGATAACTTAATTATTCCGCTGTGCGCTATAATGGCTCCACGCGTTCTATATATTCTTTTGAAGGTTAGTGCTGTTCGTCCAAAAGGCTGAACGCAGTCACTTATTCAACCAGTGACCCCCGATATATATTAACAGAACAAAATACGTATTTGTCTGATTTAAAATTTTGATTAACAGCTTTAACTTTTTCTATTAGTTACACAACAACACACTAATAACACTAAACCGCCAATTAATAGGGATAACTTAATCATTCCGTTGTGCGTTATAATGGCTACACGCGTTCTATGTCTTCTGTTGATGGTGATTGCTGTTCGTTCAAAGGGCTGAACGCAGTCACTTATTCAACCAGTGACCCCAGATATGTGTTAACAGATTAAAATATATATTTGTCTGATTTCACACTTTCATTAACAGCTTTAAACTTTTCCAGTAGGTACATATCAATACACTAAACCACCAATTAATATGGATAACTTAATTATTCCCCTGTGCTTTATAATTGCTGCACGCGTTCTATATCTTCTGTTGAGCGTGATTGCTCTTCGTCTAAAGGGCTGAACGCAGTCACTTATTCAACCAGTACATATTTAAAGATGTACTGGTACATATTTAAGTAAACCAACCCCAGGTACATATTTAAAGATTAAAATAACTATTTGTCGGATTTCGCACTTTGATTAACAGCTTTAAACTTGTCCACTAGGTACATAACAACATACTAAAATGCCAATTAATAGAGTAATTTAATTATTTCGCTGTGCGATATAATGGCTGCACGCGTTCTATATCTTCTGTTAAGGGTGGTTGCTGTTCGTCCAAAAGGCTGAACGCAGTCACTTATTCAACCAGTAACCCCAGGTACATATTAACAGAATAAAATACGTATTTGTCTGATTTCCCACTTTGATTAACAGTTTTAACCTTCTCCACTAGGTACATAACATCACACTAAAACGCCAATTAATAGGGATAACTTAATTATTCCGCTGTGCGCTCTAATGGCTGCACGCTTTCTATATCTTCTGTTGTGGGTGATTGCTGTTCGTCCAAAGCGCTGAACGCAGTCACCTTTTCAACCAGTGACCCCCAGGTACATATTAACAGATTAGAATACGTATTTGTCTGATTTCATTTTGATTAACAGCTTTAACCTTGTCCCCTAAGTACATAACAACACACTAAAACGCCAATTAACAGAGTAAATTAATTATTCTGCTGTGCGATATAATGGCTAAACGCGTTCTATATCTTCTGTTGAGGGTGATTGCTGTTTGTCCAAAAGGCTGAACGCAGTCATTTATTCAACCAATAACCCAGGAACACATTAACAGAATAAAATAGGTATTTGTCTGATTTCACACTTTGATTAAGATCTTTAACCTTCTCCACTAGGTACATAACAACACACTAAAACGCCAATTAATTGGGATAATTTAATTATTCCGCTGTGCGCTATAAAGGCTGCACGCGTTCTATAT
The DNA here is from genome assembly GCA_038380435.1 of Ryuthela nishihirai. NCBI lineage: Eukaryota > Metazoa > Arthropoda > Arachnida > Araneae > Heptathelidae > Ryuthela > Ryuthela nishihirai. The sequence continues at coordinate 51,407,452 of JAWZYU010000019.1, read as the reverse complement.
CTTCTGCTGAGGGTGATTGCCGTTCTTCCAAAAGGCTGAACGCAGTCACTTATTCAACCAGTGACCCCCAGGTACATATTAACAGATTAAAATACGCATTTGTCTGATTTCACACTATGATTATCAGCTTTAACTTTTTCCATTAGGTACACATCAACACACTTAAAGGCCAATCAATAGGGAAAAATTAATTATTCCGCTGTGCGCTGTAATGGCTGCACGCGTTCTATATTTTCTGTCGAGGGTGATTGCTGTTCGTCCAAAGGGTTGAACGCAGTCACTTATTCCACCAGTGAACCCCAGGTACATATTAACAGATTAAAATACGTATTTGTCTGATTTCACACTTTGATTAACAGTTTTAACCTTCTCCACTACGTACAAAACAAGACACTAAATCGCCAATTAATAGAGTAAATTAATTATTTCGTTGTGCGCTATGATGGCTGCACGCGTTCTATATCTTCTGTTGAGGGTGATTGGTGTTTGTCGAAAGGGCTGAACGCAGTCATTTATTCAACCAGTGACTCCCCAGATATATGTTAACAGTTTAAAATACGTATTAATCTGATTTCCCATTTTGATTCGGAGTCGTTCTCCGTATATATCACTTTAGAAACAAAAGATAATGAATCGTCAGGTAGCACAGCATCTGGTTTAACAAGTTTCCTTTCGGACCTGTATTAGCGAGGGTCTATAGGTAACTGCTATTGCAATTAACATTGCTTAGATATAGATAAGGCACTCATTGTCTAAAATAAATGAGTGTAGGGTTTAAGTAGGTTAGTGTAGTCAAATGATGGCCAAAATCAGATGCCGTGACCACCGTTTCCTTTTTCCTATGATGTGACTATAGGTAGGTTAATTCGAAATAACACTCTTAATATCTATATACGTTTTAGGTGAAGGTGATAAAAATATATATTCAGCTGTTTGCGATAACAAAAAAATTGATTCGGAGTCGTTCTGTCACTATAGAAATAAAAGATAATGAATCGTTTGGTAGCACAGCATCTGGTTTAACAAGTTTCGTTTCGGACCAGTATTAGCGAGGGCCTATGGGTAACTGCTCTTGCAATTAACATTGCTTAGATAGGGTAAGGCACTCATTGTCTAAAATAAATGAGTGGAGGGTTTAGGTAGGTTAGTGTAGTCAAATGATGGCCAAAATCAGATGCCGTGACGACCGTTTCCTTTTCCCTATGATGTGACTATAGGTAGGTTAATTCGAACTAACTCTCTTAATGTCTATATACGTTTAAGGTGAAGGTGATAAAAATATATATTCAGCTGTTTGCGATAACAAAATAATTGATTCCGAGTCGTTCTGTCACTATAGAAATAAAAGATAATGAATCGTTAGGTAGCACAGCATCTGGTTTAACAAGTTTCGTTTCGGACCTGTATTAGCGAGGGTCTATGGGTAACTGCTATTGCAATTAACATTGCTTAGATAGGATAAGGCACTCACTGTCTAAAATAAATGAGTGTAGGGTTTAAGTAGGTTAGTGTAGTCAAATGATGGCCAAAATCAGATGCCGTGACGACCGTTCCCTTTTCCTTATTGTGTGACTATAGGTAGGTTAATTCGAACTAACGCTCTTAATGTCTATATAGCTTTTAGGTGAAGGTGATAAAAATATGTATTCAGCTGTTACGATAACAAAATAATTGATTGGGAGTTGTTCTCCGTGTATGTCACTTTAGGAATAAAAGATAATCAGTCGTTAGGTAACACAGCATCTGGTTTAACAAGTTTTGTTTCGGACCTGTATTAGCGAGGGTATATGGGTAACTGCTATTGCAATTAACATTGCTTAGATATAGATAAGGCACTCATTTTCTAAAATAAATGAGTGGAGGGTTTAGGTAGGTTAGTGTAGTCAAATGATGGCCAAAATCAGATGCCGTGACGACCGTTTCCTTTTCCTTATTGTGTGACTATAGGTAGGTTAATTCGAACTAACGCTCTTAATGTCTATATACGTTTTAGGTGAAGGTGATAAAAATATATATTCAGCTGTTTGCGATAACAAAATAATTGATTCGGAGTCGTTCTGTCACTATAGAAATAAAAGATAATGAGTCGTTAGGTAGCACAGATCTGGTTTAACAAGTTTCGTTTCGGACCTGTATTAGCGAGGGTCTATGGGTAACTGCTATTGCATTAACATTGCTTAGATATAGATAAGGCATTCATTGTCTAAAATAAATGAGTGTAGGGTTTAAGTAGGTTAGTGTAGTCAAATGATGGCCAAAATCAGATGCCGTGACCACCGTTTCCTTTTTCCTATGATGTGACTATAGGTAGGTTAATTCGAAATAACACTCTTAATGTCTATATACGTTTTAGGTGAAGGTGATAAAAATATATATTCAGCTGTTTGCGATAACAAAATAATTGATTCGGAGTCGTTCTGTCACTATAGAAATAAAAGATAATGAATCGTTAGGTAGCACAGCATCTGGTTTAACAAGTTTCGTTTCGGACCAGTATTAGCGAGGGCCTATGGGTAACTGCTCTTGCAATTAACATTGCTTAGATAGGGTAAGCACTCATTGTCTAAAATAAATGAGTGGAGGGTTTAGGTAGGTTAGTGTAGTCAAATGATGGCCAAAATCAGATGCCGTGATGACCGTTTCCTTTTCCCCATGATGTGACTATAGGTAGGTTAATTCGAACTAACACTCTTAATATCTATATACGTTTTAGGTGAAGGTGATGAAAATATATATTCAGCTGTTTGCGATAACAAAATAATTGATTCGGAGTCGTTCTGTCACTATAGAAATAAAAGATAATGAGTCGTTAGGTAGCACAGCATCTGGTTTAACAAGTTTCGTTTCGGACCTGTATTAGCGAGTGTCTATGGGTAACTGCTATTGCAATTAACATTGCTTAGATAGGTAAGGCACTCATTGTCTAAAATAAATGAGTGGAGGGTTTAGGTAGGTTAGTGTAGTCAAATGATGGCCAAAATCAGATGCCGTGACCACCGTTTCCTTTTCCCTATGATGTTACTATATGTAGGTTAATTCGAACTAACACTCTTAATGTCTATATACTTTTTAGGTGAAGGTGATAAAAATATATATTCAGCTGTTACGATAACAAAATAATTGATTGGGAGTCGTTCTCCGTGTATGTCACTTTAGAAAAAAAAGACAATTAATCGTTAGGTAGCACAGCATCTGGTTTAACAAGTTTCGTTTCGGACCTGTATTAGCGAGGGTCTATGGGTAACTGCTATTGCAATTAACATTGCTTAGATATACATAAGGCACTCATTTTCTAAAATAAATGAGTGGAGAGTTTAGGTAGGTTAGTGTAGTCAAATGATGGCCAAAATCAGATGCCGTGACGACCGTTTCCTTTTCCTTATTGTGTGACTATAGGTAGGTTAATTCGAACTAACACTCTTAATGTCTATATGCGTTTTAGGTGAAGGTGATAAAAATATATATTCAGCTGTTTGCGATAACAAAATAATTGATTCGGAGTCGTTCTGTCACTATAGAAATAAAAGATAATGAATCGTTTGGTAGCACAGCATCTGGTTTAACAAGTTTAGTTTCGGACCAGTATTAGCGAGGGCCTATGGGTAACTGCTCTTGCAATTAACATTGCTTAGATAGGGTAAGGCACTCATTGTCTAAAATAAATGAGTGGAGGGTTTAGGTAGGTTAGTGTAGTCAAATGATGGCCAAAATCAGATGCCATGACGACCGTTTCCTTTTCCCTATGATGTGACTATAGGTAGGTTAATTCGAACAAACACTCTTAATGTCTATATACGTTTAAGGTGAAGGTGATAAAAATATATATTCAGCTGTTTGCGATAACAAAATAATTGATTCGGAGTCGTTCTGTCACTATAGAAATAAAAGATAATGAATCGTTAGGTAGCACAGCATCTGGTTTAACAAGTTTCGTTTCGGACCTGTATTAGCGAGGGTCTATGGGTAACTGCTATTGCAATTAACATTGCTTAGATAGGATAAGGCACTCACTGTCTAAAATAAATGAGTGTAGGGTTTAAGTAGGTTAGTGTAGTCAAATGATGGCCAAAATCAGATGCCGTGACGACCGTTTCCTTTTCCTTATTGTGTGACTATAGGTAGGTTAATTCGAACTAACGCTCTTAATGTCTATATAGCTTTTAGGTGAAGGTGATAAAAATATGTATTCAGCTGTTACGATAACAAAATAATTGATTGAGAGTTGTTCTCCGTGTATGTCACTTTAGGAATAAAAGATAATCAGTCGTTAGGTATCACAGCATCTGGTTTAACAAGTTTCGTTTCGGACCTGTATTAGCGAGGGTATATGGGTAACTGCTATTGCAATTAACATTGCTTAGATATAGATAAGGCACTCATTTTCTAAAATAAATGAGTGGAGGGTTTAGGTAGGTTAGTGTAGTCAAATGATGGCCAAAATCAGATGCCGTGATGACCGTTTCCTTTTCCCTATGATGTGACTATAGGTAGGTTAATTCCAACTAACACTCTTAATGTCTATATACGTTTAAGGTGAAGGTGATAAAAATATATATTCAGCTGTTTGCGATAACAAAATAATTGATTCGGAGTCGTTCTGTCACTATAGAAATAAAAGATAATGAATCGTTAGGTAGCACAGCATCTGGTTTAACAAGTTTCGTTTCGGACCTGTATTAGCGAGGGTCTATGGGTAACTGCTATTGCAATTAACATTGTTTAGATAGGATAAGGCACTCACTGTCTAAAATAAATGAGTGTAGGGTTTAAGTAGGTTAGTGTAGTCAAATGATGGCCAAAATCAGATGCCGTGACGACCGTTTCCTTTTCCTTATTGTGTGACTATAGGTAGGTTAATTCGAACTAACACTGTTAATGTCTATATACTTTTTAGGTGAAGGTGATAAAAATATATATTCAGCTGTTACGATAACAAAATAATTGATTGGGAGTCGTTCTCCGTGTATGTCACTTTAGAAAAAAAAGACAATTAATCGTTAGGTAGCACAGCATCTGGTTTAACAAGTTTCGTTTCGGACCTGTATTAGCGAGGGTCTATGGGTAACTGCTATTGCAATTAACATTGCTTAGATATAGATAAGGCACTCATTTTCTAAAATAAATGAGTGGAGGGTTTAGGTAGGTTAGTGTAGTCAAATGATGGCCAAAATCAGATGCCGTGACGACCGTTTCCTTTTCCTTATTGTGTGACTATAGGTAGGTTAATTCGAACTAACACTCTTAATGTCTATATGCGTTTTAGGTGAAGGTGATAAAAATATATATTCAGCTGTTTGCGATAACAAAATAATTGATTCGGAGTCGTTCTGTCACTATAGAAATAAAAGATAATGAATCATTTGGTAGCACAGCATCTGGTTTAACAAGTTTCGTTTCGGACCAGTATTAGCGAGGGCCTATGGGTAACTGCTCTTGCAATTAACATTGCTTAGATAGGGTAAGGCACTCATTGTCTAAAATAAATGAGTGGAGGGTTTAGGTAGGTTAGTGTAGTCAAATGATGGCCAAAATCAGATGCCGTGACGACCGTTTCCTTTTCCCTATGATGTGACTATAGGTAGGTTAATTCGAACAAACACTCTTAATGTCTATATTCGTTTAAGGTGAAGATGATAAAAATATATTTTCAGCTGTTTGCGATAACAAAATAATTGATTCGGAGTCGTTCTGTCACTATAGAAATAAAAGATAATGAATCGTTAGGTAGCACAGCATCTGGTTTAACAAGTTTCGTTTCGGACCTGTATTAGCGAGGGTCTATGGGTAACTGCTATTGCAATTAACATTGTTTAGATAGGATAAGGCACTCACTGTCTAAAATAAATGAGTGTAGGGTTTAAGTAGGTTAGTGTAGTCAAATGATGGCCAAAATCAGATGCCGTGACGACCGTTTCCTTTTCCTTATTGTGTGACTATAGGTAGGTTAATTCGAACTAACACTCTTAATGTCTATATAGCTTTTAGGTGAAGGTGATAAAAATATGTATTCAGCTGTTAGGATAACAAAATAATTGATTGGGAGTTGTTCTCCGTGTATGTCACTTTAGAAATAAAAGATAATGATTCGTTAGGTAGCACAGCATCTTGTTTAACAAGTTTCGTTTCGGACCTGTATTAGCGAGAGTATATGGGTAACTGTTATTGCAATTAACATTGCTTAGATATAGATAAGGCACTCATTGTCTAAAATAAATGAGTGGAGGGTTTAGGTAGGTTAGTGTAGTCAAATGATGGCCAAAATCAGATGCCGTGACCACCGTTTCCTTTTTCCTATGATGTGACTATAGGTAGGTTAATTCGAACTAACACTCTTAATGTCTATATACGTTTTAGGTGAAGGTGATAAAAATATATATTCAGCTGTTTGCGATAACAAAATAATTGATTCGGAGTCGTTCTGTCACTATAGAAATAAAAGATAATGAATCGTTAGGTAGCACAGCATCTGGTTTAACAAGTTTCGTTTCGGACCTGTATTAGCGAGGGTCTATGGGTAACTGCTATTGCAATTAACATTGCTTAGATATAGATAAGGCACTCATTTTCTAAAATAAATGAGTGGAGGTTTTAGGTAGGTTAGTGTAGTCAAATGATGGCCAAAATCAGATGCCGTGACGACCGTTTCCTTTTCCTTATTGTGTGACTATAGGTAGGTTGATTCGAACTAACACTCTTAATGTCTATATACGTTTTAGGTGAAGGTGATAAAAATATATATTCAGCTGTTTGCGATAACCAAATAATTGATTCGGAGTCGTTCTGTCACTATAGAGATAAAAGATAATGAATCGTTAGGTAGCACAGCATCTGGTTTAACAAGTTTCATTTCGGACCTGTATTAGCGAGGGTCTATGGGTAACTGCTATTGCAATTAACATTGCTTAGATATAGATAAGGCATTCATTGTGTAAAATAAATGAGTGTAGGTTTTAAGTAGGTTAGTGTAGTCAAATGATGGCGAAAATCAGATGCCGTGATCACCGTTTCCTTTTTCCTATGATGTGACTATAGGTAGGTTAATTCGAAATAACACTCTTAATGTCTATATACGTTTTAGGTGAAGGTGATAAAAATATATATTCAGCTGTTTGCGATAACAAAATAATTGATTCGGAGTCGTTCTGTCACTATAGAAATAAAAGATAATGAATCGTTTGGTAGCACAGCATCTGGTTTAACAAGTTTCGTTTCGGACCAGTATTAGCGAGGGCCTATGGGTAACTGCTCTTGCAATTAACATTGCTTAGATATAGATAAGGCACTCATTGTCTAAAATAAATGAGTGTAGGGTTTAAGTAGGTTAGTGTAGTCAAATGATGGTCAAAATTAGATGCGGTGACCACCGTTTCCTTTTCCCTATGATGTGACTATATGTAATTTAATTCGAACTAACACTCTTAATGTCTATATACTTTTTAGGTGAAGGTGATAAAAATATATATTCAGCTGTTACGATAACAAAATAATTGATTGGGAGTCGTTCTCCGTGTATGTCACTTTAGAAAAAAAAGATAATGAATCGTTAGGTAGCACAGCATCTTGTTTAACAAGTTTCGTTTCGGACCTGTATTAGCGAGGGTCTATGGGTAACTGCTATTGCAATTAACATTGCTTAGATATAGATAAGGCACTCATTGTCTAAAATAAATGAGTGTAGGGTTTAAGTAGGTTAGTGTAGTCAAATGATGGTCAAAATTAGATGCGGTGACCACCGTTTCCTTTTCCCTATGATGTGACTATAGGTAGGTTTATTCGAACTAACACTCTTAATGTCTATATACTTTTTAGGTGAAGGTGATAAAAATATATATTCAGCTGTTTGAGATAACAAAATAATTGATTCGGAGAATATTATATATAATATGTGTTTGCAATGAATATAAAGGTTATCTCCGATTTAAACATCAAATTATTGATGTGTAAACACGAAAATAATATATTTCAAAAACAAAACCCATATACACTGGATTCTCTTTACGTCTTTGGAGACACCACCCGTTACAAAGCAATATCACGATGCAAAATCGTTTATCGTAGAGTAGATATTCTTTTTACACTAAAAGTACTATAACAGCTATGCATTGTCGCTTTTCATTCTTTTATGCAAGTTTTTTAATGGTAATTTCCTTGTTTGTAGTTTTCTCTATAACTATAAACCTCGCTTTCAATTTTATTGATAACGTCTATTACGCTTCCACATCAAATCACTTAACGTGCTTCAACATACTCCAAAGCTGAGGCATACGCGACATAATAGACTTTTCTTCGTTCCCACTGCTATCATAAAACTTTTCTCATTTTTTCTATCCAGGGATTTTTGCTTAAACTGCAATAAGCAAAGTATTTCAATAGCCTTTGTTTTCATAATCATAATAATAACTAACATAGTTTAGTAAATTATAAGCATATAATTAATTTCAATGTAATTCTTCCATTTCCATATCCTTTTCTGAGCATTGGAGTCTTGTGACTTGGACCTTTATTCCATCGGCAACAAAGAATTCGCAATGAAGCTAGAAAATAAAGCAGAGGAAGCCTTTTCTACATCTTTGAAGAGATCCTTTAGTGTCCTGATGCCAAAGAGATAATTCAACATTTCTGAATCCATCTCTCGACCTAACCCTGCGTACATTTGTTTCAACACTCAATTTCATGTGAATCTTCTGTATTTCCCACATTTGAAGCAAGCGGATACCTCAACGAACCGACACCGACAACTTATTAAGTGTAATAGTGTTGTACAATACGATATTTTGAAATAAATGTATATTTCATTCATTAAAATGTAGCCTTTTCACTTCCTCAATGTATCTCAGGGTTGGATACATACTAGGATCTCTTCCGTTGAAGTACAGTCGCACAAAAAAATATCCGAACACTATAGTTGATTACAGAATTCAGGAAAAGTGTCTGGCAACTATTTTATTTAGAAATTAGTGATCTGGCAACCTTCGTGTACAATACACGAAGGTTGTCAGATCACTAATTTCTAAAAAAATCGTTGCTACATATTTTTCCTGAATTCTGTAATCAACCATAGTGTTCGGATATTTCTTTCAGCGACTGTACAACGCATTCTTGAATTGCAGAACTATTAGCTGTCTTGAACTCGGGTTTTATGATAGAAGCACAATTGTTATAATGCAATATGGGATGGCAGAGAGGATATCATAGAAGGAATTTTGGGGAGGCACAGACAAGTCTCTGTGTAGCTACAAGGTTAGGAAAAGAGCGAATTAAAATGTTTAATCAAACAAATGTACAAACGGGGTAAAAAAAAAGTATTATTGAATCTAAATCGCATACTGCTACAGATAAAGACAAAGAATATTAATTCAACACGGGGTGGAAGAAGGAAAAAAAATTGCAAAATTGCGGACAAGAGATCAAGTATTTTAGGTATTGGAAGGGCCGAATTCTGTTTAAAAAAGGTAAATATATTTCGACAGTTTGTATAGTTATTGATCTATCACTGATAATATTCGAAGCTAGTGCACGTTGGAAAACTTCAAAAGTTACATCACCATGTGGGAAAACCATGCCCTGTTGGGCAACCTACTTCAGGCCGCTGCCCATGCGCCCAACCATGAACGAGGAAATAATATTACCTTAACGTCACCCGGAGCTACCCATGGCCAGCGGGGGACAGCTGAGCTAAAGGATTTACATTATCGTCTGTTCTTTCGTTCCTTTCTTTGTACTTCGCTTGGTTAACCTTTCTCCTTAATATATTTTAAACTAAAATAATGTTTAGATTAAACTTTAAAAATAAATAAAATAAATACCCCCTCAAGCAGCTGCTTATGAGAAGTAAATAATCGTGTACTTTTTAAAAAGTAGCACTTTTACATTTAAATACATCGTGATTTTTTTAATGTACATTTGCACTTGCTACGAAAAACAGCATTAAAGCCAGTTTCCTACATTATTAGTTTTTATAGATCCGAATGAAGCATAATGCACAAAGGACTAAATGGTAAAATATTAGTCATTGTTCAGATAATGCATTTAGGAGTGCAGTGGCTAAGATAGTTTATTAAACTTTCTTAGCCACTGCACTCCTAAATACTGATAATTACTTACTGATAATTGCAAAACTTCAAATAATAAATTTTAATACACAAGCGACCTGCGTCTTTGAATGGCATTATGAAACATTTCCCTTGCTAATCCCCATGCCTTCCACAAAAACTAATAAGGAGCAAAGATTACTGGAAAAGTAATAAATTTGGTACTTCGAATTAAAATGCAACTGAGGTAGAATTTCCAGTATTTAAACTTTGAACTTTTTAATACTCAAGTGCATCTTTCTCAAACAATTTGTTTTTACACATAATTTGGATTGCAACGTCTTGAAGATATTAAAAATTATGACTAAAATGGAAATTTGATTGCTTATATATAAAAGCAGTTTCGGTCATTGCTTACGAATAATAATAAATTACGTTCCATGTATAATGCTTATCTGTTTGATATTCCGAATCGAGTTATGTCCTGCCTTGTGGTAGTAAAATATTGAACTGAAGGGTTTGGGGAAAACAACTGACATTGTGATCAATCAGGGTCGAGTGTAGGGGGCATGCCTCCCCCTTTAAAATGTAGTAAGTCTGATGGAAGCAAAATATTATTAAAATCATGCATATTTCACATGTATTTCAAGAAAGTTTTTCAAATCCTCTAATCAAATGGGGATGGGGAAAACTTTATATTGCAATGAAATCAATTCTCTTGCTTGGACTCTGCCGCCTCTTTCTCCAGATCTCATCTTAGACATGAAAGTTTAATTTAATTAATTTTGTGATTTTTTAACAGACTGAAAATTTTCTCTAAAAAATAGGTCTTACTCATTCTGTTTAATCTTACTACAGCTATGGTCATTAATTTGCATGCAAATTTGCCGCCCCTAAAAAGTGCAACCCGTGGAACAACGCCGCCCCAGCTGACAAGCTGCAACTTCTTTGTTTTCTTTCATACGCACTTTCAAATAACATAGAGTTTTTCCCAAAACAATGAACTGTGCCTATAAATAATTTTATCATTTTTCAATGAATTGAGCTTTCAATGAATTGAGCTTTACAAATTAATTGAGCTTTCAAAGATTTTTTAGGGGAAATGCTTTAGCACCCTCCCCACGAATAGGCACCCATAACAGTCTGCCGAGTGGTTACAGTGCTTGGCTACTGATCTAAGGGACCTGGGCTCGAGCCCCGGGTATGGCATGGCTGTTTGTGTTGTTTTTCTGCTGAGGTCCTGCCATCCTCTCAGACCATCTACTATGCAATATAAACTGACAAGCTTCTGTCAGATCTCTGTGGCAAGCAGCTGCTTGAGGGGGTATTTATATATTTATTTATTTGTTTTTTTTTGATAAAGGCATATTTCCTTAGGATTTTTTCAGAGCTATCATTATCCCTATCTGCAAAAAAGGTGATCGTAGTTCTTGTGATAACTATAGGGGTATCAGCCTACTCTCTGTTCCAGGTAAAGTTCTCTGCATGATTCTATTTAATAGAACGAAGAATCTGGTTGACAGGCAATTGCATAAAGACCAATATGGATTCAGAAGTGGTAGGGGATGTGTAGGTCAGATATTTTCACTTAGGCAGATTCTTGAGAAATGCTTAGAGTTTCAGAAACCTTTGGTTGCTAGCTTTGTTGACTTCAAAAAGGCTTTCGACTCTGTTGATCGTCATAATTTGTGGTTGATTGTGAGATCATATGGTAAGTTAGTTAACATAATGAAAGCTCTCTATAATAACACTGAGTCGTGTGTGAGAGTTGGTAAGGCTTGCAGAAATTGGTTTAGCATTACTTCTATTGTTCGACAAGGGTGAATTTTGTCTCCTTTTCTCTTTAGCTTGGTTATTGATTATGTTATGTGAAATTCACTGCAAGGAAAAGATTTTGGCCTTAAATGGTCTAGAGATGCGAACGTTTCTGATTTAGATTATGCTGATGATTTAGCCCTTCTGGCAAATGATGTTGATGAGATGAACTCTTTCATTCGAGCTGTTGATGAAACTGGTAGTAGAGTAGGTTTGGTTATAAACAGAGGGAAAACTAAAGTGATGAAAATTGGTCAGGCAGGCTGTGATTTAGTTATTCTGAATGGTTGCAGTCTTGAGCAGGTATCACAGTTTAATTGTCTTGGGAGCTATGTAACAGATATTGGTGATGTGCGGCATGAGATAAACAGACGAATAGGGAATGTTGTCGCGACTTTTAAGAATCTATGGAGAGTGTGGAGAAATAGGCGTATACATCTAAAGACTAAAATTAGACTGTATAATAGTTTGGTTCTTTCTAGGGTTAATTATGGTAGTGACCGTGGACGCTTTGTAAACAAAATCACAAGAAACTAGATGCTTTCGCAGTATTTTGGGCATTAGGTGGTTCAACTTTGTAACTAATGATGAGGTTAGGCAAAGGAGTTTGCAACCTCCTTTAAGCAGCATATTGTGCAGCGAGAGACTCCGTTGGTTTGTCCATGTTGCCCGTATGAATAATTATAGATTGGTGAATAAGGTTATGAACAGTGTGACTAAAGGCCTCAGAAAGAGGGTGAGAGCTAGGATGCTGTGGGCAGACAATGTCAAACAGGACCTTATTAGAATTGTTGTGTTGTGGCCAGATGCAACAGCTGTAGCTCAGGACAGATATGCTTGGAGAACTAAATTGCACGTTCTGGTTGAACCTTCGTACCCCATGGCTGATTGAGGATGATGAGGATTACAGTTTGTTACATATTTGTTGAAGATGGTGCAAATGGAGAGAAAGGGTTTTACGAAAATGCAATTTCTAAATCACATAATAATGGTTCCACTGAAATATACTGCATATCTTAATCTATTATAGCATGAGTAACTAATATTCTGTTATACCTAGGGTGTCCAGATTTTACTTAATAAAAACCAGGATATTTAAGTAAGTAATAAAAGCCAGGATATTTAAGCATAATAATATCAACCAGGATATTTAAGTAAATATCCAAACATTAGAAAGCTTAAGCTAGTACAGTTTAGTTATGATTCCTATTTAATTTAAATGAATTAGTGTCATTTTCCCTTGGAAGTTGTAAACGCACAGAAAAAAATTAACAAAGGCAGTTGTACAATCAGCAATAATCGTAACGTTTGGCATGGCCCCATGAAGGATTATTTTTAGGAGGTTGCTGAACCCAAATTTTTTTAGTGGGGTGTTGAATCAAAATTTTTTAGTGGGTTTCTGAACCTAAGTTCTTTTATGGGTGAGGGATGCTGAACCTAAGCTTTTTTATTGGTGAGGGATGCTGAATCTAAGTTCTTTTATGGGTGGGGGATGCTGAACCTAAGTTCTATTATGGGTGGGGGATGCTGAACCTAAGTTCTTTTATGGGTGAGGGATGCTGAACCTAAGTTCTTTTATGGGTGGGGGATGCTGAACCTAAGTTCTTTTATGGGTGAGGGATGCTGAACCTAAGTTCTTTTATGGTGAGGGATGCTGAACCTAAGTTCTTTTATGGGTGAGGGATGCTGAACCTAAGTTCTTTTATGGGTGAGGGATGCTGAACCTAAGTTCTTTTATGGGTGAGGGATGCTGAACCTAAGTTCTTTTATGGGTGGGGGATGCTGAACCTAAGTTCTTTTATGGGTGAGGGATGATGAACCTAAGTTCTTTTATGGTGAGGGATGCTGAACCTAAGTTCTTTTATGGGTGAGGGATGCTGAACCTAAGTTCTTTTATGGGTGAGGGATGCTGAACCTAAGTTCTTTTATGGGTGGGGGATGCTGAACCTAAGTTCTTTATGGGTGGGGGATGATGAACCTAAGTTCTATTATGGGTGAGGGATGATGAACCTAAGTTCTTTTATGGTGAGGGATGCTGAACCTAAGTTCTTTTATGGGTGAGGGATGCTGAACCTAAGTTCTTTTATGGTGAGAGATGCTGAACCTAAGTTCTTTTATGGGTGAGGGATGCTGAACCTAAGTTCTTTTATGGGTGAGGGATGCTGAACCTAAGAGGTTTATGCTTAAACAACGCTAGCTCCGCAGGTGGCTCAGAAAACAAATATTGTAGAAAATAACTGATATTTTATTTGCTCTCTGATTAGTTTTTGTTTCATGTTTATCTTTTCTTACCATTCAGTAGAACTGGCATTCTACTGACTGGCAAGATGTTGGTTATATCCACCGTACAGATATTTTTAAAATATCGATAGCTAAAGACCATGGGCTTGTTAATTAACAAATCAAAAATGAAAGTAAGGGAAATTTTATTTCGAGAACCTTCAGTGAATGTGAATCTTTAAAATCAACGTATAATAGTAATGGTCACCTTTCTAAACAAGGAAGCTTATGGTTTCCATGGTTACGTGTTTTGCTTCGGTATTAGATATTATTTGTCTGTCTGAAAACAATGTGACCCTAAAATTTATGACTTTTCTTATTTCATTAGACTAAAATCACGTAAGAAAATAAATTAAAATTCATTTGTTTCCAGCTGTGAATCCAAGGGGTCCAAGGGGTGTCATCCACCAACCATTTGAGAATGCTTTTAATGGTAATTGAGCGAAGAAATATTATTATTATTATTATGAATTTCTCGTGCATTTTTTCAGTAATATTTTAAAGATCTCTGTCAAGATTGATTTTATTTATTTGAAAGATCTGTTAGCCAAATGTCTTTTCTCGATCTTAATCACACAGTAGTTAAGGTACTCAATAAACCCATCAACTCGGTATCTCTTGGTTAAATAATACGTTTAATGAATAGCATTTTACGTTACCTACATACATATTTAATAAGGGCGCAGCTTTAATCCACTGCCCCACCAATAATATCCAGTGACACGCTCCAAGAGCGTTGACCCGACTTTATCGAAAAGTCTATCAAATGTTCTAGCTCCAAGAGCACCGTAACCATTTTACTTCCGACTCTTTCAATGGTCAGGAAAGAAGTTGCTTTTTTTTTAAATGTGCTGCACTCCCCATTTACTTTCCGCTGTAAGCACGCAGCAAATCCCGCGTCACGGTGTTACACGATGCGCCGTCAGAGTTCCGCAGATCATCTGGGTCACACATTCTCGCCTAATAGAGCATACATCGGAGATAAATAAAAAAATAAATACCCCCTCAAGCAGCTGCTTGCCACAGAGGTCTGACAGGAGCCTGTCAGTTTATATGCCATAGTAGAAGGTCTGAGAGGATGACAGGACCTCAGCAGAAAAACGACACAGACAGCCATGCCTCACCCGGGGCTCGAACCCAGGTCCCTTAGATCAGTAGCCAAGCGCGCTAACCACTCGGCCACGGGACGGCTTACATCGGAGAGGCAACATGAAAGTCGGGGATAAGGATATTATATTTTGACTTTGGAAGAAGAGATCGCATTGTGCTTGGCTTAGACTCTAGAATTGTTTATTATGATTTCGAAAGTTTAGAAGAATACTGCAAACTTAATTTTGAGAATCACCACTGAATGTCACTGTTTCAATGGCAAAAATCCAGGGGGCGGATTTTTTGAACTGAAAAGTAATTTAGGTTATTTTTTTTAAATAGTCGGAAAGAATTTGAAGTGAAAAGTGATGCCTTAACTGGCATAGTGGTTAGGCAGCTAGCGACTGTTCCAGCAAGGCAAACTTTGTGTGTTGTGTTAGCTCTAACTAAGGCAGTGGTCAGCAGTGACTTCGGTCTTAGTAGGGCATGTCCTTGTATGAGAAGGCCTGTATTAAGCTAGGAGTAGCTTCCAGGATTCTTCTCTGTCCTATATGTCGCAAATCAAAAAAAAATGTAGGTTAGAATAATTTTGAACATGTATGAAGTTTGCAAAGAGAGAGAAGAGTTTTATGTTATCGTGCTAAACGGAAATCAGTCTCGATCTCTACAAAAGAACAACGGGGTCGAGATTTACTTTCATTGAACTAAATGGTTCGAGAAGTTGCACTTCGAACCAGTATTCATTCCGAATATCTTATTCGGTTCGATGCACGGCCCTTCTCCCTCTGTCCCCTCCTCCCCTCTGCCCTCTCTTCCTCCCTCTCTCCCCTCCTCCCCTCTGCCCTCTCTTCCTCTCTCTGTCCCCTCCTAACCTCTGCCCTCTCTTCCTCTCTCTGTCCCCCCTCCCCTCTGCCCTCTCTTCCTCTCTCTGTCCCCTCCTAACCTCTGCCCTCTCTGTCCCCCCTTCCCTCTGCCCTCTCTCTCCCCTCCTCCCCTCTCTCCCCTCCTCCCCTCTGCCCTCTCTTCCTCTCTCTGTCCCCTCCTAATCTCTGCCCTCTCTTCCTCTCTCTGTCCCCCCTCCCCTCTCTTCCTCTCTCTGTCCCCTCCTAACCTCTGCCCTCTCTGTCCCCCCTCCCCTCTGCCCTCTCCTCCTCCCCTCTGCCCCCTCTTTCTCTCTGTCCCCTCCTAACCTCTGCCCTCTCTTCCTCTCTCTGTCCCCCCTTCCCTCTGCCCTCTCTCTCCCCTCCTCCCCTCTCTCCCCTCCTCCCCTCTGCCCTCTCTTCCTCTCTCTGTCCCCCTCCCCTCTGCCCTCTCTTCCTCTCTCTGTCCCCTCCTAACCTCTGCCCTCTCTGTCCCCCCTCCCCTCTGCCCTCTCCCTCCCCTCCTCCCCTCTGCCCCCTCTTTCTCTCTGTCCCCTCCTAACCTCTGCCCTCTCTTCCTCTCTCTGTCCCCCCTTCCCTCTGCCCTCTCTTCCTCTCTCTCCCCTCCTCCCCTCTGCCCTCTCTTCCTCTCTCTGTCCCCTCCTCCCCTCTGCCCTCTTTTCCTGTCTCTGTCTCTTCCTCCCCTCTGCTCTCTCTTCCTCTCTGTGTCCCCTCCTCCCCTCTGCCCTCTCTTCCTCTCTCTTTGTCCCCTCCTCCCCTCTGCCCTCTCTCTGTCCCCTCCTCCCCTTTGCCCCCTCTTCCTCTCTCTGTCCCCTCT
The DNA here is from genome assembly GCA_038380435.1 of Ryuthela nishihirai. NCBI lineage: Eukaryota > Metazoa > Arthropoda > Arachnida > Araneae > Heptathelidae > Ryuthela > Ryuthela nishihirai. The sequence continues at coordinate 51,390,539 of JAWZYU010000019.1, read as the reverse complement.
TCCCTCTCTTCCTCTCTCTGTCCCCTCCTCCCCTCTGCCCTCTCTTCCTGTCTCTGTCTCCTCCTCCCCTCTGCCCTCTCTTCCTGTCTCTGTCTCCTCCTCCCCTCTGCCCTCTCTTCCTCTTTCTGTCGCCTCCTCCCCTTTGCCCTCTCTTCCTGTCTCTGTCTCCTCCTCCCCTCTGCCCTCTCTTCCTCTCTCTGTCCCCTCCTCCCCTCTGCCCTCTCTTCCTGTCTCTGTCTCCTCCTCCCCTCTGCCCTCTCTTCCTGTCTCTGTCTCCTCCTCCCCTCTGCCCTCTCTCCCTATCTCTCTCCCCTCCTCCTCTCTGCCATCTCTTCCTCTCTCTTCTCCCCCCAGATCCCCCCAAAGAGTTCTCATGTACTCAGATCCTCCCCTCAGATCCCCCAAAGAGTACTCATGTACTCAGATCCTCCCCCCAGATCCCCAAAGAGTTCTCATGTATTCAGATCCTCCCCAAGATCCCCCAAAGCATTCTCGTGTACTCAGATCCTCCTCCCATATCCCCCTAAAGAGTTCTCATGTACTCAGATCCTACACCCCAGATCCCAATTGTCGTATCCCCCTAGTTGTCATTATCCATCCAATTGTCGTATCTTCCCAGTTGTCGTATCCATTGAATTGCAATCCACCCAATTGTCGTATCTTCCCAGTTGTCGTATCCATTGTATTGCAATCCACCCAATTGTCGTATCTTCCCAGTTGTCGTATCCATTGAATTGCAATCGACCCAATTGTCGTATCTTCCCAGTTGTCGTATCCATTGAATTGCAATCCACCCAATTGTCGTATCTTCCCAGTTGTCGTATCCATTGAATTGCAATCCACCCAATTGTAGTCCACTCAATTGTCATAAAATTGTTCATATGATCAGTGCAGTTGACTCCCACTCAATTATCGTTGACCCATTTCATTACGCTATCATGCGATGGATGAACCTTTCCGTATTCATTCGAAATTTCGAACTCAATTTTCTTCTTAAAGCATAAAACATTTTTATTTTTTCAGTGTATAGACAGGTAACAAGATCCCGGAAGGCTGAGAGAATGTTGTGGGAAGAGGACTGACTGGACAGCTGTTAGCGAAGAGATGATAGTTAACAGGACCGGATCCAGAAATAATAAAGGGGGAGAGATCTTAAACACAATCAAATCGAAATAATGTAAAGGAGGGGGGAATGCAAGAGACTGGATTTCCAATGCATCATAACATTCTCCCTCAATTTTTGAGATCTTCCTTAAATATTTCTCGAAAAATGCATGAAATATAAATATATTTAATAATGTTTGCCTCTGTTACCATTACTAGCATTCTGAAAGTGAGGGGGGGGGGCATGCTTCCCCCTAGATCAGGCCCTGGTGATTTAAATCCTCATGCTCTTTAAGGCGCACAGGATATGGCTCTCTTGTACACTGAGTCAAGGCTTAAAGTCTGATTTATGGACTGCGGCTTTCCCAAGCTATTATTATTCATCCCTTGGTTGCCCAGCACACTTGGTTCATGCTCGGGATTGAAATAACATTTACAGTGTTCAGGTCAGTCTCAGTGGCAATTTAAATTCTGAATTTACTTATAACCGTGAAAAATGCAAAATATAATAGAAAAATGGGTTATGGTCGGTAAACAATTCATATCTTGAGCACGAAAGTATAGAAAAATTCCCAATTACTTCATTAAACGATTATGATATATGCATATGGCCAAGTGGTTACAGTGCTTGTCTATGGATAAAAGTGACTGGGTTCAAACCACTACTGAAAATTTATTTTCCTGAGTTCTCGGCTTGCTCAGACTTCTATGGTGCATTAAATAAACTTACTATGATGTTATTATTTAACTATGATGTATTAATCCCTAAAGGCTCTTGTCGGAGTTCTGAGTCAAGAGACTGCTTAAGGTTAATTTGTTCTTTCCTTATCATTACAAGTTATGGTTTTCACAATGGTACGATAATCTCTAACGCAACTCTTCATTACTCTCACACGCGAGAACTTCTCGAGTGGGAGTTAGGAAATTTTAGTGTTAACAATTTTGCTTCTTTTCCCATTTATTTCAAAACCTTATGAACTTTATATGACATGTAATAGCAAATTCATTGTAAAAGTATATGTCGTTTTGTTGTTGAATAAACTGTTAATATTATTATGAAAAATTTACTGGGGGATAGAATGTCCTAAACACACCTTTGTCTTCGAATGTTTATCTGTTCTGTGGATTTCAAGCCAAGAATTAATTAAACATGTATTAATTTTAATATTCATTCTAAAGTATTTTTTAATCAGGTTTAAAAATTTTATTTTCTGTTATGAATTACCTGAAAGCATTCAACTAGAAATTGTATGAGAATATGGCTTACTGATAAATTGAAAAAAACTAAATATTTGTGAATTATTTAATTATAATCTCATTTTAATTACTATTTCAGCATTTGTTACACATCTTAACGAGAATATTTGATATTTTAAAATCAATATGTCACAACCAAGTTCTTCACCTTAATGATCATTTCACGTCTTTTTGGTATATGTTTTACCTATTTTCTTACTGTTTTTCCTTGTGATATGTCTGTTTGTTTATCGATTATGTGACAAACACACAAACCGACAAATGATGTTACTTTGCGTGGTAAAGTGTCACAAATTTCCTGTACATATGTAAAACAAAATAATAAGCTGAGAAATACTAGTTGTGCTATGAGTCGGATTCGAACCCACATCTTCCAGTAACCGGCAAGGTATGCTAACAATTACACCATCAACTACTAACGTTTCTTCTTCAGCTAATATCATTTAGCTTTCCAGCATTTTTATTTGATTCCAATAGTGGCGCCATCTATCGGTACGTGGTAACTACGTTGTCTCTTAAAGCTGAATTTTAATATTTGTCATTCGTGACAATTTTTTTCAGCTTATTATTTCATGTGTCACTTTGTGTTCTTCTCAAGGCAATTGTTCCACGAAACGTACTACATTCTGCATTAAATGAATACTTGGGTGTCAGAAGCGTTACGGAATCCAAAAATCCCCCCCCCCAAATTTTCTACCCATAAAAAAGGAGATATATGCAAATCGTTCTTCCATCTTCCGAATATGAGCATCCACAGTTAGGTTGTAAAATGAAAGCTTATCTTGTGGGGAGTGTCGTAATCGTATGCCTTTGGATCCGGTTTCGCCATTTTTGTCTACATCCTCCAACTGGCCCCATTTCGAAATGAAATGCCTCCTTTTGCCTTTTCCCCTCTCTCGATCCTTTGTTTCTCCCTCCTGACCTGTTTCCATGAGAAAAAAAAAGAAGAGGAGCTAGGCAGACTTCTCGAAAGTTCCATAGCACCGCTCCCGCTCTCCATTTCCATCTGCATACGAATGCTGCTCATGCCACGTGCACGGCAAGTCACGCCACTAGGTCAAGATACCATCGGGTGATGTCCCTTTGGGCAAGTGGTTCACGAATAAGAGAACTGTAAAGTTCACAAACAAAGGGGAAGACATAGAAGTACCGAACTGGAATTGTAGTGCAGCGCCACCTAACGTAAGGTCCTCTGCTCTCGTCATTTTAAGACCGCCATTAATCTGTCTCCTTTCGTAGCTTTCAACGGAAGATAGAATTGATATGGCGTTTAATTTCTTTATTTAATCTAGTGATTTGACAGATTACGAATTATTAAAACAAATTGCAACCACAACAAATTACGAGTGAAGGACAATAAGAAAATAAGTTAAAAAGAGAAATGAAATACAATTAACTACCACCTGTTTTATAAAACTATTTGATTAAATTAACTTTAGTTCGTTCAATCCCCACTGACAGAGTAGCCAACATGAAGCGGTATATCACGGATGTATTTCAACAATATGTCCATCCTTTATAAGAAAAACAAATTTTCCTGAGATTAGTTGTCCACGAATATACAAAACATTTAGTTCTTGCAAAAAAAAATATTGAGATATGCTGTTGATGTCGCTTGGTTTGTTACTAACAGACAACTTCATAAAGATTTGGGCATCGACAACGTATATACCCATATTAAATGCATCACAAAATGGTTCCTTGAGGTCATTAGTTGACAAAGTTACCTTGAGAATCAGTAGTTGACAAAGTTACCTTGAGAATCATTAGTTGACAAAGTTTCAAAGCATTTAAAAGTCCTATTCTGTCATTTTCGGTTGGCTGTAAAATTTCTGAAAGAAGCTTTCTCCTGTATCGCCTTTTTAAACTTACAAGCACTCCTTGATCCATTGGTTGCTCTAAAGACGTTACATTAGGTGGCAAAACATGGCTTTCATTTGTCAGAAATGAGTTCGCTTGGGTGTGTTGGGGCATTGTCGAGAATGAGTAGGGCCTTTACAGGCATTTTAAGACCTGTCAAGTGGTGTTTTACTTTTGGAACAAATTCTGCAAAGAATCATTCCTTAAAAAAATACGAGTCCATCGAAGCAGATTTTTTAGCTTTGTAGTAAACTAGCTGATCAGCTAAATTTAAATGCTTGAATGCTCGAGGTTTTGCTGATTTCCCAATTACAAAAAGAGGAAGTTTGTGCGTACCTGCAGCATTTCTATACACAGCCACAATGATCCTTTCTTTGTTTGTTTCCTGATGATGAGGATGATGAGGTTTCTTGCGCTGTCAGAAACGTTTCCGTTAAAAGAAGTTTAAACTTTAACCCAGTCTCGTCTACATTGTAGATTTGTTCTGCTTCTTCTTTAATAAGCAGTAAAAGTTTCTCTGAAAATTCGTTTGCTGCTAAAGGATCAGCTGACAATTTCTCACAACAAACGCCAAGGTAATGAACACCATGCCGTTTTTTCCAGCGAGAGAGCCGTCTCACGCTTGCTGAAAAATCTCCCCCATTAGCGATTTTAGAATGAAGGATTAATGTTTTTTCTTTCAAGATTGGCCCACTGATTGGCGTTCCTTTTCAAAGCTCTTGTATGAACCATAACCAAAGTGCATCACCGACAATTTCATTTTTCGGCTTTTTAAGAGTGCACCGAGAAGAAAGCGTTTTTTCAGACTCGACTTGATTGAAAATGACTTGAGTGTAAAGATTTTCCATCCCTTCTGCAGTCATTCATCGTGCTTTTACCAACACCTAGTTCATCACAAATATGCATTACTGGATCACCTTTGTATATATGTTCTAACGCTTTTAATTTCATCTCCATCGTAACGACATTACGCTTACGTTTGCACCCATTCATTTTGTACCATACAATAATTAATAGATCACAACACATACTCCTGTATACGCGCAGTACATTGTGCACTGCAATATTCACAACGAGGAACTGAAGAAAATATGAACTCTACTATAAACAAAACACTCGGCGACTTGCTTCCGCTTCTTCCAACGACTGGTTAAAGCGCAGGCCTGTTGAGCCAAGACCGGATAAGAGAGAATCTACCGTAGTTTGTTTTAAGAACCCTTAATTATTATTATGCAATATCTACTAATATTTACAAAAACAAAGTAAAATAAAGTTTTCTCCCCACATTTCAAAAATATTCCTTGTACAATAGATTCGAACTTGATATCAACGGAAACAAAAAAGTTAAATGTAATTGTTTTCCTGCTAATTAAATATAATTAACACTTCACCACAACAGTGAATAGGGTATTCAAACGTGTTCCGTTTTTTAAAATCAATGAAAAATACAACGAAACTATTTTTCTTCAAATGAAAACATTTCTCAGAACATAGTACGCATCAGAAACCTCAGGATCATGAGGGAATTTTTTAGAAACAGGCACATTTTCTTGTTTCATCTTGCATGCGGAACACTTTCATGGAATTATTTTGTTTTTCGTTCCATACTTCACTTCTGCTTACATGAAACAACTTGCTTTGTAACAATGAGAAAAAGTTATTAATATTTAACATTAGATAAACAACATTAACTTTCTTTTCTTTGAATCCTAATCTAAATAACGAAAGCGATTGGCTAATACTTTGCACTGACCACGGTCAGTAGGGGACACCGATGGGCTTGGGAAGACAGCCGTCCGTCGGATGGGACGTTAAGTGGGTGGCACCATGTGCGGAAGAGCCATACCCTGTGCACGTTAAAGAACACACTGGATGGCCTTGACGGGAGGCTTTTATCTATTTCTCATAAGCAATTCCATTGGGTTCCCTCCCTAAATCTTCGGCTTCGGGGTCATTGTGACCTGGACCTTTACCCATGGTGTGCAAAAAAAATGCCGCTCAGAGGAAAAACAAACCAACCCAATTTGGCTAGTACCTTGAATATTTTCTTTTGAACACTAAAAATTACTATTACATTGAGTTAACGGATATTTCTGAATGAGATTCTAAGCTTCAAACAAGAAAACTAAGTTTCTAAAGAAAGCCAGCCAAACGCTTAATTCCAAAAATGTCACCACCTGATAAGAAGTTATAATCAAAATAATGCAATGCTTGTACAAGTGGTAAAAGTTAATCGGTTCAATAATTCATGTCATTTGTATTTTCCTAGTATTATGTCATTTGTTAAGGAAAAACCTTTCTTAAATTCATCTTTTATTACAGTTATTGCTGACATTGTTACATTAACACACTAATAGTGATAAAGATAAGATGATGTTACGATAGGTGCTAAATGGTTAGCTGACTATTTAATACCCATCGTAACACCGTCTTATCTTCATAATGCATATCTCCATTCAAGTACAGGATCCGAGATTTAAAAAAAAGTGCGGTAGTTGAAGGCAGAAAGTTTTTCAAACGCTCTGGTATCTCCGACTACGAATTTCTGACCACCATAAAGAACCTATTAACTACTTTTGAACAGTTCCCATTTGGATAAAATTGACAAAATCTTGCGACTAATATTACACAGGAAAAGCCTCCTTTGCCTCCAAGTATATTGCAATACACACCACGCATTTTAGTCCACAGTTTAATACACTTCATGGATAATTTAAAACCTTCTTTGTTGTTTAAAAATAGGAATAGCCCTTCTGTAATCCGAGAAGAGTTTAAGTTGCGGATACACTTGATATGCAGGTTTCTGAGCAGATTGTGATTTCTGAGATCTCGAAGTTTGTTAACGCTATGAAGAGCAAAACGAGCGTAGACCATATCTTTCTCGACACCAGAAAATACAATAATCACAACTGGAACTTATGCATATCTGATGGTACGTAAACTTTACATTTCAGGACAAACTGAACAAATGTTGTGAAAAGTCCTTTCTCAACACATTTCGAGATGTAATACACAGAAAGACAATGTCAGCTGTTCTAGAGATTACGCGCATTTCGTGAGACCAAACTTAAACATTTTCGCATGTTCTTTTTCCTATAAATGTTGGGGAAGGGCTGTTTTCTTATTTCTGTTATCTGTAATAATAATAAATACACCCTAAAGCAGCTGCTTGCCTTAGAGGTCTGACAGGAGCCTGTCAATTTATATGCCAGAGTAAAAGGTCAGAGGATGGCAGAAACTCAGCAGAAAAACGACACATCCATCCATGCCTTACCCGGTCATCGAACCCATCTCTAAGATCAGTAGCCAAGCGCGCTAACCAATCGGCCGTGAGACACACTCTACAGTTTGTGAATTTTTCACAGGACTTTCATTCGATGCACACCTTCTTTCGGGAACTCATAAAACAGGCATTCTTTCAAAGCCTCATTTAAATCTTCAGTTAATAAACGGTCTCTGTTTGTTGGATAATGCTCATCTACGGAAGATGTAACACCAAGATGGTTCGCTTGTGGGTGTTGTCCAACGTCTTCCGCCATTTATCGTCCTTCAGTAGATCAATAACTCTGGAAACACAACGAAAGATAAGTGTTTGTATAATAACCACCATACACGCTACTACAATAACACAGTAAAAATAGCAATAATAACAACAACACAGTAATAATAATAATAATAATAATAACAACAACAAAATGGAGTAGTAGTAGCCCAATCAGATGTATATCGATATTTTTTAAATGATTAACATCTACAGGTAATGGACAAATACCGAAGACCAACGTAAAATCATTAACATCGTGTTGCACTAACACTTGTTTTCTGTACAGCCTGTATACGTAGTTGCACAGAGTTTACCAGCTTCTGAAAATCAGCAGGAGGGATACAACACCGTTCGTCAATTTTCCTTTCTGAGAAAATATTTTTTTCATTTCGAAATGTTTCAAGTATATGATATTCTTCAAGAACTCTTAATTACTATTCTGCAAAATCTACTAAACTCTACAAAAACAAAGTAGAAAAAAACTTTTTTTCCAACATTTGAAATAAATTCCTAGTACAATAACTCAAAATTGATATCAACGAAAGTAAGAAAGCTAAAATGTTGTTGTTTTCCCTTTCAAATGGAAAAACATTGACAATACACCACAACAGTGAACATTGTATTAAAACGTGTTTCCAGTTTCTCAAAATGAATGAAATTAAACGAAAATATATATCCTTAGAAGAAAAATATTTTGCCGGACGTAATACGCATCAGAAACGTCTAATTCCTGAAAGATTTTCTTGGAAACGGGTATATTTACTGATCATTGTTTCTTCTTGCATGCAGAATACTTCCAAATAAATAGTTCCTAGTTGGTTTCTTCTTAGATAGTTCACTTCCTCTTATATGCAACAGCATGCTTGGTAATAATGTGGGCAAAGTTATTAATATCTAAGATTAGATTAACATTCTTCACTTTAAAACCAAATCCAATTAATCAGAACGATTGGCTAGTACACTCAAGTTTTCTTTTTTGACAGAGAAAATTAGTATTTCATTCATAAATATTTCCAATGAGATTCTAAGCTTAAGAAAATAAAACCAATCCCTCATTCAACCAAACCGCACAATTCCAAATATGTCTCTTCCGAATAGGAGGTTGCAATCAAAACAAGAGAATGCTTCCATAAGTGGTAAAAGTTAATTGGTTCAAATAATTCATTCCATTTGAATATTCGTCACATTATATCATTTGTTAAGGAAAAACCTGTCACAAATTAATCTTTTATTACTCACTTGTTTCATTAACAAAAGAATGCTGATAAAGATAAGAAAATATTACGATCGTTACTAAATGGTTAGCTAACCATTAAGTACCCATCGTAACACCGTCTTATCTTCATAACGTATATCTCCATTCAAGTACAAGATACGAGATTAAAAAAAAATCTGTTGTGGAATGACCCAACCCGTTTCCTCGAACGCATGGAACTTCATGTCCATCATAAAGAACCTAATTAACTAATTTTGAACAGCTCGCATTTGGATAAAATTGGCATTTTCTTGCGACTAATATTCCCCATGAGAGGCCATTTTTGTATCCAAGTATATTGGAATACACACCACGCCTTTTAGCCCACAGTTTAATACACCTCACGGACAATTTAAAGTCTTCTTTGTTGGGTAAAAATTGAAACAGCTCTTTCATAATGTCAGAACGTTTTACCTGCTGATACATTTGATAACCAGGATTCTGACTAAATTATAAACTCTAAACTCTAGCATCACGAACTTTGTTAAAGTTTTGAACACCTAAACGGACGTAGACCATATCTACCTCGACACCAGAAAATATATTTTTTCACAACTTTAGCTTATGCATGTTCGATGATACGTAGGATTTGCACTTCAGGCTATTTCTTTCAGAAGCTGAACAAATGTTATGAAAAGTTCTTTCTCATTTCGAGATTATAATACACTGAAAGTCAATGTCAGTTGATCTAGAGTTTACGAACAATTGGTGAAACCAAATATAAACATTTTCTCATGTACTTTTTCCGCTAAATGTTGAGGAAGTGCTGTCTGCTTATTTATTTCTTTTGTCCATGTGTTTAGTGGATTCGTAAAAAGAGGAATTCTTTCAAGGCATCATGTAACGGTTCAGTCAATAGGAGGTCTCTGTCTGTAGGGGACAGGGTGTCTCAGTCGGTCGCGCACTACGCTCGTAATCTGCAGTTCTCTGGTTGGGGTCCCAGCTGGGCCAACATTAAGAATCTCTTTTGTTGCGATCTTATGCAACCACGGCAATTCCCGGTTCCGCTTGTACAGCACTACCTGGTTATGAAAAGCCGTGCTTATCTAGAGCTGGGGGCAAGGAATACGCCCTATAGGCGCACCTCAACCCCAGCCTCACATGGCAGCAGTCCTATAGAAGGAAAGCTGACCACCGGAGGAAACCTTACTTTAATCTATTCCCCGGTTAGCCATGAACGAGGATATATAGATCCAAGTTCGATCGGCGTCCGGGGTGGAGACTCTTAGTAAGACCCAGACTTTTTGGACAGCTCGTGCCTACAGGCGGGTTCAGACCTTTCGGCAGAGCCGTCGAACAGACCACACAGGTCTCCTGAGAGGTGAGGTCTCCAACGCCGTCACCATCCGACCGGCAATCAAGCCGGCCGGCGGCGTCTTCAACCTCGGTTGGCTTCAGCAATGCTCCAGCCGGGGACCACCCCAACCGGCAAAACTTTGGCAATGCTCCAGCTGTTGCCCACTACAGCCGGCAAAGCCTTTGGCCTGCTCCAGCTGGGGATCATCCCGACCGGCAAAGCCTCAGCCGGGTTGCTGGGCCCTAGGCCCCCCCACCACGACAAGGTGGTCCCCTATTGGGGGGGATTAAGATCTCTATGTTGCGATCTTGTGCAACCACGGCAATTCCCGGTTCCGCCTGACAGCACTACCTGGTTAAAGAAAAGCCATGACTATCTAGAGCCGGGGGCAAGGAATACGCCCTATAGGCGCACCTCAACCCCGGCCTCACATGGCAGCAGTCCTATAGAAGGAAAGCTAACCACCGGAAGAAACCTAAATTTAATCTATTCCCCGGTTTGCAAATGTGCAAGGATATAAAGATCCAAGCTCGATCGGCACCCGGGGTGGAGACTCTTAGTAGGACCCAGACTTTTTGGACGGCTCGTGCCTACTAGGCAGGAGGGACCTTTCGACCGAGCCGTCGAACTGACCACCCAAGGTCCCTGAGGTGAGGTCTCCGACGCCGTCACCACCCGAACGGCAATCAAGCCGGCCAGCAGCGTCTTCGACCTCGGTTGGCCTTGGCCATGTCCAACCGGCGCCCAACCCGGTCGGCACAGCCTTCAGCCGGGTTGCTGGGCCCTAGGCCCCCCCACCACGACAAGGTGGTCCCCTATTGGGGGGGGGGGGATTAAGAGTTGGCCCAGCTGCTAAAGTTTTTTTATGTACGCAAATCTCCTTGCCTCAGTTATTACATGGCACAGATGAACTTGGAAAGGCCGCCGTCCACCGGATGGGTCGTTAAGTCGTAGTCCGCATGTGTGGGGAGCCATACCCTGTACACGTTAACGAAAATGCTGGATGGCATTGACGGGAAGCTACCATCTGTCTCCCAACAGCTTTTTCCAGTGGGTCCCCTTCCCCCACCTTCTCTGAGACTTTGAGATCCTTATGGCCTGGCCATTTTCTCTATTGTGTGCAAAAAAAGTGCCGCTCATAGGTAAAGCGACCCAACTACTACAACAACGTAATAATAATAACTACAACAAAATGGTAGTAATAATAGTAACAGCACTATCAGATGTTTTTCGATTTTTTTTAGATTATTAACATCTACAGGTAATGGGGGGAAAAACGAAAGGGCACGTAAAATCATTAACATCGTGTTGGACTAACACTTGTTTCCAGTACAGCCTGTATTCGTAGCTCCATAGTCTACGAGTGTCTGAAAATCAGCAGGAAGGATACAACACCAAAAAAGAAACATGATAAAATCCCGCTTGTTCAATGGAGCTGGAAAACTGTCTGAGATGACGTTAAAGTAGTTCTCATTGATTTTCTAGATCAGGGGTGGGCAAATAGCGGCCCGCTAAGAGTTTTTTGTGGCCCGCCAAGACAGTCAGAAAAATCCGCCTTGAACCGAGATTCCTTCCCGTGCGCGACCGAAGTTTCGTCTCGTATTTTCCACTAGGACGGCCACATCAATACGTATGCGCAGTATAGATACGATGCGCAGTGCTTTTCCGGTTGATCTTGGCAACAGTAAATATATAAATTTCCAACTTTAGTGAAACCATGAACCCTCCGAAAAAACGTAAAATCGGTGATGAATGTCGTGTGTTTAATGAAGAGTGGACAAACAAATATTTCTTTGGTAATACGGGGAATAAAGCAGTGTGTTTATTGTGTCATGAAACGATAACCGTATTTAAGGAGTACAATCTGAAACGACATTACGAAACAAAACATAGCGAATTTGGCTGCAAACTTTCCAAGGAAGAACGCAAAATAAAAGCTGCGGAGTGTGTGAAAAGGCTGAAGAAGCAACAAACATTATTTACAAAGCAATCAACACTTCAAAATAGCGCTACAGAAGCAAGTTTCATGGTAGCCTACAACCTTGCTAAACACAACAAGCCTTTTTCGGATGGCGAGTTTATTAAGCAGTGTATGGTAGAGTGTGCAAGCGTATTGTGTCCTGATGTTAGAAGCAAATTTGAAAGCATTTCATTGTCAAGAAGGACTATACAGGGTGAATCTGAAAAAGTGGGCAAAACTTTACGTGGGGGGGGGGGGTTGAACGCAGCTATACGAGCAATATTCGTCATAGAATGTATGGTCGGAACGTAAGCGGTGAGAAGTTAAAAGGTAGTTTTCCACTGTCACATTTAAAGAATGAACACAAGAAGGAGAGGAGATACTTCAGAAAACATTTTATTAACAGGAATGTAATTGAGGTACATGCTCAAAGAAATTGCTCAAAAGAGCTGCCGCCAGCTGTAATGCAGGCTTCATACCTGCGGGATAGGGACCGACGCACATTTGCGAAGACACCAGGCATTTCCCGAATATCGCTGGCAACAACGGCGATCCTGGCGACTAGATCCATATCGGTTTCAATGGGGCACTCGTAGATTAGGCTTTTCAAGTGCATATCCGCCATTTCGTGGTTAGTATAACCAGCCATCCTCTCGGCAATCCACGGTAGAAATGCCGTTGGGTGCGAGGACCGACCCTTTTATACCATTTCCAACGCCACCTAGCGGCCCGCCGTTTGCGTTCCGCCCATACTTTCTATGACGAATATTGCTCGTATAGCTGCGTTCTACCACCCCGTAAAGTTTTGCCCACTTTTTCAGATTCACCCTGTAGTGCGGCGCATTGACTCAATTAGTGACGAACTCACAGAACAGCTGAAGACTGCGAGCAAAGATTTTGCTTGGTTTTCTTTGGCACTGGATGAGAGCACAGATAACGAAGACACTGCACAATTACTCATTTTTATCCGTGGAATTAATAAAAATTTCGTTATCACAGAGGAATTACTTGGCCTAAAATCAATGAAAGATAGAACCACTGGTCAGAACTTGCTTGAGTGTGCTGTGAATTGTGTGGAGAAAAGTGGCTTGTCCTGGAACAAAATGGCAAGCATTGCAACAGATGGGGCCAGAGCTTTCAGTGGAAAAAATGTAGGTATGGTTAAGCTTTTAAAAAACAAGTTACAAGCACAAGACACAGACAGTGATATCTTGTCTTTTCATTGCATTTTGCATCAGGAGAGCCTTTGTAAAGCTGCACTGGGCTTAAAGCATGTGGTGCCCATGGCCGAGTGGTTAGCGCGCTTGGCTACTGATCTAAGGGACCTGGGTTCGAGCCCCGGATAAGGCATGGATGTTTGTGTCGTTTTTCTGAAAATTTATTTATTACATTATTTATTTAGATCCTATTGTTAGTGTGGTGAACACAATCAGAGCAAGGGCACTCCACCATCGACAGTTCCAATCTTTTCTTGAGGATGTGGAGGCAGAGTATGAAGACGTAATTTACCACAACAGTGTGAGGTGGTTGAGCGTGGGCAAAGCGATAAAAAGAGTCTGGGCATTGCAAAATGAAATCCTCTTATTTCTGGACACGAAGGAGATATCTCATGCTTTTGTTACAAAAATAGGATGTGAGGAGTGGAGATATGAGATGATGTTTGCAGCTGATGTGTTTGAGAAATTGAATGAACTGAATGTGACATTGCAGGGAAAGGGGTTGTTTGCACATGAAATGTGGAAGCATGTAAAATCATTCAAAGCAAAACTAGGTCTATTTGCAAGGCAAGCAGGTGAAGGCAATTTTTGTCATTTCCCTTTATTAGGAAAACAGAAAGTGCCTGAAAGTGTTTCTGCTAAGATTAGGGATCATCTGCAGAGTTTGGAGGACGAGGTCACAAAAAGATTTCAGGACTTTAAGAAAATTGAGCCTAAATTCAATTTGCTCTCTTATCCCATCACTGCTGATATTGACACAGCACCTGAGGAGCTGCAGCTTGAACTTATTGACATGCAGTCAGATCACACTGTGAAAGAAATGTTTAATGCTGTAACATTAGTTGACTTTTACAAATCTTTGTCTGCTGAAAAATTTCCATGTATGAAGAAATTTGCTGGAAAAATGTTCTCTATAATTGGGTCTACATATATTTGTGAGCAAAGTTTTTCTTGCTTGAAGATCATCAAGAGTAAATATAGATGCTCTTTGACAGACATTAACTTGCAGGCTGTGATGAGAATCTCAACAAGCAATCTCACTCCTGATTTCAAAAAAATTGTAGAAAAGTGTGATAGGGTACATTTGTCTCATTAAACTGATTCTAAAATTAAATGTGCTTGCAGCTACAGATGATATGAAATTAGCACAATAAATAAATTGAATAAAACTGCCACTATTTTATTTAATTTATATTTATTGATTTTTATGGTACAATTTATACCTTTTCTGAAATGCAAAGTTAACTAATGAATGCAATCATTTTAAAAAGTGCGGCCCTCCGCTAACCTCCGCTTCCACAAAGTGGCCCCCCGAGCCAAAACAATTGCCCACCCCTGCCCTAGAGGTATGACCCCGCTTACTGCTGCAGTACCCTGCAGGTTAGGATGGGTTACAGAGAATGGTAATATGCATGCTGCTGAACACTGCAAAGCACAGATATTCGCTCCATGCACAGTCCAGCCAAAGTCGCACCTCCATTGTTTCCCGCAGCTGAAGGTCACATTCTCATCAACTGGTTGCGTTCTAGTGACAATCTGAAGGATAGTTTCTAGAGATAAGATGCAGTCAGTAAAATGGCTTTTCGACTCTAAAATTTTTCACTGAGAACAAATATTTGTTTCAATTCACGAAACTGAATTCGGTTTCTTAGGAAAATAATCAGTTTATGCAATGAAATGAAAATAAAAATAAATTATCTCTCAAACATCTCCTTAGAGAAGTCTGACAGGAACCTGTCAGTATAATACGCTACAGACAAAATTTGTGAGGAAGGCGAGACCGCAGCAGAAAGACACATCTATACATAGGGTACGACTTTTTTCAGGTTAAAAATAACTCCATTAGATGAATAATTATCGGGGAAAAAAATCTTCTTTTTTTTCAATTTGTGTTGAAATAAAAGTAATTGAAATATTCAGATATAAGGTAATAATTTTATTATTGACATACGATAACATATGCATATCCATTGTTTCTTCGGCGAGAGGGGCGGGTATGGCCTAGTCGATAGCCCGGCAGGCTCGTAATCTGCTTCAGGGCGACTGCTTGAGGGAATATTTAATTTTTAGAAAAGAATTCATAGCGGAATATTTACCGGAAGAATGGTTTGCAAAACTTTTAAAAATTGGTGGAATTGAAAAAATATAGATATAGATGCATAATTTTAATTCCCATAAAACATATAATTTCACGTAATATAATAATAAGTGGTTTGAAAACAAATTAATACACAGAACACTTAACTTTTATAAGTTCAATCTTTATCTGATATTATTACATAATCATCCTAAAATTTCGGGTGGGGGGAGAGGGGGGTCTTATTTTCCTAACAACAAATTTGGGGTTGTTAGTTCCTATACTGCACGACTGGCATGTTAGGAGCTCTGCAATAAACAAATTATTAAATGAAAAATAATTGCTTTGTGACAAGATAGTAAGAAACTTAACGTCTTTTATTCTAGATCAAAGGCTCTGAAGTGAGGCTACTGATAATTGAAATAACAAAAGAAATTAATGATACTTTTTATTTATGATACAAATTCGCCATCAAAAGAACAATTTAAAATAAGCGCATTAATAAATAAAATAAAAATAAATACCTCCTCAAGCAGATGCTTGCCACAGAGGTCTGACAGGAGCCTGTCAGTTAAATTCGCCATAATAGAGGGATCTGTGAGGATGGCGGGCCCTCAGCAGATTTTTTCCCTACTGCACGCGGTGTTCACAAATGGTCACCCTCCCAGGTACCGAACGCGCCAAAAGCTGCTTAACTTCGGTGATCGTACGGTGTTTTCAGATTCAAATTTATAGCATTTGTTATTTAATTATGAAAACATTTACTTCAACCAAAGCCGTATTATTAAGTGTATTGGCCGACATAGTACGTAACTATTTGATGAGGGGATTGAATTATAGATCAGAAGAAAAAATAGAAGCTTCAGTTATCTGAATTTCTTTTTCTATTTGAGTTTATCATACAATTTTATTCGTTTTCCTCTTAATTTTGCTGCAGCTCATTTATTGTCGCGCTGTAATGCTACAACGAGAAAATATCTCCTGTTGACTACTACACCTATCCCTCGATTTACACTGAAGATAGGTTCCGCACAAAATCGTGTAAATCGAAATCCGTGTAATCGAAATCAAAACCGTGTAAATCGAAACTGAATTATGCACATTTTAGAGTTTTTTTCGTTTTACACGGTTTTACATAGCAAAATCCAAGATTTCGATTTACATGGTTTTGTGCGGAACCTATCTTCAGTGTAAATCGAGGGATAGGTGTATTCTAGATGCTGAAGTGTCGGTGGTTTGACTAAGCAAATAATGATATGAGTAGTGTGGTGCCAACCTGGGGCGCCCCCACGCACTGTGCTTTCCCCCTATGACGTCACCGACCGGAAATTGACCCGTGTTGCAACTGTCCACGTTGCCTCCTCAGATTGAACTTTAACCCCTATGACGTCACCGACCGGAAATTGACCCCTGTGTCGCAACTGTCCACGTTGCCTTCTCAGATTGAACTCTGACCCCTATGTCGCAATCAACCGGAAATTGATCTGTGTTGCAATCGTCCACGTTGCCTTCTCAGATTGAACTTTGACCATTATGTCTCAACCGACCATATTTTAAGCCCTCTTCATAGACCCCCTGGTCGACCTATATTTTAAGCCCCCCCCTTCTCGAATAGTCTCTATTTTCCCCTGATTAACCCATATTTTAAGCCCACCCATCCTCACAGACCCACCTATATTTTAAGCCCTCCCTCTTTAAAGCAAATCAGTTTTCTCTATACACGTTTAATCGGTCTCATCCAGCGTCCATACTATTTTTAGTACGTCTCCTGTATTTAAAAAAAATTCCTTCCGACAGCGTGATTTGAACACTCTACCTCAGTGCCGATAGCTAAATCGTCATTGCGCTCGGCTATGCCTTGTTACTCAATGTTGTGGTTTAGATGTGTCTCAAACGGGTATAGCCATATCAATCAGGGTAGAGCCATATAAATCACGTATCTCTTTATTAAGCTTGAGTTTTATATTTCAGATATTAACCTAGGTTTTTTTATTATCCTACGTTTTTTTACAACCTTCGTATTCTTTATAACTAACTTTTTTCAGCGTATTTCTTATAATGAACTCCATGACTAGAAGAAGGACAAATCTACAGTTTTAAAAGACTGTCCCACAGTAAATACCAATGGGCAAAACATTAATAAAAGGAAAAAAAACCTTAAAAACTTATTCGTCATTATGTAAAAAGGGATAATATGGTGACCTATAACTTTAGTACGTCTCCTGTATTTTAAAAAAATTTGCTTCCAACGCAGTGATTTGAACCCTCTACCCCAGTGCTGATAGCGTCACCGCGCTCGGCTATGCCTTGTTACTTGATGACGTGGCTTAGGTGTGTCTCAAACGGGGTATAAATCACGTATCTCTTTATTATAGCTTGAGTTTTATATTTCAGATATTAACCTAGGTTTTTTATTATCCTACGTTTTTTCACAACCTTCGTATTCTTTATAACTAGCTTTATTTCTGTGTAACCTTCGTTTATAACCTACGTATTTCTTTTAACTCCGCGACTAGAAGGACTATTCTACAGTAAGACTGTACCTCAGAAAATGTCATTGGGTAAAAAAATTTAATAAAAGGAAAAACTTATTCCTCATTATGTATGATATGGATTGACCTGTATGGGTGTCATAAAAATCCCGCTTTAGAATACGTGTTCGGTACCGGACCACGTTTTTATTCACGGATGTCCTGTGAAATTAAAAGATATTAAACGGTGAATCACAATGGGACCACGATTTACTGATCCTTTGACGATCCTCTTCGATAAACTCGTTAATCATCAAAAAGTCCTCCTTTCTTAAAAACCCTACATTAATTAAAACTCTTATCAAAGTCCCCCTCATTAACAGTTCCACCCCCCTTTCAAGGACTAGCCTGCAGTAACAGTTTTCTCACAGAAAATGCCATTGGGTAAAAAAATTTAATAAAAAAAAATCTGTTTTAAAAACTTATTCGTCATTATGTGTGATATGGTGACCTTAAATTGTTCCACACCACGGATCACGTTTTACTGACGGATGGTTAAGTCCTGCGCAATTAAAAAATTTTAACTTCCACTCTCATCTGAAATTTTTCCACTAAACTTTTTTTTGAATGGCAACGAGGGTGTTGCAATTCTTTTATCCGTATTTTGCGAGTTCGACCTTTCATCATGCATTTCGCAACAAGCAGGATGTGTTCGTGATAAGGTCACTTTCTTAACGGGTGATTGCAGACAGATCTGTTGCTATCCGCTCAACAATATTTGCATCTGCTACTGATAACACGATTTCCTTCATTAAAAATAGAAACTTGGTAAATAATCCCACAGCATTCATTAAGAACACAAACTGATTTCGTGCTAAAACATAGTCTTCCAGAACTGATGAGAAGAAACACACGACATTATTCAAAAGATTCGTAAGGATGAAAACTGTAAAAGGTACGAGAACTAAGGTCAAGGTAAGAAAACTCATTCAAAGTGACAAGCAGGGTGTGATTCTGCATAGTTCAATGAGTCCTTTAGTAGCCGTTAGGAAGGCGAGAAGTAGGAGATTTGCAGACTGAGAAAAATAACATATCGGTGGAATATGGGATGTTCGTTTCCAAAGAGAATGAATGTTTTCATTTTACATCTTCAGTACCCTCAAAAAGTTACATATCTACGGTCTATTATTATTTTGTACCATGGAAAACCAGTTAATCAGCCAAGAAAAATCAATAGTTGATGTATATATTAATGTTTCGCTGAATTATTTATTGGAATGAATGCAGTAACATGAATATTGATGAAACAGTGCAAAACAAATTTTTTTCAAAAAGTTACATTTAGTACACACAATTCTTGTTAGTTTTTTTTTTCTCTTCTTTACACATGCCCGTCTTGTGTTTACTTCGACTGTCCAATGATCTCCTACCCTGAGCATGCTATTAGAAGCTTCTTCTGCACCAACCGGGAAAAGCACGGGATATTTTGCTACCAATGAAATAGGAATTAACTCTTTTTTTTTTCCATTACCACTGGGACTACTTTCCACATATATAAATCCTGTATTAACTGTGAATGAGCCTGTAATAAATTGAATGCCTTAACAACTACATACATTTAGAAGGAAAATATATCTAAATTCGTAAAAATGAACAACATTTCTGTCAATGTTTTTGGACACGAGAAAGAGGTGTTCCCACCCTACATCACACCATTCAGATTTAAAGCGCACGAAAATCTCCTACTGTTTATCAGATGATGAAAAGCAGCATTATTGTTCCATTAAAAATTGATAAGAATCTATGAAATTCAAAGTTCCAAGGGAGAATGCTGTTTTCCATATTATTGGGATTATTATTCCGTACAATTAATCTTCTTATTTTTGATCATTCCTTATTATTATTCCGTACAATTAATCTTCTTATTTTTGATCATTCCTTGCGTAATAAGATGGCTGTCCTTTAGGTTATGAAATATAACTGGAACATTATTAGGAGCTTGAAAATTGGGATGACACGTATTATGAGCGCCTCCTCGGAGAAGTGCTAAAACTATGTGTCAGATACTATGAAATTCATTCCTGTCATGTTTACACAACTCCTGCCTTCATACCTGAAGATGACAAATATGTACCTTTTGGGAGGCATAGGAGGGGGAATTTCAGTGAATTGTTTTAGCACGGCAAGCAACAAGCATTTAGAATGAAAGACCGATTGCAAGTTTGTTTAAACTAATTCTTCAGATGCACGTTTCTCCATAGATTCGTAAAACTCACTGTATTCTTTGCTTTCTCTCTCACAAGATAATTAAAGTTCAAACAGTAATACATCTTCCCTATGTGTATCTTTCTAATAAACCATACGACCAAAGTAGATAAATCGCAAACATCATCTGCGTCAGATCTGATTCCATATATCTGCTAATTCATTACGACGAAAATCTCACAATAGCCTGAAATGGACAGTACTTTACCTACGACACAGCATGTGACTAGGTCGTTTAATCAAATTACATGCATAAACGAAAATTAGAAAAACAACGAAATGGTTGGTATTTTCAATGAGAATCACTAAAATGTAAAGGACGTTGGAATATCTGTAAATGCACACACATTTCAGTGGATAGGTGAATATTTTCACAATTGTTTGGAAGTGGAAGACTCAATAACTGTAAAACATACAGTGACGAGAGAGAAAGTATAAAAATGCAGTGGGATGGTTGTAAAAATCGCTTAAAACAGCAAATTACAGCGCAAATACTGTAAGATAGAAAAAACGACTATTAACAAGCGCCATCTAGTGTGTAAAATAAGTGAACCTAAGGAGTAACTGATAAAAGTCACTCTTTAGCGGAAGGAGTAATACAGGAAAATCATAAAATATTAAGGTTCCACTCTAGTAAATCACGGTCCACTGCGTACACACGGATGGATGAATATCACAAAATACTTTGCATATAGAAAACATCAGTAAAGAACCACAGAGGTTTGGAAATTTAAAATCTGAAAACTCGTTGTTTATAAGAAAACAACAATATTTTCAGTATTTCCATGAAAAGTTGGGTCCCAGAATTGATCCGCTAGACCTAACTTTGCATTCTCTGACTTCAACCACCGATAAAACGTAACGTAAGCTCTCTCGGCGGTTATTCCAAAGCGCTTTCACCCGCTCTTTTCAGAGTTCCTGGTCCCCCTACTACGTTTCAATAAGCGCATAAGTGTGTGAAGGTGACTATTTTTCGCTGCAAACACAAGTTTTTCGACAAAGATAGGATGCTTGACTACAATCTAATACACGCATTTTCACGTCTAAGAATCGGTTTAGTTATTTTTCCCTGCATATTTCTATACTAGTGTGGAATTTTTAGAACAAGTGGTACTATGTTCGTGTGAAAGTGGTTCTGGCAAGCACACGTTTTTTGATAATGTTATGCACCCTGTTTGGAAAGAACACTGTCTATGGAGCATTACTCCTGTAAATTCCATAAGCATAATGCTTCGCGATTCTGAGGCCCCCATAACTGATAGACAATACTTTGCATTTACAGGACCTAACGCATAAAGTCTTTCACACTTCAAACTCAATCATCACATTTCAGAAAGAAAGAGGATTGAAAACGAAAGGAGAAGTGATAGAGAAGCATAAGAAAAGTGCCCTACCCAGCATTCTCACATTAAAGGAAAACGTAAGCATTCATCGCCTCAAAATAACTAAGACAGAGGACGCCATGTGCCAGCTTGAAAGGCAGCAAGAAGGTTGGTAACAATGGTTTAACCATCCATTTTTAAGTATTAGGGCGTTCATGTTACAATTTCTTACAACGTTCATATCTAGTGAAGATGGAACAGTAAATCAGTAAATCGTCCATTTGAAATCGTCCCATTATTGAATGGGAAAAAAACTAAAAAAATTTATTATTATTTATTAGCATGTTTGTCTACTGATCAAAAGGACTTAGGTTTAGAGCCCCGGATAAGGCATGGATGTTTGTGTTGTTCTTCTACTGAGGACCAGCCATCCTCACATACCTTATGGCGTATTAAACTGAAAGATTCCTGTCAGACTTCTGTGAGAAGCAGCTGTTTGACGAGGGTATATATATAATATCTACCCTGCCCTCGTGGAGAAAATATGACACTGAGGGGATTGGGAAGGCCGACGTCAGTTAAATGGGAAGTAAAATTTTCGCCTTGTGTGCAGGATAACTATAGCCTGTGCCATTAAAACAGTAAGATTGAGGCAGGCTTCCATCTTTCTCCTAACAGCTGTACAGTGGGTCTTTGCTGTAACCAGGACATTTAGCCCATTGTGCAGAAAACAGAGCCGCTCAGACGAAATGTGTTAACTCAAGCATCATTCCATCCTCCTCACCCCAATAGACACGAGCAAGCCCAGATCTGAAAAAAAAAAAGAGAGGGAAACAAGAAACATAATCGAGCCGAAAAAACGCAAGGGGGGGGGGGGGGTAAGAAGCTGTATTTCCAATGCAATATATCATTTTCCCCTCGTTTTATATATTTTTTTATATTTTTTGAAAAATCCATGAAACAAAATAAGTTTAGTAATATTTATTTCTATTACCCTTACTAGGACTCTGAAAAGGAATAGGAGATGCCCCCCCCCCCCCTCCCTAGATCTTGTCCTTGGACTCGAGTACGTAACCCTCCACCCATAAGACTTTTTTAGTCACATTACTGATGATCTGAAATGTAAAATAGAACAGACTACTTTTGATTTAATCATTTGCTGAATTGAATCACTTACTCAATTACTTAATAATGTATCCTATAAAACTTATAATGATACAAAATTTTATTCTTTTCACCCTCCCAAGTTTAAGTTGTGTGGTCCCAGTCATCTCTCTCTATCCACTTATTTTTATCTTTGCAATCTTGCTCTTGAAGTCCTCTTTTCGGCATTCTTTTTTTCATACCATTTTCCCATCTCTTTCACCGTCTTCTTCCAGCGGGTTCTCATTTCCATATTAAATTTATCCATCTTCCTTTATCCATCATATTCATAAGTCTTTCTCATTTTGATAATATTTTTTACACCTCCAATATTTTTATGTAATCTCTGATTGCTTTAGTTTCTTTATTTCTCATTTTATCTAGTCTTTGCTTCCTCGGATATCTTTTGCAATATCCACTTCGATTACTTTTATCTCAGATGCAAACCTTTCTCTTATGTTAGAGTACTCTCTACAATTGTATTAAAATCTATTCTTTAAAAATCAATTCAGCACTCTTACTGCTTTCTATTTTTGGTCCTCTTATTTTAATACTCTTTCTTTAATTTTTTTTCATCATACATTCCACTATTAATAACAGCTTTCTCTTTGTTGGGTGTTAAAAAACCGACATCAGAATCCAAAAAATGGAAGCATTGGAAACTTTTTTCTTTGAAAAATTTCTAATTATGACATCTATTTTATGTAAAAAGATATAATCCAAGTAATTACAATCTTATGCCGGTTTTTAAGTAGAAAAACATATTTAAATAGCTTTTAAAAGTTGTTATTAAAAAGTAATAATGAAAAAACTTTTCAAAAATTGACACATGCATGCGTTTTAAAAACTGCTTTGGGAAAGGAATTAAGAGCAAAAGTCACAGGAGTCTGATATCTCATGTTCAATGGGTTTATGTAGCTCATGACCATATGGGTTTCGAGGTGAAGGGATGCTCAGCTTAATGAGAGTCAATTTACGGAGTGGAGGGGAGCTCTGCCAGGCTCGGCTGCGGTTAACTCCGTTCTCCCTTCGGGTGAAGGAAGGGGGGGGGGGACGACAAACCAGGAAGAGTCCATTTCAAAACTCGGCCGGTTTGGTATTCTGAGGTACTTTGTTTTCCAAGGCCCGTGGGAGTTAAAGGGTTAATCCGGCCACCGCCACTCCCCCCTCTCTCGACCCATAGTACTTTCTGGGTATGCCACTAACTACAGATCCTACTCATTTAATTTGCTAACAAAATATAATTTTTTTTAATATTTGGCGAATTTCAGTTTCATGCAAAAAAAGGGGGAAAGCAAGCAAAGGAAATGTTTACTCTCTCAAGCAGCTGCTAACCGCAGAGGTCTGACAGGAGCCTATCAGTTTAATATGCCATAGTAGAAGGTCTGTGAGGATAGCTGGATATAACATAGCAGATAAAACAGCACAAACATCCATACCTTACCGTGGGCTTAAAAGGGGTGACTCAGTCGGTAGCGCGCCAGGCTCGTAATCTGTAGTTCCCAGGTTCGAGTCACAGCTGGGTCAGCGTTGAGATTTATCTCCCCAAAATTCCCTGCCCACGGTCAGTAGTGGACACCGATGAGTCAGTAGTGGACCGATGGGCTTGGAAAAGCCGCCGTCGGTCGGATGGGACCCTTGTGCGGGAGAGCCATACCCTGTTCACGTTAAAGAACACGCTGGATGGCCTTGACGGGAGGCTACCATTTGTCTCCCAACAGTTGTTCCAGTGGGTCCCAACCTTCTCTGAGCCTTCGGGATCCATGTGGCCTGGTCATTTAGCCCATAGTGGGCAAAAAAAGTGCCGCTCAGAGGAAAAACAACCCAACCTTGGGTTCAAACTTGGTCCCTTTGATCAGCAGCCAAGCACGCTAATCACTCGGCCACAGGACGGCCTAACGCTATTGAATTCATAATTCTTTTAATACTAAATTTTTCTGTCCAATTTTAAATTGCCTTAATACAACGAGATTTCAAATTTATTTAGCCAAGAGGGCTAAGGTATTATTATTGTTCCGGGCTAAGGTATTATTATTGTTCCGGGCTAAGGTATTATTATTGTTCCGGGCTAAGGTATTATTATTGTTCCTTACAATCTTTTAACTTAGGCAATAATGCGAGGTTTTTGATGTAACAAAGTAAGCCGTCTCTGTTGCTTCTTCCCCTACTTCCTGAATTAACTCTCAACTTTTAACTCGGAACGATGAAACTTTACAAAAAATGACAGATAGACAGCTTTTGCTGTATCTCTGCTCATTTTAAAATAGTTTGTTTTCAACAGATTTAGGATTCCTAAGACACAGAATTGGAATAGCCGTGATGACGTCTTGGAGTGATACATCGCAGGAAACTGCAGGTATGTTGATTAAGATGAATGGTGTCTCAAAAATCGGGAACGCCTTTGTTCAGTAATAGAAATAGACGAGCGTGACGTAAAACCGATCACATTTAACGTTATGAGGTCATACGATGCAGGCAGGGCCGGATCAAAGGAGAGATATCCCCCCCCCCCTTCTGAACACTAAAAATAGTAAAAGAGACAAAAAATTATGAAATTTATTTATGTTTCATGCATTTTTCAAGAAATTTTTTAAAGACCTGTAAACGGAGAGGAAAATGTTATACTGCATTGGAAATCCAGTTTCTTGCTCGCCCCCCCCCCCTCGATTTTCTTTCTATATCCGGGCCTGGAGAGCCGTCCCGTGGCCGAGTGGTTAGCGTGCTTGGTTTCTGATCTACGGGACCTGGGTTCGAGCCCCGGGTAAGGCATGGATGTTCGTGTTGTTTTCCGCTGAGGTCCTGCCATCCTCTCAGATCTCATACTGTGGCATATAAACTGACAGGCTCCTGTCAGACCTCTGTGGCAAGCAGCTGCTTGAGGGGGTATTTATTTTTATTTTATTTATCCGGGCCTGGATGCAGAGCTAAGCCTCATAGTTCAAAGTTTCTCTTCGTCAGGTGATCCTGAGTGAACTTCATTTCCTTCCATGGCTTTTCGTAATGATATTCTTTCGACCAATATTACTGTATATACTAGCAGCAGGGGCTAGTTTTGGAGGCCCTGGGCAAATAATTAGAGAGGACACAAAGAGTTCTATAACACACTATGTTTATTTATGTGCATGATTACATCGTACGCATATACAAACGCAGAATTAACTTTCTCATGTATTTAATGACGTAGATTCCTTAAAGATGCAATACACGGAAATTTCACTATCGAAGCGAGAGCCCTTAGCACCACGGCGGCCCTGGGCGACATCCTTCGGTTGCCGGAGCGTTCTGTTGGCACTGAGTAGGAAATTTCCAGTTAAAAAACAAGTTCTTCAAGTATAAAAAAAGAAGTGATTTCGAACTCGAATTCAGGTTTTACCATGGGTAGAGACTTGAATTTTTAACACAACACATGGGAAACCCTAAGTGTAATTTTGAATCGGACTGTTAAGCATTTAAGAAGTTATGGGGTGTCGAAAAAGGTTAAAATTCTAAATAATAAATTATAAAAATAAGAGTAAACAATAGTTCGAGGTTCTAAATTGAGTTCTATTGTGAGTAGGGATATCAATTTATGAGTAGGGATACCAATATTTAATCAAAACGGAGGAAATCCGTGTGTAAAATTTGGGTCCCGTTAGTCAAGCATTTAAGAAATCACAGGTGGTTTAAATCCGTTGAAAAGGGACAGCAACCTTCTCCACACTTAATCAAGAAGCGTGTCACATGAAATTACCAAGCGTAATGCCAACATGCATTTTTTGGAAAGAAATCTTGCTGCTGTTCCCAGCTCGGAATGATTTATATCTATTATTTATACGAAGTGTACCCAAGAAATCTTCTTCAGTATGGCACATATCCTCCACATAACTAATATATATACACGCAAGGATTTAGGAAAGGAAGGGGAGGAGGGAGAAGTGACTGGATTGAACAAAAAGGCACTTCGAACTTCTTTTCCAGAAATTATTCTCCAAATATCTGTTTCACCTCCTCTGTTCTTCTAGTGCTCTTACGTTAAAAAAAAATCTTGCAAAATGTGTGTAATACATATTAGAGATGAATTAGGGCTCGAATTTTGAACCCTAACCATTTCGAGAATTGTTGTACTCCATTTGGGGAAATAATTGATCTGACGCATCATAAGACACACACACACACGTCACTAATAATTTATTTCATTCCTATGTTCTTAATTATAATCATTTTATGACAAAATTAAAATGTTAATTCTATTTAGAATGAGAAATATTAAAAATATACCAGTAGAAACTAAAAGTTCGTTTCATTTATTAATGAATAGTGAACGAGTAAAAAATTAATCAAAAGCTCCATGATGTTTATTTTTAATTACTGATTGATTAAAAGGTTGAAATTAAATTTAAAAAAAATGTTATTTTCACTTATATTTTTCACAATGATAAGAAATATTTGAAATTTAAATTATTCTGATATCTTTGTTCTAGATATTTAAATCTATCTCTGTGAGATGTTTTACCACCTTTCACCCCTTTTTCTCCTTACTCGCACACTCATATGTAAGCAGGTAACTCTAGTTTAACCCGCCCCGAATAAAAGCGAATTTGCTACATCGCGGTGTAATAAAAAAAAATACCCCCTCAAGCAGCTGCTTGCCACAGAGGTCTGACAGGAGCCTGTCAGTTTATATGCCAGAGTAGGTCTGAGAGGATGGCAGGACCTCAGCAGAAAAACAACACGAACATCCATGCCTTACCCGGGGCTTGAACCCAGGTCCCGTAGATCAGTAGCCAAGCGCGCTAACCACTCGGCCACGGGACGGCAATCGCAGTGTAATAATAAAATACCCCCTCAAGCAGCTGCTTGCCACAGAGGTCTGACAGGAGCCTGTCAGTTTATATGCCAGAGTAGGTCTGAGAGGATGGCAGGACCTCAGCAGAAAAACAACACGAACATCCATGCCTTTCCCGGGGCTTGAACCCAGGTCCCGTAGATCAGTAGCCAAGCGCGCTAACCACTCGGCCACGGGACGGCAATCGCAGTGTAATAATAAAATACCCCCTCAAGCAGCTGCTTGCCACAGAGGTCTGACAGGAGCCTGTCAGTTTATATGCCACAGTAGAAGATCTGAGAGGATGGCAAGACCTCAGCAGAAAACAACACTAACATCCATGCCTTACCCGGGGCTTGAACCCAGGTCCCGTAGATCAGTAGCCAAGCGCGCTAACCACTCGGCCACGGGACGGCAATCGCGGTGTAACAATATTAATATTTGTTTGCTATCATATTGTTAAATGTTTTTAACCACAGGATAAACGACACATAGCTGCTCTATCCATAATGCATTATGTTGTGCAAGAGGTCTTGTGGAACTGTTGACTATCGAAAACATTGCAGTTTTCCCTCATAATCAGTGCAGGCTTTGTTGGAGGGGTACAACGAAGGGGTGAGGGGTAAGAGGGCCATTGCCCCCCTTGGGAATGCTAATAAAGGCAATGGAAGCCAAAAATTATTAAACATCTGCATATTTTACACGTTTTTCAAACTTGTAAAACGAAGGAGAAAATGTTATATTAAATGGAAATCCAGTTTCTTGCTCTCGCAATCTCTTTTTGACTTTTCTCCCATGTATGCGAGACGTCAGTGATTTGGTTACTTAAATGTGTAGATAAATACATACAAGGAAAAGTAATTAGGCAAATGTGAAAAAATCACCCATCAGCCTCTCGAACTCGGGATCTCCTGGTAACGCGCCAGTTGCACTAACATTTGAGCTGAGGCGGGGATAATTATTTTTTTTAAACAATTAGTACAAAAGACTATAATTGCAGCGAGATTTACTTCTTATAGCATACAAGGAAAAACTACTTACCTCTTAGTGTATAATGTTACCGCTAAAGCTCGAAAGCCGCTAATGTGCACATTACCTAGCTAATCTGCAGATTAACTGATTTGCTCCGTTAACGTGCGGAATCAAGAGTTTTCCGCATTTTACCTAGGTAATGTGCACATTAACGGCTTCCGTATCGTTAAAGTTCAAAAGTTTGTTTCTCTCATAGTGGTGAATCTCTTGAATATGAATCTTCGTGTCACGTGATTCACTCGTCCGCATTATAAAAAACGCCCCGGATGAGCGGAGGCCAAGTGAGAACGAATCGGTAAAGTGATTCATTCTTGATAACGAATCACTAAAATGATTCGTTCTCACTTGGCCTGCTCATTTTGGGGGCGTTTTTTATAATTCGGACGACTGATTCATGTTGACAGAGGGATGACCCTGGTTTCAACTCTACTCTCGGACACTAGATAAATAACATTATGTTAATTTAAGCGTACAGAAACGTTCCTGTTGTTCCAGCAAAGATCTTATTTTCACTTTAACGAGTGCCTAGTAGGAAATTTGCAGATTATCCAGGTAATTTGCAGATTACCTAGGTAATTTGAGAAATGAAACAATTTTCCGCACGTTAACGGATCACCCTAGTTAATCTGCACAATACCTAGATAATCTGTAGAATAGCTGATTTCTACACTTTAGCGGTAACATATATTCATCTAATGCTTTGGACCTATTTGCAGGTTTGTCGGAGTTAGACAAGACGGGCATGGCTGCCACCATTCCACACTTCTTGCAACCAATTGCAGGAAATCTTCAACAGAGCCAAGTCGGCGATACGGGCATTGTAGTAAGTATGACACTTGCAAAGATTATCTGTTAATCGTTTCTTCTTTCAACAGTGACTGTGCATTGCGTTTTACACTTCCTTATGGGTGTGCCTAGATATAGAAACAATTTTTGAAATTTTTATACATTTTCTCCTTTTCCCTACCAATCCTTATTTTTGGAATGCGGATAATTTGTAACGCCACTTAGTGATTAGGAGAAGGGTATAGTGATCTATAGGCTCTTCTGTATTAAATGGTTTAGATATCTTTTTTGTACAAATTTGGGTTGTTTTACCTCTAAGCGGCACTTTTTTGCATACCATGGGCTAAATGGCCAGGTCACATGGACCCCGAAGGCTCAGAGAAGGTTGGGGGAGGGGACCCACTGGAACAGCTGTTGGGAGACAGATGGTAGCCTCCCGTCAAGGCCATCCAGCGTGTTCTTTAACGTTGGGTTGTTTTACCTCTGAGCGGCATTTTTTTACACACCATGGGCTAAACGGCCAGGTCACAAGGACCCCGAAGGCTCAGAGAAGGTTGGGGAGGGGACCCACTGGAACAGCTGTTGGGAGACAGATGGTAGCCTCCCGTCAAGGCCATCCAGCGTGTTCTTTAACGTTGGGTTGTTTTACCTCTGAGCGGCACTTTTTTGCACACCATGGGCTAAATGGCCAGGTCACATGGACCCCGAAGGCTCAGAGAAGGTTGGGGGAGGGGACCCACTGGAACAGCTGTTGGGAGACAGACGGTAGCCTCCCGTCAAGGCCATCCAGCGTGTTCTTTAACGTGCACGGGTTATGGCTTTCCCGCACACGGGACCACGGCTTAACATACCATCCGACGGACGGCGACCATTCCAAGCCCATTGGTGTCCCTTACTGACCGTGGATAGGACGGGGAATTTTGCGGAGAGAAATCTCAACGCTGACCCAGCTGGGACTCGGACCTAGGAACTGCAGATTACGAGCCTGGCGCGCTACCGACTGAGCCACCCCGCCCCTTTTTTCTACAAATGCTACTTTTATTTTGTAGAGGACCTGGTGATTTCTTATACGTTTGCAATAAACTTTTAGATTATCCGTACAAGTGAAGTGGCCTGGAATACTATTTTATTATTTTTAATTTTAAATAACAATAATATATCATAGGATTTAGGTTTTTCATATTTATGTGACCAAAATTACAGAACTTCGCGGTGCAGGCAGATCTTACTGTGCAGACATTAGTATGTGATCTCTGGTGTAAAATATAACATTTTTCCTTTTTTTTTTCAGTTTTAGTCACGTTAAAACCTTTGCAAATTTCAGAGGAAGTAGAAATTGAAAGATTATGTAGCAAAACAAAAGCAGCAAAAATAAAGTCGAAACATTGTTTTTATTCGTCGCGTGATTCTAATTGAAGTTGTTTTTGCAGAAGGAGTGGAAGGAAAAGGCAAAAAACAAACTCCCCCAAATTTTTAACTCCTTTTTGTTTATACTTAAATATATGTAGTTAAAATCTGATTGCAAATATTCCAAATATAAATGATACCAAACATATATATGTGAATATATATATGTATACATAAATATATATATCTTTCTACTTAGTTATAAAAAAAATAAAATAAATATTCCCTCAAGCAGCTGCTTGCCGCAGAGGTCCGACAAGGGCTTGCCAGTTTAATAGTTATAATAATCGAAAAACGTGCATTAACATAGCTTCTCAACAGAGAATAAAGTACTTGAATTACATATTACGTTCTGATAACAAGTAAATATTCACAATCTTACGTATCTTATTCGTGCAACATAATAACCATAACATAATAATACTTATAATACATAATAATACACTACTATTTTTAAAATTACAATTTATTAATGCAATCAAATCGAAATTTATTTGGTAACTGGGCCTGGAAAATGTTAAAAATTTAGTGTAATGCCAAGGCTGAATTTCAGTTATGATTCAGGCCAGGATTTGCAGTCACTGCGCCCCCTAGGTATAAGAAGGGGGTAAGGCGCACTTATCTAAGTTGTTTTTCAGATTTTCTAAAAAAAAATGTTTTTTTTTTTCTTTTACACTCATGAAGAAAAAAAAGAATCGAAATGAATGCGGGAATTTTAATGATAAATAATATAATAAAAATTTTTCAGCGATAACAATGTTTTTTTTTTTTACCAAATATTGTAAAAAATTAATGTAATAAATGAATTTTATAATATTCAGTATGCAATGACGATCCAAATTTTTGTCCTCGTTTTTCCTTGCTCTGGTAATGAACAAATTACTTTAAGTCAGGTCTGGATCTAAAAAAACATAAAGGGGGCGAGGAGAGGCAATCGATCAGGAAAAAGTAATAGGGTATTATCTATTCTTGTTAAATATATATATATTTTTATCTATGTTATGTTTTGAACTAAAACAATTGCTAAGTCTTAACTACGTTGTACGAATTAGTTGTTTGTAGCCCATCGGTGTCCCCTACTGACCGTTGACAGGGAGGGGAATTTTGCGGGATAAATGTCAACGCTGACCCAGCTGGGACTCGAACCTGGGAACTA
This sequence comes from Ryuthela nishihirai, assembly GCA_038380435.1. Taxonomy (NCBI): domain Eukaryota; kingdom Metazoa; phylum Arthropoda; class Arachnida; order Araneae; family Heptathelidae; genus Ryuthela; species Ryuthela nishihirai. Next base: position 51,358,582 of record JAWZYU010000019.1, on the reverse strand, counting down.
CAGATTACGAGTTGTACGAATTTGCATCTCAATAATTGTCGGTTATAAGTGAAACGTTATATAAAAGGAAATGTTTTTAATTTGTGTTTTGGGTTGTTTTACCTCTGAGCGGCACTTTTTTGCACACCATGGGCTAAATGGCCAGGTCACATGGACCCCGAAGGCTCAGAGAAGGTTGGGGGAGGGGACCCACTGGAACAGCTGTTGGGAGACAGATGGTAGCCCCCCGTCAAGGCCATCCAGTGTGTTCTTTAACGTGCACAGGGTATGGCTCTCCCGCACACGGAGCCAGGGCTTAACGTCCCATCCGACGGACGGCGGCCTTTCCAAGCTCATCGGTGTCCCCTACTGACCGTGGGCAGGGCGGGAAATTTTGCGGAGATAAATCTCAACGCTGACCCAACTGGGACTCGAACCTGGGAACTACAGATTACGAGCCTGGCGCGCTACCGACTGAGCCACCCCCGCCCCAATTTGTGTTTTGAACTACATAACAGTTGTACTAGGTAATAACGTGTGTGATTGTGAATTTTATTCCCATTCTGCAGAGATCTCGCAAGTGCATACTGACTTGTCGTCGGAACAAAAGTAAGTATTTGTGGTCCATTGTCGGTGTGCTGCAGATGGAGAGAGGAAATCGAGAGATTAGGAGCGATCCTTACAGTGGGCACAAGAAGAGGACAAGCGTCTACCTCAGGTCATCAGCGCCCTCGGGACTCTGCATCACAAAGAAGGATTCCAAACCGAATGAAAAATGCAGAATGCAAGTGAGCCGCGATTTTGTTCATTTGTGTTTTAGTTCTTTGAAGAAGATTCAATTCGATTGTTTTTCTTATTACTTAAAATCTGCTATGAATGTCTGACTTTAGTTTCATGTAATATTATTTTAAGTTAGAGAAAAAAAATAATAATTAACACGGTGGGATTCGAACCTATGGTCTTCATCAAAACTAGTGTTTTCCCCAGGAATTGGTAACAGGGAGGGTCTTGGAATTTTCAGGATGGGGTGTTCAGACTTTAAAGGAAGGTTTAATACCTAATGAAAATGTCTAAACTGACAATATTCCAACTAGTTGAATACAATGGAGTTTGCTAAAATTCAGGTAGGGAACATACCTTCCTCCCCTTAGATGGTGGGGAGTTTAGAAAAATCCCTGCTCGTGTAACATGTCAGATGATCTTTCGGTAATGCTGAGCAACTGGTAACTGCTCTAGATCTTCATTAAGTGTAACTCTCAGTGATGCCCAATGATCCACCAGTATACTGAAGATCTTGGCTCAAGTTCTGTAGACGGCAATTTTACAAAAACATGTGGGAACGAGATTATGAGCAATATTTTATTTCTACATTTTATTGATTCACTCCCTCTGTGGCCTTATATTTATGGGGGGCATTTTTGAAAAGCGGCAGGCGGATTCATATGAGACGAGTATTCCTATGATTATAATATTAAATATTTATAAAATTTTAAAATAAACTGATTAACACAAACGGTGCATATTCCATATCGTCATTTTCGAAAAATAGCAGGAATAATAAATGGCGGCTTTTACTAACCAGAGCGAGCAAGCAGAATAATGAATTTTTATAATTAATTCATGGTAAATATTCCAAAGTAAAATTATGAATTCTCTCTTTCATATAAATCCCCTGACAGCGTTATGAAAAAGCCACGTAAAAATATAAGGTTACAGAGAGGACGAATCAGTAAAGTGTGGAATCAAAAAATAGCTGATAATCTCGTTGTCGCATGCCTTCGGATGACTTGAGCCAAGATCTCTAATGGGGCAGGGGTGGCTCAGTCGGTAGCGCGCCAGGCTCGTAATCTGCAGTTCCCAGGTTCGAGTCCCAGCTGGGTCAGCGTTGAGATTTATCTCCGCAAAACTCCCCGCCTTACCCACGGTCAGTAGGGGACACCGTGGGCTTGGAAAAGCCACCTTCCATCGGATGGGACGTTAAACCGTGGCTCCGTGGGCGGGAGAGCCATACCCTGTGCACGTTAAAGAACACACTGGATGGCCTTGACGGGAGGCTACCATCTGTCTCCCAACAGCTGTTCCAGTGGGTCCCCTCCCCCGACCTTCTCTGAGCCTTTGGGGTCCATGTGACCTGGCCATTTAGCAAATGGTGTGCAAAAAAGTGCCGCTCAGAGGTAAAACAACCCAACCCAAGATCTCTAATGATGGTCTAACGATAACTTATATCCCTAATGATCCACCAAATTTGCATAGAATTCTGATGATCTACTAAATTTGTAAAGATTTGTAATGATGCACTAAATTAAGGATCTCTTAATGACAAGCTTAGTGAATTCATCCATAGTAAATACACAAATTTCCTGTAGATACAGAATTCAATAAATACTTATGTGAAAAAATTATTGCGTTGGGGATGGGAATCGAACTCGCAGTTCTCCAGATACATGCCAGAGCGCTCTACCGTTAAATCACCCATCGGATGGATAATTTGCTTCCACGATGTGATCTATAAATCTTTCCTGAATGGGGTGGACTTTGCGCCATCTATACTTCAGGAGAGTCAACTTATTTTCCAATTGTTGTAATGATTCAGATGTTAATGAGGAAGTCATTCACTCTTAAGCGTTATTTATGAAAAATTCCTCCATAAGAAATGCACAGATTAACTGTAGATATAGAATTCAATAAATACTCATGTGAAAAAAAAAATTTCTGACGGATGCATTTATTCAGTGAAAGGTTTATAGGTCGCATCGTGGAAGCAAATTATCGTCCAATTGGTGGTTTAACGGTAGAGCATTCTGGCATGTAAGTGAAGGATTCGATTCCCTCCCCGTCGGTAATAATTTATTTTAACATCAGTATTTAACTATTCCATTTATTATTTAGTGAAGTTTCTTTTTTGATGACTTTAGGGGAAGAGCTCTAATGATGGGCTTAGTGAAGTTTCTTTATTGATGTACTTAGTGAAGTTCTTTAATGCAAGCCGCCCTGCCCACCGTCAGTAAGGGACACCGATGGCTTAGAAAGGCCGCCATCCGTCGGATGGGACGTTAAACCGTGGCCCCGTGTGCGGGAGAGCCATATCCTGTGGACGTTAAAAATCACGGTGGATGGCCTTGACGGGAGGCTACCATCTGTCTCCCAGCAGCTGTCCAGTGGGTTCCCTTCCCCCAACTTTCTCTGAGCCCTCGAGTCATTATGACCTGGCCATTTAGCCCACTGTGAGCAAAAATGTGCGAAACAATACAACCCAATCTTTAATGCAAGGATGTTCCACGGAGGGGAGGAGTTCCCCCCCCACAATCCTGTCGTCTTGTACGAACTCTCGAGGGGCGGGGATAGCTCAGTCGGTAGCGCGCCAGGCTCGTAATCTGTAGTTCCCAGGTTCGAGTCCCAGCTGGATCAGCGTTGAGATTTATCTCCGCAAAATTCCCCGCCCTGCCCACGGTCAGTAGGGGACACCGATGGGTTTGGAAAGGCCGCCGTCCGTCGGATGGGACGTTAAGCCGTGGCCCCGTGTGTGGGAGAGCCATACCCTGTGCACGTTAAAGAACACGCTGGATGGCCTTGACGGGAGGCTACCATCTGTCTCCCAACAGCTGTTCCAGTGGGTCCCCTCCCCCAACCTTCTCTGAGCCTTCGGGGTCCTTGTGGCCTGGCCATTTAGCCCATGGTGTGCAAAAAAGTGCCGCTCAGAGGTAAAACAACCCAACCCAACCCAACGAACTCTCGAACTTGTCTACTTGCTTTGAAATCGAAACAGGTGTCTTTGTGTTTATTTTAGCCATATATTATAAAGCCGACACTAAAAACAGATACAAAACATACAACTATAAAATTTTCTTCCTTATACAATATCATTTTAATTTTTCCTGTCCGATGGAGTATTTTAGTATTTGGGAAACCCTACTCAAGTCTTATTCTCTGACACCCCCCCCCCCCTCCCTCTACCCCGAAACTAAAAAACCCCGAGAACGTGCCTGCTCTTTTAATCCACTAAATTAGTGAGATCTCTAATGTCCAATAAATTAGCGAAGTTATGAAATAATGTATTAACGTAATGAATAGCTTGATCAGCTGCAGCGATGCACGAGACATGCTATTAATAAGTCCAGCAACAGTCTCAGGAGGAGAGAGAGCAGGGGTGATCCCCCCCCCCCCAGGTTAAGAGAGGGAGAATAGTAGCCATTCCAATGAGCTTCATATTTGAGAGTTGTTCACCGACAGCCCCCCCCCCCCCCCCAAAAAAAAAAAAAAAGGTTTCTTGGAACCGCCATTGCAAGTCGTGGTTTCTCATTCCATTGAGGTCCAAGGGATATTTGGGTTTATTAATCCCCCCTACCCACTAAAGGCTTCAATAGCATATATTTTCTAGGGCAATGTTGGAAAATCAGGGACTCAAAAAAAGTAAATTTTTGCTCAATAATTGTCTCTTATATTCCAATCTCCTCTAAAGGGGAACCGTGGAAATCTTGAAACAAAAATCTGAAAGCCAAAAGAATTTGGGTTGGGTTGTTTTATCTCTTAACGGCACTTTTTTGCACACTATGGGCTAAATGGCCAGGTCACATGGACCCCAAAGACTCAGAGAAGGTTGGGGGATGGGGACCCACTGGAACAGCTATTGGGAGACAGATGGTAACCTCCCGTCAAGGCCATCCAGTGTGTTCTTTAACGTGCAAAGGGTATGGCTCTACCGCACACGGCTTAACATCCCATCCGACGGATGGCGGCCTTTCCAAAAAAAATTTGGGAAACAGGAATTAGACTATTAGGCTATATAAAACTCATAGCTTCCTTCAACAATGCTTTCAAGGTGCTTCTTTCAACATTGCTTTCAAGGTGCTTCCTGTCGGCATCATCTGCTGCTGCAGTATATGGTACTGTTTTGTTTGTTAACCAGTTGGGGAAAATAATTCCTCTTTGGCTTACATCTCGCAGTAATGGGAACCCTACACTTTTATTATACATACCTAAACTATTATATATTATATAGAGCTATTACAAATTATATCCATATATTAGTGTTATATTTTATTAAATAAGTAACGATAATAATTGTGTTCAAAATGTGAAGAAACTCAACGTTTCCTTGTTATGACAGCGTAGAATAAATATCACACATAATGTCTTAAATGCCAAATTTCCAAATTGTAGCTCTCTAGAAGCCCTGATTTGATATCATTAGATTTTTTTTTAGGGTACATTAATAACATCGTTCATTCTGAAAATCGTAATTTACAGCATGAAATGATGTAATCTATGTCGTTTAAAGGAAAGGTTTACTGCAGTTGTTGCAAATGTTTCTCCAGACATGCTTAGTAGAGTATGGAAGGAAGTTGAATATCACCGCCACCAAAATGTCGCCCACATTGAATAATGTAAAACTTGAATGTAAAATGAAACTTGGAGAGTTTTTGACATTTTGCACACAGAATTGCTTTTGTTATTTGGTAATTTAATAAAGTATAATACTTTAAAATATGGTATTCCTTTGTAATGACCCTGTATAACAGGAAAATCCGAAGACTATATTAAAAATGTCAAAGTTGTTTTAGAATGACTCGACTATATAAGTTACGAAAATACCTCTACTCTTATGTGATAAGTTTATATTTTACATCATTAAGCATATTTAACTCTTGCAGATTTAATTTTCGCCATAAACTATTATATGCAGATTTACCTTTCAAAGAGAAAAAGGGAACATCCCAAATCTAAATTTCTGAATCAGCGTACATCACGTTGAAAATAGCAGTTTATAACTGTTGCCAAAAAACTAACAACTGCAAGTCGGTATTTTTTACTACTACATTGGTTCAACTGCCAGATATGTGAATTAGAAATATTTATTCCTTTGTGTTATTTAGTATTAGAAATATTTATTTCGGAATAAATTATATGATCCATGTTATTTTTTTTAGAGATATACAGGTTTTTTTTTTATAACACTTTGTACAAATTTCAATAGGAGATAGGGAATACCAAGACAAACCATTTTTCGTCTGTAAATGTATGTCTGCTGACGTAACCCTTCGTTGCTAGAGGGCGCTGTTTGGCGGCACTGCAATTGGCTAGAGGGGCGAAGTGGGAACGGAGAACGGACATGTGTTTGCCGTCGGCATTCGCAAATCAGACACATTACGTGAAACATGGAGTATTTCATGACTGCTGAGATGGCTGACATGCATCTGGCGTATGGGTCAGCCAATGGAAACTGAAGAGCTGCTGTGAAGTTGTACCGACAGCACTTCCCAAACAGACGTGTGCCAAACCACCAAACATTTGCACGTTTGCTCTGGCAACTGCGAGAAACTGGAACATTCCATAAACATGCATGACACTGGTCGGGAGAGAGCCATGCGCACTCCTGACATGGAAGAAGAGATCCTTTGGCGGATTGAAGACAATCCAGGCACAAACACGTGAGCTGTTGCACGTAGCCTCGGTGTGAACCACGCCCTCGTGTGGAGAGTGTTGCACGAGCAGCAGTTACATCCGTTTCATCATCAGAGAATCCAGACATGGCAACTTCAAGATTTCCCTCTTTATGTGGAATTCGTGCACTGGTTTCTGCAGCAGACTGTGGTGCAACCTGATTTACTGGTTCATGCTCTTCTCAGATGAGGCCTCTTTCACAAGTGAGGATGTGTTTAATGTGTTCTCACGTGCAACATCAACAACAGTTCGCCATCAATGTTTTGGCGGGTCCATGACATTTTGATTGGGCCATACCTGCTGCCTCCCCGACTCAACGGGCAGATTTATCGGGTATTTCTTGAAGAAACGTTGCCGGGACTGCTGGAAGATGTTCCCGTGGCTATTCGCAGACGAATGTGGTTTCAACACGACTGGCCACCACTTCACCAATGATGTGCGGGATTATCTGAACCCCACTTCTGGGAGCCGATGGATAGGCCAGGGTGGACCGTCGCCTGGCCACTAAGATCGCCTAATTTAACATGTATCGATTTCTACCTCAGGGAACACATGAAGAACTTTGTGTACAAGACTCCCATTGACTCAGATGAGACCTCGTCGCAAGAATCACTGTCGCCGCTGCAACTGTTCACGAAATTCCTGCAATCTTTCAACATGTACGGCAATCAATGCTTCGACGCTGTCATGCATACAATGCTGTTGCCGGTTGCAACTTTGAGCACCTTCTTTAAAAAACATGTTGTTCTCACTTGTTTCCATTCATTTATGTATCAGCTCCACCGATATTTCTGCCAGCGCCCTCTAGCACCGAAGGGTTACGTCAGCGGACATACATTCATAGATGAAAAAGGTTTTTCTTGGTGTTCCTTATCTCCCATTGAAATTTGTACAGAGAATTTTGAAACACCCTGTATATACATATATGCGATAACCACAACGATAGAGTTAATACATTTTTATTTTTATATTGTAAGAATCTTAAGGGAAACATTTCCTTCCTTTCTTCCACATCCTTGATGGCAATGAGATAATAATTTCCAGTTTTATTTTCCGTTATCATAACATGCAATTTACTTTTACTCTTCAATAAGGAAAAAATTAGGCCTATATCTCTCAGAGCTCCAACTGCTATATTATGGAAACACGTTTCTTCTATTTATGATGATAAAAAAAATATATTTTAATTAGGTTGCATGGTCTAAAGAAAGAGCACCTATGGAGTTGCCAAAAGAAAGCATAATCATCCTGCGTCGTTTTCTGAGGGCCATCAAGGATTTCGACAGCATCATGAAGAAACTGAAAGAAGCAATTAGCAACACAAAGGAAGGTTCGTTAAGAAGTTTTCTTATGTTTACTTTAGTTCTGTGCAAAAGGCAATATTTTGCAACTGTTATCAAACATAGTGTATTGCTGTACACTCAAGCATCTTTAGTCCGGAAGAATTTGTGGTTTGGTAATAAAACAAATTCTCCTTCAAGCAGCAGTTTGCCGCAAAGATCTGACAGGAGCCTCTCAGCTGAATACGCCACAGAGAAAATCGGTGAGGTTGTTGTTGTTGGTTGTTTTACCTCTGAGCGGCACTTTTTTGCACACCATGGACTAAATGGCCAGGTCACATGGACCCCGAAGGCTCAGAGAAGGTTGGGGGAGGGGACCACTGGAACAGCTGTTGAGAGACAGATGGTAGCCTCCCGTCAAGGCCATCCAGCGTGTTCTTTAACGTGCACAGGGTATGGCTCTCCCGCACACGGGGCCACGGCTTAACGTCCCATCCGACGGACGGCGGCCTTTCCAAGCCCATCGGTGTCCCTTACTGACCGTGGGCAGGGCGGGGAATTTTGTGGAGATAAATCTCAACGCTGACCCAGCTGGGACTCGAACCTGGGAACTACAGATTACGAGCCTGGCGCGCTACCGACTGAGCCATCCTCGCCCCAAATCGGTGAGGAAAGCGAGATTTCAGCAGAAAGGCAACGCAAACATCCATGCCTTACCCGGGGCTTGAACTCAGGTTTCTTTGTCCAGTAGCCAAGCACTTAACCACTTGGCCAGAGGCACCATTTAAACAAATTTAAAAGCTATTACCGTATTAAAAAAATACATGCTCGGGAGAAATTTTCTGTAGATTATTTCTGTGGATTTATTCGGTTCTGTATATTATATATATATTTTTTTGTTTCAACCACAATTAATTTTATATAAAAAAAATTCATGCACCGTAAAGCAACATTGAAATACTGTAACACCAAAACATGCTTGAAACGGTGAATGATAAGAAAGATGCAGGTAAGAATTAATAGCTTTTTATTACTATGAATAAGCGAAAAAAATGAATTATTGAAATATGGCACGTTTTTACTTGTTGATAAAGAAAATGAATGGGTGAATCCTTGGTTCGGGAGGGGCAGGAGTGGCTCAGTCAGTAGCGTACTAGATTCGTAATCTACAGTTGCTGGGTCGGGGATAAATTCTACAAATTTCAAAATAAGCTCAAAATTACCAAAGAAAATTAAGCGTCAGAAGAACATAAACCAGTGATTGTAAAATTTCACTTAAACTTCCTTTTATTTTCTATCGGCATAAAGGGCTCGAAAGGCCTGGCATTCCAGCGTCAAAGATTTAACAAAAAAAAAATGGGTCGTGGCCGACTTTAGCTATGTTGCATCCTGGAGCGAACTGTATACCTGCCGTCCATTTCTTCAACTCTGACCTTAGATATTTATGATTAATTTATCTAAATTCAATGTCATTTTAAAAGCAATTGAAAATCATCTTATAAAAAAATAGGTCGTACTTAATCCGATGAACCTTACTGCAGCTATGGTCGTTAGTTTGTAAATTTGACGCCCTGTCCTGGATTCAAGTCCAATCTGGCCAGCGTTAAGATTGATCTCCGAAAAACTCCCCGGCCTGCTGTCGGTCAGTAGGGTCACCAATGAGCTTGGAAAGGCTACTGTTCATTGGATGCGACGTAAAGCCATGGCCCTGTGTGCGTAACAACCATACCCTGTGCACATTAAAGAATAAGCTGGATGGCCTTGACGAGAGGCTACATCTGTCTTCCCATGGTTGTCCAGTGGTTATCTTCACCCAACCTTATCTCAGCCCTTGGGGTCCATGTGACCTGGTCATTTAGCTCCATTTAGTGTGCAAAAATGTGCCGTTCAGAGTTTAAACAACCCAATCTTGATTGGAAGAATTAGAAGGCATGTTGAGCCTTCGGAAAGCATTCTCTGAGCCTTCGGAACCTTTGACCCTGATCATCTAGCTAATATTCTAAATGCAGCCGAACTAAAGATGCTGTAATGTACTCTTTTAACTTTAATCAAAAAACACATACCTTTATCAAACAAAATATGCAAAACGTGGAGTTTTATTAGTGACCACGTACATTTCCATTCTCAAAGTATACAATAACTTTTTCGATGGAAAGCCAATATCGAATCTTCGAAACTTGTAAAATAAATATTTCACGGTAAAAACGCCACTTTATATAAATTAAAAGATCATAATGAAAGCTATCTAAATCCTGATTTTTCACATTTCTAATAAAAGCTTACTTTTTAGAATTTATGGACCATTGAATTTGGCTTTCCGTTGGAATAACATTTAAATTTTTGTGTTTCTTTAAATTTTGTGTAGACAGCGTATTTATAATTTTATTCTGGATCATATCTATCCAGTTGCCTACTTGTTTTCATCCAAAATTTGGAAGTTGAAGATAACACGAAAACGTAGTTGGCATATGAAAATTATCTCCGAAAAGTATAGGCTATATACAAATATTGAAGAAAGAAAAAAACAGAATTATGTCGCGCATATTGTCCATTACTGCTCTGCAAATACAGATATACATTTTAATTTCCTATATAACGTACACATGCATTCCTAATTATTAAAATCATTTAATAATTATTTACGTTTTTACGGGAAAAACCCCCATCTCAGATCAAATCCAAATCCAATTTGTGGAATATTGTCTATTTTAGGAAATAAATAATTACTCATGCAGCTGCTTGCCACAATCTGACAGGAGCCTGTCAGTACACTAAGCCGTAGAGAAGATCTGGTAGAAAGGCGAGACCTCATCAGAGGGATAACAGAATAAAGAAAACATCTATATTTTATTTATTATTATCTATCATTTCGAGGGAGGGTATGGAATATATATCATTTCGAGGGAGGGTATGAAACATCCATACAGACTCAGTGGGTAGCACGCCAGACTTGTAATCAGTAATTCTCAGGTTCGAGTTCAACCCTCTACCTTGCCCTTGATTAGAAAGGAGATACTGATGGGCTTGGAAAGGCTACCATCTGTGAGATCAGCCATTAAGCCGTTGCTCCGTGTGCAGAAAAGTCATACCATGTGCATGTTAAAGAACACACTGGATGGCCTTGACAGGAGGCTACAATCTATCTCCTAACAGCTGTCCAGTGGGTCCCCTTTCCCAATCTTCTCTGAGCCCTTATGACCTGATCATTTAGCCTATTGGGATGGGGGTGGCTCAGTCAGTAGTGTACAAGGTTCATAACCTGCAGTTCTCACATCTCAGTCCCAGTTGGGCCAGCATTGAGATTTATCTCTGCAAAACTCCTCGCCCTATCCACGGTCAGTAGAGGACAATAATGGTCTTGGTAAGGCTGCCATCTGTAGAATGGGATGTTAAGCCGTGGCCCCGTGTGTGGAAGAGCCTCTGTGCACGTTGAGAACATGCTGAATGGCCTTTATAAGAGGCTATCATCTGTCTCCTAACAGCTGTCCAGTGAGTCCCCTCCCCAACCTTCTCTGAGCCTTCGGAACCCTTGTGACCTGGCCATTTAGCCCATTGTGTAAAAAAAGTGCTGCTCAGAAGTAAAACAACCCAGCCCATTGTGTGCAAAAAAGTGTTGTTCAGAGGTAAAACTCAACCCAAGCCTTTTCTGGGACTCGAACTTGGGTCCCTTCAATTAGTAGACCAACACACTAACCAGTCAGTCAGGGGGAAAAAAAATTCAATTCCTCACTTTATCCCTTTTGCAAGAAATAAACTCGGAATCATTTTTTGAGGCATTTATAACTTTCAATTTCTGCTTTAAATTTAGCTGTAAGAAATCTTTTAGTAATGCATTTATATCCTGAAACAGCTTCACTGGATTATTGCTGAGTAGTATAAGTGGGCCATCAAATTCGGTCTACAGTATATCTTATCATGACTTAAAGCAACGTGCAAGTTTATTAAAAAGGATTTAATATCCCTCAAAATTCTCCCTACCTAATCGGTGATTGGGGGGGGGGGGAGAATTCCTGAATGGAAAAAGGAAACAATATCTTTAAAGAAACTTCATAAAAACTGTCCAGTTTTATGTCATTGGTAAACAGCTGAGTCACAACGATGAAAATATATAACCAAGATTATACCCTTCATGGTGACGCAAAACAGATTTCGTCATCGATTTATGTCATCAAAATAACCAGATATATTTAAAAAATTTTGTTAGAAAGTATGATTAATATTTTGATTGAAATTCGAGCTCTAAACTTAGCTTTCAATCAAAAGCTATACTAGCTACATTGAAACCCTGACTACTCGAAAGATTATGCCTTCTAACTTCCACACTGCATATTGTCAGGTTAATTTTGCCACGAATATAGAGTGTTATAAGAAGCTCATTGATTTCTCAAACTAATTCTTTAGCTCTCTTTACTTTCAGAGTGCATCTCTAACGAGTCAAGTAGGGTTCTCGATTGCATTGGTGACTTAAGCAGCATTGTGCATATGCTGGAAAAGAAAATCCAAGATGTCCTCCGACGATCCATCTCGGAAGAAATGTCAGTTGACATTCTTATGGAACATACCAAAGCGAACATCAAGGAAGAGCTCAACCTTTGTCAGAAGGATGTTGGTCTCTGTCTGGAAATGACTCAGAAAATGCAAAAAGATGATACCGAGTTTCAGGAACTAATCGAACGTAAGGAAATCCTGCAAATGGGTGAAATGATTGCCTGTTACGAAAATCTGAAAAATATGGTCATTAGTCTGCAGCAAGCACTAGAAAGAGACAGAAATGAACTAAAATATACAGCGGATAATCAGCAAGAGTTTCGTCTCATGATTCAGGCAAAGATTCGGGAAAATGAAACTCTTCGTCAGTCAAATGTCAAATACTCGAGGGATGTGAAGGCCAAGGAGCAGAAGATAAAAGACATGCTCCACAAACTGTCAAGCCTTAAGCATTCTGCTACAAATAAAGACATTAGAGTAAATGTGGCAGCTCAGACCAAAACCGATCTGAAACTGACTATTGCTGAAAAAAACATTCAGATCATCAAGTTACAAAAGGATATAGCGAGATATAAGTGTTGCGCTGAAAAAGAGCAAGCTAGGTCGAAAAGACTGACGAAAGAGAAAAAAGAACTAGAAAATAAGTTGCACGATACCCAAAACATTCTTTTCAGTTCAACATCAGAGACTTTGAATACCTTTAAGAAAACGAGCTTGTCAAACGAAGTGATCACGTTGAAGAGGTGTGTCGAAGAGAAGAACAAAACGCTCCAAGCGATGATGAATGCGAAAGCTGAACTCGAATTACAGATGTCTATCCTTCAAACACAGGTAGATGAGAAAAATAAATCGATAGCAAACCTAGAAAATGCAATACAGAAAAACAGATGCAATTACGAAGAAGTTTCAAGTCTCAAGGAGACACTGGAGCAGTTAAGCAAAACAGCAGCCAAAAAGGATGAGATCATTAAAACTCTGCAGTCTGATATTATCAAGCAAAGAAAGGAAATGAAAGAATATGCGAAAAGAATTCAGAGTATCTCTCACGAAAAATTAACTGCGTTAGAAAAAGAAAGGAATGCTTCACAGGCAAGAGTGAAAGTCGTAGAAGAAACCACCGAGGTGCAGCAGCTGATTGAAAAAACGGATCGTCTCAAACAAGAAATGGCCGCTATTGTGAAAGAGAGAGATTTCCTTCGAAACGAAAACAGCATTCTTCTGACTGAAACCGAGAAAAGCATTGATGTGCAGGCAAAACGAGCAAAGGAAGAGAGTGCTGATAGGGAGCAGAAACAGCAGATACAGGAAGATGATGAAGTCACCACACAAAGACAAAATCCACAAGATTTAAAGGATGAAGCAAATTGTTTTCAGGATGATAAGGGCGATACTGAAAGGAATCAAAGAGAAAAAATACGTACTTTGGAAAAACATAGAAAAGATTTGATGGATGATAAGCTGAATATTGGCAAACAGTTGACAGAGAAGAACAAGTCAATCTCTGATTTACGCGAAGCCCTGCCAATATCTCGAAGCAACATCCTGAAATTAGGTCAGATGATTAAAGCCTTAAGAATGGAGGCTGCAGCCAATTCTCGTGAGAAACAGTCACTGCAAGAAAACATCGTAAGCTTGAAGGAATCTTTCGCTGTAAAGCAACAAGAAAGAAAAGCTCTAGGTGAATCAATTTCTAAAATAAAAGAAGAGAATGAAGCAATGAAAGAACAGATTGAGCTAATCAAAGAAGAGAATGAGAAAATCAAAGAAGAGAATGAAGCAATCAAAGAAGTAATTGAGCTAATCAAAGAAGTGATTGAGCTAATCAAAGAGAATGAGACAATCAAAGAAGAGAATGACATAATCAAGGAAGAGAATAAGGGAATGAAAGAAGAGAATCAAGCCTTCAATAATTGCAATTTGGAGAAACACGCCCTGGAAGGTTACAGTGATAGTAGTGAAAGGCAAAAAAGAGAAAGTGAAACACAGACTACAGATATCACGGAATTTCATGTTAACGCTTTCCCAGAAACACCAGAAAATTTTTGCGAAATTATGCAAAAGCTTGATAGCGATAGCGAAGACTATCTGGATAAATGTCTCAAACTAGAAAAGACTTTGTCGCAGAAGGACAATGAACTGATGAATTTGGCTGCTGAAAATTTTCATCTAAAAGAAAGCATGACCATTATTGTCAAAGACACTCAAGAGAAAATTGCTCGTCTTGAGCAAAAGGTTTCCGACCAACAGAAAATGATTATGGATATGAAAACAGAAAAAGATATTCAGCAAAAAACACTCATTTCCTTAAAAGAGTACAATGCTTCCAATTTGACAAAAAACAATAATATCAAAGCTCAAGTCTGCATTCTGGAAGAAAAGATTAGGACTTTGCAGGTGCAGTTTTTAAATGCAGCAGAAGAGAATGATAATATTCTGGTGGATATGTGCAAGTTGCAAGAACGGATCTCTCCAATCTTATGTGATAATGACGAGAGATTGATGAACCTAGCGATCGAGAGAAAGGTAATTATGGACAACATCCGTTCCTTGAAAGATGTGATCAAGAAATGTGAAGACAGCATGCTTGGTGGTGAGATCGTGGAGAAGAGAAATCAGCTAGCCGAGACGATCTCTATGCTGCAGCAGAGACTGAGAGTTGAGAATGAAAACATTAGCATGATTATGAATCAGTGCAACGCTTTCTTGGAGGAACTGCAGATGACCAAGAGTGAGATTGAGAAAAAAAAAGAGGCAATCCGATTGATTGAACGAGAGAAAGATGAACTCTCTATAAATCTCTCCATCTATGATGACCAACTGTTGGATATGGACGAAGCATGGAAAAAGACAGAGAAATGCATGCAAATTCTTAAATTTTCGAAAGACCTTCTGAAGAATGTTGCCCAATTGGTAGAGCAAGGCAAGTCTATGCTCCACGGCGATCACGAAGTTGATTAAGTCCTCGTCGATGTTCAACGTCATCAGTTTAACAGGTAAGGACTATTCTAACCCATTCAATTTTCGGTAAATATGTTGCTGCTTCTTGAGAGTTGCAACTACTTGCTTTGTCTAATTATCATGATCTTTCTAAAAAGGAAAAGGATCATTTAAAAATTTGCCAATAGTAAAGCATACTATTGCAAAATTGAAATTGTAATTTTATTGTTTTTTCACATTTTATATATTGATATGTAGAGTCCTATGCGGATGTGGATATCCGTGGTTTAATCCACTTGTAAAAGCTCTTGTCGGATAAAAGATTAATGTCACTATGGATTAAAAAATTGATGTTACCACGAATAGCAGATAAAATATCGGATTTGATAAAATATGCAGAAACATAAGCAAACATTATTGCATTATTAATGGCAGACACGAGTAAAAATATTACTTGAGGTAATGGGGGAAAACATATTGGGATAAAGCCATAAATAAAAAAAACTTATGTGATATAAAAGAAGTATCTATTTGCTGACAAAGCAGAATATAAATTGCAAAAATTCTGGAGTGTTTATGCAGAAAACTAGAATGTGTGAAAATTTCAATCATTGAGATCACGAAATTTGCGAAATTATGTGTAGAAGGGAGTTACTGGGTAATAAAAAAAGAGTGTCTTCCCATAATCGCCGATAACTGCATTTAAAAGAGTAAGATTAACTCAGAATTTTCAAATTTAGATTTAAGTAAATTTTTGTCTAATATTTAATAAGGCATATTTTTTCGAACTAGTGACTTATTTATCACAGAATTATTTTTCAGTTAATTATTATTAATTAATAAACCATTAAACCGATTTATTTTACTCGCAAACATACATTAGGCTCAAGCATTTGCAAACGGTTATTAAACAGCCAATATACGCGGATGCTGATGAAGTTTTGCGAATAGAACTTTTGTTATCTGTGAAGGGCTGTATTGATATGACTTATATTGATGAAAATTTATAATATGTTATTTTTTCTTATGTTTGAAATTAACTCCGAGTTAAAAGAGTCATCACATTTCCCTCCGCTTTAAATGCCGCTCGATAAAATCAGTAAAAATTTATCATAAAAAGTCAATATTATTAAAATTTAACCAAATCAGTGTATAAATTGGGTTAAAAAATGGAATCATTTATTTATACAGCCATGATTTATAGAAGGGGGATGGGAGTTTGAAGATTCACTAGATTGATCCATTGATTTATTAAAAATGAAATTTCTCCAAGAGGGCTTATATATCTAAAGATTAAAATTATATTATACAATAGTTTGATCCTTTTTAAAGTTAGTTATGGTAACGAAACATGGATGGCAATAAACATGGATTGGGTGGAGTCGACAACCTACTTTGAGCAACGTATTGTGCAGAGATAGACTATGTTGATTTGGCATTGTTGACCTTATGCATAACTAAGATTAGTGTATAGATTTATGAACAGTATGCCTACAAGGCCTCAGACAAAGGGGTAGACCTACGATACAATAGGCAATGTCAAACAGGACCTTGTTAGAATTGGCGTACAGTGGCTAAATGCAGCAGCTGTAGCTCAGAACAGACGTTTATGAACTAAATTGCACAGTCTGGTTAGACCTCCGTAACCCATGGCTACTTGAGGATTCTGTATGTATGTATTTAATATATATATAAATACCAGAAATTACAGAACATTTGCCTACAAATCACAATTTTCAAATCTAAGCATTAGTGAAAAGTTAGAAATGTGCGTCAAAAAATAAAGCTTTCAAAAAGAAGTAAAATCGCGGCTCCACTTCGCGAATTGTACTTTTTCTGATTTCTTGCTGGAAGGCTACCTTTTCAATTTGAATAAATAGTAAAAAAAAAATTGTTAAATTTCGTATATATTTGTTGATTTTAAAATATTTTCATTTCAGTCTGCTTTCAAACTTCTTTTTTGAGATAATATGTATTTCTCACAATGTTTCAAGTATTTAATGTGCAATCAGTCACGTAGGTAGTTTTTGACTATTTTGTCTTTCCTCCTACAGGTCCCAAAATTGTTCAAGTTAGCGCTGAGGGATATGGATTTCCACACCTCGGGGTCAAGTGTTTATAAATACTAGTGATGTTTTCGTTTCTGACATATATTTAAGTTTTCAATCCATGTTTGATTTCATGTGCATTGTGCAATAATTAAAAAAAAATTCCTTTTTCCTGTCGCCATTTTCATATACGACAATAATAAAAGTCAATAAATGTCACAATGATTACAAGTGAAGCCATTTCTTGTTTATGTTTTAGATCTAAATCCGCGGAAACACGGTAAAAATCAGAATTAATTTTACACATTGTGACTGTAAGTTTTACATCAGTTTAGCTTTTGCCATCATAAAACTGATGAATGTTTTGGGCAGTGGTTCGTAAACTATACTGCTGATGAAACACGTATGATTGAATTCTTCACTACTGTACAGAATTTTTTTTTATATTATCACTTCGAGTTTGTTTTGATAATCAGTAAAAGCTATAAAAATTAATATACTTTACTATTCTTCAATCTCCTGTTTAACATCTTAAATAACCACCTGGATAATACCGCCAGTGTATTATATATATTTCTACAATCAGTCTTTTATTGGAGTCAATATTGACTGAGACCTATTGTCACGTGTTCCAAAACTTACTTTTCTAACGTATTAGCCAATATCAGATTTAGGGGTAAGTATCACACACAACATGCCTGATCAAAGACCATTAAAAAGGAGTGTAAAATTTTATACCGAAACTGATATCCAGTCCCTTGCTCTCCCCCTCTTTTTCTACATCCGGGCCTAGTTATGAATAATAGGTTGTTGCCTTGTCCCACGTTTAAATAATTTATGTAAGGACTAGAGACAGTGGCAGCTCGTGACTTAAATTTTTGGTGGGGCAGGGGATCATGCTAATTCCAACTATGATGCAGAAATGCTAGTGCTCTGAAGTTTTGCACCTTGAAATAACCCGTATCGTAGATCTTAGGAATAATCCGAAATTTGACCTACGATAAGTGGCGATTTACCTGTGGTGTGTATTTTTCTCCCTACGTTTTCAGCAAATAGCGAATGATTTATGGGTTTTTAATGTGAGGAAATATAAATGTACCTAAATACTTGCTAATTCCGTTGTATTATTGGATTTCAGCCTTATCGAAAAAAATATGTAGATATTTTTAAAATTATTTTATTACTAAAAGCAGTTTTTAGGAAAATAACTTATGACTCATATTGTACTCAACTTGCATAATCTAATCCCAAACAGAGCATTTTTTCAGAATAACATTTATCGAAGATTAAGTGTAAACTTTAAAATTTATAAAGTTTAATCAATGATCATAAATACGGAAATTTCGCTTCTGCGATATCCCGACAATAGATGCAAAATTGCAGGGTTCGCGCATCCAAAATGCGGTAGGATAAGTGTGACTTTTTCCAAAACGAAAAGATTCGAGACGTTTTTGCTAAGCACTTTGGAGTGCCAAGTAAAATCATCTAGCGTTAGTTTGCTAACTAATAATCTAACGCAGTGGTTCTCAACCTTTTATACTTCACGTACCCTCTGGAAATGCGTATGTAACTGGCGTACCCAGTACTATATTTATAGTATAACAATGGGAATAAAACATATGTGTATATAACATATATCTAGCGACTTTTCAGCACTCACGGCGTAACCCAAAAAGTTTTACCCCGTACTCCTTAGGGGTACGCGTACACGTTCAGAACCCCTAATCTAACGCTAGATGATTTTACCTGGCACTCAAAAGTGCTTAGCAAAAAAGTCTCGCATCTTTCTCATCGCGGTTTCGCCTCCAGCCCTAATATGCAAAAAACCATTTGTACCCCAAAGCCTCCTTATCTCATGCTTGCTTAAGACAAAGCTCTAATGGATCAACCGCAATGCCAGTTTTCTAATGGACTTGGAAGAATTCTTTCTATTCTTCCCTAGCCTTAATCCTCTCCGATAAACAAAAGGGTCCAAGAAAAGGAACATTAAAAGTTTCGCATCTTTCCCATCCAGCCCAGTATGCAAAAAACCATTTGCACCCCAAAGCCTCCTTATCTACGAAAGTAAAATTAAAGTGTTAAATAAAAATCAAAGTCAAATGAACTTCGCTTGCTTATAATGCAAAACTGCTGGACTTTTTCGTTCGGTTCCATAGCCATTGTTCATCAAGGTAAATCCCAAATCACGCTATAGCAATATTTTTATATCAATATTATTTCTTGGTGTAATTAAAAAGTTGATGATAATCTTTATCAGAAGTTGATAATCATAATTTATTGTTATTATGATTCTGACATTTCGGATCTGAAACGGCTCGACGTATCTAGTATGTATACAAATGTTATAAATTGGGTTATCAAAAGTTAAATTCCAAGGGATGTAAGAAATGAAAAAGTATTAGACAATTAAATTTTAGTTGATTCATTTTTTTTATACCCCTCAAACAACTATTTTCTCACAGATATAAGAGCCTCTATCAATTTAAGAGGTCATAAGACCTATTATGAAGGCGAGTAGAAAGACAATGCAAGAAAGAAAATCCATACCTATAAAGTCCAGACCCCCAGATCCCATAAATTTGAAGCGAAGCGTGCAAACCAGATGATTACAACTCAATAAATTTTAAAAACGCCGGTTAACAATGACGCGGTTTTTGTTGATCATTTTGAAACTTCTGTAGGCCTTATTCAAGTACTAGTTTCTTGTATTTATATATTTTATGCTTAAATTCTTATATAAATGGCATATTAAAAATTTTTTTTAATCAAGTTTTAGCAGTATGTTTGGTAAACCATCTGCTTGTACGAGCCTTAGCTAGCCAATGGCAGCACATCCATTTATATGTTACTGAAAATGGCATTGCAGTTAGTTTATATTTTACAAAGTAAAAACATTCTTAAAACTTATTAAAAAAATTTTTTCCATGAAAGTTATCCTTGATTTATTTAAAAAGCCAATATTGTAGCATGGGCTACATTTGCAGATATATTCAAGGCTTTCTACAAACTTGCCTAATTAAAAAATCTGGAACCCATCATAGTTTTTAAGATATTTTCCTGAGGTTTGGTGGCTACTATATATCAGCATAATTTGTTTTCGAACAACTACATATATAATACTTGAAATTTTAACTATTATTAGATAAATATGTAATACCACAATATAAAGCTTATTTCAAGACCTTTCAAAACAAACCAATTATAAATGGCGTAACTAGAATGAGCTATAAACATTAAAGGTCAGCAATTAAAATTTTGAAGATTTTTTGGCACTTTTGAATGCTCACAGATTTGAAAACTACTGGACAGGAAATAAAAAGTTTGTTCCTTTTGCTATGAGTGCTACCAGTATACCCAAATTTCATCAATATCAAAGATGTTGAGGCCAGGAATTGTGTTGATTTGACATGAAATTACTCTTTATTCTTTAGAAATGCACTCTAAGAGCTGGATTATTTTACCTCTGAGTGGCAATTTTGTGCACACAATGAGCTAAATGGCTTAGTCACAATTGCCCCAAAAGCTCAGAGGGGAAGGAGATCCACTGCACTAGTTAGGTAGCAGATGAAAGCTTCCCACCAAGGGCTCCAAAATATTCTTTAATGCGCACACATGGTGACTCCCCTGCATGTGGGCCATTGGTTACCCCTTTTCTCATTGAGAGCAGGATGGGGTTAGCAAAGATAAATTTCAATGCTGGAACAATTGGACTTGAACCTGGGAATATCAGATAATGAATCTGGTGCACCACTGATTGAGTCAACACCCATCGCCAATGTACTCTGAAACTTTACAGTGTTCCTATTCGAAAATCTGCCTCTATATATATTATTCTGACCAATTCCAAATTATTTGTATCCTGCATCACATTAGATACACCTATGGCTCAATATTTTGTAGCTGAAATATCATTTTTGGTGTTTCTACATTGTGATAGTTTTTTCACAATTTTAAACACATGGGAAATTGGCAAATAACTATAACATAAATTCTTTACATTATTATATATGTAGGTATGCAAGCCAATTCTTTATAATGAGATCTCAGATTTTGGGTTGTTTTGCCTTTCAGCAGCACTTTTTTGCACACAATGGGCTAAATTGCCAAGTCACAAAGACCCTGAGGGCTCAGAGAATGTTGGGATGAGGAAACCCATTGGACAGCTGTTAGGAGACAGATGGTAGGCTCTCGTCAAGGCCATCCAGCATGTTCTTTAATGTGCACAGGGTATGGCTCTCCTGCATATGGGGCCATAGCTTTATGTTCCATCCGAAGGTCAGCAGCTTTTCCAAGTTCATCGGTGTCTCCTACTGACCAAGGGCAGGGTGGAGGGTTTTGTGGAGATAAATCTCAATTCTGAACCTGGCGAGGCTTGAACCTGGGAACTGCAGATTACAAGCCTGGCATGCTACTAAGATTTGCATGGATTGGACATTGTTTTCAGATTTTCAAAAAAGTTCGAACGTTTGAGTCCAAAAGCATTTCCTGTTCCAAAACATTGTGTCTTCAATTGTATTTCTTGTAACATATGTAACAGTGCATGTTAAACTAACACTTGGCAGAGTTCCAACAAGATAAACTCAATAAATGTGTGTGCTACTTCATTGAGTGTTGAAGAGTTGCTATAATTTTTAATAGCTTTGGATCCTCATAAAATATATACACTCTGAATTTTGAAGTGGATCCAAATCTGTAAACTACTGTAAATTTGACACAGAGGCATTATCTTTGACAGATAATAAATATGTATACCATATAGCCTAGTAAACTGTTCCTTTACTTGAAAACCACACAGAATTATGAGAGATACAAAAATGTCTGTGAAAAATTATGTTTATTGAGAAAATATAGTAAATAAATAAATAACCTATTACTAAAATTTGTGAATATTAATGATTTTTTACATAAATATTAACAGATATGTGTTCATATTCATATGATTACATTCTTAAGCTAAGAAACCTAGTTAAAAGAGCTTTCTTGGGCTTTGGTAAAACTTTTCTTTCACTGTTTGGAAACCTTTCCAAGTAAACTTCAGGATGATTTGTCTTGAACTGTGGAAAGAAATACATTTAAATATATGCATGATTATGAAAATGGTTCCACTAATTAAAAGATAAAAGTCTTTAATGGATCTAAAGAGGGAAAAATTAGCAATATACTTGCTGTTCTGTTAGATGTCCTACAAGTTTATGTGTTCTTGTAGCTTTAACTTACGTTTCTTTTACTGTGAAAGGAGGCCGTATACCAAATTTGATGATCACAGCTCTTAACTTTTAAGAGAAATCCCACCCTATTTAATTAGAAGAGTGGAAGGGGGTGTTTTTTGATAGAAAACAAAATATTGAGGGCCACACCCTTATATTGCTTTAAGTTATGGTTAGAGGAAGCTGTGTGCTGAATATTGTGAACCCTTACTTTTTTTGGGAGGGGGTTCACACCCTTATGTTGCTCTAAGTTATGATGAGAGGAGTTGTTCTTACCAGTTTTTAGGAAAAGGGAAATAAATTTTAGAGGCACTAGCACTTACATTGCTCTAAGTCATCATGAGAAGAAGCTGTTTATGAAATATGGTGGTCCTAGCTCTTGTTCTTTAGGAGGAATTCTTGGTCAAATGAGCAAACTGAGAGACCAACTATCCCAAATATGTAATATATTCAATAGTAAACTTTGCTATAGACTGAACTTGCTCCTTATTCAAGTTTGAAAATAAAAACCTATTTACTAAACCATAGGAAAGATACATGTTTGACTGTACGAACATCAAGAGCATTAATGATATGATGAAAGTAGAACTTCTATAAAAAAAAATATCACTGATATGATTAACTCTTAGCAAAAATGTGACAAAATCATGAATATTTGTGTAAATCATTATAGATATATCGATTAATAATGGTTTGGAATCTAAGGAGTTTCATATATCAATTCAAGATTCCCAGGCAGTTCGCTTGTGTGGTTCATAAATTATATTTACTATGAAGGAAAAAGCATTTAAGAAATAATTTTTGTTTATGAATCTTGATGAGTATCAACTATCCATTTTTTTTAACACTGATACACATTATTGATAACGTACTGTGTAGTAGGCCTATAAATGGTAGCTAGGCATACCTGGAAGGAGAGCTTGCACTATTCTCTTGTGATGATACCAAACATAGTGCCTAAAGTCCAGTCCTGACTTCTTGTGATGCAAATTATAAGTTAGTATCTTTCAAGTACAACCCCACATTCTCATGTTGCAAATAACACTGGTTTACAAGGTTTTTATAACATGAACAATTGTAGCTGCCTTTAATTATTTTTCAGGTGCTGATTTCAGATCTGGCCTTAAAAAACGCCTGGCACATCACGTTTTTATGTTATTGGTCATTTTGACTCTTATTAAGATCTTTCTATACCAACACCTCCAGGCAACTGGGAGGATACCAAATATTTTACTTTTTGTGGCTTGCAACACTGATTGTCAAGTGGGAGAAAACATGTATCAGTAACCTAACTTCAGATCACCATTCTTCTTGTTTTCATTGTAGGAGGAACATGTGCTGTATGTTGAAGAGTGAATTTTGGTGCTTAAATGGCACAAAGGCAGCATCACAGATATGTTAATGTGCCAGATAAGTTTTGTTATGTGTGTGTAAATTATATTTTAAAATCCCCCTTCTTTGACAAAAATTGTGAAGAAAGCCTATAACTTGTATTTTGGATGTCATGTTGGAGATCAGAACAAAACTTGGGCTCCACATGTGTGCTGCATTTCAGGCTTTGTTGGCCTGAGTGAATGGTTGAAAGGTAAGATAAAATCCATGCCCTTTGCAGTTATAATGGTTTGGCATGAGTCAACTAGTCACTTGTATGATTGTTATTTTTGTTTAACTAAAGTGTCGGGCTTTTCAAAAAAAGAACAAAAGCAAAATACAATATCCAAATGTGCCTTCAGCCACAAGGCCAGTTCCTCATGGGGAAGATCTTCCTATGCCAACACCACCAACCAACTGGGAGGAAATGGATTCACATTTATCAGAGGAAGACTTTGAGGCACATACAGATCCTGTTCCTACATACACCCCTAAAAAGTTAAACGAGCCTCATCTGATTCAGCAAAAGGAACTAAATGATCTTGTTCGAGACCTAGGACTTTTCAAACAACAAGCCGAGGATTTAGGTTCAAGAGTGGAATCTTTTGGCCAAGGGTACGAGTTTCTCTGTTCAGAAAGAGAAATTTGGCTTTATCTGCTTATTAAGAGATGCAAGATGGTTTGTGTTTCTGCAAGGATATTTCAGGGCTGATGGAAGAAACTGGAATAACTCATGATCCTAAGGAATGGCATCTATTTATAGATTGATCAAAATTCAGCTTAAAAGCTGTCCTTTTGCATAAAGGAAACCAGAAACCTTGCATTCCAGTGACACATGCTGTGGGAATGAAAGAAAATTATGAAAGCATGAAAAAAATACTCACTGCTATAAAATATGAACAATTTAAGTGGAAGATATGTGGTAACCTGAAAGTCATATCTCTCTTACTTGGGCTTAAAGGAGGCTTCACAAATTTTTGCTGTTTTCTGTGTTTGTGGGACAGTAGGGCCAGAAAGGAACACTACAAAAGACTGGCCCAAATGAGATATTTTTATTCCTGGAAAGAGTAATGTGAAGTATAAGCCTTTAGTTGACCCCTCTGATGTTCTGCTCCCACCACTACACATCAAACTGAGGCTTATGAAAAACTTTGTAAAGGCTATGAAATTATTTATTATTACAAAACTGGTAAAGGGTTTTTTGCACTTGAAGGAAAATTTTTCAAAACTAAGTGATGCCAAACTCAAAGAAGGGATCTTTGTTGGTCCTCAGATCATGAAACTACTAAATGATACTGTCTTTGAAGAAAAACTGAATATGAAGGAGTGCACTGCATGGAAATCCTTCAGTCTATGGTCCAGGGTTTTCTGGGGAATCACAAAGAGAAAAACTACCATAAGCTCATTCAAGATCTTCTCAAAAACCATGAAAATCTTGGTTGCTGAATGTTTTTGAAGATCCATTTCTTGCACTCGCATCTCAACTTCTTTCCCAAGAACTTAGGAGCTGTCAGTGATGAGTAAGGGGAAAAATTTCACCAGGATATCTGAACCATAGAGAAGAGATACCAAGGCAGGTGGGACCCAGCAATGATGGGTGACTACTGCTGGTTCTTGCAAAAGGAAGATACCTCATCACATAAAAGACAAAAATGAACTTCTTGTAAATATAAAAGATCCTTACCCATGCTTTTTTATTTTGTGTATCAATATTATTTCATTTGTTACTTTATATTCAGTGGTATATAACTACAGTGTTTCTAATTTTTTCATTTTAATTATGTAATTAATTAATGAGTTTTAAGTTGCAATTTAATAAAATAGTCACATTTATTTTCATTTTCCAGATATGCATATTCATTGAAATTTGAAATACATCAATCCATAAAAAAAAAAACTATACGTGCTGCAGATTTTTCACAGCCATATTTGAATTCAGCACATCAAAATTAGTTAAAAACATCCTATTTGACCAATGTTATAAAAAAAAGTTTCAATTTATTCTCTAGTGCAATTAGTACTTTTCAAGGAGATATTCTCCTGCCTGAAGGGGAATGCAAGAGGTGATTTCTGTAGGAAGTGGGATTCGACTTCTGTAGTCACTTTTCCATTTTCAACACCCCTGCTTGAAGTGTGATCAAGTTCAGCAGTGTCAATGCTAACCAACCAATGAGACATCCAACTGGTGTGTCTTTTAGCTATGATTTGAATTGCAAGTCCTGAACTTATTGGATTGGTGAGCCTTTGCTGAAGGAGAATCTGCTGTGTTTTCTATTTGTGTGTTTCTAGCCCCAACTGAACAGATAAACAGGATACTTTAAATCAATAGCATGTGATCCAGATCTGAAGCCTGCACAAGTACCTGAACCAATGAAATTAATTTTAATATATTTAATCCTAAATGGTGTAATGTGTATCAGACACAGCTGGCTGCTGCTCAAATAAGCCTGATGGATTTTGATAGTAAAAAAACCCATTTCTTGCATGAGTTCCTACTAATATGGTAGCTTCAACTTCTAGCAGATGAGAACAGTTTTTGACTAACAGAAGTCTTCATACATGTCCTCACACAAGAATTCCAGCAGTATACAAGGGGCATTCAAGAAGTTCTTGACATGCATCTGCAGAACAAAAACTATTGCATTTACTTCAACAAAACCTTTACTGTCCTACAATGTACTCCCCTCCAGCATCTATATGAAAAGTTACAGATGTCTAATCCAATTCTGGAATGCTTGGTGGTACTCTTGTTGAGGAATATTCTGCAACTCTGAATGTACATATTTTGCAAGGTCTTGCATCCTTGAAAAAGGCTTCCAGCAAGTTCCTTTTTAATTTTTGGAAACAACAAAAAATCGCATGATGCAAGATCGGGTGAATATGCAGGATGGAATATCTATGATATTTTCCTGCAGATAGGCCATAACTTGTCCGATTTAGTGAGAACTTGCATTGTTATGAAGAAGGAGAATCCATGACATGCCTGTTGTTGGACACTGCTTCTTCATCTCCTTAACCATTTTGGACAAAACAATATTGGTGTTGTATTGGCCATTTATAGTCATTTCTTCAGGTAAGGTGTCCATGGCTACCACTCCATGGGAATTGAAAGAAATTGTAAACATCCTCGTCCTCAAGCAAAAGCCACGTTGGAGGATTTGTGCATATGGTTCATCTTCCAAACTCAAACACATCATCGATCTTTCTGGGATTGTATAGTAATAAAACCATGTCTCATCACCTATGACAATGTCTGTTAACCATTTGGGGCCACTAGATTAAAACATTGCCAGTATCTCCTTGCACGAGTCAACTCTAGCTCTTCTGTCAGTTTGTGGGGTACCCATTTGGGCACAGATCTTTCAGAATTTTAAAATGTTGATGAATAATTGTTTCCACACTGCCAATCCATACACTGACATCTAATATTATTTGAACAGTAATATGTGGGTTTTCCTTAATGAGTTCAAGAACAGCAGCAACGGTTCTCTCGTTCACAGCCTCCTTTGGTCTTCCTGCACTAGGGAGGTCCTTCAAGCTCTGCTGTCCTTCTCTGAATTTATGCATCCATCCCATAACAGTGCCACATGAACTTGTGATAAATCAGAATAGATTGTTTTGCATCTCCCCAAGCTGAATCTTTGTGAAAATGTAAAATCTTCCCCGTCTTTAGTAGGCTCTGTAACAACGCACAATTTCGCAGACTGAACTTTACACACTGCCAGTGAAAAGAGAAACGATGATACAGCCTTTGTTTTTAACATGTAATGACAAATTTAGACAAGCTTTCATACAAGTCATAGCTTGTTAACTTCAGAGGAATGAGTGCAGATCTACAGACACGTGCCAAGATTTTTTTGAACGCCCTCTGTAACCTGGACAATCAAGACACTAGGATAGATAGGTAATAATCTTGAATATCTTCTTTTAGAATGCAATGATAGCAAGCACCTACATGGTGTAGCTATGCTATGAAATATTTGTCTCGGTGGTCAGTTGGTTGGTGATCAGTTGGTCAGCTGTAGAACAAAAACATTGCATCCCTTGAAAAATATGCAAAACATTGGCTAGATAAATAGCAAAAAAATTAGACCATTCTATTATTGTTGCTTTTGTTAATAATTGTTTGTCTTTTGTGGACACTAAGCATTTACAGCAATTGTATGCTTGTGATATGTATAGATGTGGCCTTGCAAATGTCATGACGGGATTCAAAGACCTTTATCCAAAACTGCTTCATGCTGCCTATGGAGAACACTGCTTGCATCATATCACTGAATTGGTATCTATGCATTTTCAAAAATAAATGCACTGATTTCCACTATTAAAAATATCTTTCTTAAAGTATCAAACCATAAAAGAATATCTCATGGGAGTTCCACTTCCTCATTCAGCATATAGGGAACTTGGCCAGAAGTGGTTCCATATTAGGCAGTTAAATTTAAGCATCTTTGAGACGTAATTATTGAAATTGATCCTGATAAACCCATATATATCAAGGAGGTTCAAAATGCACTAAAAAATAAGGAATTTGAGAGAATCATGTTTACATCTAAAAATTTAACCTACCTTTCACTAACCATCTTAAATCAGGAAAAAAAGGCATGCCAGTAAAAAAAAGGGCATCAAACTAACCAAAAAAAAATCCAGGATGTGTTAAATAAACTGAACAAAAAGACAATTTCATCAAAAACTTGAGAGTGGTGCTTTACAAAAACAATGGATGTGAAAAGTTGGAAAAGGTATGTGGCAATTTAGATAATAAAGGCACTCTCTTGCAAACTCAAAATTTAGTCACACTGAAAGAGGTATCAATTGCATCTTGCAATGTACATAAGGGTATTCTTGGAATATAAAAACGTTATAGGCAATGACAGGCACAATGTTGTTTTTGATTGCAAAGTACAATCATGATTTGTAAAATCTAGAACATCTGTATTGTTTAAGCTATATCTTGACACAAAAATTAGCCATGTTGAAATAAGAATGCATTATTTTCTTACTTAACCCATAATATATAACAGATATTTTAATCTTACCAGGAAATGAAATAAAGTGGAAGAGCATATTTAAAAATTCCTAACTGCATAACTATCCAAAGTCTAATTATCACCATTAATCCTTTAATGTCAGAGCCCTAATAATAATTTTCATCTTTCGAATTTTAGTGACGGAAGATGCATGTTTTGATCCTGTAGTACAAGGTTGTAAATAAAAAAAAAATTCCGAATATAAATCTGAAAATTTTTCAACTGTTTCTAATCATTCTTGAACTGTTGATTTGCTTGAAATAATTAAGATCAAGTTTAAAAATAAATCTATTTGAGTCTGCAGTGAACATCAGTTATTGTAAATGGTATCAAGTAGCAATAATTTAGTTTATGCTTTTATTCTGCTGTACAATATGTAGATTATCGATTAGTTGTGATTCTTGGTAGATTGGGCTATTTATAGCTCTAGTAGAATTGAATAATTTCTAACTTTTAATGTAAAGATATTGATTTTATTACCATCAGAAATTGAGTCATCCTGAAACTATGCACATCAGCTTTTGACCAATATTTTAGCAGATTTTCGTTTTTAAAGACTTTTATTTTTACTCTAATGCTTCTAAAATTATTTTTTGCTTCTCAAATGGATACTGAAATTATAAACAATAATTAATTCGAAACAATTGAAATTGCTAGTGATATGTAACAGTGGCAGTCCAAAGAACATTAGGATTACTCAAAGCATGGTTTTTAAATGGTAAGACTTTAATTTATCAATACTTTTAATTACATTTCAACCAGATAAACTAAGGTCTGGAAATTGCAATTTTTAACCAAAATTTCTGCCAGAGTTTTAGAATTAAACTTTTCTGTAGCCATTATGAGGCTTCATAATAAAGCAGCTCATTCTCAAATTCATATTCAGTTAAATTTTAAATGCTTTGAAACATTTTATTGAATTTTTTTCATAGTTCTTTATCACTTTTCAGATATTTTTTTTAAATTTTTATTTAAATATCTTGCCTTTAAAGCAAAATTATTTTTATGACACTGCTTTTCTTAGGCTTAGAGTATGCAAGTCATCAAAAGTTTAAGAATATGCATTATATGTTATATGCATAAATGACAAAAAAAATTTGAAAAAAACTAAATTTGTGAAAGATTTAATATTAATAGAAATATTATGAACTGTTTATATAAAAAAATAGAAAAAAAAAGAGAAACTGGATATTTTTAAAATTTTACTAAAGGTAAAATGGAAACAACACACTAAAAATTTGCAATGTTTTAAAAAATGCTTAAAAATTTAACCTTTTTTTTTTCCTTTGACTTTTTCCCATTTTTTTGTTAAGTGCAATTGATGCTCTTTCTTTTGGTATATAACATGAGTTCATTAATTACTTCAGGATGAGGTCCTAAAACTGTTTATTTTCTGAAAACACTTTAAAATAAATCCAGATACCACAGTGAGTTTAGTTTCAGAAATCCAACAGAGTGAGGGTTATAAAAAAGTTACTGATTCTATATTTTTATCATCTAAACCATTATGGTACCAGTTTTCAATTAAGCCAATAGAAGCAAAACTAAAAATTATCAGTCTCAAATCAAAATATTACTTAGTCATCTGCATAGCGAGAGTCTATTTTGACTTGTCAACTGAGTATCAAAAGGTTAACAGCAAGTTTTGGATTAAAAAAAAATATTTAACTATTAATAATCATTATTAAAATCCAGATAAAAGTTACTTAATAAATGACAATTTTGCCTTTGCAATTTTCTGCTGCAAATTTACATAACTATTTTCACAATGTTTCTGGATTCAAAGAATAATTTTTAGTTTCAAGTTTTTATTTATTTTTCTTTGGCATACAATAAAGGACAAATATGGCTAAGATTATTTCTTTGGAAAAGGTAAGAAATTAAAAGTAAAGGCACTAAAAAATGCAAAGTTAACCTAATTTTCTAAAAGGAGAAAAAATGAATTAAATATTTGTATTTAGTACATTTTAATTTCTGGCCTCTAAAAAAAAAGAATGTTATGATTTTTGTATTTGACAGTAACTATTAAACCACGAACACACTGTACTAATACTACACTAAAAAAATGCACATTACAAAAGGTTACAGTGAACTTCTAATTAATTGAGTTAGTAATGGGTAAAAAGTCATGAATAATCTATAACTATGATTAAGAAAAAAAGGGCATACCATTACAGAACATCATAATCTGGCCATCCTTAAAATTATCCCCCCTTTTTTTTCCAGTTTAGCAATATGTTTTTCATTGCTTAAAAGTTTTTCATTTTCTGGCTACATGTCAATAAAAAAAATTGGAACTAAAAAGTTAGATTTATGCTACAACAGTGTGTTGAAAGGCTACAGATATTCAATACAAACCTGTTTTAATTTCTTCTTTTTTTCCTTTACTGAGAGATGTTCATTCTGAATTATACTTTCCAAGAGATCTATAAGAGCTTGCCTTGAAAGAGAGACTTTTTGATGTTCATATTGCTGTTGTGAAATCAGTTCACAATAAGTAAGGGTACAGGAATCATCCCAAGTGTATTTTATCTGAAATAGAGCCACAGAGAGCAGCAATTGTCAGCAGGGGGAGCAGAGAAGGAAACCCAGCATGAATCAGTGTGCACAGAAGAACTCAGAAAATGCATAGCAATATTTACCAAGTATACCACAGCATGAAAAGGTTTAGAACAAAGAGTAACACAATCTCAGACTTAATTTATTTTATCACTTATCCTGCACTTACAGCCTTTATTTGTTCTGCAAAGAATTAATCTTTTAAATAATGCTATTTAGTTATAATATACACAATATTTAAAAAGTGTAAGATTACAATTTACTAATTATATTAATTTTTTGTCAACAAATTTATTGTTAAATCATTTAATATTTTTGAAAAGTTTAAATACAAAAAAATATATATAATAGAGCTGCACGTTTAGTGTAGTTTTCTACATCTCACTAATGAAGTTTGAGATTGCATTTAAATTTAGATTACAAGACATTTTTAACAAGAAAGCAAGCTTAAAATACCCTTGAAGAAAGAAAAATATTTACAAGAACAAGAAGTGTTAGGAATGTCAGATGTGCAGAATGAAGATTCCAAGGCCTATGGAAAGAGAGAACATATTTGTTATGATGATTAGTCACGTTAGTGTGCAAAACTGTACCTCTTGAATGATATATTCTATAGAAGATCATCACACCCAGGATAATAAGAAACAAGCTGGTTTATGGTTACTACTATTACTGCTCTGCTGTAGCATGTTAGACACCCACAATGCACATTCACAACACATGGGTCTGCAAAAATACAAATGTTATAGAAATACAGTAAAGCAGGACTTGCACAATAATCAGCCTTGTAACAATGAATAAAGCTGCTTTTAAAGGTCACACTTAAATGATAATAACAGTACCATATCATTCAAATTAACACTTGCACAGAAATGACATCTAACCTTTTCAAGACTATACAGATCTGTTACCTATCCCTTGGAAAAATATATAGCTATATGGACCAATTCTCATTACTCAAAATTTTTGTAATTAAAGATATAAAGCTACTGCCTAACATTAGTACATGTGTACATATCTTCAGGAGATAAGCCTAAGATTAATGGTTATCTTTCTTATGACTTTTATTAGACTTTATTTTTTTGCACAGAACTAGTTTAGTAGTTACCCTACAACAACCACCAGTAGCGCAATGTAACAACTGAGATGACTATGAGGCTGTGCAGTTGATGCTTTGACTATACATATAAACTGAATGACAGGTGACCAATAAATAATTGACATATGATCTATGAAACTGATAAAGAATCAACTACATAGTTTCATAGTCTCCCAAGTTGCCACTCAAATTAAGGCACTATCAACAACTAATTTATGTGTCCATATTATTCCTGTATGCAAATACATAAACATATAATAAAAACAACGAAATAACTTGAACTGTAGAGATTGGATAATTTATGGTCAGTTTGTTTTTCCTCCAAACTATTAGCTCAGAACAAAGTTACATCCTGAGTGGAATAGAATGAGTTGTTTTACCTCTTAGTGGCACTTTTTTGCACACAATGGGCTAAATGGCCAAGTCACAAAGACCCAGAGGGCTCAGAGAAGGTTGGATGGAGAGGACTCATTAGACAGCTGTTAGGAGACAGATGGGAGCATCCTCTCAAGGCCATCTAACATGTTCTTTAATGTGCCAGGGTATGCTCTCCCACACATGGGAGCCATGGCTTTATGTCCCATTTGACATATGGCAGCCTTCCAAGCCCATTAGTGTCTCCTACTGACTGAGGGCAGGACAGGGAGTTTTACGGAGATAAATCTCAATGCTGGCTCAGCTGGGACTGAAATCTGGGAGTTGCAGATTACAAGCCTGGTGCCCTACTGACTGAGCCACCCCCCTCTGCATGGAATAGAATGTAACTTTTTTTTTCTCTTTTTGAATGTGTTAAACCTGACTACTGGTTAGTTTGTAGGTTTATTATGGGGGGGGGGGGGCAGGTTATGTTTGTAGATTTATGAAAAACCTTTTAGAAGGCTAATGTTTGCATGGGAGCTATGATTCCATTTAAATAAAAGTTTATCTATTTATCCAAATTACCTTATTAATAAATTTAAAGTATTAAGCAATGACTTGTAAGGCATTTAATGCAACATCCAGTTATATAAAGCACAATATACTATACAGGTAGCATGGTCCAACATCTAAAATGTAAGCCACATGCTGACATTTTGGCTGTTTTTAATAGCCTGCAGAATTTTCTAGAAAAATTTATGGTTATTGAAATCAACTATATAGGCAGTATGCAGCACAAATACCAGAAGTTGAACTGTGCTGATATAAGTTCAGCTTACTTATATAATGCAATAACTATTATAAATCATGCATTTTTCATGGTAAGAAAACAAAAAATGAGATTATTAAGTTTGGAATCATTTTAGGTCACTATCAAGTTAGCTATTTCATAAAAACAATAAATGCTTCTCACTTCAATGGCACTTGGACAGAGTTCAAGCTATTTGCACGTAAAGATGGTTTTCATCCCAATGTTTTTTTTAAGTGTGTGTTGACATGTCTCTAGATCCTTCACAGCTAAAGTTACTACAATGGGCTGCAGAGAAAGCATACAAGAAAGATGAAACTGCTTATCTGTTTGAAACAATATCCATCAATTCTGACAATGACTTCAACAACTCCAGTGATAATGTGTTATAATTATTGTGCCAATGAATTATAAAATGAACATGACACTACTCTCAGTGTAATTACTTTGATCCCTGCTAGATTCTCTAACCTTTCTTGGTTGGATGAATCTCTTATGATGAAAAAACAAAACAAATTTTTTTTATTGCTGTGTCTGGGATAAAAACTGAAGTTGGTATAAGAACCAATAGATTTTTTCAATATGTTTGCATGTGATGAGTTTTATGAACTTCTCGTATGAAAAACATATATATATACTGAGAAAGTATTTCTGAATCAGGAGCAGTCAAGGATAAATGATTGGAAAGATGTTACAGTAGCTGAAATTAAAGTCTTTTTGAGTTCTCTATTACACATAGGCATAATCTAAATGCCTCATCTTCATAATTAATGAAAAATTGATTTACTCTTCAAAATGGAGTGTTTTTCTTCAAATATGAGTAGGAATGATTTTCTAATCATTTTATGAGCCTTCATCATGTGACAAATCTCAAACCTGGAATTTCCATTCTTGCTGATTGTAGTGAAGATAAAGCTTCCATTAGATCTGTTCAACAATACCATTTATCATGTATACTACCCAGGCAAAGACCTTTTACTTTATGAATCAATGGTTTTGTGGAGAAGAAACTGGCATTCAGGCAATACATCAAAGACTAGAGGCACAAATATGGTGTAAAGTTAAAAAAGCTGATAGAACCCAATGATATATTATGTGTTACAGTCCATACAAGCCATTGGATAATTTAGGTGACAAAGGACATGCTGTGAATGTTATTCTTAATTTTATGAATGGAAAGCTAAATGCTGGACATTCACTCTACACAGATTACTTTTACAACAGTTATGATCTAGCATTTCTGTTTTTGCATGCTAACATTTAGCAAAATGAAACACCGTGTGGTGATCATAAGAACAACCCCACACAAGCAAACAAATCAAAATTTTTAAAGATCAAATGTAAACATTAGCATGCCAAATACAGT
This sequence comes from Ryuthela nishihirai, assembly GCA_038380435.1. Taxonomy (NCBI): domain Eukaryota; kingdom Metazoa; phylum Arthropoda; class Arachnida; order Araneae; family Heptathelidae; genus Ryuthela; species Ryuthela nishihirai. Next base: position 51,323,612 of record JAWZYU010000019.1, on the reverse strand, counting down.
GGTTATGATACATTGAAAAGACAAAAGGAATGTTTAGTTCAATCTAGACATAATTTGAAGATGTCAAGGCTGATGTAACCAATAAGAAAGATTGAACAGTAAAAAACCAAAGGAATACAACAGTATCTGTTGTATGTTGATCAGCAAAATCAAATTCTGTTGGATTACCCTTATGAGAGTAAAATAATTTGATTGTACACAAAAACAGTGATACATATATTACAAATGATGATGTTCAATACATATAGCTTACATTGCATATACTCAGAGGAGGCTTCATTGGAGAAAAAAAAAATGTATTTTAGACTTTTGATTTTCCAATTTTAAAACACTACTCAAACAATGTAGATACCAGCCATAAAAAAAAACCTCTACAAACAAAACATTTTGGAAAGCACTGTAAAATGTGCTATCAGTGCTATGGAAATCCTGGATTTGTCCAGAACCACATTTTGGGAAGTTTTATTGATGCATCTGTTCGCATTTGTTCATATTTCCTTGGTCTAATATTAGGATTTATGAGCAATGGAAATTAAATGTGTACTTTAGCATAGCAGTGTGCTAATCATATTTAAATCGATATCCATAAGCTCCTGAGGTTAGTCAATGAATTAATTAAGGCAGCAGTGAATGTGTTAAGCCACCATGCTGGTAGAAACTTGGGCTCTGCTAAAAGCATGGGACCATGTCATTTCTCAGGAATATTAGACAGCTTGGATCATTCAATGTCTAAAAAAGATATGAGGTGGAATATATTCCAAAGGATGACCTACAAAATACTGAACTATCTTATGTTTGTACAGTTTAATTTTCTTTATTCTAGAATTGTAAATGCATGCTATGTACTTGCTATTGTAAAAGTATTATTTCATTTGTAACAAACATTTATGATAGCGGTGTCTTAATAAATAGAAATATTATAAATCTGTAAAAGCTAACGAATTGAAAATAAAATTAGCATCATTGTTATACAATATATTTGTTGTTGCTTGCTCCATACTTATTTTTTAAATTAATATTTAAGTTCAAAATTCTAATTTTTGGATGGGTAGTGCACGACTATTGGCTAGTTCTGTGATGGTTATAATGCTAAATAGCAAAATGAGCAATATTTGTCAACTCATTATGATAAATTAACACTAGGTGTGTAGCCTACACTCCTGTCAATGAAACTCAAGAGGTTGTATCAGGAAATCTATCACCAGCAGGGTTAATGCCAGAGATAACTATATGATTTTAAATCTAATAAAAATCTCAAGTGATATAAAAATTATCAATTAAAACATCTTACTAAAATTATTTGAAACTATGATAAACAGTTATAACTGCAAAAAAACTAATAAACTTCATAGAATGACCTTTCAGAAAAGTGATACATAATTGCAAGATATATCCATTTCAGATTACAGAATATGGAAACAAAAGTCTGTTTTAAAATATTTGGGCTGAGAAAAAATAATTTTGGCTGTTAAACAAAAAACTCGTCATCACAAACTTTAACAATAATGAACAGCAATAAAAATAAGTGTTGAAATATTAATAATACAGTCAAGCATCATTTAAACATTCAGTTGGAAAAAATATGCAAAAAAATGAAATAATTCATTCATCTGAAATGCATTTCCACAAGTAAGAGTTGTTCAAATTGAATTCATATATATACAGGGTGAATCTGAAAAAGTGGGCAAAACTTTACGGGGTGGCGGAACGCAGCTATACGAGCAATATTTGCCATAGAATGTATGGTCAGAAGGCAAACGGCGAGCCGCTAGGTGGCGTTGGAAATGGTATAAAAGGGTCGGTCCTCGCACCCAACGGCATTTCTACCGTGGATTGCCGAGAGGATGGCTGGTTATACTAACCACGAAATGGTGGATATGCACTTTGTGTACGTTATTTTTATGCCATTGGGTGCGAGGACCGACCCTTTTATACCATTTCCAACGCCACCTAGCGGCTCGCCGTTTGCATTCCGACCATACATTCTATGACGAATATTGCTCGTATAGCTGCGTTCTACCACCCCGTAAAGTTTTGCCCACTTTTTCAGATTCACCCTGTATATAATTGCAATTATCAGCATAAAATTATATAATTCTTAGCTTACCCGTCCTCTACGCATAGCTGCCAATCTTGTTTCTACTTCTTCTTTTAATGCTGTAGGTGGTTGAAATATTATTTCGCATTTCTCTAGCATAAAAGAAACTATAAGGAGTACTGATGATTTACTAAATTGTGTCTGATCCTCTGAGTAAATTACTGCAGGCAAAAATGTCTCCAAAAGCTGAAAACATTCACATATATTGAAAAATTATCTATGCCTACAGTTCCACAATTACTTATATTAAGCTGCAGGGAAAGCAAATAAATTATTCTGCAACACATTAAGGATAAAACTACATTCTAAAAATTCATAATAGCAACAAAAGCCTTCAGGCTATCCTATGTATCTGAAAAATAATACTGAAAAATTGCATTATCAGTTTTATTAACTAGATATACTCAATTTCCATGTCATTACTGATTAACACAATGTAGATTAAATCCTTATCACAACACTGCAACTATAATTTGAATAATATTAAACCTCATTAATTTGAAACATCAATAGCAAACACTTCCAGCAAGTTAGCTCAAACACAAGGTAGCACATTAGTATGTGTTTGTATATTTTATGAGAAACCATTACAGGTCCAACATAACTTCTAGGCTATCCCCATCCATTATGTAAGGGAGCACCTTCTTCCCTTAAAAAAAAGGGCATAGTCATGTAAGGGACCTGCAGCTTTATCTTTAATCACGTCAATGTTTATAAAATATTTTAAAATAATTAATAAATATTGTTGTTTAACTATTATAAACCTTATAATTCACATAAAAATGAGAGATACAAAGATCATAACCATTATGACTGAAATATATTTATATTACCTATATTAAATTTCTCCAATAACAGAGGGTGCATAACCTTTGGCTTTAGATAATTATAAATATATATATGATGTAGAATATATAGAAAATGTTCTTCTAACATGTCTGTATATTGTTTATTGTTTTCTCAAGAATTCCAAAATGGAGATAGCCATTTCTTTACAAATGTTCTCAAAGACATCATTTAGATGACTTATTAAGGTGACATGCCATTGGAAGAATGGAGGCTGAACAGTTTCAAGCTCAGGCAACCAGGTGACTGAATATGTCATGAATGCTGGTCTCCAGGCTCTGAAGCCAATATCAGGATACAGTTGATATTACTAGACAACCAGTGCAATAAAGTCACCCAAGAGATGAAAGGTATCTAAGACCAAATCTAGAGATGATTGGTATCTGGTTTAAATTTTCAGGTGTCATAGAGCACTGACAGCTTCCCAATTTGCTTCAGAGATTGCTTTGTCCACAAGAATTTCAAGGTTAATGATTTCCAGGAGGTTTCAGAAGAGATAACCAGTTGTATTCTCTTAACTCCCTTTCACAGACAAAACCATCTGAATAGTTCTCAATAACATGCACTTTATAACCAGGAACAGTGAGTGACTATTCTCTTCAAAGATGAATTGAGATTCAGTTTACAGACTGATCTCAATGAACATTCATCTGGAGAGAACATGGGGCATTATATCATCCCTCTATAACATCAGGGAAAGGGACCAATATGGAGATGATGACAATTTGATGGTCTAAGAAAGCATCAACATTAGTGGCTGACTGATCACCTGTTTGATAGGAATCCCTTGATTACCCATAGGTATTAAGATGAAATCTTTGACCTTCATTTTCAGCTCTCAACATTTCAACTACCTCTAGTGCCTTTGGGTAGCTTTAAATTTGAAGACAATACTATGTTACTGGTTACTATTATTTACTCTTACTGGTTACTAATGTTACTGGTTTAAGCTAATATTAAAACCAGTAACATATTTTATCTTCATTGTAAATAATGGAAGTAGAACTAACCACATCGTTCAGACCACCTTTGAAATGAAAGAATTCTCACCATTGATAACACTGACATCTTTATTCTTCAAACTTCCTGTCCTCCATCCTCTACAAAATATTTATTATTTGGATCAATTAAATTAAGCTCCTTGTAATGCTCTCTGTTAAGACTAATAGTGTTATTCAATTTTTGCCTACACTCCTTTCCATCAGAGATATGTTATATCATCTTATCACTCAAATGGCAATGTCTTCGCTCTTTTTAACCCATAACAGTACTGTTGGTTTTAAGTATAAGCTTGTAAAAGGTTCCATTTTTTTAAAATTTAGTTGTAAGCAAACCACAGAAGAATAATGAATAAACAAGTACCATGATAAATTTTGCTATCTCCGAGTCTTTCAGGACCTCAATGTCAACAAACTGTTTTAGTTATGAAACACTATTTTGAAAGAATATATTTTAAATAAAATATAACTATTCATTTTATAGATATTACACTCAAATTATTGCTGGCTATTGCTGTGAATATATTCTGCTAGTTATATAACTAGCAGAATATATTCACAGCAATAGCCAGCTGAATCCAACATCTTATTTTATCAGCTGCCTTATCCTTCCTAAAAGCTGAAACATCTTTATATGATGACTCTTCAAAATAAAATCTTATTTACAGAAATTTTCATGCTAAAAATTTCCTTCTGTACATCCACTACTTTCATACTTGTAACTTTACATATTGTGTGTTATTGATAAGGTGGCCAAGTGGTTTGTGTGCTTAGCTGCAAAGCAGAAGGACTTGAATTCAAATCCTGCATAAAGCATTCATAATGTTTTTTCTGCATTATTTTTTCGCTGAAGTCTTGCCTTCTCTATGGCATATTTACTTACAGGTTCCTGTGAGACACCTGTGGAAGGCAGCTGGTTGAGGAGTAATTGTTTATAAGATTAATCAAGACTATTACAATTCTAAAATGAAGTTCATGTTAAAAACTTTCTCCTTCATACACTGTATAAGAATTTCTGTATCTCCCAAATCACACAGAATCTTACTCTAACATTCTAATTTTTAAACTATAGAGTGAAACTTTACTGCAAAGTTCCTTATTATTACTTTTCATGATTACTGTGAAGTCAGTTTTTGCAAGTCAATTTCCAAACATTATAAAATAACTTCACATTCGGCTTCCATTGTTAGCATATATTCATCATAAAAAAATACAAAATGAATCACTGCATATACCTCAATTCTTAACACTATTTTACTTCCAAAGGTCATATAAAAACATCCATAGGCATTAAACAGTGTAAAAAATTCTCCTAAAGCAATGCTTATAACATCCAAACTATTAATAAAATACACTATAAACAATGCAACATATTTTCATTCTAATAAAAAATAAATTATCACAGGAAAATGTCTTGTAGACAAGAAACACTTGAAATAATTAATTGAAAAAAAATTGGTTGTCCTGTCTGAGATTTGAACCCAGATCTTCCAGAAGCATGCCAGGTGTCTTAATTGCTGGACCATCATATGGTTAGCACTTGATGATCCAGTGGTTAAAATGCCCAGTATGCTTATGGGAGACCTGAGTTTGAATCCCAGTCAGGACAACCAATATTTTTCAACTAATTATTACATTAAATATGTTTGCAAAAATATATTATACTTACTAAATTTTTAGTTGAAATGGTAGGATCCAGAAGAAGTTTTCCATTCCTTAATATTTTATTAATCATTCGAAATAGCAAATGAAGCTGCCGACGATTAGCTGGTGGCAGAAGTAATAGCAACACCTGGAGTACTTCACATAATTTTTGTGTGGATTCTTCTTCTACATTACCTATAATTAAGTATCTAGTAATTACATATTGCTATAGATGGTCAATAAACAGAAATTGTTGCTATACACTATACTGACTGGCAAATTTATTAAGACCAATAAGGATTTACAGTTTTAGGTTCTTAAATGATGCAATATGTAAATGCATGCAATGATGTATGAAGGAAGCCCTATTAAGTCATGAGGAGTGGCTACAACTGGAATTAATATATCTGACATGGGAGAGGATTTTATAGATTTTGAAAGGGACATAACTGCTTCACATTTAGTTGGTTCCATAGCAGTATAAACCATTACTATTGTTAACTATCAAAACAGTAGTAATTCAAGTTCTTGCTTCCATAAATGGAAACAGACCCAGAAAAACAGTGCCAACAGAGCAGCATGTGCTTGCAAGTGGCAAGTAACAGAACTAAGAGAATATTTGAACTGGACAGTCAAATTCAAACAGTAGCAAATCATAACATAATTGACTGATCCATTTAATACTAGAAATGTACAAAATGATCAGTAGATATACATATGATGAATAGGTAAAAGAATTAACTACAGAAGTCAAAGGCCATTATGAAAACCACTATTTCCATATGGCAACAAAATGAAAATGCTAAGATGGTGGTTAGAAGAAATGATGAATGAATGGAAAAGATGGACACAAGAGGAAAGGAGAAGCATTATATGATCTGACGAGCATTGAATTTACACTTTTCAGCTGGGATGGAAAATTAACAGGTGGAGAAAACCACATGAAGACATTAATTCTGATTATCTCACAGCAACCATACAGGCTGCTGGGGAAGAAATAATCTGTGGGGTACAATCTCTTGGCAAAACCTTGGTCCTTTAACACCATAAGGTAGAAAAATTACTTCCAAACTTTACCTGAATGTGCTTATATATTAGGTGTAGCTAGTAAAACTGATGGTTTACCCTGGTGGAGATGGATACTTCCAGGATGCTGAATTAAAGCATTCAAGATTGGTTTGAGGAACCTGATGATTTATTCACCTTTTCTGGCTAGTCCAATCACAGATCCCAATCCAACTGAGCATTTGTAGGATGAACTGGGAAGTCAAGTTTGATAATATATGCCTCTTCCCACCATATTCCAACAATTAGAATGAAGTCTGACTACTGAATGAAATAATATTCCTTGAAACATATTTCAGCATCTGGTAAATTCAATGCCCCCTAGCAAGTAATAGCTGTTATCCAAGAAAAAGTTGTCTAACACAATATTAGTGCAAGTGCTTAATAAATTGGCACAGCAGCATAGTACAATTATATTAATAACATTTCTTTGCAATAAAGTATTAAATGCCTCAGTGGTACCATATTGTCTCAAAGTGATGTTGGGATGAATGTGATCCAATTCCAGGTTGGAATAATCATTTGTGCCTGATATAAGCTGCAGAAGGCTATAAATTTCATGAGTCTAAACTAGAAGTTTTCAGCTATTTCACTGATAGGTGATCTTCAATAATGAGGCATAATGCAGCCAAAACATGAATGCATTTTACTGATTAAGTAGTAAAATAAAATGCCAGCAATGGCTATTTTTACCATGAGTTTTAATCATCATTTTACATAGTGTATGAAGTATGCTGATTCAAACTTCAGCTTGAAAATAGAAAACATGACTCAAAATCACTGTTGCAACACATTTAGCTTCATTTGTTTGGATGTTTGGGTTTTTTAGGGCATAAGAGCAGCTCTGGGTATATTGCACCCCCATCTAGCTCCACTTGATAAGCTGGACAAACATGCTTCAAGAGCAAGATCAACTGCATGGACAGTAGGTTAATATATGGTGTAAGAACTAATTAAAAAAAACGAACCAGTAAACAATATTATAAGCAATCAGAAATTCACTGATTTTCTGATTGCTAGATACTGATTTCTGATACTAGAAAGTCACTGATTTTCTAGTATTTTTAAGTATCACAATCTTCAAAAACTCCAAACAGGACACTTCGGTTATCTTTTATTTTTGCATGCTTACATCAGTGATAGGGAGATCTGAAAAGATTGTGTAGATAATTGCAAAGTTTTTCACACAAATCTTACAACTTTATTGCAATTGCCTTATTATTTAAGAGGTCAAAATAGCAGTGCACAGGTGGAACAACCACCAACCACATCTTGAGAGAAATTCAGTCATTAGTTCATTGTTGGAGAAACTGTACTGAACGTAATTGAGACTGTATCAAAGACGACATGCATATTCTCCATTTTGAGTAAAACAACTTGAACTTTTGAAGCTTTCAGTTGAATGACATTTGTATGTTAATATTTTCTCATACACAGATTTTCATTCATCATTTTACACAGTGTATAACATATACCAATTTGAACTTCATCTTGAAACATAGAAAGCATCAATCAAAACCACTTTTGCAACACATCTAGCAAATCGCACACCACTGGTCTATTATACCCAGTGTTGACTAATTTTCACAATTGACCAAGGCTTTACTCTTTTATTAATGGAAAGTTGCCAGATTGAATCATCTATCTTATGTTGCTTCACTGACTGTTTATGACAAAGAGCCTGCCAATGAAAAAAAAATTGTTATAGTTACAGAATGATCTTTATGTCTGATGCCATGCACATAAATTTAGTTTTTTTTCCAAGGATATGTAACATCCAAAATTAATGTTAATTTTCATTGGTAATTAATATTTTCAATAAATTACACTTAAAAATAAAGTGGCTTAGCTTCTGACCTTTTAAATGAGAAAAGCAATTTCTAAACAAAAATGCTGATAATGGACTAGAATACCATTTTGATGCCTTATGTATTGTTATATAGCTAAATACAGCTGATAAGTACATTATTTCATAAAATATATAAATATTAATTTTATAAAATAAAATGAACTAATGACTCCAACAATGAACTAATGACTGAATTTCTCTCAAGATGTGGTTGGTGGTTGTTCCACCTGTGCCTTAAGCAAATACCTTAATTTTTATGTCAACAGATATCTGTATGGAAAACTAACTTCCTTGCTTGTGCCAAGTTTGAAATGTAAACTGGAGGTCTGGTTGATGCAGAGCTAAATACTTTGTAATATGACTACAAGCACTTAAAGTGTTAACTCTCAACAGTTAATATTAAGTTTTTTGGCAATTAAGAATACGTTTAATATTTTGAATTATCAAAATTACAAGGTGCATTTCTTCCCTTGTAATTATTGTTAAAACATATTTAACAATACATATTATACATACACCCATCCCTTGATTTAAATGGTAGATAGGTTCTGAGAAATCACCATGGTAAATCAAAATCAACAAGTTATGGAAAAAAAAAGGGGGATAGATTCCAAAAAAATTCTTATGAATAAAATATATATTGAAAGTTTTATTTATGCATATTTATCTTAAAATTTCAGCTCAGTAGTAATAATAAACAGTAAAGTCACATTACTTTTTACTTAATTTGCACTAAATGTGTTGCAATAGTGATTTTGATAGTGACCATAGCTTAGATTAATTTCTCATACATTTCATCTTGGTCACAAAAAATACTCAATATTAATGTAGATGAAATTTATAAGGATATTTATGAATGAATATAAATTACAAATTAAGCATTTGTACCAACATTTAGTGCTTTATTTTATAAAATTAATATTTATATATTTTATGAAATAATGTACTTATCAGCTGTATTTAGCTATATAACAGTCTACTAAGTTAAACCTGTTGTTAAAAATGAGATAAACACTATTTTTACTAGTTAGAAAAATTCAGCCTAGAAAAGTCAGATCCTGCTGCTGAATCAAAGCAGGCTTTATTTCATTAAGATGTCATGAGGCAGATTGTATTACAATGGCAAGAATTTAATTTTAGCAAAAGAATGTAAATATAACTTGTTACAGATGACGATTTTAATAATATAAGAATTCACTCTTTTCTATTTATTCTTGAAAACAAACGATATTAATTAAAATCATTTAGTTGATTACTACTTTGGAATGAGTTTAATAATCTTCCTTAATGCTATATCACTGCTACTCATAATATGTATTATAATCTGCATACATATACAGGGTGAATCTGAAAAAGTGGGCAAAACTTTACGGGGTGGTAGAACGCAGCTATACGAGCAATATTCGTCATAGAATGTATGGTCAGAACGCAAGCGGTGAGCCGCTAGGTGGCGTTGGAAATGGTATAAAAGGGTCGGTCCTCGCACCCAACGGCATTTCTACTGTGGATTGCCGAGAGGATGGCTGGTTATACTAACCACGAAATGGCGGATATGCACTTGAAAAGCCTAATCTACGAGTGCCCCATTGAAACCGATATGGATCTAGTTGCCAGGATCGCCGTTGTTGCCGGCGATATTTGGAAAATGCCTGGTGTCTTCGCAAATGTGCGTCGGTCCCTATCCCGCAGGTGTGAAGCCTGCATTACAGCTGGCGGCAGCTCTTTTGAGCAATTTCTTTGAGCATGTACCTCAATTACATTCCTGTTAATAAAGTGTTTTCTAAAGTTATCTCCTCTCCTTCTTGTATTCATTCTTTAAATGTGACAGTGGAAAACTACCTTTTAACTTCTCACCGCTTGCGTTCCGACCATACATTCTATGACGAATATTGCTCGTATAGCTGTGTTCTACCACCCCGTAAAGTTTTGCCCACTTTTTCAGATTCACCCTGTATAACTCAATCCATACCAAGTAAAATCGAGTCAATAATTGTGTAAAATTAAACTGGTTGCATTCTCTTGACCGTGTAAAACCGAAACTATCACTGTGTAAATTAAAACTGGTTGCATTTGTTCAATGTAAAATTAAACTGGTTGCATTTGTTCAATGCAAAATTAAACTGGTTGCATTCCCTTGACCGTGTAAAACCAAAACTATTGTGTAAATTGAAACTGGTTGCATTTGTTCAACTGTGTAAATCAAATACTATGTAAATTAAAGGATAGGTGTATGTGTGTGTATATATATTATTCTATCTCTAAAACGTATCTTTGAACTAAAAATAGACAACATTAAAACTTTCTCTGTTCACTTTAAAAAGTATATATGGACACCAGGGGTTCACGAGTTGAAGAACATATGTTTAACAGACATTAATATAATGATGGAGAAATCTACAAAATATTCACAGCTTATATAGACTTTTTCACACAAGTACATGTTCTACTGAAATAGTAATCAAAATCTCACACTACCAGTTAGGTCTTAACTCACAAAAGCATGCCCACTGACAAAACAATAAATGCTTACTTAGCAATTCCCATTTTCTATATCAACATGCTTTCTTTCATTAAACATATATATTTGAACTTTCATATCAAAAAGTTATTACTTACCTGAAAAGGACCATAGTTGTATGCACTGTTCACAATTCATTAGTAGTTTTGATCTATTGGAGGTTACTTTTTTGCATTCATCAAGTGTGTCTATTTTACATTCACCAAATTTAGACTGAATGGCACTTTTAATTTTGCAAACATTATCGGCATTATTAATGCTTTTTATACTCTGTTCAAATCCAAAGGGAATAAAATGTTTTCTTGTATCAGATATATCATTTGCATTTGGACTATTAATGCGACTTTTAGAATCGTATGAAATCCAACTAAATTCATTATCTTTAGCAGTTTGAAATGAATTTGGATGCATATGGTTACTTGAATGCTTTTGAGAAGTGCTGTTAACACTATCATTTAATTCAAGAAAACTATCTGAGTAAACTATACTATTATTCCTACTGGCTTCTAAAGAGTTTTTGATATGTTCCCCTCTTCTCTGCACATTTTCCCGTTTCAATTGTCTAATGCAAGAAAAGTCTTTGCTTTCACTTAAAGTATTTGCACATATTTTTTGAATCCTTGGAAGTGTAGTTATCCCTGAAATTGTATGGCATTTTGGAGTTTCATAATTGTCACTCAAATTAGATAAATCATCAAGTGATACTTGCTTAACAGTCATATTTAAATTACTTTTATCATAACAGTCCTTTTTGTTTAAACTGCAATGCAATTCATCTGTAGAGTACACTAATTTCTTTACTTGTACTAAGTTTGAAATGTGAACTGGATGTTCTGGTTGATGCAGAGCTGAATTCTTTGTAATATGACTACAAGCACTTATAGTGCTAACAGTATCCACACTTTCAGCAGTTTGACTATTTAACGTATGCAAACTTGTATGTGAACCTTTAATGCTCAATAATGATGGATGAGTTGGTATAATTCGAGTTACAGGGCTAACAGCTGTGAATTCTGTTTCATAACACAAAGTAAATGGGTAATCCCACATTACATTGGGGTCATCAAGAATCATTCTGCCTTCAGCACTCTGGCCATGTAATTCATCATTTTTAGCTGATAGCTCTCTCGATTTTGCAGAATCATCCAAATAGACTGAACTGTGGAGAACTGGAGTAGATGTTTTTTGTTCAACACTTTCAGTTATTGTTTTCTGTTTTCTTACAGCCTCCGAACAAACTAACTTATCACAAGGTTTCACATCTAACAAACCTATACTATTTTCCAAGGAACAATTTGATGTATTACTATTTATAGAAGACTTCTGTCCGGAAATTACTATAAAGGAAAATAATTTTTTAAATAAACTTCTTAAATTGCATTATACAAAACATTAAAGGCAAAACAGAATAAATTAAACAGAAAAAAAATGTTTTCACCACTACAAGTGTATAACTAAAAGAATTTTCTGCAGATTTCCTTTAATCCTAACAGAAAAAAAGCTTTAGTGTTGAATACTATACCATTTTAATATATTCTGCTTGAACCAACAGTACTATTAAGGGTAAAAAAGAACAGAGGAAAAAGTCACTCAAGAGATTAGGTTGGTTTGTTTTACCTCTGAGTGGCACTTTTTTGTACACCATGGGCGAAATGACCAGGTCACATGGATCCCAAAGACTCAGAGAAGGTTGGGGGAGGGGATCCACTGGAACAGCTATTGGGAGACAGATGGTAACTCCCATCAAGGCCATCCAGCATGTTCTTTAACATGCACAGGGTGTGACTCTCCCACACACAGGGCCATGGCTTAAAGTCCCATCCGAAGGATGGGGCCTTTCCAAACCCATTGGTGTCCTCTACTGACAGTGGGAAGGGCAGGGAATTTTGTGGAGATAAACCTCAACGCTGACAAGAGATTAGGTCAATGGAGCTTATTTTCAAAAAAACTTAATTACATTCTAGTAGTCTTAACAGGCAGCATCACAGAGAGATAATGGATTTAAAAGAGATCATTTGAAAGTTAATTAAGAACCTTTGAGTTGGGTTGTTTTACCTCGGAATGGCACTTTTTTGCTCACAACAGATAGGTCACAAAGACCAGAGGGCTCAGAGAAGGTCTGCAAAACCAGAGTGAGTATTCAATCCATTCACAGAATTTATATACCTCCTCTTCCAAAAGAAATAATAGTGGTGCCTACACCTCCTCTACCAACGGGAGGGCTTGGTTTTCTGTGTTGTAGCTTCTCTTGGCTAACCAGTATAATCATTACCAGTTGGTGAAGAGAAGAAATCACAATGTGATATTTATCTACTTGTTTATTGCACCTCCAACCAAAGGGATGCATAACATAATAGTGGCATCATGTTCTTTAACATGCACAGGGTATGTCTCTCCCACACACAGGGCAAAGGCTTTATGTCCCATCTGACAGATGTTGGCCTTTTGAAGTCCATCAGTGCCCCCTACTGACTGAGGGTAGGGTTAGGGTTTGCAGAGATGAATCTCAACATTGGGTCACATGGGAATGCAGAACCCTTGACTGAACAATGCAGTTAGGCCTGCTTCCATTATGTGTAATGAAGTTAAATGCATTATTGTTTGTTGTTAGATATATTATATATTTGCAGAAGGCCAATACTCAAAGATGAATTGCAGAACATCAAATTACTTAGGTAGTTAACTTGGTAGTAGTAGTCATGAAATGGTCTAACCACTACATTTTTAGATTGCTACAAGTAAATTCTTTGGCATCTGAATGTATCAGCTCATATAGTTGACTTTGAATGCTCCTGCTAAATAGACATAAAAATATTTTGTTATACGAATAATGCATTTCGTTATTATGGTGTGGAAAAATCATCAGAGGTCCAAAGGACTATAGCATACCTACCAATATTATTTTTTACCATATATATATATACTACTTTTTCCCCATTGCATTCTGATAGATTTTTGTATATAATTCATGTTTTAGTCTACTATGGAATCAAAAGCCATATTATTTCAAATGCATGTGTTAATTATTAATATTATTGTTACAGTTTTGCTAAAATATAAAGCATATGATATTTCATTTTTGTATTCTTTCAAAAAGACGCTGCAGCATCTTGACAAATGATGAAAAGGTTCAAAAATTATTGTTTAGAGAAGTGGCTAAAAAACTAAGTACCTCATTATTATCACCAAAAAAGAACATCTACTACTAAGTTAAGAAAAGTGGGGAGAATTATTCTGAGATTTAAGCATATTAACATATGCAATACTATCAACCAGCTAGCCTTTGCATGCATCACTTGCAAAATTAAAGTTGGTATCCACACTATTTTTTTGTTTCCAGGTGAAAAAAAAAATTGGAACATTATCCTAAAGTAACTAACAAAATAGATCAGGTTACATACCAAAACAAAAAGCAATTCTGCACAATAAACAAAAATTCTAAAGAGATATACGATTTTATTTTTACATTTTTTTTTTCTAATAAAGGTAAAATCTTTTCTTTTTAACTTCAGTTAAATTTTTTGACCAATTTACTAGTTTTTTTCTAAATTGCTACATTATTCCATTATTGAATTATACACATTTCAGATTTCTAATATTTCTATTATGACTTAAATCTTTTAAGCTTCTTTTTTTAATTTTTAGTTCTGTACTTACTTCATATACGATGAACATGGATCCAAATAATAACCAAATATAATCTTAACAAATCAGTGCAACAAATAATTTTAAAACAGAACACACCTTTTACTCATATAATTTGAAAAATATCTTTAAAAAGGTAAAAACCGGAAAACAATTTAAATATATAAATATATATTTTATAATATACTAGCATCCCACTATGCATCACCAGCAAATTATAACCTGTGTTACTAGAAATTCACAGTTGTATTGTTTTCTACATAGATAGAAAATGCAACTGCAGTAACAAGTCAGCAGCAATGGCATCTCATTTGAGGGGAAAGGGTTGGCTAGGTTGGCTCATAGTCTGCAGTTCCCAGGTTTGGGAACCTGCCTTTGGTGAGAATGAGGACACCAATGGGTTCAAAAAGTTAACAACCTGTTAAATTGAATGTAAGCCATCTGTCATGTATAGGAGAGCCATACCTTGTATATGTCAAAGAACATGCTGGATAGCTTTGATGGGAAGCCTCCATCTCTCTCCTAAGAGTGGATCCCCTTCCCCAACCTTTTCTGAGCTCTGTAGACCTTTACTGGCACTTAATTGATTACTTAATTGAATTACTAATTGAATTACTTAATTGGCATTTAATCTGTTGTGTGAAAAAACGTGCTGCTCAAAGATACCCAACATTGGTTTGTTTGTTTGACATTTTCAGTACATTAGCAACTGAGGCTATAATGCACCAAATGAGGACAAGCCAACTCTCATCTGCTAGATCACTGTGGCAGTATTGCTGAGAAAATATCGGGAGAAAAGTTGAAAATAAAACTTTTTTTCTAAACACACAAGTTATATTTCATATTAAAGCTAAATGTCAAGTGTATCTGAAACTGCTAATTTCATTAAGTTCAGTTAACTAAATCCTATTTTTTTAACTCCTGAATTTGGGGGAACTGAAAAATGTAGCTTTCGTTTAGAAAGTGTGTGCATGGTTCCCTCCCCCCCCCAACACTTAGGAAGAGAAAAATTATATAAGCTGTTCCTAGCTTTTACAGGCTTTCTCATACAAACAGGTAAAATCAAAGACAGATTAATATTTAACTGACTACTTCGGCTAACACAAAATATGTATACTTGAACAGGAGATAGCTCCCTAACCACTGTGGCAGCTAGAGCCATTTTGAAGATAAAATTTAAGATTTTTTATTTCTAAATTTGCACAATTCTTAAAGAATTTGAGATTACTTTCACACTTTTTACAATTGCATAAAATATCTTTTTTTTTTGAGAGGGGTGGGGCATACTTCTGTGATTTTTGAAACCATCAAATTCTTCAAAAAATTGACAATATCAGGTTGCTTACATGGCAATTAACAAGGAGAAGAAAAAGAAAAGGTTGTTCAGCAAGTTCTTGGGTTGGTAGCTGAGCCATCTGAACTCTCATTTCTGAAGCCATACCATGGAAATGTTTATAATTATTAATGTATACATATTTCATAAATATTTTATATTATCAATGCATAATATTATAATTTCAACTCTGTATTATTTTCTGCTAATGTTATTATTACCATCACTTCAATATTTAATTGCAATATGGTGAATTTGAAATTTTTAATAGTTTACACAGAAACACTTTAGATGAAAAAAATTGGTTGTCCTGACTGGGATTCGAACCCAGTCTCCCAGAACCATGCCAGAAGTCTTAACCACTAGACCACCAAAGAACTGACCAACTCTCCAACTTTTCCTGTGATAATTTATTACTAAACACTTAAGGTATTATAGTTATTTCTTATGGGAAACAGTATATCAATTTGCACTGTTTCAGTTTACATTGCAATTTTCAGAAATTTATCTCCAACACAAAAACAGAAATTCTTGGTGTGTATTAAATGATTAAAAAAAAAAAAGAATTTTTTAGGTAAAACAATACACTTTAACCAATTCCATAAAGTACAAAATATCACTACAATACAAAACTACATGAAAAGTTTTTTTATCCGAAGATTATAAAAAAAATTATTGTTATCACTAATACCTCTCAAAAATGCAAAACATCAGAAATTCTAATCAAAAGGTAATGAAAATACCATTTTTGAAGGAAACTATGACTTATTTTGGAGTTAAATTCACACATTGTTAAAATTTAAAATTACCATTCTTTGAAATTGAACCAATAAATAAACCATAAAAAATAGATCCAGAAAAACAGCTTTAAACCTAAACAATAGTAAAATAACAGGAAAAATATGTGGTGAAGGATTCAATTCCTGACTACCAAAAAACATATTTCAGTTATGAAAAATTTTCAAAATCTCAGACAAATAGACAAAAGTGAATATCAACACTTTAGAATTTAATTTGGCTCCATTTTATTGTTGAACATTGGATTGATAAAGTGAGCATTTAAAGTAGACAGGTAGTAGTAGCAGCAATAATGAAGAGAAGCATGTATTTCATAAATAATATTTAGCAATAATTGTATTCATGGCTGTTTCATCATATAGATTAATATACTTAGCAACTTAAGACAAATATATTCACTTACTAGTGAGTAAATATCCTAATATTTCAACTCCTGACTAGGGTCATCATCCAAGGAGGTTGCAGCTTTGTTGGAACTTTCTTTCTTTTGCAGAAGTTGAAATATTATGTTATTTACTCACAAGTAAATTAATATATTTGTCTTAAGTTGCAAAGTATATTAATAATATTTAGGTTTGTATGCACTTTTTCTTCAAATTTTAAGTAATATCATTTAAAAACTTCAAACACAGTTTATTAAATCGAATTTAAATCAATTTATAATTTAAAAAATTCATTATATGTATTAAGTACTTCTGGATGATACATATATCTTCCATTGTATAACACACTGTCTCTCCCATTGAATAGAACAACTGTGATAAAGGTTAAACTAGTTAGCCATTTACTTCTTATTTTTTGTTTTAAATACTAACCAAATGCCCTTGTAATCAAAGGATATAAAGTAGAGGGTATTAGAGGCATTCCAGGATTGATGAAAAAATCTCTCACAACTTTGAAAACATCAATCTCGAATCCTGGGTAATTTGGAAGGCAACTCCCACTTGCATTAGGCCCTGCAATAATCAAGATTAATTGAAAACATTTTCAATCAGAAACCAAAATTTGCAAAGGCAACACTTATGTTAAACTATAGCATCATAACATGAACAAAACTGTGTATAGTAATAATAACTTTATTAAGTTAGCCTAATATTTTATGCTATTAAATAATAATTTTACTGCAAGCAAAAAAACATTTTGGGCATTTTGCACAATCATGCTCAGAATATAAACTTTTAGATCACTAGTTACACTTCCTGCTCTAAGGACCAATGGTTGTAAAATACAAGTTAATAGTTATTGAGTTAAATAGTAATAATAGAGTGTAATTCATAAGTTGGTAAGTTTTATTGTCTACTTGAGAAATTATTATTACAATATAAATAATGAACCTTACTTAGAAAAATATAAACCATCATTTTCAATAGTTCATAGCTATCTGATAGCAAGTTATTTGATTCCTCTTTGATACCATGCTTGGTCCTTGAAGGTGAAAAACTCCCAACACCCATTTTTGACTTCCTGTAATGTTTGAATACCTACCTCAAAGAAAACGAGCTATGGAACAAAAGAAATAATAGTCAGAAGGAGTTAGGTCTGGACTATATACTGGGTGAGGAAGAAGTTCACATGCCTGTTCTCTAAGTTTTTCTTTGGTCCCAAGAGCAGTGTACAATTTTGTGTTGTCCTGTTGGAGGAGTACCTGATGTCTGTGTACCAATCTTGGGTAGCATTGAAACATCACAGAGTGCACGCACTTCAGCTATGCTGAGCAGAGGTTGGCATTGATGACACATACATTGGGAACCAGTTCAAAATACATTACACCCTCAAACTTCCACCAAACACACAACATTGCCTTCCTTTCTAATTGTCCCCTCTTTAGGACAAGAAGTACAGTCTGCCTGGGTAAAGCCACTGTTTTTGGGTTTTCAGATTGTTGAAAAAAGATCCATTTTTCATCATATAATCAGCTTGATGAAACTGGTTGCATGGATTGGTGAAAAGTTTCCTCCAGACTTCAAAGACAGTATGTTTGCTCAGTAGTCAGTTCATGTGGAACACTTCAGCAACTCCTGACTACCTTACCAATGCATTACAGATGCTGCACTGTAGTTGTTTGTGAGCAACTAAGTTCAGACAAAGCTTGTGAGTGTTTGCCTATTGATCAGCTTCAACAGCATGGCACAGAATGTTAAATCTACTTATATTAGCTTTCCTGATCATCACTTACTTTTGAGACCTGTGTCACCACTTTTGAACTTCTTGAAACAAGCTTGAGTAGCACAAATGGAGACTGCCACCTCACCTTCCTCCTTCAAATATTTTTCAGGATATTTTGGTAGCTTTCAATCCTTTTTACCAATAATAATGTAAAACTGCACAAATTTCAATACTTAACTTACTCATTGTGCATTTCTAACAATGTAAACTTAGGTTTCTTGTAATACTTACAATGTAAACTTTGGTAATTCTTACCAAAGTTACTTTACTTGTAATTCTAACAATGTAAACTTTGGTTAACTTGTAATAGTTATGAACTAGCAGTGGATTTTATAGTTTCTTTTGCTATGTTCAGAAATATGCAAATGCAACACAGTGATATGTTATCATACACATTTTGTATGGAGAAAAATG
The DNA here is from genome assembly GCA_038380435.1 of Ryuthela nishihirai. NCBI lineage: Eukaryota > Metazoa > Arthropoda > Arachnida > Araneae > Heptathelidae > Ryuthela > Ryuthela nishihirai. The sequence goes on along the minus strand of JAWZYU010000019.1, from coordinate 51,304,238 downwards.
CACAGACTTAAGAATCATGTAACATAGCAAAATGCTACATTATTTGCTAATATATTGCTTAAATACTTCATAAATTTGGCCAAATAATTCTTAAATTTGGTAAATTTAACTTTATAAATTTATATTGCCAAATAATTCTTAAATTTGGTAAATTTAACTTTATAAATTTATATTGCCAAATATTTCATAAATTTGGCAATCTATTCTGTCATTAGATACTGCATATCATACAGATGTGGCCATAGAATGCTGCATTGACTCCTATGACTAAAATAATGACATTAAGACTTAATGGAGAGGGCAATAAACAAGCATTAATAATTTTATGTAATGATTTTACATAATATAATTACTTATAATTTATATTAAAACTTTATACATTGTACAATGTAAGATGTTGTCATTAAAGCTTATGCTTATATTTTTGTACATTTAAAATAATTTCTTACAGTGCAAAATGTGGTATGTTTGGAATAAGCTAACACTTTGAAAGAATAATTATTCATAATCAAAAATTTTAGACTTGTATGCACTTTTAATACAATTCATTTTAAATAAGATAACATCTAAAGGATATAAAAATAAATGCTTACAGTTTGCAAGACATTTCATTGCAGAAATAACCCAGTGTGGTATATCATCTGAAAAATAAAGTTTAAATTTCTTAAAAAATAATCTGACATAATCAGTAATTGAAAATACACTGCTCAGAACAATTAGGTCTGTAAATGGTAGCTAAGCATAAACTGCAAGGAGAGCTGTGTACCAATCCCCAGTGATGATGCACAGAACCAGCCAGGTCTAACACCTAATGTCCGACCCCCGCTTTCTTGTGGTGCAGGCCGTTAGTATCTTTCAAAAGAGATATTCTCTTTCGGAAGGAACGAAAGGGGAGGGCTGCCAGTTCAGTATGGCCTACTGATCTGGTCAACTATGGCCACTTTTTTCTTTTTTTTTAAACCCTGCTGAGGAGTGGTCAACTTCACAGGGTCCTGGTGCTGACCATTTATACCTACTAGACTGGACTTGTTTATGGATTTGAGCTTGATTATTGATCCTGGACTTGCTGCACTGGTGGGCCTCTGTTGAGGGAGAATCTGCCACTGTGTTTTCTGTTTGCTTTCTGGGTTGCCAGCTCTAAGTGAACAGAGGCATGGGATACCTTATATCAGCTGGTGGATAGTCCTAATCAGAGGGCATAACAGGTACCTGAATCTCACTTAGCTAGTTGGGCATTGTCAAGTCTAAACTCGAGTAATGTGTCTCAGGCAGACCATATGGCTCTTGAAAAAGTCCACTTGAAAAGGTGGTGCCTGAAGTTCCTACCAGCATTGGTGACTTCAGCCTTTAGCGGAGGGGGAACAGTTTTTGCCCCGTGCCTACGATCAGGGGGCTGTTTGATATTGTTGGCCCTACCTATCTCAACAAACCTAGTTTCTTTAAAAATCCTACTAATCATTTTCTTTCTGCAGGAACATGGAATGCGAGGACATTAAATAGAGATTATTCTCTTGATGTCCTCATGAAGGAATTCCAGCACTATAACCAAGATATTCTAGGCTTACAAGAGACCAGATGAACAGGTAAAGGTGAGATACTTAAATATAACTTTAAATTTCTCTTTACAGGGAGGGAGGATGCAAAGCATCACCAAGACATGGGTCTGCTTCTCAGCAGACATGCTAGTGATACTCTTCTAGGATATGAGTGCATTAATGAAAGGTTTCTTACAGCAAAATTTCAGACAAGCATTAAAGACTTGAATGTTATCTGCTGTTATGCCACCACTGAGGATGCTGATGAGGAAGAGAAGGATAGGTTTTACAGACAGCTTCAGGATATTTTGAATTCTGTCAAGAAAGGAGATATTACCCTTGTTCTAGGTGACTTCAATGCAAAAGTTGGTACTGACTCTGACTTTTGGGGAGGGGTGATAGGCCCTTTTGGTATTGGTAGCTGCAACGGCAATGGGCAACGTCTCCTACAGGTAAGTAAACTCAATGGTTTCAGAATAACTAACACTTATTACAAAACCATGACATACAAGTACACATGGGTTTCACCTGATGGGCTGCATAAGAATATGATTGATTACATATTAATTAACAGTAAATGAGCTAGTTCTGTTACAAATACCAGGTCACATACGGGAGCTGAAATTGGATCTGATCATTATCTTGTTAAAAGTGTCTTGCAACTTAAACTTAAAAAGTGTTGTGCTAGGGTTAAAAATTTTACCTTTAATGAATTTAATGAAGCTCTGAAAGACTCAGTTATAGCTAAAGCTTACCATGATAGGTTGCATAGTCATTATGACAGTCATGGTTTGCTTACTACTGAAGTTGAGGAAGAACGGGACCATTTTAAACAGGTTTTTTTGGAAACTAACAGTACTCTTTTAGGGAAAAAGGAGCAGAGGAGGCAGAATTATTTGAGTGATAAGGCACTTGAGTTTATTTCAGAAAGAAAGAACTGCAGGAATGTCCTTAATCAATACCCTACTAGTCCTAATAGAAAGCATTATAGAGCTTAATAAATGTGTAAAGGATCAGTTAGCTGCTGATAAGAATCTTTGGCTTGATGGCTTGGCTGACAAGGCTGAGGAAGCAGCTAGGCAACACAACAGCAGAGAGTTGTACCAGATAGTTAATGTTTTATATGGTAGAAAATGGACAGGTATGCAGGGATTGAAGGAAAAACAAGGTTATAGAAGGAGAGGACATAATTTATGTATTAGTTAACATAATGAAAAATTCTCATGGCTAGGTGTCAGTGATGTTCAAAACAGTGTGGTTAGTTCTACTCTCATTGTTTTTAATGATGATAGATGCATTACTAGCTTTAATGTTGACCCTATATCACAATCTGAAGTTATTTTGGCTATTTCTAAACTTAAACTACATAAATCCTCAAGAATAGATAATATGGAAAAGTAAATGTAAATGCAAGTAAGATACTATGGAAATGCTTAGAGCTGGGAATGTTTCATTTTCAACATACTGAAATATTGAATTGATACTGAAATTTTGAATATCTTTTATGATAAAGGCATTTTTCCGAAGGATTTTACCAGAGCTATTATTATCCCTATTTTTAAAAAAGGTGATCACAGTTCTTGTGATAACTAGAGGGGCATCAGCCTACTTTCTGTTCCAGGTAACGTTCTTTGTATGATTGTGCTTAATAGAATCAAGAATCCGGTTGACAGGCAATTACACGATGAGCAATGTGGATTCAGAAGTGGTAGGGGATCTGTAGATAGATATTTTCACTGAGGCAGATTCTTGAGAAATATTTAAGAGTGAAACCTTTGGGTACTAGCTTTGTTGAGGATAAAAGGGATTTAAAAGGGATTAAAGGATAAACAAGGTAAGGTTATAGAAGGTGAGGATTCTATCATGGCTAGGTGGACTCAGCATTTCAGTGATGTTTTAAACAATGTGGCTAGTTCTACCCCCATTGTTTGTAATGATGATACATGCATTACTGGCTTTAATGTTGGCCCTATAACACAATCTAAAGTTATTTTGGCTATTTCTAAACTTAAACTGCATAAATCTCCAGGGGTAGATGAAATTACTACAGAAATGCTTAGAGCTGGGAATGTTTCAGTTACCACTTGGATGACTGAAATTTTGAATATCTTTTATGATAAAGGCATGGTTCCTAAGGATTTTACCAGAGCTATTATTATCCCTATTTTCAAAAAAGGTGATCACAGTTCTTGTGATAACTATAGAGGTATCAGCCTGCTCTCTGTTTCAGGTAAAGTTCTTTCCATGATTGTGCTTAATAGAATTAAGAATCTGATTGATCATCAATTGTGTGATGAGCAATGTGGATTCAGAAATGGTAGGGGATGTGTGGATCAGATATTTTCACTTAGGCAGATTCTTGAGAAATGTTTTAGAGTTTCAGAAACCTTTAGTTGCTGGGTTGTTTGGGTTGTTTTACCTCTGAGCGGCACTTTTTTGCACACCATGGGCTAAATGGCCAGGTCACAAGGACCCCAAAGGCTCAGAGAAGGTTGGGGGAGGGGACCCACTGGAACAGCTTTTGGGAGACAGATGGTAGCCTCCCGTCAAGGCCATCCAGCGTGTTCTTTAACGTGCATAGTGTATGACTCTCCCACACACGGGCCACGGCTTAACGTCCCATCCAACGGACGGCGCCTTTCCAAGCCCATCGGTGTCCCCTACTGACCGTGGGCAGGGCGGGGAATTTTGCGGAGATAAATCTCAATGCTGACCCAGCTGGGACTCGAACCTGGGAACTACAGGTTACAAGCCTGGCGCGCTACCGACTGAGCCACCCCCGCCCCCCTTTAGTTGCTAGATTTGTTGATTTAAAAAAAGGCTTTCGACTTTGTTGATCGTCATAATTTGTGGTTGATTATGAGATCATATGGTATACCTAACAAGTTAGTTAACATAATGAAAGCTCTCTATAATAACACTGAGTCGTGTGTGAGAGTTGGTAAGTCTTGTAGCAATTGGTTTAGCATTACTTCTGGTGTTTGACAAGGGTGCATTTTGTCTCCTTTTATGTTTAGTTTGGTTATTGATTATGTTATGCGAAATTCACTGCAAGGGAAAAATTTTGGCCTTAAATGGGCTGGAGATACGAAAATTTCTGATTTAGCCCTTTTGGCAAATGATGTTGATGAAATGAACTCTTTCATTCGAGCTGTTGATGAGACTGGTAGTAGAGTAGGTTTGGTTATAAACAGAGAGAAAACTAAAGTGATGAAAATTGGTCAGGCAGGCTGTGATTCAGTTAATCTGAATGGTTGCACCCTTGAGCAGATGTCATAGTTTAATTATCTTGAGAGCTATGTAACAGATACTGATGATGTGTGGCGAAATAGGCGTATTCACCTAAAGACTAAAATTAGACTTTATAATAGTTTGGTTCTTTCTAGGGTTAGTTATGGTAGTGAAACGTGGATGCTGTGTAAACAAGATAACAGGAAACTAGATGCTTTTGATTCTAGATGCTTACACAGTATCTTGGTCATTAGGTGGCTAAACTTTGTAAGTAATGATGAGATTAGGCAAAGAGTTGCCAACTTCCTTTAAGCAGCATGTTGTGCAGATAGAGACGCTGCTGGTTTGGCCATGTTGCCCATATGGATAATTATAGATTGGTGAATAGGGTTATGAACAGTGTGCCTAAAGCCTCAGAAAGAAGGGGAGACCTAGGATGTAGTGGGCAGACAATGTCAAATAGGACCTTGTTAAAATCGGTGTGCAGTGGCCGGATGCAGCAGATGTAACTCAGGACAGACATGCTTGGAGAAGTAAACTGCATGGTTTGGTTGGACCTCCATAGCCCATGGATGCTTGAGAATGATGATGATGAGAACAATTATAGGATAGTGTATCTGTGAGCAGCAAAACATATATGTAGATCAGCAACTTAAAAAAAAAACGGCTTTTTTAAAAATATTTATCCTCCTGTGAGTGCCCTAAAAAGGAAATGAAAAAAGTAAAGCATACCAATAATGGAATCACTTACTTCAATCATTTAACTTCAAAGAAAGATAGGGTACTGACAATTTTTGTTCAGTTCGTAAATAAATTTTGGTACCCCTTCTTTCTTTGCTTTAATAGGAATTCAGTAAGTGCTTGATCATTGGTATGTCTTCTTTTTATCTATTACTTTTTAAGGCACCTCTGTGGCAAATAAGCTGCTTAAAGGGATATTTACTATTTTTTTTTTATTTTAAGGCATTCATAGAAAGTTTTTTTTAATTTATACTTTTTGTCACTAAAAACACTTATCTGTGGAAGAGAAAATTACTACATTGCCATATGCCATAAGTTTTCCTTTGATAAAAGAAATATTTTATCCAAAACCTCCTTTGATAATAAAACTGTCACTATAACACAGAGAAGTTTTGCAAGGAAGGCAAGAACTCAGCAGGAATAAGAAACATTCATATCATACTAAGGTTCCTTTGATCTGTACACACCTGGCCACTGGGATGGAGTTTTCATTTGATATGACTCCCCCATTACATTTCTCTCCCCTTTTTAAAAGAGGGTAAAAGAAGGGATGTCATTTGAGGTAGCCCATGACATTCTTAATGTCACAAATTGTTATGTGTCTTGAGATTATCCTTTTCTGGGGGAAAAAGGGGGGCAAATCTTGAGGTATCCTATGATAATCTCCACATCATAAGCTTTCATTTGACACCTAACTTGTTAACCTCAGCCCTCATGTTCAGAAAATATGTAACAACGAATTTCATTTTTCCTCCTTTTTAAAAAAAAAAGGGGGGGGGGAGAAAGGGAGGTAAATTTTTACACCCTATGACACTATATTACGAGCCTTCATTTGATACACAACTCACTTCAACTGATCAGCAGGTTGGGACAGAGCTGCCAACCTTCCATGATGATAATTACAATTTGGGAGAGTGAAAAATCGGAGGAAACCAGAGCAGGGCAGTTCTGCAATTTATGGTGCTATGACATCATTTTTAATGCAATGCACTAATGAGTTGTGTCTGATGGAACGCTCAACTTCCGGACTCCTAGTGGAAGCAAAAAAAATTGAATTTTTCAAGAATTATACCAAGTTTCTTAATATTACTTCCTTAAAAAACCCACTAAATATGAGATTTAAACTAATCACAAAAGCATTTTAATATCACATTAGGAAGAATATTTGGCAAAAGTGCTGATCTGGCAATGGCCACCATCTTTATTTTTTAAAACCGATGGTCCCTGGATCAGCATTTTGCCGAATATTCAACTTCTTAGAAAGTTCTACAAATAATAACCTAAACAATCATATTACTAGCAGTAAAGAGGTCATACAACGAGAATATGCTGACTAGAGAATATAATGATAAACATTTATTCCTAAGCATAAAATTTTGTTCCCACTAGAAGTAATAGTATCTAGACATATTTTCCTAACTGCACATATCGTTATATGGAGAATGTCGGTAGGTAATTTAAAAAAACTTGCAAAAATCAATAATTTCATTACAGCTATTCAAAAAAGGGCATATGCTAAACAACAAATTGCCATTCCACAATTTAAGAAAACCCTAGTACAAAATTATTGGAGATAACCAATTTAACCTAAACATACTGCCAAACAACTGCTCCACCCTTTTTAATGATCAAAGCCTAAAAAACAAAATTGTAAACAATTCACTGCCAATCAGCAGTAATAAAAAAGACCCCAGAACTAAATAATCCCCTCAAAGACAACAAGCCCAAAACGTATGAATTATCCTAAATAATGAACTGCCCAATCTACAGCATAAAAAGGCCCCGGAACCAAATAATTCCATCAGAGAAAGCAAGCCTAAAAAACACGATTGTAAACAATGCACAACCATTCGAATTATTAAAAAATACCCAGAACAAAATAATCCCATTGGAGAAAACTATTTTAAAGGAATTTTTAATACACTATTTTAAATAGAGAAATTAAAACATTGCTAAAGATTAATATCATAAATTGTCTGCAACTTTCAGTACTTACCTGAGGCAAAATTTATACCTTTATGCTACATATATAGGAATTAAATCCAAACTGCATTTAAGAAATACAATTATATGTTAGTTAAATCTGAATTTATTAGGAAAGTTTAGGTTCTGAAAATAAACTTTTATTCACTTTAGAAGGTTAGGCCTGCAAAAAAAAAAAAATCAAGAACCAGAGGCCACACAAAATATACTAACAGAGAACTAAAAACAAACATTAGGGCTTTTAACCTACTTTACACAACTTAAGGTTAGCCACTCTTGAGCTAAGTGCCATAAACTGCAGGGTTACTACCAAAACAGACATGCACCAAGACCCATTCAAGTTGCAATGTCAATCATAGCCCACTGATAGGGAAGTTCTCTACTCTGTATTATTTCCTTCACTCTGAAGTTTCCAATTCTATTCCCTAAGTAATCCAATTAGCATTTATTTGGTCAGAGCCAGGAGAGTTGGGTAAAGGTTCAATAAGCATCCATTTAGAAATTATCTATGACTTTCAGCTCTGTAAAAGAATTTAGGTGTGGACTTCAACTTCACCATGTGTTCTGTCCAGAAATGGTCAGCTGGAGTCATAGATTTCCTCTAATTGGTGCATAGGTGAGTTCACAAGCAAGCACTAATTAGGAAGTGGAGACACAGCTGCGCCTTTAGTACAGTAAAAGAGCTAAATCGGAAATCTATTAGGAAAGGTAAAAAATACTGTACAATTTGGAGGATTTTTGTACAGATTTTCTGAAGTGTAAAACTGAAAAATTCGATTTTCGGATTTTAAACCAAAAATCGGAGTAGTTGGCAGCTCTGTTGGGAGGATATCATGGAACAACTGTTTCAACAAACACAAAAGCAAACAAATTGGCCAATGAGGAGTGGAAAATAACAGGAAGATAGGTAGCAATAAGGTTTTTAGAAAAATATGCCTTTAAGGTTTGGAGGCAAAAATAAAGATCTAAGCAAAATTTAATAAATAGTATTATGTACAATGTTTTTACTACTTGATTTTCAATGCTATTTACTGAGTATTCAAAGAATTATACATGAAATTTTAAACAATGGTCTCACATTCTATAAGATTTGTTATCAAAATTGATGAACACTGAAATAATGACAACAGAAACTTTAATACAAGGGAAAAATTGAATATAATAATAAAAAAAATACCCCCTCAAGCAGCTGCTTGCCACAGAGGTTTGGTAGGAGCCTGTCAGTTTATATGCCATAGTAGAGAGTCTGAGAGGATGGCAGGACCTCAGCAGAAAAATGACACATACACCCATGCCTTACCTGGGGATCGAACCCAGGTCCCTTAGATCAGTAGCCAAATGTGCTAACCACTCGGCCGCGGGATGGCTATATAATAATTATTATATCTAAATTAACATTTGAGATAAATTGTTTAATACTATTGCTTCTTGTTCCAGCTTCTGTAACTTTCCATGACAGCCATAACCCCTCTAATGCCTAACCTGAAAAATTGGAATGAAACTAGTTATTTTTTCCACTGTGCTCAGAAAAAAGAAAAAATACTTTGACTATTTTGCCAAATAAGCAAAGAAAAAAAAATAGGTCATGTTATATAGCTAATTAAACAGCATTAATTCTAGATTTTATGGAAATGAATATTTTCATAAATTTACCAGCATTACTTTTGGTGAAGCTTTTTCAGAGTGATGTAGCAAAAAAAGATCTGGCAAGGCAATGAAGGCTTAATTCTGGAAAACCTGATGAATAAAACAAGTTGTGCTATATATCAATGGAAACGAAATATCTTTCTGAATAATATAATAAAAAAAGATCACCTGAAAGAAGCCTGCTATTTTTTTTTACTGTAATACTTTAAAACATGGGCATTTTCAAACTTATGGGGACTTTCTGTTCTGTTTATGATAGTGGAACTTTTTTTTCCCATTAACACCACACATTTTCTGTTTAAGTATTGCACTTTAGGTATCTTGCTAAAGCGCATATTAGTTGGTGCACTATAAAAATATTTTAAAAAGTTTTTTTATTAAAAAGCTAAGAATAATAAAAAAAAAGTAACCTAAAGTGAGGTTAAAAACTATATTCAGAGTAAGAATTTATAGGCCTTCCATGTCAGAAAAAGCTAGATAAGATGTAAACATAGCTTTAAAAGTTTGGTAATGATATATAAATCTAGGGAAATAAAAAATGAAAAATTTAATAAACATAAAGAGTACTAACCAGCAGATGCTATCTAACATTTGTTTACTGCTAGCAGGCTGGTGCTACAATGTAAACCAAGTAAACACACTCGTATCCAATAGTTACATATTGTGCTTACTCCAATTGAATATGGTACATTCCCAGAAGTTAATAACTCTTAGCAGTTTAAGTTTCACTTTTGAGAAATTACACAATAAATGATAGGATGAATGATAAAAATAAAAAAGAATTATAAAAATTCTAGAAATGCTGATATTGGTTTAACTCAGAGGAAACAGAGTAGGTGGCAAGAAGATGGAAGTACTTAGATGGTAATTGCTTCCAAAACACTCTAATTAAAAAAAAAAACTTTTAGTTAACCTTCAAAACAATTTCTAAATTTCATGAAAAAACATGAATTAGCAACAGTTCACATCAAACTTGAGTTGAAATCAGGGGATTGCTCCAACATGGGGATAACACGAACAAATCAAACAATAAAGCTGGATATAGCAACTAAACAAACTGTAATCAGATAACAAAGATTCCTTTTTGTTACAACTTAACAAAATGTGCACCAAATTGGAAAAGGTAAATATTATTTTATAAGCCTAAATTATATATTTTTATAATACAATGTACAAAAAAAAAAATACTAAATTTCCATTTCTAAATAATTGAAGTTCTGTTTGTTGTGCTAGTGACACTGACTGTGGAACCTATGCTCCCAATCTGCAGAACTTTGACATGCTATACAGTGCCAATGGCATTGGAAGGTCTGAAATCACTCAGGTAGAAAAATTAATTTTGATGCCATTTCAAAAAATAACTTTAAAATATTATCAAAATAAATAATAAAAAATATGTCATGCTACACATATATATCAAAAAATAAAGCATTTAATTGTGAGCAATAAAATTGCAAAAATTCAAAGAAAATGAATGCCAATAAAATATTTTTACCCTTTGCTTTTAAAAAAAAGCAAAATTTTGTTCTGTTTTTCCTTTTAACTTTTTCACTTTGCTTTTTCAAATTATTTCACCATTTTAATATATTTTATATTTCTCTTATTACTTTTTTTTATCCAGGGAAAATACAACCTTTAGTTTTAAGAGATAAATGAAAATTTCTCTTAAAACTAATATTACTATTTGCACTTCTCAAACCTCCAATTAGTTTCAATTTTCACCATTAAAGGATAATAAAATTAAAAAACTTTCTCTCTCTTTCTCCCTCTATTTTAAGATGGGTATAATTTTCTGGATTTTTTTTTTCAAGACATGTTTATGGTAATAATGCAGTTTTCAATAGTTAATATTTTTGTGCATAATAATATTCTCCTTAAATAGCTCATTTTCAAAGAGTTCTGATTAGACTGTTTTTTCTAGCAAATCAAAGTACTGGGAGGGAGGGGGATGAGGCTTCAGCAAGGATACATCACTTAAATTCCATGCTCTTTCTCGAGCTTAAATCTGTCTCTTTGCTTCATAGCCAAACACTTTAATAATCTGGCCACTAGAATGGCTAAAAGTAATTTTTGTTCAGACAGTTTCATTTGCTATAGAGACCTTTCAGGACACTGACATTTTAATGTGCTATGGAGACTTTTGAGGAAAGGGTGTCATCAAACATTAATGTCTTATCTGGGATCTGAATCTGCATTTTTTTTTCTTCAACAGCAAAACACACTACTTGACTGACTACCAAACACCTTTATTAGTGTGTGAAGTGGGAAGTCATTTCCTTTTAGGTAAATATGGTACACACATTCTACAAAGTTCTCAACGTGTATTTAGGGTAGTTTAGAAAAATGTATTTATAAGAAATGATTTCAGATGAAACTACAAAACTGACAAAATCAGTTTTGGGAATTCAAGTCTATTTTTATTAATCAAACTAATATTTATAGCATTTCTTTCTAATCCTCAAAATTAGCAATTCAGTTTGGACCAATAACATCAAACAGAATAAGAATGGCAGACATAAAAATAAAATTGAAATACCCAGAAAAAAGCTTCAAAACTGTTTTAATTGCTGTTTACATGTAAAATGCAGTAAAAGTAATATATTTCATTACAAAAGAATTCAAATGTTACTAACCAGTTTTGTCAATGAGAGTAATTACACCACTTTTACTAACTCTATTTATATTATGCATGATACGGCATCCGTTGATTTCTTTTGAATTTATCAAATCTTCTAATTTGGAAAGAGATAACAAAGCTTCAAGTCTAGGAAAAGAAAAAAACTTCAGGAAACAATGTACAAAAGGAAATATACTACATAACATACTTGCATATACAGTTCATAAAATTATGGGAACATAGTTTCAAAGGCATGCACAAAGAAAAAGTAAACCAAATGAAACTTGATACATCTGGAGACTTTTGATATCAAAAACAGAGCAAATGGCACTAGAATCATTGAAATATGTAAAGCAGGAATGGTTTGACAGACTGCTTGTGTGCAATTGCTCAATATAACCATCAAGCTTTCTTGAACGTGTTGCCAATTTCCTGTGCAAAATTAGACTTTGTATGTCACACATTTAAAGGTAACTTTTCTGCAAATTTAATATTATTCATTAGAGATAACTAACTGGTAAGGTTAGCAACTATGCTTAAATAAGAATGATTTCAGAATGACACTGCATTAATATATTAATATATTAATGCAGTTCATTTTGTGATTGCCATGCTTTGGATCCAATGCATCAGTTACAGAAACATGGAAATAATCTTAAAGACTTACAAATGCTGTCTATTTGTAACAGCAGATTGTCAAGACTGCTGTGCCCTGTTCTGTGCAATATACTGTTGCACATTAACAGCAAAAGACCTCCAATAAACTTTCAAAATGTTATAAAATGTTTGGGATTAAACTAGAAGCCAGAAAAGTTAACTATTTAATTTCTGCAGAGGGCAAGAACTTACAATGAAGGAAATATGCAGGAAATGTACCTAGATATGTGCATTATTTTTACATACAATCACCACACTTGTTGAAACACTTGTCATAATAGTCTATCAGCTTATCGAAGCCTACCAGTAGAAGAATGTGTTTGCCCCTGAAGCCATTTTGTGACTTTCTCTTTTGACTTTGTCATCTGATGCAAAGCATTGTACTTGGAGATGTTTCTTCCGGTTCCCAAATAAAGGAAATCTGATGGCACCAGATCTGAACTATATGGTGGTATGGGGGTGCTATAAATGGAAATGCAATGCAATATAACAATGCTCTTCAGCAATGAGTTATGATTCCATCAAGGGTGGGGACTGCTCAATTATTAGCAAACCAGGCTTGTAATCTGCAGTTTTCAGATTCAAGTCCCATGTTGGCCAGCATGGAGATTTATCTCCACAAAACTCCACCCCCCATCAATCAATAGGGGGAAACCAATGGGCTTGGAAAGGTCATCGTCTGTCAGATAGGATATTAAGCCATGGGTCTGTGTGCAATAGAGCTATACCCTTTGCACATTAAAGAACACACTAGATGGCCTAGATGGGAGGCTACCATGTGTCTCCCGACAGCTGATCAGTGGGTCCCTTCCTTCCTTCTCTGAAGCCATCAGGGTCCTTGTGACCTGACCATTTAGCCCAATGTGTGCAAAAAAGTGCTGCTCAGAGATAAAACAACCTAATTCATGATTCCATCTGTTAAATTCTGATAATATATATGAGTAAAGAATGAACAATGAAAAAATTTTAACTATTTTGTGAAAGTTAACCAGGTTTGGTGAATCACACCTATGAATATACTATGATGTTGGATTGCATATGCTTCAATGGCCACATTCATTTCATTCTAGATGTCTGACAGTATTGCAATATAGTACAGCAGTTGAAGCCTCACATGCTCAAATTTCATCCTGATTTGACATTTCTGATTGATTTTTCTCTTACCACAATTTGAAACAACATTCTTCTTGCAAGAGTAAGAAATCACAGTTATGGACTTGCTGATGAAGAGTCCAGACTTTTGCATGTCATCACTATGACTATATATAAAGATGTACTGCAGATCATCCCACATCTCGTTATGATCCATAACTTGTTAAAATACCCTTGCTGAGAAATGGCACACCTATGAAGACTTGTACATAGCATTCGATGCGATACTGTGAGACCTATTAATGCACACAGAAGTAGTCAAACATGATATGAAAGGTTAACTGTATTGAAACTAGCATGGGGTTTGTGTAATCCTTACATGGCATCAATCACTTTGATTTGTACTATATAGTTTCCTTTTGTCTGCCTGCATGGTGAAATTTTTGCACTGACTTGTTTTGGAGTCAACAAAAGAAAGAACTCCAAATGTGTTGATTTTCATCTGGTTCCTTCGTTTGGTATTTCTGTATACTCCTTTAACCCTTAAAGTGTATGGAATGGCTTTATAATTTCTTAAAATCAGGTTTAAGTAACCTTAATTTTTGTTTTAATTTCTGTTATTTTATTATTCAGGATTTCTTTTTATGTAACATAACCTAGATATACGTTATTCATTGCAGAATAAAGTTCTAGTGTTCAGTTGCTTTTCTGTTGAAAAATGTTAAATGGAATGCTCAGTAATGCAAGAATAACAAAACTGGAAAGTCAAGGAAACAGTATAAACTATTATCCTTTACTGATATAATAATCAATAAAATGATCATAGCATGTATAATTATTTCAAAACTTTCAAATTAATGCAATTTTTACTTTTTTTTACCAAAATTACTCTTCCATTCATACCTTGTTACAAAATAATAATATATTTTAAAAATTAGAAGCCAGAAAGTGAAGAATGAGCAAATGTGGAAAAACATTAGATTCCATCCCCAGATTTTAATATGGAATTTCTTGGTAGCATACTATTTGCACTATCGAGCTAAGTCAGTAGTTAATAGAACAATTAGTGTATTATCAGGAGATCTTGCACTGAACTTTAGTAGATGTCCTAAAGTATTTCAGATGCTTCATAATTCTCTTGACTGTTACTGAAATATCAGCGAGTTCAATTACAGTTATAAAATCATCAGATATGTACACCATTGAAAGGAGGGGTTAAATAATCACAGGAAGTGAATAGTTATTTATAAACCTTAGTAAGACTACATAAAGAGTTCAGTTTTAAATTTAAAGCTATAATCACTTTTTAAAAAATTGTTAAATGAACTAAGAGATTAAACACTATAAATACCTTCCAAGTGCAACTGTTTTCCACATGCCTTCTATTTCTTCAATTGCTAAGGTTCGCACCACTAAATGACACTCTGGAAGATGTTCCTTTATACGATCAAAAGAGTTATTTTTTGTAAAAATTGTTTCCTTGGAATTTAATGATGCATGTTTATTTGCTTCCAATGTACTATGACTAGGAATGAAGTCTAATTTCTTTCCAGTTTTGTCTTGGATGTTAATATCATGCAAAGGTGTACGAAGTAAAGTTTGCAAAGCTGAATTTTTCACAGATTTCTGTGGAGAATATTGTACAAACCTAAGGGGGGGAAAAAGCAAAAGAACTATTAGAGATAAATTTAATGAAATTTTGTGAACATTATAAAATACGAAAATATATAGAAAAAACTGAAAGCAATTATATTTAATATATATGATTGCACTTCAAATACATGTTATTAAAAATAAAAAAATATTACATGAAGTTACACATCAATAAGTATTAGAATTTGTTACAATAAAAAAAACTGATTACTTTGAAATCACAGATGATGGCTTTTTCCCTATTCTGTTCTGCATTAATTATCTCTAATATTTATTATTTATACTCCTTAAATATTAATTGTGTGGTGTAGAATTTGTTCATTAAGAATTTAATTTGGGAACATTTTGATGTTAGAATCTATCTCAGGCATTTTAGTTATTTCTTACAAGAAACATATCTTGATTTGTGTCATTTTAGTTTGCACAATGGTTTTCAGAAAATCACAATTCAAAATGAGGTCTTAGTGTACAAGTGGAAGCATTGTGTTCAAAAAGAGTAAATGTAGTGAAACTTCATGATTTGAAGTGTTCATAATCATGTAATCATTCATAAATTTACCAATTTTTTCCCCTTTGAATGATTTCAGTTTGAGAATAGAACATGAAGATTATGCAAATATTCATTAAAAAAAAACATTGTAAAACACATGAAATGCATTAAATTTCAATAGGAAATTTGTTGCATAACCCTTTCCAGGTCCCCATTGATTATACATATTGACAGAATCTGAAATGAGAGCACAGAAACAGCTATATCCACTTTTGGTACAACACATGAAATTTCAATAAAAAAAAAATAGAAATTGCTGTTTGAAAATCAAGATTGAAAAATAATATATTTTTTTAATTGATGAGTAATTCATTAAGCTGCAATATAAATAATTTGTTAAAATGAGCTGATCACCATATTTTAAATCAAATACATGGCAAAGCCAACTTGCTTGTTTCTGTTTTTCCACATTGAAGCAACCTCCTAATTTAAGCTCACATTTGATCTGAACTATTGTTATCTATATTGATATATATATATAATCTATATTGATCTGGCATTGGAAAAGTTTTTTTGCTAATGGAAAAAAACTTTCAAGATTATTAAATCAACACATGCTTAACAAAGCAGAACTGATATTTGTTGTAAGCATCCTCTGAAGGAAGAAAACATCAAACTATAATTATCTTTTTACTTAGATGACAAATGATGTTATTCAAATCAAAGTATAAATTAAAGTGCTACCTTAAAAAAATAGACAGAAAATAGTAAAGGTAGACAGTATATGACAATATGCATTAAGGAAACTTACAATACCTTTGCTGAACAGTATCCCAACCAAAAGCATGTTATTTCAAAATTTAATTGCTTTGATTAAAGATTGTGAAACACCCCTCCAAGAAACATTTGCCTATGTACTTAGTGTGCAAATTTTGGACTGTGTTTAGATTAATGGATAATAGTAAGATATTATTTCTGCAACAAAACAGTATTTCCTGGTTGTGTGCAATATGAATAACCAAGAGTGTTTCAAGAATGTGTGAAATTGTCTGTGTGGGAGGACTCACAATGCAGGCCTGGATCTTCATCGAGTGACAGATCATCTGGAAGATTTGTATACAGTATGGGAAGGAAACATACTTATTGAAAAAATTTGGAACTGGGATTTTTGATGATATAGCAAAATGGTCAATTAAAGCAGTACCCCAATGACTTCAATATATATATATAAAGAAAGACCCATGGGAAGAAAATATCATCGAATACAAGCACTTACTGATATTAATTTTTGCATTAACCCTTCCCAGGCAACAACTATGAAATTTTACACAAACTGGTCAGTAATTCTGGAAAGTAAAATTCAATTCTGGGTCTTTCCCACTCTGGTCCACTCTGGGTCTGATTCATTGTTGCTAATGGAAACTTTGTAAAAATGTTCACATTCCACCACCAAAATTTAAAATTTCTAGCTTAAATATGTCATCTGCAATATTGGTTTGAAAATTTGGAAATTGACAATTTTTCCACCATTAGAGAGTGCAGTTATAGTTTTTGGAAGATTTAAAAAGTGTGAATCAAAATATTTCATCAATTCCTTTCTAACCCAAAAAGAATTTTTCATTTATCTCTAAAATCAAACAATTATCAGCTAAAACTAAAAAGGTGCATTTTTCCACCCCCTCTGGGTCTATGGGGGCAACTCAATGTTGGCAATGGAAACTTCACGATCTTCACATTCCACCAGCAAAATTTCAAATTTCTAGCATAAATACATCATTTGCAATATTGGTTTGAAATTTTGGAATTTTCAACTTTTTCCACCACTAAAGGGTGCAATTATAGCTTTAGGGAGATTCGGAAAGTGGATATCATAATATTTCATCAATACCTATCCAACACAAAAAGAATTTTTGATTTATCTATGTAAACAAAAAAGTTTGATATCTACAGACAATAAAGCAAAACTATTATTGTTTTTTTTTAAATGGTATAAAAACGGGAGTTAAAAGCAATTAATCAGATAAAAGATGCCCAAGTATAAGGGTCTTGGATAGTAAAGATCCCTTGTGAAAATCCTTTTTCAAACTTTAGGAAATATCAAAATCAACTGTAAAAATGGAATGGGTCTACATTGTTACAAGAATTGGCAAAGGACCTAGCGATGAGATTGGAAGAATAATAAAGTTTATGCAACAAGGCATAATCTATCAAAGTGGATAAGAGTGGTTCAAAATGCCAGTGGTTTTGCAGATAATATAAAAACGTACACGATTCATAATCACCATCATGAATCTTGAAAGGAAGAAATTAGAAGAAGCTATCAAAAATAAAATTAATGAATG
The DNA here is from genome assembly GCA_038380435.1 of Ryuthela nishihirai. Taxonomy (NCBI): domain Eukaryota; kingdom Metazoa; phylum Arthropoda; class Arachnida; order Araneae; family Heptathelidae; genus Ryuthela; species Ryuthela nishihirai. The sequence goes on along the minus strand of JAWZYU010000019.1, from coordinate 51,286,250 downwards.
AAGAAATACACTATATATTGCAAAAATGTCCGGACACTTTTATGTTAAGTGAACGAATAGCCACATTCAAATCTACCTTTGAAAATAAGCTTTTTATGGAAAAAAGTCACTAGACATAAATTGAAGATCTTGGTCAGAGCTCTCTAAATCTCTATTTTCTATAATATTAATCTAATATTTAAAGAGTTATGGAAGCTATAATATTTAACAACAGATGTTATCACACACCATACTTCCAAAACATTTTCCCCTAAATAGATGAAAAATTCAAAAATCCTTACACAAAATTCAAATATTGCATTTATATTGCGAACAACTTGTTATAACAGTTGTGATTTAACTTTTGAAGTAAATTTTCAAAACTAGCAAAAGTTTCATTTAAATGTTTCAGCTTCCATAACTATTTAAATATTAGATTAATACTGCAGAAAATAAAAATTTAGAGAGCTCTGACCAAGATCTTCAATTTATGTCTAGTGATTTTTTCCCATAAAAAGCTTATTTTCAAAGTTAGGTAGATTTGAATGTGGCTATTCGTTCACTTAACATGAAAGTGTCCGGACACTTTTTTTTTGCAATATAGTGTATTTGTCTCATGAAAGAAATTTGGAAATCACATATATGGGCATACAACTTGAAGCCTACATTTCAAGAATTTGTGACTATGAAATTATGAAAGCATATTTTATCCCCTGGAAAATAGAGACCATAAATGCAATTACATAATGTGAGCATCGGTATATTGGTTGCTTGTATTTAAGACAATAAATAGTACATGGAGAAGAAAAATGTAGTCAGCCATGAATTCATGGACTGTCATAAGAATATCAGTTGGGAAGTTTTACCTCTGAGAGGCATTTTTTGCACAATGGGCTAAATGGCCAGATCACAAGGACCCCAAGGACTCAGAGAAGGCAGGAGAGGAGTACCCATCAGATAGTTGTTAGGAGAAAGATGGAAGCCTCCTATCCAGCATATTCTTTAACATGCAAAGTGAATAGCTTTCCTGCAGACAGAGCAATGGCTAATGTCTCATTCGATGGACATTCTAATATTTCAGACTCTTTAATTTTCAAAATCACTCAGTCTTTCTAACTTATCATTAAAAGGAACTCACAGAATTAAAAGGAAATTCACAGAATTTAAATATTCCTAACTTTTTGTCATCAAGGAAACTAAATACACAATTACACAATAGTACACGATTACAAATAAACTTTGCTGTGTGAATGGAATTATTTGAACTGCAATTAACATATTGATTGCAAAAAATATTTTTTTCTGCATCCATAATGTAATGAAGAGAGAAATGGTATTATATATTCTAACTTTTATACCAAACTATATATACTATACATGAAAAATATCAAAAAACTTTTTTGTCTTGCAGAAAAGCATTTCAAAAATTTTACCCATCATTTTGTTATCTCCTATATTTGAACTTATACACTTTTTGAATCAATATATATATTTATATCAACTGTTAGTATATGAGAATGATCTAGAAAATTCATGTGTGAAAGTAATTCTACTTTAGAGTCATTTATTTTTCATCATCTGAGCATTTTTATAAATCATGTGCACAAAATAAGGCATACTTCAAAACGTATACATATATACAGTATATATATATATGAATCACGAATATTTTGATTCATAAATGTTCACAGTATATTTTATAACTATAATACCAGAGATATTTTTCATGGCAAATAAAGGAGCTTTTTAACATAACATCAATATACTTTTGTTGTAGGAGATTAATTTTTAATTAGGTGGCAACAGTTGTACTATTAAAATGAATTAATTTCCCCTAAGAGAATATTCATGTAATTAGTAATTAGATAGATAGCAATTAATTTTATTTACCTGTACAAATGTGAATTATCAGAAATTTCTAAATTCTTTGATTTTGAACTAATGCTTTTTATTACATGGCTCTTTAAAAACTTTTGAAGGAGTTGAATTGTTTGCTGCCTAAAACAGAAAAAACACAATTGTTATAAACCACTCTTTTAGATCTATAAAGTATTTTAATGTAATAAGCTAATGTATGTGTATTACACATATATTAACCCTTCAAAGTCAATAATTTTATTAGGCCTTTGGAAAAAAAAGTTCAATTCTTTTCAAGGGAGGACAGATTTCAGAAGACCAATTTCTATAGGAAGGTCAAGATTTTCTTTTCATTTCTCTGCTGCAAATACAACTCTAAATTTACTTTTAACTCTAATTTTTATTATATTCTAACAATATTTTTAAAACTTTAGGTATTAGTCAACTAAACCAAAAACAGACATTGACTCAACTTTGATGGTAGTGTCATAAGTCAGTATGATGCAAAGACTAAACTATTATAAAAGCTGATAAAAGGTAACCAGATCTGTAAATGGCAACTAGGCATACATGGAAGGAGAGCTGTGTACTATTTCCTTTTGATGATGCAAAGAACTGTGCAGGTGTAGCAACTAAAGTCTGACCCGATCTTCTCAGGTGCAAATTATTAATACTTTTCAAATAATTCTCTCCTCTAAAAGGGAAAGATCAGTTTGGCTTACTGATCTGGTCTGCTAAGGTTATTTTTTTTAAACTATGAGAAGTGTCAACCATTTAAACCACTCAGACTGCCTAATGGCTTTGAACATGACTAGGGATACTAAATTTGCTGCACTAGTGGGCCTTTATTGAGGGAGAATCTACAAATCTTACCAGTTCCAATTTATTTGTGGATTGCGACTCTTAATTGAACAAAAAGTGATTAATATCAGCTGGTAGATAATTCATCAAAGACAATCACAGTTATCAGAACCCTTAGATATCAGGAGCCAGTGGGATAAACCTACCCTCTGGATAGGTTATGAGTTACAACAAGCCCCTTTGAAGGCTTGAATATACACTGAGAGGCCAAAAGTCATGGGAATAGCAGTTAAAGTAGAACTAGTGTGCTGTACTTGTAACAGATGCATTGGATGTAAACTGCAGAATGGCGCCGCAATAGCCTACATACCCAACATTCATTTTGGAGTAGTAGTTAATTCAGCATGGCTGCACATCATGAGTTGTCTGACTTTGAACGTGGCTTAATCGTCGCTGCCAGAAGAATGGGTCATGCAATATTGGAGATTGTGCAGGAATTCGGTTTTCCCAGATCTACGGTGTTGAGTTTATCATCAGTATTCTATTGATGGCATTTCTACACACGTAAACCAGTGAACGAGACAGCCATGTGCAATTGACAAACGGAACTTGCGTTGGCTGTCACAAATGGTAACGACCAACAGACGGGCTACAATGCATGAAATCACTGCCAATTTGAATGCGGGCCAAACACAAAACGTTTCTGAAAGGACTGTCCATCATCACCTGCACTCCATCAGATTTGGTAGCCAAAGACCCCATTGCTTACATGTTGTCACAGAGCTTAATGACTGGAATGGGCCTGAAGACATTTAAATTGGACAGTAGAACAATGGCATTGGGTAGCATGGTCCAATGAATCAAGGTTCCAGTTGTTTCACACTGACAGGTGAGTTAGAGTGTGGTGCAGGCCCCATGAAGCCAGGGACCCTTCCTGTCTGCAAGATACTGTTCAGGCTGGAGGCGGCTCTGTGATGGTGTGGGGAGTGTTCAAGTGGTCTACATTGGGCTCTCTTGTCTGTTTGGAGTAATCGTGACAGGTATGAGATAAGTGGACTTTCTCACAGATCACCTGCACCCCTTCATGACTCTCAAGCACCCTGATGGTGAAAGGGTATTCTAACAAGATAATGCAACGTGTCACCAGTCTTTGGTTGCTAGGAGGTGGATCGAGGAATACTCCACGGACTTTACCACCATGAATTGACCCCCACAGTCCCCTGATATGAACCCTTTGGAGCACCTGTGAGACACAATGGAAACAAGCTTACGAATCATGAATCCAGCACCATGCAGAACAGTACCAGCAACTCATTGACTCCATGCCTCAATGTGTGGTAGCACTGCTGAGCACTCAAGGAGGACCAACCTGTTATTAGGCAAGTCTCTCATGACTTTTTCTAATAAATTTCTTGGAAATCATAGACTCAAGCATATCAAATCTCCCCCCTCCTCTCCACTTACATGTAAATAAAAAAAATTTCTGGTTCCAAAAGTTTCTGGTTAAGCCACCTGCCATCAACATTCCAAAATTAAAATAATGCATTTCAAACACCAACTTTACTGGTACTAGAAGAAGAGGTCTACATGGATTCTGATGTTAAATGTCAACTTAATTTTCTAATATACCTACTAGCTTAAGTTTCTAGAATATGGGTAATGGGTCTTTTTCCCATGCCTTCAATTAAGAGGTCCCATGGCTGAGTGGTTAGCACACTTGGCTATTGATCTAAGGGACTTGGGTTCGAGCCCCAGATATGCATGGATGTCTGTGTTGTTTTCCTGCTGAGGTCCTGCCATGCTCACAGACCTTCTACTATGGCATATAAAATAGCAGGTCAGACCTCTGTGGCAAGCATCTATTGAGGGGGTATTTATTTTTATTATTTGATAATGTTGGCTCTACTTCTCTCAATACATCTAGTTTCATTAAAAATCCCACTAGCCATTTTCTTTGCACAGGTAAATGAAATGTGAGAACTTGAAGTCAAGATTATTCTCTTGATTGCCTAACACAAGAATTTCAGGCAAAAGATAAAGTTTGGCTCAGTTAGAGCAAGCCTGGCTTTTAACTTGATTTTCCTAGGTTTGAGTCCCCATTATCTCTGTTGCCATCCTGTCCTCAGTGAGAAAGATGATAACAATGGACTTGCAAAGGTCATTCATTCTCAATCAGAAAATAATTTAAGTCATGACCCTATATTCAGCAGAGCCATATTCTGTGCATGTTAAAGTATATGCTGAACAGCCTCGATGGCAAACTTCAAATGGCCATCCAATGAATTCCCTTTCCAGCTCTGAGCTCTTAAGGGGTTCCCTAACCCAGGGCTATAAAAGCTCTTGGCCCAATTACCTGTACCACTATTATTTGGGTCATAAGATGAATGGGAATTTGAATTTTGGGTCACAAAATGAATAGATATTTGGCTTTTAGGTTGTGAGGTGAAAAGCTATTTGGGTTTTGACATTTTTCATAATAATTTTTTTGGAGGAGTTGCAACCCAAAATGTTTGGAAAATGCCATCTTAGGGTAAATCTAATGGCCTTGTGGCCTGGCCATTTAGTCAATTGTGTGCGAAAAACAAATGCTACTCTAAAACAACTAATCCAGTGACATAACCTGGACATTCAGAGCTTGCATAAAACAACATGAATATAATAATTCAATAAATAAATAAATATTTTAATTTCTGGTTTTCAGGATTAGATGATAGCAAACACACACAAGTTGTAAGATTATTCCTCAGCAGGAATGCATGTGATGCCCTTTTAGAATTATTGCACCAATTAAATATTTCTTACAGCTAAATTTAAAATGCACCCACAAAGACTCGTGTGAATGAGAAAGACATGTGACTTAAGAATATTTTGGACCTAATCAGAAAAGGAGATATTACACTTTTGCTGGGTCACTTCATTGCCACAGTTGGTATTGATTCTGGCCTTTGGTCTGGTGTGACCAGTCTGTAAATTATGTACCTATAGAATGTCTCCTACAGGTAAGTAAAGAAAGGCAACTTAAGAATATTTTTTAATTTGATTATAAAAGGAGATATTACGCTTTTGCCAGGTGACTTCATTGCCAAATTTGGTATTGATTCTGACCTTTGGGCTGGTGAGATATGCCCTTAAGTTATTTACCTAAAGAATGTCTCCTACAGGTAGGTAAATTTAATGATTTCAGGATAACTAACACTTTCTTGAAACACAAAAACATAACGAATACATTAATGAAACACAAAAACATTAATGAATACATATATATTTCCTGATGGGTTACATAGGTATATGATTATGGATTACTAAATAGAAAATAGGTAGATCTGTTAGGAATATCAGACTTTAAAATGATTTTGAGATTGGGTCTGATCATTACTGGGTAATATTTCCTTACAAATGAAATATAAGAAATATGCAAAGACTAAAAGAATTACTTGTGACACTGAGGCCCTGAAACATCCAGTATCAGTTAAAGCCTACCATAGTAAGTTGCTTAGTCATTATGACAATTTTTATTTACTTACAACAGAGATTGAGGATGAATGAGACCAATTTAAACAGATATTATTTAAACTAACAGGGTCATTCATTCCATGTCAATTCAACCAGGCTAGTTCACAACCCATTACAGATTTCAATGATCTTTGGCATAAATGTTAGTACACATAAGATGTCTAAATTGTCTGAAATATTTTGAGTCAAAAACATTTTTGTAAGGAGTTAAAATCATTTAACCTATGGGGAAAATATAAAAATTGTGATTGTGACTAAATGTTTTTCTTTTTCTTTCTTTGCTTCTATGGTAGATGAGAAGATCAAACTTGGTGTACTGATATAGATTAGAATTATAAATTTGTTAAAAAAAAATTTAAAAAATGTAATATGATTTTGAAAAAAAAAATGAAAAACTTAAAATTTTAAAATGTGAAAAAAAAAGTGATGTGGTCCCACATATAAAAAATTAACACTGACATACACAAAAGAGCCAAAACATTATGACTACCTGCCCAATATGATGTTGGTCCTTCACATGTTGCCAAAACAGCTCTTACCCGGCAAGGCATGGACACTACAAGATTTCTAAAGGTGCTTTGTGGTATCTGGTACCAACACATTACCTGCAAATCCTTTAACTCTTGTAAGTTACATGATTGAGTCACCACAGATCACATATGCTGTTCCAACACAAACTACAGATGCTTGATTGGATTGATGTCTGGGGAATTTGGAGATCAGGGTAATAATACCTGGATGTATTCCACATGTTCTACGAACCATTCTCAAACAATCTGGGCAGTGTGGCATGGCACATTATCCTGCTGAAAGAAGGAACTATGAAAGAGAAATACTGTTGCGATGAAAAGATGTACCTGGCATGCATGGTCTGCAATGATGTTTAGGTAGGTGGTAGACATCATAGTTTCCTGCACATGAATGACTGGACTCAGGGTTTCCCAGCAGAACATTGCCCAAAGCATTGCACTTCCTCCACCAGTTTGTTTTCATCCTACAGTGCAACCTGGTGCCAACACTTCCCCAGGTAAATAATAAACGAGTATCCAGCCGTCCACATGGTACAACAGGAAATGAGATTCATCAGACCAGACAACCTTCTTCCAATCATTCAAGGTCCAGTTTTGATGCTCACGTGCCCATTGTAGGTCCTTTCGATGGTGAACTGAGGTTAGCATAGGCACTCGGAGCAGCCTGTGGCTACACAGCCCCATTTTCAGTAGGTTCAATGTACTGTGTGTTGTGACCCATTACTCCCATCACCAGCATTTAAATTATGGGTGAGTTGTGCCGCAGTATCCCTTCTGTTGGTTCATACCATACAGGATAGCCTTCGCTCACATCTAGCATCAATGATGCCATGGTCAGTCCATACCTTGCCAGCAGGTCATGGTTTTTTCCCTCCTCGGATGGTCCGAGGAGGGAAAAAATATATATTAGCTTGAGTCCATATTTCGAAGGTATTAACCACGGCTGTCCGTGAGCACCCCACAAGCCTTGCCATCTCGGAAATGCTCTGACTCAGTTGTCTGGCCATTACAATTTGGCATTTGTCAAACTCACTTAAGTCCGCTGCCTTTCCCATCAGAAGAACAAAAATAACACTGAATAACAGAGCTCAGTATCAGGTGTTATTTATACGGTTTTCTGATTTTCACATGCACCATCATTTACCTGCAGTTGCTTCGATTTGCACAAAGACACGCTGGTCATAATGTTTTGGTTTTTGGTGTATGTTATACATTATGCTCCATAGAAATATTATACAAAATTTGGAGTATGGCAATTTCTTTAATAACAAATAATTTTTTTTTTAAATTTTACCAATGTTATGGTTAATGATGCACTTCAGGGGACCTCATTGACACTCTTGCACCTGCACACTAAATGGAGAGGCTACCAACCTGGTTACCGATATGTTCTGCTGCTTGCATTCAAACATGACTACTAATGTACAATATATGTCAGATTTAATTTTTTATATATGGGGCCACATCGCTTTTTTTTTTCACATTTTAAAACTTTCAGTTTTTTTCTTTTTTTTTTTTCAAAACGTATTGCATTTTCAAATTTTTTTTTATCAAATTTATAATCCAAATCTATACCAGTAGACCAAGTTTAGTTTTCTCATCTACCACAGAAGCAAAGAAAAAAAAGGAAAAATATTTATTCACAATCGCAATTTGTATATTGTCCCCTTAGGTTAAACAATATAACTCCTTACAAAAAATTTTTTGACTCAAGATATTTCAGACAATTAGACATCTTATGTGTACTAATATTTAATCCAAAGATGATTGAAATCTGTGATGGGTGATGAACTTTTTCCAAAATTTTGGTTGATTTGACATGAAATGACCCAACAGTGCTTTTCAAGGTAAGAAAGAGTACAAAACACAGAGTTGTTTGAGTAACAAGACAAAGTAGCATAATTCACTTTGTTGAACATTTTAGGGGTAAACTCCTTTGGACAAAGCCACAGGATATCTGAAACTCAGTAGAATGGTAGCTCTCCATTATGGGGGAGAAAGGGTCGAGCCACAAGGACTGACCTCGACGTTGGAGGGTCAGTAGATCCCCAGACATCATCCAATCAAGATGATTATTGAATATCTCCTTCAAGAATGCATAAATCTTGATTTTTCAAACAACATTCATTTGATATTATTAGTTGCATAGTTTTAGTTGTTTCAAAAGTTGAAACAAAATAATTTACACTAAATAAATAAATAAATAAATAAATAAATAAATAAATAAATAAATAAATAAATAAATACCCCCTCAATCAGCTGTTTGCCACAGAGGTCTGACAGGAGCCTGTCAGTTTATATGCCATAGTAGAAGGTCTATCAATTACTAAAACCTCTTAAGAGAAGTTGGTGCAATTATTATTTCGGTTTTGATTCATTTGAAGTTTAAGATGATTGTAACAGCAGTATTTGATGAAAAATGTTCTAATTTCAACAACTCTTTAATATTAAAAGACTTTAAATTGAAGAGATAATTTTCAATGTATTTAATGAATATTAAGGAAGATGTCCCTCAGCAAGACACAATTCTCTGTATCTCATGAAGGTATTTGTCCCAGCTACTCTCAGACTCCAGAAACAATGACAAGAATGTCATGAAGATAGTAAGTATATTCTGAGTACACAATTGTTTAAATTGAAGAGATAATTTTTGATGTATTTAATGAATATTAAAGAAGATATCACTATGAAGTTAACGTCAATCAATTTTCTACTACTTAATTTTGTACTGCTGGTAGAAAGTTCATAGTATCAATTAGAGGAGATCTTGATTGGCAGCCGGTAGCTCAGTGGTCCAGAGCACCTGACATGTTATCAGGAGGTAATGGGTTTGTATCCCACCCAGCTCAATACAATTTTTCCTATAAAATTGATCGACATTAACTTCAGAGGGATATCTTCTTTATTCAAAAGACTTATTGAAAATTGTGATTTAGAGATCTTTTGATTTAGTTGATCTTTGGGAATAAGATCTTTTGTTTATTCCCAGTAATATATTTCCATTAAAAGCTTTACAGGGTGAATCTGAAAAAGTGGGCAACGGGGTGGTAGAACACAGCTATACGAGCAATATTCGTCATAGAAAGTATGGGCAGAACGCAAACGGCGAGCTGCTAGGTGGCGTTGGAAATGGTATAAAAGGGTCGGTCCTCGCACCCAACGGCATTTCTACCGTGGATTGCCGAGAGGATGGCTGGTTATACTAACCACGAAATGGCAGATATGCACTTTGTGTACGGTGCGGCGGACGGAAATGCAAGTGAGGCACAGAGACGTTACCGCGACCGGTTTCCGATGAGATGCACTCCAGATTGGAAAACCTTCGAGCGTTTGCATCGGCGGCTGTGTGAAACAGGATCCTTCGCCGCGGCCAAGCAAGATGCAGGGCGTGAAAGGAGTGTCAGGATGCTGCAACTTGCAGAGGACATTCTGCGTAGGGTGGAAGAGCGACCGGGATGTAGCACGCGAGCGGTTTCCCGTGCAGTACACGTGTCCCAAATGTCGGTTTGCCGTGTGCTACAGGAGGAAGGAATGCACCCCTATCGTACGCAGAAGGTACAAGAGTTGTCACCAGTGGACTATCAGCCATGTGTCGATTTCGCACATTGGTACCTCCAAAAGAATGCAGCGCAGCCGGATTTTGGTGCACATGCTCTGTTTACGGACGAGTGCACTTTCACCCGTGAGGGCGTTTTGAATACCCACAATTCACACACGTGGGCATCTACGAACCCGCATGCCACACGTCCTCATTCGTTCCAGCAGCGGTTCTCCGTAAATGTTTGGGCAGGGATTATCCATGACCATTTGGTTGGCCCATGCCTCCTGCCACACTGTCTGGACGGCAAATCGTATAACACATTCCTACGAGAGGTGTTGCCGGAGCTGCTGCGTCCGATTCCAACCCCCAGCAGGTCGAGAATGTGGTTCCAGCACGACGGTGCACCAGCACACTTCAGCTTAGATGTGCGGAACACTTTACATGCAATGTTCCCAGGACGATGGATTGGTCGAGGTGGTCCCATAGCTTGGCCACCAAGATCACCGGATCTCTCGTGTTTGGACTTTTTCCTGTGGGGCCATAAGAAAAGCCTAATCTACGAGTGCCCCATTGAAACCGATATGGATCTAGTCACCAGGATCGCCATTGTTGCCGGCGATATTCGGGAAATGCCTGGTGTCTTCGCAAATGTGCGTCGGTCCCTATCCCGCAGGTGTGAAGCCTGCATTACAGCTGGCAGAAGCTCTTTTGAGCAATTTCTTTGAGCATGTACCTCAATTACATTCCTGTTAATAAAATGTTTTCTGAAGTATCTCCTCTCCTTCTTGTGTTCATTCTTTAAATGTGACAGTGGAAAACTACCTTTTAACTTCTCACCACTTGCGTTCCGACCATACATTCTATGACGAATATTGCTCGTATAGCTGCATTCTACCACCCCATAAAGTTTTGCCCACTTTTTCAGATTCACCCTGTATATTGTTTTAAATATAGGTAGACTGGAATGTGATTTTCCATTCAAATAACATGGAATTGTCTGAACACTTTTGGTAATAGTGTATGTATTTAAAAGTTATTAAATAAGAGTTGATGCTGCCCTATACATATAATTTATAAATACTTGCCAAAAAATAAAAAATGTGAAAACAGAGTTTACATATCCTGAACATACAGAGATAGAATACCAAATTTATATGTTATACCAATGCAAATACAATATTTAGTAATAAAATAAAATATAAAAATAAATACCCCCCTCAAGCAGCTGCTTGCCACAGAGGTCTGACAGGAGCCTGTCAGTTTATATGCCAGAGTAGGTCTGAGAGGATGGCAGGACCTCAGCAGAAAAATGACACATACAGCCATGCCTTACCCGGGGCTCGAACCCAGGTCCCTTAGATCAGTAGCCAAGTGTGCTAACCACTACATGAGGGAATTTCCAGGTCCATCATGGCTTGGTACTTGTTGAGAACTAATTAAAAGACATTAGTCATCATATAAATGAATAAATATAAAAATATCCCCTGAAGTAGCTACTTGCATTTATTAAATAAAAATGAAATACAAATGTTATTGAAATTAACTTCAGATTAAATGTTTTACCTTGTTACTTCAGGACCAAAATTAGGATTATTTTTCAAATAACAGTTCAACCAGCTAATACACTCAGTAGCTGTAAAGCAGTCATCATAGTATCGCATGTGACGCCGATGTCGTTTCAAGGGCATTCCCGTACGAAAAGCTAAAATAACTTCATTCCACTAAAGAAAAAAACCACAATGTTAAGTAGCTCAATGCTTAAACAAAAATGCTTCATGTTAATGATCATACGATTTCTCATCACAAGCACATTTCAATTTCAATTTGATCATGAGTTTCATAACTTCATCAGCTAACTATAAAATGAAAATATTCTTTAAAATTGGTATTAACCACAGTAAATTGTGGCTAATACCAATTTTGAATTTAAATACTGTGAATTACATGTCTATTTAACGTTCTTTAAACTTTGTTTTGACAAAAATTTATTTTAAGCCTAATCATATTAATTATTGGGTTTGTGGTTATATTTTTATATGATTTTTATTTTTAAATGTATCATATTTGATACATTTCAAAAAATACTTGCCAAAAAATAAAAATTATAAATACTTGCCAAAAAATAAAAAATGTGAAAACAGAGTTTACATATCCTGAACATACAGAGATAGAATACCAAATTTATATGTTATACCAATGCAAATACAATATTTAGTAATAAAATAAAATATAAAAATAAATACCCCCCTCAAGCAGCTGCTTACCACAGAGGTCTGACAGGAGCTTGTCAGTTTATATGCCATAGTAGAAGGTCTGAGAGGATGGCAGGCCCTCAGCAGAAAAATGACACAAACAGCCATGCCTTACCCGGGGCTCGAACCCAGGTCCCTTAGATCAGTAGCCACGCGCGCTTAGACAATTGAAAATGATTTTAATAAAAATAATATTATTCTAGTTTTTATAACACTTTGAATTAAAGATATGCGAAGGGCAAAACATAGTGTGCTGAATTAAAGAGGGTGTTTGATAAAGAAGTGTGCTGATTACCCTTTATATTTACTCTTTTAAATACTAAATGAATATTGCTGAAAAGTAATTCATGAGCCACAGGTTGGATGGGCCTGTTATATAGAGTTTCAAAGTAAGATTTCCATTGACACAACATGAAAAATTCTTTAATATTTTGGTAGGACAATGTATAAAACGACAAAAGCAAAATACAAAAAAATGAATTTGAATGATACCTATTTCACAAGAGAAACAAGTTTTTGCATGACAATGAGCCTTTTCAAATACTGATATATGCTAATTTGCCATATTTTAGTACTTTTTAAGGCTCTGTCTACCTATCATATCCAGTGGCAGACTACTGCATTGCTTCATGAAACTTGTGATTTAGGGATCTTTTGATTTAGTTTATCTTTGGGAATAAGATCTTTTGTTTATTCCCAGTAATATATTTCCATTAAAAGTTTATATATTGTTTTAAATTTCCTAGGACCTGAAACTCTCAAAGGGGGTCTCTAAAAAGTAAAAAAATATTTTTTCCCCAGCATTTTATTGTTGTTGTTTTACCTCTGAGAGGCACTTCTTTGCCCACAACGAGCTAAGTGGCCAGGTTAAAAAGATTCTGAGGGCTAGGCGAAGGGGATTAACTGGACAGCTGTTAAGATGATAGATGGTAGCCTCCCATCAAGGCTATACAGTGTATTCTTTATGTGTACAGGGTATGGCTCTTCTATACATGGAGCAATGGCTTAATATCCCATCCGACAGACAGCAGCCTTTCCAAGCCCATTGGTGTCCCCTATCGACTGGGGTAGTTTTTATTGAGTAAAATATTTTGCAATCAGCAACTTACTTACACATTGTGTTTTTACTTAGATCAATACTAATATGACATCATTTAAATACATTAAAATCAACAGATATTTTTGTTTCCAATTAAGTTGTTGTTCATTTTTCAGTATGTAATTTTTTTTGTAGTGCGAGTGCCTCTACCAGCACTGCACACACACCTAGACAGTTGGTGGCCTCTCAAATCTTTTGTGCTTAGGGCTTTCATATACCTTAATCTGCCACTGATCATGCCAGGCCATGATAATTAGTTTTAGATGTGACACATTGGATAAACCTAGATTAGAATTCCCAGGGATGTTGTGACACCTCCAAGTAACTCCAGTTTAAAAGTTAAAAGTACTAAAGTAATGTTTTAAAAAATATTTAATTTCAGAAACTCTTGATTATATAAATTGAATTAGGAACTTTTTTTAAAGTAAAGCAACAACTATGGAATGTAAAGTCATCACATCATTACATAATATATTAATAATTTCAAGCGGAGCTGGAATCAACAGCATACGACAACTACAAGTTAACATCTACATACGTTTGTGCCTCACAAAGACTGGTTGTGGAGAATTGTAAACAACAACAGCTATATATTGTGATATCAATAGGCATCAAATTGATTTCATGATGAAAATTCTTACTGCAGATGTACTAGCCTACAAGCATTGGTAACTAGTTTTGGCTTTATTAATTGGTCTATTATACTTTAAAGTGTTATGTAAAGTTATATGTATGACTAAGTAGTAATCTTAGTGATTAGTTAATGCGTCATAACTAATGATAAATTCAACTGCATGTTATAACAACTATTGCACTTCTCACAACTTAGAATATGATAGCTTTTAAACAGGATTAAATGTAACAGCACATATCATGATTTATTAAATTATTTAATATAAAAAAATAGTTTAACTCAGTGTTCAATATTCAAATATATATATATGCACTTTTTCACTGATACTTGCATAGAAGTTGTCAACTGTTCATGTGAAAATGTTCTTAACATACACAATACATCATGAAAGTTAAAATGCCCAATGTATATTATGTTTATGCCTTATGTACTATAATTGGAACTTGAACAAATCATTGCTGCCATACAAGACACTGGCAACAAGATCAGGAAATTCATCATAAATGCCCCAGGCACACTGATTGCTGCAGTAGAATATTAAAACTAAAGAAATAGCACATTTTTAAGCTCATTCTAAAACATTGTCCTTTAGGTTTATCAAGAAATAAATGCATAATTGTCAATAGTGTTCTGATGAAATTTGCACTTTCCAACTTCTCAAGGGTGTTCCATTAATTCCAATAATTTTGTCAATGATTTTCTTTTGATTGTAACTAATTTTTGAATTACCACAGTTCATATGATGAAAAATCTGATGAGATTTAATCTATTCTAAAAGAAGAAATGAGTGATCCTGGTAACACAAGTACAAGAATTAACACAAGTAGAAGTTATAAAATTAACATGAAATTATTGATCATGATAGAGAATCCAGTGACAATGCTAGGTAACTCTGAGGATTGTTTTACTCTGAGTAGCATTTTGTACAAACAGTGATTAATGGAGGACCCCATTAACTTCAGCACTTGGTATAAGGACCTACTGTATAGGTATTAAGAGATAGATTGAAGCCTCCTTTCAGACAATCCAGTGTGCTTTTAATGTGCACAGGTATGGCTCTTTTCTTCAAATAGAGCCAAGACTTAGCATCCCTTCTGAAAGGATGGCACACTTTTCAAGCCCATTAGTGTCTGCTTTCTCACTTAGGACAAGGTGAAGGTTAGTGGAGATAAATCTCAATACTAGCACAGTTGGGGCTGCAAAAGGGAAAATTCGTATTATGAGCCTAGTGCACTACTCTAGTGACTGAATTGGTTGTGGACAACAAATGCACACATTTGCTCACATGCAACACTATTTTGTATCTGCTACATTTAAATGTGAACTGTCTACATAACATAATAATATGTAGCACACTTTCAAACTGTACTGGTGACTCTGATAAAATAAATGAAACTAATTGTTTTAATGGGTAATGCAAGTTCAATATTTTCGTGATTGTTTTGTTAAATCTAGCATAATAAGTTATAAGTTTGTCTAATATTGGGCTGCTTGCATTTCAATGATGCTTGAATCTATACCTAGTGTTAATTTACATAAAATACTCATTTGACTATAAAAATTAATCTTTTGGTAAAATTAGAAGCAAAAAAAAAAATGGATATCGTGACTGCTAGCATCAGAGTCACTGCAAGCAGGTGTACAAAACTTACATGGCACACCAGCAATCAGTTATAGGTTGTCAGTGCATTTCATTTCCCACAAGTTCAGTATGAAGAGAGAGCATTGTATTTTGTTTTGCATACCAACAATCATAAGTTTGACAGTGGCTAACATAAAAACTTTAATTACAACAAATTGCAATTATTAATCAGAATTTCAAAAATAGCAAACTGAAATAAATCATTTGTAGTCATTTCACTAAAGAACAGTTTATCTAAATGGGTGGATTTGAATTGTTTTAAAACTGCTTATCAGTGAAATTAAATTGAAGTTTTTTAATTCTCTATGATACTGTTAAAAACATGGTCTATACTATCCAGTATCTAAGTTATTAAGGAGAGATTTATGTACCGTACTGAACAGGATGGGAAATAACAGGAACTTCTGGGATGCTTCCGGTGACAATTTAATAATCGATGTTCTTGCTAGCAAGTGATGCCTCAGTAGAGGTTAAGAAAATAATGATGGATGTCGATGATCTACCAGCCTTGGCGAAGGAAATAACCAATTATACCATTAGTAGCATAGAGAGCGAAAAAAAGTTTTAGTTCCACAACACACGTTTCGCGTCCTTACTTTGTGCACTTCATCAGGTGGGAAGTGAGGAGCTTAAGCTAATGCAGAAGAGGCAGTTGGTTGTTGAGTATGGGGGAGGGGTGGGGTGCCATAAATTGAATTGTCAGTGGCTCAGCTCCGAGGATTGGAGTGGTCAGCAGATGTGCGGGTGGCCGTAATGCGATCTGCATGTAACGGGGGTTGGGAGAGGGTGTGAGATTATGGGAAATCGCCAAGATCAGTGAGTGTTGTGGGAAGCTTCATTTTTGTGAATAGATGGAATATAATTAAAATAAATGGAGTACTTTTAGTGAATTCATAAATTTCGTAAACTGAATTTTGGGGTTAAGATAATTATGTTAGTGAGGGCCTGAATAATGGTTTTCGTATCGGTATTGATATTGGAAAATGTGTGTTTGTGTGTATGGGGGGTTACTTTAATCGCTGATTTATAAGATGCAACCCCCCCCCCCCACACACACACACACACACAATTCCCAATATAAATACTGATAAGAAAATCATTATTCAGGCCCTCACTAACATAATTAGCTCAACCGCAAAATTCAGTTTACGAAATTTATAAATTCATTAAAAGTACCCCATTCGTTATAATTATATTCCAATCTATTCACAAAAATGAAGCTTCCCTCAACATTCACTGACCTTGGCGATTTCCCATAATCTCACACCCTCTCCCAACCTCCGTTACATGCAGATCGCATTACGGCCACCCACACATCCACTGACCACTCCAATCCTCGGAGCTGAGCCACTGACAATTCAATTTATGGCACCCCACCCCTCCCCCATGCTCAACAACAAACTGCCTCTTCTACATTAGCATGGGATCAGCTCCTCACTCCCCCTCCTCACTTCACGAAACGTGTGTCGTGGAACTAAAACTTTTTTAAGCACTCTATGCTACCACCACTACCTTGGTGAAGGTATAACTTGTTATTTCCTTCACCAAGGCAGGTATATCATCGACATCCATCATTATTCTCTTAACCTCTACTGAGGCGTCACTTGCCAACAAAAGAACGTTGATAATTAAATTTGTTACCGAAAGCATCCCAGAAGTTCCTGTTACTGCCCATCCTCTGCAGTACAGTATGTAAATATTTCCTTAATAACTTTTAATACTTGATAGCATAGACCATGTGTTGAAGTGCTTAAAAACATTTAACAGTGTCATGGAGAATCAAAAACTTCAATTTAATTTTAATTACCACACTGTGTACCTCTACTGTAATTTTTGTTTATCAGTGGAATCAGCAATATATCCAGAGAGAGGCTATGTGCTAATTTGAACATTTACCAAGAAGGCACCATTGTACATGTTTAATGTATTTATAAGGTTGAAGATGGAAGTACTAGTAGTATATACCAGCAAAAGCAGATTTTGAACGGCATAACGATTTTCCGTGTGACAACAGTCTCAACTCCGCCCCCGCACGTCCAAAGCATAGCTTTAGAAAAAAAATAGAATCCATTATTGATTAATTATTAAGTGCAGCAAATTTTCTGTTAAATTATGTGTCACTTTTATTCTTAATTTATTTTCTTTTATTCATACTTAAATCACAATATTAATCGAATAAATACTGAAGAAATATATGCTGCATCAATGCCATCTGATGTCTTGCCTATTGACGATGAAATTCTAGTATACCATACTGTAGTAATCACAGCAAGAATAAAATGCATTATAATAACATCGGTAATTACCTATTTGAATTTAGTTATAAAGCTCCCAAAATATGCAGACGTATTATGGAATCTTAATTTTTATACACCTACCAGTTTCGTTGCTCTATAGGGCTCTTGTAATCTGTATGTTTCCATAATATATTTTCAGTCACCATCCGAGAAGCAAATATTTAGATTGCACTGATGAGAACATATTTAAACTTTAATAATCGATTAGTTGGTTACATTTTTCTAAATGTCAGAAATAATCTTTTGTAATAACGGTTAATTCTCAACATAACTAAAGGCACCAATTTGAAATTCTCTCCACATACACCAGTGGATGGGGGAAGGAGTAAGTTTTTGAATTTCGCATATTGAATACAACGTAAAACAAAATAAAATTTGACAGCTACAGAATTTTAAAAATAAATAATATATTTATATATATTTTTCAAATCTATAATTATAACATTAAAGAAACATTTTTCATATATTAAATATTTTCCCATCTTCCTTTAACAGCTCAGAAGTGTAGTGTTCTGTGATCTGATTGGATGACAAACTTTTTCTTCGCTTTTGCATCTTTGGACTTCAGTGGCGTGACTGAAGTTGGTGTTATAGGCTAGTTTGGGAAAGATGGCTATAATGGAAGGACCACTAAGTAAATGGACAAATGTGATGAAAGGTTGGCAATATAGATGGTTTGTTTTAGATGACAATGCGGGTCTTTTATCATATTACACGGTAAGCTGCACTATTGCTTTCTGTTGTGTGCAGTTTTGTTCAGAAGAATAATATTCCATAAGTAGGCTTATACATATCACACATTTAATTAATTCAATGATTCATGTTTTATTCTTAACAATAAGCTCCAAATTTGAATCAGTCTACATTAAAAGAAAATATTCACTGCATTATATCAATTGTTCCAATATGTAACGGTCGTTGAAATTTGGTTAGAGCGAACTTGCACTTATCACTTGCTGATCCTGATATAGCAGTCAATTAAATTTTAGACCAAAATTGAGCAGTTCATTTACTGCAGAGAAAAAGTTTTTTTCTTTTAAATGGAAAGAAAGGATATAATGGTATATTTTTTCAATAGGGTTTGAATCGAAGACTGAACGTTATGGTAATATGCAGTAATTTCCATAGGAATATTTTCCTTAGTGTATCAGTTTTTAAGATTAAAATGAGTGGGAAAGTAACGCTACATTAACTACTTGATTACGATTTATGGCTACGAGAATTCAGATGATGTTATAAATCTTAGTGGAGTATGTGGGGAAATGAGTGTTAGGCAATTAGATTCATTGGACAATATTTAAAGGAAGATAAATTCTGTCGGTATCCTGGTTTAATAGTTTGATTAGTAGGAAGTTAAAGTGATTACTAGATTTCTGTAAAATGATGTCCTTCCAACAGATATTTACTGCTCAGCATACACACTGAAAATTATAGTTATAAAAATCACAACTGCTGCATTAGATGTTAAGGTGTCATATATTGCATGAATGTATTCAATATCCTTAAGCAACTAAAAACCATAGAGATTCAACCAGACCATACGTTTTGTTTTCTAACATAACTTTTTTAAATTTTAGTGCTAAAATTTGGGGATCTCTTATAGTTTTAAACAAAAAAAGGGAAACATTTATTAACTATATTTATGAAAAAAAGTTAGTCTTACACAAAAAACAATTTTATCAAAAAATGCACATTGATTTTTATTTTGAAAATATAATTAATATTTTTAGTAATAGTTAATTCTTTTTTAGCTAATTATGATCAACCAAAAATGTTTTCGGCCAATTGTTTTCTTATCAACAATTTGGGACTTTTAAATTATGGGAAGAGTTGAAACTTCCTTCAGTCTTTTTACCCTTGCAGTATGGTCAGAATTTTTGTCATCTTTTTACAAAGAAGGGGATTCTGAAGCTTGTTTGATTAGTGTTATTAATTAAAACTAGAAACAATATTTTTTCCTATTGGGCTCTTAGTATGGAAGGTAATGGGTAAAATTTATGAAATAAAAATATTTTTACCATGTTTGCTGCTGCTTGATGCATATTTGCATCGTGCTCTAGATGTTGCATGATGCATATGTGCATCATTAAGTATTGGCAGTCCTTTCTAACCAGTTGTCACTAGTAGTATTCCTCCTTATTCCAATGGCACCTGGATGAGATTAAGTTTATCTGTGTGCAAAACTGCTCTTCCAAGTATAGATATAAAGACAGCAGCACACTTGTTGAAACTGTCGTGGACATTTTTACCAAGTTCATCACATGTTAAATATGCCAGCTAGGGTGCAATAATTGTCAAATTTCTAGATATCAGTATTGTCTAGACAGATTACTTAATTAATCTGTCAGATCTTATAATTAATTTCATCTGGTTTCATTATATACTGAAACATGATTGGAGTTATCAGTAAATATTGTGATACTCATTGGCCCAAATTTATCCCCCATTTTCAACCAGAATTGTAATCACTTTTAAACACTTCGTATGGTTCATTGCCATTCATGGTCTTTTCTGGTAAATCTATTTCCATTTTCTGACATTTCATTTTTAAGACTGGTGTTTCTAAGAATAACTCATTTTGGAACTACTATATAGTGATTTTATAATTTCAAACACAACAAGTTATGCAAGTCAACAACTGACAGTGTTTCAGTATAAGAAATTTTCCACTAAATTCAAGATGTTACCAGCATGGTTTTCTTTTAATTTTAGGAAAATGTCAGATCAAATAATAGTAAACATAAAAATAATAGAATAAAAAAAGTTTGAAGTTTAAAAAGAATATATTCTGTCAGAAAATCCATCTCAAATCATATGGAAAGGGGGACTTAATGAACCCTCACCCCAAATTTTATTATAAATATTGGTTTATTATAATGAAAAGCAAAAGATTTATTGCCAGTTAGATAAAACCTCATTGAATAATCTGGAAAGTAAGTTAATTTTTCAATAAAATTAAAGTGTGGGCAACTCCTGCTATTTGTATTGCTAGGATTAAGTGTGTTAACTATTTTTTTAAAATAGCCAGTTAACTATTTTTTTAAAATGAAGCTCAGTATCAGGTGTTAAAAAAGTCATGAACACTGTATTGTGTGCAAAGTACCATGAAAGATGAACATAGCTTGAAACATGCTGAGGTATGCAGAATTTTTTACTGATGTTAGTATTCTATGCCCCAACAAAATCCTATAAAAGCCATAAAGGTATGGCAAAAATCAAAGTCAAGTGCAACATTGGCAAAAATGCTTTCTGACTAACTTGAAAATGGGGCTCACTGTTGAAGGAAATCTGCAATGGAGTTGATGGAACTCTGTGGGCACAATATCCCAAGTGTATGAAGAATGCCAGCAGTCTTGAAAATGTCTGCCAATTTGGGCAAATGCAGGAGGAAAAAGGCTCTGGCAGACAGGATAGGCATTTATTGGCTCAAACTGTATGGCAAAACATAGCTGTTACAGTTCCTCAGCTGAGAGAGATGACTGTTAGCATTACTTCAAAATCCATTTCAATGAAAACTATACACAAAGAATCAAAAGCTGAAATTTGGAAACTGTACTGTGTAATGAAAGACTTTAATTTTTGAAAACAGTAGGATTTAAAGACTCAAATGGTAGGTGGAGTGGTGAACCTTGTCAGTGGAGGTTATTTTCAACAGGTGGCCAAGTATGAGGAGTATTTTCATGGCAAGGATTGTGCCATCTGGTTTCTATACAGGATTGCATTACTTCCCTGAAGTATAAAAATATTTTGAATGATCAAGTGCTGCCAATGATGCATCATTTTTACTCTATATAACTCTGTGAAAAACTATCAGCGAATAGTGGAAACAGTTAATTCCAGGATGATAATGCACTGCCAGTGTAATATGCTATAGAGATGATCTGTGAGGAAGGGACTACCAGTAGAAAGAGAATATTTAAAAGAAACATCCAGATCTTATCTGTGGCTTTAAGTAACTGCTTGAACAATGTGATGGTTAGTGATAGTGGAAATTTAACAAGGAGTCTGTATTATGTTAAAAAATTCATTTTTATATTATTTTTTGTGACAGGTAAGCATAGAGGTGTACTGTATAGTGGTTTAACAATCTCTTCTGTATTCTATTGCTTTGTTTCTGTCAATGTATATTATCAGAAATAGTAGAATCTTAGATGATCAAAATGTTCTCTACCCATGATGATTTCCTAAAATTCCTGCTCCTGAACTATTTCAAGATTTTTTTACATATACAACAGCCCTCATTTAACACTTTTAATTTATTTTTAAAAAACGTGTTAGCTGTTTCCAGTTAAGGATTAATGTAATGCCTTTGTTTCATGCCAGCAATTAAATTTTAAAAATAAGCACCTACCTATACAGATAGTTATCATAAGCTATGAATGATAAATGTCATCCTGGTGGCCAAGTGGTTGGTGTTCTTAGCTATAGTACAAAGTAACCTAGGTTTCAGTCCCAGATAAAGCATGGACATTTCTTTCAATGTGTTGTCTTTTCTACTGAGGTCTTTCCTTCCTCACAAATCTTCTCTATGGGACATTGTACTGACACCTCTCAGTACAATGTCAGTCCTGTCAGACCTCTATGGTAAGTCACTTGAGGGATAATTTATTATTTTTATAAACACAAATTTTAAAATAAGACCTATTAATATTAAAATGTTAATTTTTTTGGTACAAAATCTTAAAAGTGTTTAATACCAAAATTTTCAACCATTATATGGCTCTCTGTAATGCCCACCATCAAAATATCAATATTTATGAAAAGCTGCAAAAGTTGACTATAGAACAATCATCTTTTAACAAACTATATTATATGTATCCTATATATACTGAAGAGCCAAAACATTATGACCAGCAAGTCTATGCAAATCAAAGCAAGTGCAGGTAAACGACAGCACATGAAACAGTATAAATAATACCTGATACTGAGCTCTGTTAATCAGTGTTAATCTTGTTCCAGATGGGAAAGGCAGTGGACTTAAGTGAGGCCTACAATGGCCACACGAGCATCAAAATGGACCTTGAATCATTGGAAGAAGGTGGTCGTCTGGTCCGATGAATCTTGTTTCCTGTTGTACCATGTGGACAGCTGGGTACTTGTGTGTCGTTTACCTGGGGAAGTGTTGGTACCAGGATGCACTGTGGGATGAAAACTAGCTGGTGGAGGAAGTGTAATGCTTTGGGCACTGTTCTGTTGGGAAACCTAGGTCCAGTCATTCATGTGCAGGAAATTATGATGGCTACCACCTAAAACATCATTGCAGACCAGGTACATCCTTTCACGGCAAACAGTATTCTCCTCTAGTAGTGCCTTCTTTCAGCAGGGGGGCGGGGGTGGCTCAGTCAGTAGCACGCCAGGCTCGTAATCTGTAGTTCCCAGGTTTGAGTCCCAGCTGGGTAAGCGTTGAGATTTATCTCCGCAAAAATTCTCCGCCCTGCCAATGGTCAGTAGGGGATACCGATGGGCTTGGAAAGGCCGCCGTCCGTCGGATGGGACATTAAGTTGTGGCCCCATGTGTGGGAGAGCACCCTGTGCACGTTAAAGAACACGCTGGATGGCCTTGATGGGAGGCTACCATCTGTCTCCCAACAGCTGTTCCAGTCGGTCCCCTCCTCCAACCTTCTCTGAGCCTTCGGGGTCCATGTGACCTGGCCATTTAGCCCATGGGGTGCAAAAAAGTGCCGCTCAGAGGTAAAACAACCCAACCCAACTCAGCAGGATAATGCACCATGCCACACTGCCTGGATTGTTTGAGAATGGTTCATGGAACATGAGGAAGACTTCCAGTTATTGCTGGCTTCCAAATTCCCCAGATGTCAATCCAATCTAGCATCTGTGGTTTTTTGTTGGAACAGCTTATCTGATCTGTTGGCGGCTCAACCACGTAGCTTTCAAGAGTTAAAGGATCTGCTGGTAATGTGTTGTTACCAGATACCACAAGACACCTATAGAAATCTTGTAGCATCCATGCCTTGCCAGGTAAGAGCTGTTTTGGTGGCACATAGAGGACCAACATCGTATTAGGTAGGTGGTCATAATGTTTTGGCTCTTTGGTGTAATAATAATATGATCAGATTTATGATAACATATTTCTTAGACCTGATTTTGTAGTGTATTGAACCTAGTACTAGTAGATAGAATCTTAGACTTAAACTAAGCCACTAAACACAAAAGTATTTGGAAAGAATAAGATCTTGGAATTAATCATTTGATGTCCCAGTGTCATCAGATCCAACAAAAATTACCATTTTTAGTGCTGTGGTCTTTAAACATAGGAAAAGGCTTGTTGAACAAAAATGCATTTTTTAACTGGGCAAATACAAAAAATTTGGTGAATATGCAACAGGAGTGGACTTTGCTCTTACTGGGTACTTTGGATTGGGTTATTTTACCTCTAAGCAACATTTTTCTGTACACAATGGATTAAATGTCCTGACTGTAAGACCCCAAGGGCTCAGAAGGCTAGGGAAGAGTATCAGCTGGGTAGGTGTTAGGAGACATTTGGAAACCTTGTTTCAAGGCCACAAGCTTCCAGTGTCCAGCCTGAAAATCTGGTTTCCATTCAAAGGCCAAGCTATTTTCTGCCTATGTTCAGCCAAAAAAAAAAATCAATTTAGAACTTTTTTGCCAAATAACTAAAGAAAGAAATTAGGAGATGTTATATGCCAAATTAATCAGCATTTAATTCTTGATTTTCTGAAAATAAAATATTTGACAAAAAAAAAAGACTTTTTATTTTAATAGGACATTTTAGAGTCATATAGTAAAAAATATGCATCTGGAAATGCAAATAAAATTTATTTAAAAAATTAATAGACAGAAATGATTATAATGTATATGAATAGAAATGCTATTTATTTCTGAATAACAAAAAAAAATAATCTTTTGTTTGAAGTAAATTTTCCCGTTTTGTAATTTTTTTCCTCTGTACCTCTGTTTTCTGTTTGTCGGTTGGCAGCCCCAAGTGAATAGATTCACAGGATATGTTATATCAGCTTGTTGATAATCCTGAGCAGAAGTCATTGCAGGCCCCTGAACTCTTGCTTCTACAGGCATCATCAGATTCTACATTGGAGGAAGTCTTCCAATGTAGATGGTTTCAGCCATTAGTAGTGGGGGAACAAGTCTTTGCCCCATGCCTGCGATTAGGGGTCTGTTTGATATTGTCGGCATTCTCTCTCTCAATATACATAGTTTTTTTAAACATTCCACTAACCATTTTCTCTCCATAGGTAGTTGGAATGTGAAGACTCTGCACAGAGCTTATTCTCCTGATGTCTTCACAAAGAATTCCACTGTTATAATTTGGATATTCTTGGCTTGCAAGAGACCAGATGGCCAGATAATGATCAGATTCTTAAAAATAATGTTAAATTTCTCTTTTCAGGGAGGGAAGACAATAAACATCACCAAGGCATGGGTCTGCTCAGCAGATGCGCTAGTGATGCTCTTCTAGGATATGAGTGCATTAATGAAAGGTTACCTACAGCAAAATTTCAGACAAGCATTGAAGACTTGAATGTAATCTGTTGTTATTCCCCCACTGAAGATGAACCTTTTTACCTCCTGTCTTTGCCTTTTTCATTTTACCGGTTATTTTACTAGATTGTCAGACCTTCTACTATGGCATATAAACTGACAGGCTCCTGTCAGACCTCTGTGGCAAGCAGCTGCTTGAGGGGGTATTTTTTTTTTTTTTTAATTTTATGGCTTTGTCATTTATACACTGTCCAACCTGTGTCTTTTACACCTGTGTTGGTTTTCCTTTTATACCTTTATATTTATTGCTTTACACATGTTTCTTATTTTTGTATTTTTTATATCTGTTGGTTTTGCCCTTTACCTTTTACTGTATTAACTTTTAACTTTGTTGTGGGTTTTGTTTCTTTTATCCTTTTATTTATCTCGTTTGATACAATATGGCCTAAGCTGCCAATGCACCATAAACCTCAAACAACCAACCAACCCACTGAAGATGCTGATCTCATCAGCATCTTCAGTGGGTTGGTTGGTTGATCTGAAGGATAGATTCATCTGAAGGATAGATTTTATGGACAACTTCAGGATATTTTGAATTCTGTCAAGAAAGGAGATGTTACCCTTGTTCTAGGTGACTTCAATGTAAAGTTGGTACTGACTCTAGCCTTTGGGGAGGGGTGATAGGCCCTTTTGGTATTGGTAGCTGCAATGACAATGGGCAACGTCTCCTACAGATAAGTAAACTCAATGGTTTCAGGATAACTAACACTTATTACAAACATCGCGACATACATAAGTACACATGGGTTTCACCTGATGGGCTGCATAAGAATATGATTGATTATATATTAATTAACAGCAAATGGGCTAGTTCTGTTACGAATACCAGGTCATATATGGGAGCTGAAATTGGATCTGATCATTATCTTGTTAAAAGTGTCTTGGTCTTGCAACTTAAACTTAAAACGTGTTGTGCTAAAGTTAAAAAATTTACCTTTAATACTGAAGCTCTGAAAGACCCAGTTATAGCTAAAGCTTACCATGATAGGCTGTGTAGTCATTATGACAGTCATGGTTTGCTTACTACTGAAGTTGAGGAAGAATGGGACCATTTAAACAGACTTTTTTGGAAACTAACAGTACTCTTTTAGGGAAAAAGGAGCAGAGGAGGCAGAATTATATGAGTGATAAGGCACTTGAGCTTATTTCAGAAAGAAAGAACTGCAGGGATGTCCTTAATCAATACCCTACTAGTCCTAATAGAAAGCATTACAGAGAGCTTAATAAATGTGTAAAGGATCAGTTAGCTGCTGATAAGAATCTTTGGCTTGATGGCTTGGCTGACAAAGCTGAGGAAGCAGCTAGGCAACACAACAGCAGAGAGTTGTACCAGATAATGTTTTATGTGGTAGAAATTGGACAGGTATGCAGGGATTGAAGGAAAAACAAGGTAAGGTTATAGAAGGTGAGGACATAATTTATGTATTAGTTAACATAATGAAAAATTCTCATGGCTAGGTGTCAGTGATGTTCAAAACAGTGTGGTTAGTTCTACTCTCATTGTTTTTAATGATGATAGATGCATTACTAGCTTTAATGTTGACCCTATATCACAATCTGAAGTTATTTTGGCTATTTCTAAACTTAAACTACTAAATCCTCAAGAATAGATAATATGGAAATGGAAATGCAAGTAAGATACTATGGAAATGCTTAGAGCTGGGAATGTTTCATTTTCAACATGGATACTGAAATTTTGAATATCTTTTATGATAAAGGCATTTTTCCTAAGGATTTTACCAGAGCTATTATTATCCCTATTTTTAAAAAAGGTGATCACAGTTCTTGTGATAACTAGAGGGGCATCAGCCTACTTTCTGTTCCAGGTAACGTTCTTTGTATGATTGTGCTTAATAGAATCAAGAATCCGGTTGACAGGCAATTACACGATGAGCAATGTGGATTCAGAAGTGGTAGGGGATCTGTAGATAGATATTTTCACTGAGGCAGATTCTTGAGAAATATTTAAAAGTGAAACTTTTGGGTACTAGCTTTGTTGATTGCGAAAAGGCTCTTGATTCTGTTGATCGACATAATTTGTGGTTGAATGTGAGATCGTATGGCATACCAGACAAGTTAGTTAACATAATGAAAGCTCTCTATAACACTGAGTCATGTGTGAGAGTTGGTAAGGCATATAGCAATTGGTTTGCATTGCTTCTGGTGCATTTTGTCTCCTTTTCTCTTTGGTGTGGTTATTGATTATGTTATGCGAAATTCACTGCAAGGGAAAGATTTTGGACTTTAAATGGCTTGGAGATACGAACATTTCTGATTTAGGTTATGCTGTTGATTGAACCCTTTTGGCAAATGATGTTGATGAGATGAACTCTTTCATTCGAGCTGTTGATGAAACTGGTAGTAGAGTAGGTTTGGTTATAAACAGAGAGAAAACTAAAGTGATGAAAATTGGTCAGGCAGGCTGTGATTCAGTTAATCTGAATGGTTGCAGTCTTGAGCAGTTGTCACAGTTTAATTATTTAGGGACCTATATAACAGATATTGGTGATGTGCGGCATGAGATTAAGAGATGAATAGTGAATGCTGCCGGGACTTTTAAGAATCTATGGAGAGTGTGGAGAAATAGGCGTATACACTTAAAGACTAAAATTAGGCTGTATAAAATTTGGTCCTTTTTAGGGTTATGATAGTGAAACTTGGATACTTTGTAGACAAGATGACAGGAAACTTAATGCTTATGCAGTATCTTGGGCATTAGGTGGTTCAACTTTGTAAGTAATGATGATTAGGTAAAGGAGTTGGCAACCTCCTTTGATGCCGCTGCACACCAATTATATGTTTTTGAGCAAATTGAGACTCCATTGATTTGGCCATGTTGCCCATATGGATAATTATAGAGTAGCAAATAGGGTTATGAACAGTGTGCCTAAAGCCTCAGAAAGAGGAGACAGGATGCAGTGGACACACAGTGTCAAACAGATCTTGTTATAATTGGTGTGCAGCGGCCAGATGCAGCAGATGTAGCTCATGACAGATATGCTTGGAGAACTAAATTGCACGGTCTTGTTGGACCTCCGTAGCTCATGGCTATTTGAGGATGATGATACTTTGAGAAAAGTTCAGCATTGTTGCAGAGTCCAATAAACAAGTCAACTTTAGAATATTTTTAATAAAAAACTAGTAAAAAAATAGGTCATGTTATGTACCAAATTAAGGAGAATTTGAAAAAATTTGTTGATAATAGTTGAAATCAAACTTCTGAGCTTAAATTAAGGGATTATTTCAGCATAGAATAACGTTAACAAACAAATTGGCAATACCTTCAGTAGTAAAGAATTACAGGATAAGTCCTGTAGACACGGAACTCAAGAAATGATGAGCTGAAAAAAATTTGGTTTTGCCATGAGTGGGATTCGAACCCATGTCTCCAGGAAACATGCCTGTATATCACTTCTAAGAAATGGCAATCAGATGGCTTTAACAAATTATTTTTATTATAGTTTAATAAAATATACATCAGATGAAAAAATAAAATATTATTTATCAAGCCTGGATTATATATTTTTACAAAATATGTATAAAAAATTTTTAAAACTGCAATTTTTATTTTAAAAAAAAATCTTTGTCATACTAAAAACAGATATATACCTCTTTGGCCTCCCATTTCGAATTTTGTGAATGCATACAAATGTCCTGGACACTGGAAGGGTTAATATGCACAGGTATGGCTCTCCTGCACATGGAGACACATCCTAACATCCAACCAGTGGTCTTTTTGAAGTCCATCAGTGCCCCCTTTCTCACCCATGAGAAAGAGTGGATATACACTGAAGAGCAAAAACATTATGACCACCTGCCTAATATGTTGTTGTCCTCCACGTTCTGCCAAAACAGCTCATACCTGGTGAGGCATGTATGCTACAAGATTTCTAAAGGTGTCTTGTGGTATCTGGTACCAACATGTTACCAGCAGATCCTTTAATTCATGTAGGTTATGTGGTTGATCTGCCACAGATCGGATATGCTGTTCCAACACAAACCACAGATGCTTGATTGGATTGATGTCTGGGGAATTGGGAGGCCAGGGCAATACCTGTAAGTCTTCCTCATATTCTACAAACCATTCTCAAACAATCCGGGTAGTGTAGCATGGCGCATTATCCTGCTGAAAGAAGGCACTACTAAAGGGGAATACCGTTGCCATGAAGGGATGTACCTGTTCTGCAATGATGTTAAAGTAGGTGGTAGACATCATAGTTTCCTGCACACGGATGACTGGACCCAGGTTTCCCAGCAGAACATTGCCCAAAGCATTATGCTTCCTCCACTGGCTTGTTTTTGTCCCACAGTGCATCCTGGTGCCAACACTTTCCCAGGTAAATGACATATGTACCCGGCTGTCCACATGGTGCAACAGGAAACAAGATTCATTAGACCAGACAACCTTCCAGTCATTCAAGGTCCAGGTTTGATGCTCGCATGCCCATTGCTTTCGACAGTGAACCGAAGTTAGCATGAGCACTCGGAGTGGCCTGTGGCTACATAGTCCCGTTTTCAGCATG
Organism: Ryuthela nishihirai; assembly: GCA_038380435.1. NCBI lineage: Eukaryota > Metazoa > Arthropoda > Arachnida > Araneae > Heptathelidae > Ryuthela > Ryuthela nishihirai. The sequence continues at coordinate 51,256,043 of JAWZYU010000019.1, read as the reverse complement.
GTTCGAGTACTGTGTGTGGTGACACATTACTCCCCTCACCAGCATTCAAATTACGGGTGAGTTGTGCCACAGTATCCTTTCTGTTGGCTCACACCATACAAGATAGCCTTCGCTCATCTCTAGCATCGATGATGCCATGGTCAACCCACACCTTGCCAGCAGTTCGTGATTTTTTCCTCTTCAGACCACTTTTCAAAGGTACTAACTGTGGCTGACCGTGAGCACCCCATAAGTCTTGCCATCTTGAAAATGATCTAACCCAGTCATCTGGCCATTACAATTTGGCCTTTGTGAAACTCACTTAAGTCTGCTGCCTTTCCCATCTGAAAAACAAAAATAACATTGATTAATAGAGCTCAGTATCAGGTGTTATTTATACCACTTCATGACCTTCACATGTACCATCATTTACCTGCAGTTGCTTCAATTTGCATAAAGATCTATCAAATCTAAAGTCATAATATTTTGGCTCTTGTGCATTACCAACCAAGTCACACCCATCCCATTGAGGATTTTGGAACAGGAGCCAGGATTAAACTTTTTCTTAAAACCTTTATAGAACTCCTGTAAATGAACTTGCATGTTAGAATGATGATAAATTTTATAGGATTAAATTTAATGTGAATAAGTTTTGTGTTTAACCAATAATGGCATCAAGCAGAGCTGAGTTCAGCATGATTAAGTTGGAGCAGAGAACAAGATATTGACATATAGTGATTAAAAATCAATCCATAGTAAATACACATATTACCCTGTTGAGGTAGACATCAAACATTAATTAAAAGATTCTGAAAAAAATTCATTGCCGACACGACGGGAATCGAACCCGCATCTCTCCAGATTCATGCCAGAGTGCGCTATCATTGTACCACACATCGGACAATGAAATCAAGTTCCACTGATGGCAATAATCTACCCACTTTTCTGTGAGAGGTGTATGAAATGCAATTTTTTAAATTTAAGAATTAAAAGATGAATGCTTTTATATTGTATAAATGCTAATGAAATACTATTTGCATTTTTCCCATCATTCACTAACTCAAATTAAAACTTTTAAGAAATGAAACAGTAAGTGAAGGAAAAATTTCTTTCTCTTTGAAACCGAGATTCTCATATGCGCCAGAGGCGATATGCATCCTTCTAATTATTTACTCTATATTGTATAGTCTGTATTGCCCTGCTTATTAGCTAATATAGATATGATAGCATATTCTGTCATACCACATTCTCTATTGCATGTGTGAGAAAGGGTGGGAATTCTTGTTGTAGAGAGCTTATGATATGGTAATCATAGGATAAGTAATTGACACAATAATTCTGAGTGGTTCATGTGAATTTTTTTTTAATTCTTTGATTGCAATAGTGCAAAGTTTTCCAGAAGTCAATGGAGAAATATTCTTATAATTTTTTTATATGTTGTAAAGTGTGGAAATATTAAAATTAATGTTATTACACAAGCTACTCATCTGGAGAGTCAGGTAGTGTTAGCAATGTTGCTTCTTATGATTAATAAAGTAAAGACTAATCAATGATACCTAAATTAAAATTTTTTGCTACACTTGAAAAGCTGGCTTTTTAAATGAAACAGTAGCATTAATTTATATGAATTTTATTAATGTTGATCTGTAACTAAATTCCTCTCAATCAGCTGCTTGCCACAGTCATTGTAATTCACCATAGAGAAGATCTGTTAGGAAGGAAAGGCCTCAGCAGAAAGACAATACATGAAAAACAACATCCATGGAGAAAATAAGCATTCAGGGCTTGACTCAGTCTCCTTGAACTGCAGACAAGCATGACAGTGGTACTGGTGACCCTTGGCCACCAGTACAGCTAAGGCATGAAGTTTCTTGTGTTATCTTTTTGATGAGATTTTGCCTTCCTCACAGACTTTATGGCATATTATACCGAGAGGATCTTATCAGATGTCTATGGCAAGCAACTGCTTGAGTGGTATTTTTTCCATTTTATCTACAGTATAGAGTTTCATCCTTTTTTGACTGCTCTCTTTTACTATATTTCGCCATTTGAAATGAGTTCACCCTTTTGCAATTTAATAAAATTTTGGTAAAATTTAACTTTAGCAGTAAACAGAGTAATTCCATTTAGTGTCGCCTTTCTGAAATAAAAGGTAAATTGAACACACTATCTAATTTGGGAATTATATGTGCATATCATTATGCATTATAATAGAATTACGATTTTTAATATCAAATTAAAACAGCATTTAGTGATTTTTTTTTTATTTTAACCTAAAACCCACCCAAACCTCTAAAATGCCAGTGTGGATGACTATTCTATAATTTTAGTTTTGAAAAAAGTGTTATCTAATGAGAATAGTTATACTGAGATTGCATAACAAGTAATTTGATAATCTGGTTTCTGTATTGAAGAAAGTCTCGGTATAATTTTCAAATGTATATTTCTGAAGAACATATTTCAGTTGTTTTCATCATTGAGATCACTCAGATCATAATACCTATTGAATTCATATTACAGCTGAGGTGGGGGAGAGAAGCAGTGACTTTTCAAGAAAACAAATAATTGATTGGACAGTTTGCATTAGAAATATTGATGACTTTGTCACATATAAAATGTTTTTTAAATATTGGAAGATGGAGTATTCAGTATATATGGCGTGTAAAACTTGTGTAAGTACTGATATGCAATTTTTTACCTTTACAGTCGAAAGAAAAAATGGTTAGAGGTGCTCGAAGAGGATGTGTGAGATTGAAGGTAATTATTTTTTATTTAAAGCAGGATAAAATATTCTTTGAAATCTACCATATTTTATGACTAAACTGATTAAAACTGTGAATTTCATCATTTAAAGATGGAAATATCAGTGAACTGTCACCAGGTGTAGGTAACTGGGCCACTTCTTAGCGACTTTCTTTTGATATTAAAAGTTTTCTTTGATACTGTCCTCTTGTCTACACAACTCAGAAAGAAAGGTTGTCAGGTTATTGAGTGACTGTGAACTATGAGTGCATATTTTTTTATGAATTACAGAATATGTCAAAAAATATTTTAAATCCAGCTATGTGGTCATGATGAGAGTTATACTGTAAGAAGTTAATTTTTTTCAAAGAAAATTATTTTGAGATCAGCTGGGTCAATCATTTAGGTCACAGCCAAAGACTCATACTGGGTTCAGAGCTACCACTTTGCCTTCATAAAGTGAAAGAATGATAACTTTAGTATGCATGAAATGTGTAAAATGGTGTTTCTCAACCTATGGTTTGTGTACTTTCTGAAGTATCTGAACTTGTATTATGGGGTACACAAGGAAAACCTGCCAATGGGTGCAATGTATTTGTAATAAAACTAAGAGCAATTTTTCAGCTAAAAATAATGTAAGGCCTTTTGTTTTATTGCATTACTTTTGGGAGAGGGGGATATACAGTATTCTGTATTTAACTCAAAGGAATATATACTAATATTGTAGATTCATTACAGAAGAGTTACAGATAAATATAGACTAAAAATGTGGTAAACCTATTAGTAATAATTAAATTTTCCAGGGTCCAGCTGGAAAAATGGAGTACATCTGTAGTATTTTTTGCTGTGCTCAGCCAAAACAAATTAACTGTGGAAGGTTTTTACCAAATAACTAATGAACAGAATAGGTTATGTTATACACCAAATTAAATGGTATTTTATTCTTAATTTCATAAAAAATAAAATATTTAAATAAAATTTAAAGCATATTAATTTTAATAAGACTTTTGCATAGTGATATATTAAAACAGATCTGGAAAATAAAATAGAAATTTATTTTGAAAATGCTAATGGCCAAGAATAATTATATATGAATGGAAAGGAAATTTCATTCTGAATAATAGGAAAATAAATTTTTACTTGAAAGATTATTCTTTTTAGTGATTTACTTTGAAAAGGTTCACTTTTTGTCACCTGTGCTGTCAAAAAAAGTGAAATTTGGAATTTTTTGCTAAATTTTACAAAAATATTCATTCCATGTTAAACAGCATATAATTCTTAGTTTTATATAAAAAAACTATTTAATCATATATATTTAAAGTAATGATAATTAAATATAGAATATAAATTTAAATAAAATTATTCAGAGTGATATTGTCAAATAAAAGATCTGTAAAGTCAATTAAAGCTTAATTCAGAAAATCCTAAGGAGCAAAAGTTATAAATAATCAGAAAGAAAATTTCTTTCTGAATAATATAAAAAGTAAACTTTCAATAAGAGGTTATTATCTGATAAATAACTTACATAATTCTACCTTGTCTTTGAGTGAAGAAGTTTAGGGGGATTCCTTTACTTCTTTAATGGGTCCCTTGAGCATCAACATAATAAGTTTTAGTTCAAAAATCATCACAGGTATTATCAAGAGCATCTAAAGTCAACTCTATCCAAGCATTAAGTAATGTAGCCCATTAATGGGCCAAAACTCCACCTCCAATTTGGTACTAAATATCTTAGAGAATAACACATCCATGTTGCTAATATTTATGAGTTTATAGCAAAACAAAAAGCTTCATATTTAAAACCTACTTCTTAGCCTTAACTGACATAGTGGTTAGGAGCTAGTGGCTGCTCTAGTAAAGCAAACTTTGTGTGCTGTGCTAGCACTAACTGAAGTAGTAGTCAGCAGTGACTTTGGTGTTAGCAGGGCCTGTCCTTGTATGAGAAGCCTGTAAAAGCTAGGAGTAGCTCTAGGAGTCTTCTTCATCATATATTCCAAAGTAATGTGATAATGTTTATAAATATTAAAGGTAAGAGCTTGATTTTTGTTAATGCAATACAAAGTGTCAATGGGGAAATCCTTGTGAAATTTGGGATCAAACTTTCAAGTATTTAGTAAATGTTATAAATAATTCAAAACTATCAAATTAAAAATCAGAACATTTTAACTGTTCCAAAACAGGTAAAATGACATCTATCTTTTGATATGTTATTAATGTGTGTGTAAATGGGTCGGAGGTGGCTCAGTCGGTAGCGCGCCAGGCTCGTAATCTGTAGTTCCCAGGTTTGAGTCCCAGCTGGGTCAGCGTTGAGATTTATCTCCGCAAAATTCCCTGCCCTGCCCATGGTCAGTAGGGGACACCGCTGGGCTTGGAAAGGCCGCCGTCCGTCGGATGGGACGTTAAGCCATGGCCCCGTGTGCGGGAGAGCCATACCCTGTAGACGTTAAAGAACACACTGGATGGCCTTGACCGGGGGGGGGGGGGGGGGGGGGGGGGGGGGGGCTACCATCTGTCTCCCAACAGCTGTTCCAGTGGGTCCCCTCCCCCAACCTTCTCTGAGCCTTTGGGGTCCATGTGACCTGGCCATTTAGCCCATGGTATGCAAAAAAGTGCCGCTCAGAGGTAAAACAATCCAACGTGTGTGTAAACGTTACCTAATTGTTATGTTAACATGTATTGTTGTACACTGTTGCCTATAATGGGTATTATTAATCACACATTACACTTGCTTATCTTTACATATTAATCCAAATATTTTTGGAGGGCTTAATTTTCTGAGATAAAAACTCTTATGTTGCACTAAGTTATGGTGAGATGAAGCTGTATACCAAATTTGGTGATTCTAGCTCATACTCTTACTATTTAGCAGAAGTTCTCAAACAGAACGATTCTAAATATATAATAGATATGTGTGTAAAAATAACAAATGGGGATTCATATTTGAAAGTTGCATATGTTGTGCTAAGAACAGATAGATGTCCCTGTTTCTGGACTGTCATTCTGGAATTTGTTAAAAAATATTGGTTGATATTTCCATGAATAACAGTAAATGAAAATACAGTTAGCTGAAAGTTCTAAAACACAAAATAACTTTTTTATAAAATGTCTTACAGGTGATGATGTTAGATCTACCTATAGGAAAGTGACCTTATCTGATCGAATGACAGTGACTGTAGCACTCTTAGCTGCACATTTAGAAAGTTAACAAATGTAACTCAGCAACAAGAGAAGAGAAAAAAAATGTAAATTGTAAAGTTGTAAAACATCTTCTAATTAATAGGAAATGACATATGGAAGGCTATGACAGTCATTTGAATTTGGATGCTTGATGCTCAGCCACTACAAAATACTGTTCAACGCTACAGTTCACAAACATATGCACATAATGATGGTGATGTATCACCCACCCAGTGAGATAAAAACCGGGTGTGACAGTATGTGATTAGCACTTGTAGGTGAGTACGTTACTGGTTGATGACATAGATGATGGGCTACTCCAAAAATCGGTACTGTGAGATGGTGCTGTTTTATGGCAAGTGTCAATGAAATGACTGGGAAGCTGCACAGTGGTATGCCATGCATTTTTTGACTAGTCCACATCCAGCTGTGACTGCTTTTGCATTTGCTATTTGACTTGCATTTTGCATTTGCTAAGCATTGAGCATATGATTTTGAATGATAGCCGAAATCCATCCACTTTATGTGTACCATATGTCTTATACTACTAGTTTAGAAAATGCTATACAACTTTGCAATTTACGTTTTTTTCTCTATTTTCTTTTTGGGCGAGTTAGGTTTGTTAACTTCCTAAATTTGCTGCTAGGGGCATTACAGTCACTGTCATTCAATTGGACGTAGTCACTTTCCTATAGGTAGACCTAACATTTGCACCTCTAGGATCCTTTGTTAAAAAGCTGTTTAGGTGTTTTAAGACTTTTCTTTGAACCCTGTATAAATTGTTTTTATATCTGTAAATTGACATTAAAGGACTGTAATTATAGTTTTCTTAATTTGAAAATGTCTTTTTACAGGGTGCAGTGATTGGAATTGATGATGAAGATGACAGTACTTTTACAATTACTGTAGATGAGAAAACTTTCCATTTTCAAGGTGAGATACCAAAAATATTGAATGGTGATATGTCTACACAGTATTCTGTAATAATAAAACACCATCAAATAGGAAATCATTTGCTGGATGGTAAAACATCATCTCACCATCCAGCAAATGTAATAATAAACTAGAACACATATTGCCTCTGGCAAATATGGAAATCTCATTTTCAAAGAGAAAGTGTTTGGTTAACTTTGATATGGTTTGATTATTTAGATCTAAGTGTGATATAACTGCTTTCTGTTGTTTTAACAATTTTTAGTATCAGACATACATTACTAGTCTTAATTGACCACATAAAATATGTTGGTTTTTATGAAACAATGAATAATTTCATCATCATCATCCTCAAGCAGCCATGGGCTACAGAGGTCCAACCAGACCATACAATTTAGTTCTCCAAGCAAGTCTGTCCTCAGCTACATCTGCTGCACCTGGCCACTGCACACCAATTCTAATAAGGTCCTGTTTGACATTTTCTGCCCACTGCATCTTTGGTCTCTCCCTCTTTCTGAAGCTTTTAGGCACACTGTTCATAACCCTATTCGCCAATCTATAATTATCCATACGGGCAACATGGTCAAACCAACGGAGTCTCTCTCTGCACAATATGCTGCTTAAAGGAGGTTGCTGACTCCTTTGCCTAACCTCATCATTAGTTACAAAGTTGAACCACCTAATAGCTCAAGATACTGCGTAAGAATCTAGAATCAAAAGCAGGATGTTTTGATTTCATACACTTAATGAATGCCAAAAGTTGAATTTAAGATTAAATCTCAATAAGTATTGAAATTTAAAGAATAATAACAGTAGTAAAAGGACTAAAAATCTTAGAGTTGAATTTTTATAATTTTTTTTTCTCATTTTCAAAAAAAGATGTATTTTTACATTTTTATTTATCCATCCATCCATCTGTAGACATCAAATTTTTATTGTTTATAGAAATAAATTAATTCCTTTTGAGTTGAATAACTATTGACAAAATATTATAATTCACACTTTACAAAGCTCACAAAAATTTAAATTGCAATCTCAAATGATGAAAAAGGTTGAAAATTTAAAAATTTTACAAAAATATTGCAAATAATGTATTTTAGGTAGAAATTTAAATTTTTGAAGGTGTAATGTGATGATCTGCACTGATAACAATAAGTTACACCCTTACACCTTTGGGTGGGAAATGCAACTGTTTCATTTTATGGGATAATTGAAAAATTCTTTTTTTAGCTAGGTACTAATGAAATTTGCATTTTTCAAGTCCTTAGAGAATTTTAATTTCCATTATTAGAGGACACTAAATATGGAAAAGGCAAGTTTTAATGAATATTGCAAGTGCTCTGTTTATGGTAGAAATTTGAATTTTCTGTAGTAGTATGGTGAGAAATATTCAACTGATAGCAACAACTGCCTCCTTTTCTCAGAAGGGTGTAAGAAAGAAAAGAAAGTATACTTTTTGTATTGCTTAAGTACTAATAAAATACTACTATTTGCATTTTCCCAATCATCCATTAGTTCAAATTAAAAATTTTGAAGAGTGCAAATGTCTGTAAATGAAGAGTTCAGAGTTGTCCATATTAAAATATATCAAATATGATAGAAGCAATTTCAGTGGTTCAAAAGATAACATGTTCAAATACTGAGTATAGGAATTCAAAATGAAATCCCTGATAGAGGAGGCAGAGCTGGCTTATAAGTGGATATTCTTTTGAGATCCACTATGTGTCAGACTTTCTTTGCTAACTTCTGCTCTATCCCCAAAGGGAAGGGGACAGTGATGGGCTTGGAAAGACTGTTGTCAATTGGATGAAAAATTGATGCATGGCTCATTCCCTCATTAAGCATTTATTGCATGTCAGATTTAAAATCCTGACATTGTGTGTTATTGGGGAAAGGGGTTGTGACAGGGAGGCTGGTATCCCAGCCTTTACTGTATGCCATGACTTACTATACACTAGTGTACAAAACTTGTATGATTCCATGTTATATTAATTGGGAAGCTCATGTTAATGCTCATTAATTTTTTAAGTAAGCTTTTTTTATGAAAAAAATATTACTTTTAATAAATTAAAGTTTTCAATTAAATATGTCCTCGATTGCTAAACCTCGATTGTCAACAATATTCACTTCTTATTTAAAGAGATATGGAAATTTGAATATTTTCTATAACTCTTTAACTATTAAACAGTCATAGTTGCAAATCAGCATTTAGATAGATTTTACTAAGATCTCTAACTGCAAATCATTTTCAAGGAGAGAAGACTTATTTTAAAAACTGGAATTCCAAATATTGCTTTCCATGGAAAGTGTTTCAACATTTTTCAATTTCATTAAAAATGTTTCAGTATTTGATAAGTTTGATTTTTTATGATCTGCTTATGAAATATTTTGTAATACTATAATTGTTTTGTATTTTCCAGCCAGAGATACTGAAGAAAGAGATAAATGGATACATTCCTTAGAAGATACCATTTTAAGGCACACTCATAGTCATTCTTATCATAAGGTGTGTTTTGTGTATTATAAATTGTGAAATAGCATAAATGTAGGACTTGAATATATGTCAGTTCTTTTAAAAAGCTTTAACATGTAGAAAATCAAGACATTATTGAGGATACTGTTTTGAAATTCCATAGTTACCCCTATTTTTCCCCTAATGTGGTGTGCTTCAAACTAAATTGAATTTTTTAAAAAGAAATATGTTTAGATATTCTTGGATGATAAACTTGATCTGCAACATAAAAGTACTGTTATTTCTATTCTATCTATTTCTATTCTGTATAGTGTAAAAATGCACATCATCCTCATCCTCAAGTGGCCATGGGCTACGGAGGTCCAACCAGACCGTGCAATTTAGTTCTCCAAGCAAGTTTGTCCTGAGCTACATCTGCTGCATCTGGTCACTGCACACCAATTCTAATAAGGTCCTGTTTGACATTGTCTGCCCACCGCATCCTAGGTCTCCCCCTCTTTCTGAGGCCTTTGGGCACACTGTTCATAACCTTATTTGCCAATCTATAATTATCCATACAGGCAACATGGCCAAACCAGTGGAGTCTCTCTGCACAATACGCTGCTTCAAAGAGGTTGCCAACTCCTTTGCTTAACCTCATCATTATTTACAAAGTTCAACCACCTAATGCCCAAAATACTGCATAAGCATCTAGAATCAAAAGCATCTAGTTTCCTGTTACCTTGTTTATAAAGTGTCCAAGTTTCACTAACATAACTAACCCTAGAAATAACCAAACTATTATACAGTCTAATTTTAGTCTTTAGGTGTATACGCCTATTTCTCCACACTCTCCATAGATTCTTAAAAGTCCTGGCAGCAATCCCTATTCGTCTGTTAATATCATGCTGCACATCACCATTATCTGTTACATAGCTCCCAAGATAATTAAACTGTGACACCTGCTCAAGACTGCAGCCATTCAGATTAATTGAATCACAGCCTGTCTGACCAATTTTCATCACCTTAGTTTTCCCTCTGTTTATAACCAAACCTACTCTACTATCAGTCTCTCAACAGCTCGAATGAAAGAGCTCATCTCATCAATATCATCTCACAAAAGGGGTAAATCATCAGCATAACCTAAATTAGAAATTTTCATTTCTCCAGACCATTTAAGGCCAAAATCTTTCCCTTGCAGTGAAATTCACATAACATAATCAATAACCAAACTAAGGAGAAAAGGAGACAAAATGCACCCTTGTCGAACACCAAAAGTAATGCTAAACCAATTGCTACAAGACTTACCAACTCTCACAGACGACTCATTGTTATTATAGAGAGCTTTCATTATGTTAACTAGCTTGTCAGGTATACCATATGATCTCACAATCAACCACAAATTATGGCGCTCAACAGAGTCGAAAGCCTTTTTGAAATCAACGAAACTAGCAACTAAAGGTTTCTGAAACTCTAAACATTTCTCAAGAATCTGCCTAAATGAAAATATCTGAACTACACATCCCTACCACTTCTGAATCCACATTGCTCATCACGCAATTGCTTGTCAACCAGATTCTTAATTCTATTAAGCACAATCATGCGAAGAACTTTCCCTGGAATAGAGAGTAGGCTGAAACCTCTATAGTTATCACAAGAACTTTTTTGAAAATATGGATAATAATACCTCTGGTAAAATCCTTAGGAACCATGCCTTTATTGTAAAAGATATTCAAAATTTTAATCATCCAAGTGGTAACAGAACCATTCCCAGATCTAAACATTTCCGTAGTAATTTCATCTACACCTGGGGATTTATGAAGTTTAAGTTTAGAAACAGCCAAAATAACTTCAGATTGTGTTGTAAGGTCAACATTAAAGCCACCAGTGCATCTATCATCATTGCAAACAATGGGAGTAGAACTAATCACATTGTTTAGAACATCAGTGAAATGCTCAGCCCACCTAGCCATGACAGAATCCTCACTTTCTATAACCTTACCTTGTTTATCCTTCGATCCCTGTATGCCTGTCCATTTTCTACCACATAAAACATTAACTATCTGGTACAACTCTCTGCTGTTGTGTTGCCTAGCTGCTTCCTCGGCTTTGTCAGCCAAGCCATCAAGCCAAAGATTCTTATCAGCAGCTAACTGATCCTTTACACATTTATTAAGCTCTCTGTAATGCTTTCTATTAGGACTAGTAAGGTATTGATTAAGGACATTCCTGCAGTTCTTTCTTTCTGAAATAAGCTGAAGTGCCTTATCACTTAAATAATTCTGCCTCCTCTGCTCCTTTTTCCCTAAAAGAGTACTGTTAGTTTCCAAAAAAGCCTGTTTAAAATGATCCCATTCTTCCTCAACTTCAGTAGTAAGCAAACTATGACTGTCATAATGGTTACCATGATAACTAAAAAAATTCATATCTATTCTACTATCAGCATGGTAAGCTTTAGCTATAACTGGGTCTTTCAGAGCTTCAGTATTAAAGGTAAAATTTTTAACCCTAGCACAACACTTTTTAAGTTTAAGTTGCAAACACTTTTAACAAGATAATGATCGGATCCAATTTCAGCTCCCATATATGACCTGGTATTTGTAACAGAACTAGCCCATTTACTGTTAATATATAATCAATCATATTCTTATGCAGCCTATCATGTGAAACCCATGTGTACTTATGTATGTCATGGTTTTGTAATAAGTGTTAGTTATTCTGAAACCATTGAGTTTACTTACCTGTAGGAGACATTGCCATTGCAGCTGCCAATACCAAAAGGGTCTATCACCCCTCCCCAAAAGTCAGAGTCAATACCAACTTTGGCATTGAAGTCACCTAGAACAAGGGTAATATCTCCTTTCTTGACAGAATTCAAAATATCCTGAAGTTGTCCCTAAAACCTATCCTTCTTATCCTCATCAACATCCTCAGTGGGGGCATAACAGCAGATAGCATTCAAGTCTTTAACGCTTGTCTGAAATTTTGCTGTAAGTAACCTAGAAGAGCATCACTAGCATGTCTGCTGAGAAGCAGACCCATGCCTTGTGATGTTTATTGTCTTCCCTCCCTGAAAAGAGAAATTTAAGATTATATTTAAGAATCTGACCTTTATCTGTCCATCTGGTGGTCTATTGCAAGCTGAGAAGCACAACAATACTTATTTATTTTCTTTTGCAAAAATGTGTATGAATTATCTGACTTATTAACCAGATTTTCTCAGAGTTCATATCATGGATGTCTGCAAGGAGGAGATCACTTGTGCCCACCTCTGCTCTAAAAAAATGTTAAATAATGTAGGTGCATCAAAAATTAATGTTTTTCTCTAACAAAGTATAATCTTGAATTTTATGTTTTCTTTAGTTTTCAGAAGTATATCATTTATTTTTATATATTAATATGAAAAACATTTTTTGTGTGTATTTTTGATATGTTTCCCTGTTTTTTGTTCTATTTTTTGGGCTTTCTTAGTTGTATCATTATATAATGCATAATTGTGTAGTCACAATTATGTTTATTAATGAATGGCTTGACCTAAATATTTCTATCTTGAAATATTAGTTTCTGCTTTCCCCCCTCTTTCCCTACAAAATTTTTTCCTTATCACAAAACCATTTTCTCCCCCCCTCCAATGAAAAAATTCCTGCCAATGCCCATAGTTCATTGATAATGCTAAGATCTGTAACGTAATCTGGGAGAAGCATCATTAGAAGCAAGTGATTTAATTGTTATTATTAGCATTCTGTAGGTTTGAAAGATAAACTTTTTTTTTGGCAGTTATGGATTATGTTTCTTTGTATCAACTAATAAAGATCTTCTATTTTTTATGCATTAAATGCATATCTTTAGTCTGATGGTGACTATGAAAATAATCCAAGAACAACTTTATCATAAAGAACAAGTACGTTGCACTAGTGAAATAACCAACTTTAACTTTTAACGTATCAGAATGTGATAATTTCTGCTTCAGTGACATAGTGTGGTTTGGAAGTTGAGGACACTTAATCAGGCAGTAGGTGCACCATTTTTTCCTAGTTAGTGAGTGTGCTTTGGTCTTTGGCTGCTACTGGCTAGAATATTCTTTAAAATACTTTGCTCTACTGATTTTTACCCCTCTTCCTATTGCTCTTCACTCCTTATTTATGTGTCAAATGAAAGTTCGTGACATGTGGAATTTCATAGGCTATAAATCATTTTCCCCCATGCTTTCTTCCCTCTAAAAAGGGGAAATACATTAATACTTGTTCCACTTTATCTTCAGAACTCAAGGCCTGAAATGCATTGAAAACCATAATACTTCAAACGTGCTTCCAACCATGACTACTTCAAATTATGTCCCCTCCATTCTCCCCCAAAAGAAAACATGAAGCAAAAATATAGAAAAGTATAATTAATAATGTAATATCAAGTATTGAACTAAGATTTAAAATTGATAAAAATATGACAATTTTCCCTTTGTTGACCCACAAAACTACAATGAAATGCATCAGTTAAAAACTGATAAAAACTTTTTGAATCTTCTAAAAGCTATAACTGAACCCTCTAATGGTGGAAAGGGTTGAAAATTTAAATATTTGAAATGATTAATGCAAATGATCTTTTTGGGCTATAAATTTTATTGTTGATGGAGTATGAAAATCACAAGCTTTATATGACAGAAATAATTAGCTCCTTCATTCATAGTGGGGGTGGCAAAACATGGTTACACGATAAAATTACACAGGAAAAAATTACACATGGAATAAATTACACATGGAATAAATTACACATGTAAAAATACACGTAATAAAATTACACTGCTAAAATTGCACATGGACAGAATGGCACAAGGAATAAATCACACGTGGAAGAAATTACACATGGAAAAAACTGCACAAAGAAAAAATTACACTATTCCATTTTTATTTAAAATTTTCTTATAATTACAAAAAATTTCACTTAAAAATACATAGATAAAGTTAAATTTAAATATAAAACATTGCATTAAATCTAATTGCACCAATCATAATTTTTGACCAATTGTTTATTTTTAAAAAGTTAGGACTTAATTTTGAAATTTTAACTAATACAGTAATAAATTTTGAATTAAATAGCTTTTAGTTAAATTTTAAAAATTAAATCATTCAAAATTTTTATTTTTTAATTCCCCCCCTCCCTTATCTCCTTTTGTTTTGCTACCTAAATAAGAATGGACTAGATTCATCTAGGTGCCCCTAGTCAAAGGGTTTACACTGACTGATTTGCTGCTTAACATAGGAGCTGAGAAAATGGAACTTTTTCATTTAAGAAATAAATGAGATTATTTTTACATTGTGTATAGGACTAATAATATATTAATATTTACATTTTCTGAAACTTTTTCCCACATTTTTAGCGCAAATTACTACTGTTAATCTTTTAAAAAAATAGCAAAATTAAAAACTTCATTTTCTTTGAAAATGAGCATTCCATATTTGCCAGAGGTAAATGCTGGAATTTCTGGGTAGTAAAATGTGCTGATCAAAAACAGATACACAGATAACTTATTAACAGAAGTGTAATTTTTCATGTGTGTTTTAATTAATAAATATTTCTTCTAGTTATCTGTAATAAATTATTCTTCTAGTTATCTGTTCAAAAATGAGTTTTTTTAAATTAATTTTTTTTGTATAAAAAATAAACTTATTTGAACTAAGCTTTTGGTAATACTTCAGTAATGCAGTTTTGGTCTCAAAGTGGTTTTTATTTCAATTTTAATGTTTTGGTTAATCTATATAGCTGTAGAATATTTAATTTATTTCACAATTTTTTAATTGTTTTTAAATTTATATCATATTTTCAAGAAACATAAAATTTTATATGGCATAAGTAATAAGTTGGTATTTTAAAAGTACTAAGCTTATTTTCAAAATCCAATGTATATTCATCCTAATGTGCATATGAAATAAAAAAAGGATGTAATAATATTAGGAATATTATAAAATATTTTCACTAAAAATAATGGAATAATTTAGAAAACCTAAAAAATTTCCATTCCCCCCATCTCTTTGATCACATTAAACACTCTTTTGTATGTAATATGTTCTATGATCTATTTGTTAGTTACTTTAGGATAAGGTTCTAAAGTTCTTTTTACTATTGGAAACACTTGAAATATTGGCCACGAAGCAGAGTTCATTGCTAGAAACACAGATATTAAAGATTAAAAAGAAGCATTTGTAGTGAATATTAGTTTTTACTATAGTTTAAAATTTATATTTAGTTTTTACTATAATTTAAAACAAAATTTTATTAGTTGTCATTATAACTTCATTTTAAAGGAATAAGGGATTAAAATAAATTTGTTTGCCAATAAACATTTTTGTTACCAGTGTAATGTTGTATATTTTTCAGCCTTAAAGTGAAGTCCAATGTTATGGTTTATCTAGATTGTATGTTTTGAGAAAGGTAGAAATTACCGTTCATCTAGTAGTGGTCTAATGCTATGAGTAATAGACTATATGAAGGAATTCTGTAAAAAGCATTTCACTAATTAAGATTATAGTTCTGTTAGGAAATGTGGGAAATAAAATTATTTTTTTTTTGCAGAAATGGGAGGAACTTCGCCTTCCAGCTACCCTTCAAGATTTTGATAAAAAACTGACCGAGTCAGATGCATATCTTCAAATTCTTATCGATCAGGTTAAAGTAAGTCATGCAATATTAACTCGTAAAAAAAATTTGCTTGCAGTATAATCAAACATACTTAAAGAATAAATTGGGACTTTCTAGTTTAACACATGTAAAATTTAACTCGGCTAAACATGTAACAATTCATATTTTAAATAAAAATAGGTTCCCCACAAAAAATATTATTTCCGGTAAGCAAAACATGTCCATTAATAGATAGCTTTTTGTGAAAATTAATCAGCCATGAAATTAAATTTATTATGCTAATAGAACATAATTCAGTGTACATTTACTCTTTTACTTAATATGATCCATAAAACAGTCAGCTAACAGTACACCAACTCCCACAACAGGAAACTTGAGTTTCTATTTTAAATGTTCCAGGATGGATTGCTTTAAAAAAAATGCAACAGCAAAGACTTCAGCTGAAACCATAAATAGCAGAATAAACTAGACTTGTTTTCCATCTGTCATACAAATTTTGACAGGTCACAGACCTAATGACTTCATGACATACTTAACTTTAGGTGGTGTAAGTAACCTCATTTGTGCTTACACATTATTTATTCATAGGTAGTTCAAATGTTAAAGGGGATGAGCATCAGAATTTGTTTCTAGCTAAGTAATAATCTGCTGATAATAATGACAATCTGTTGTGTTAATCTGATAACAATGATAATCTATTGTGTCAAATGAAAGTTTGTGACATGTGGAATTTCATAGGCTATAAATCATTAATATCAAGTAGTAGTAATCAAGTAATGATGCAATTTTATCATGTTCATGCATACATATTTGAGTAGTATAATTATTTCCATGGTGGAAGAGCTCTGAGGCAGTAGCCAGCAATGAACCAGTCTTAGTAGGGCATATAATTGTGTGAGAAGGTCTGCATAAACTAAAAAAGGTTTGATGTCTGAAGAAAGTTCTTGGATTGGTGCAATAGGGAAATAGTTTCTATTTTTCAATTTGTGCCAACCCAAGAACTTTTATAAGGTTTCCCAATAAAAATCAATCAAAATCCCTGATAAATTTTGGGTGCCAGGCAATGTGCTAATTGGCAAAAAGAGTTCAATATCAAACTTATTGCTGACTTTGCAATATTTGGCTATTCTGTGATTCTCCAAGTGTATAAAATACGATACTAAACATTACAATTAGTGCTCAAGAAAAGGTTACAAAAAGCAAATTCAATATTAAAAATATTTAAATATTTGACTCACCAAATGCAAATCAGGTGTGAGAACAGTACAAAATACTACAGTAATTTACAGAGCAATTTATTAATACTCTACTATTATCCCCAATTTACCCTCTTCTCTATCCATTTGCTTCCATGGTCTGATGGAAGAGGCACATTAGCATAGCCCTACAGGTGCTTGATGACACAAGTGTTTGTCATCTTGGCATGTGCAGTCATAATCAGTGACATTAATGGAAAGCAAGTAGGCAGTGAGTTATGTATTGGTAACTCAGAGCTAAGGAGTTGCACTGGTCCAAACAAAAAGGTAAGACCTGGTTAATTAAATAAATGTAACACAAATAAAAATATTGTTAATTGAAAATAAAGATTAGCCATCACACTTCTTTCAGATATTGAAAATGCAATTGTGACTATCCACAAAGGAACCAACATTGATTTGTAATAGCTGCTGCTGGTGAGATATGGATGCAGCATTGAATGCTTAATATATTATCTTTATAGTACCATCATGATACTAGATGCAGCAAACTAATTGTTGACTCTATAAGCCCAATGTATAAGCTGTTTTTTAAGTTTACAGTATTAATCTTTCACAGTCGGGATTTTTTTACCATACATTTGGCCAGTTTAAACGATAACAATGCAACATGACTGTGATACAACATAAAAGTGATCACTGGCAGTTTTATTTTTGATCATTTCAAATTAATTATGTTTATAATTGCAGTATCCATTTGAAAAGCAATAAAAATAATTTTAGAAGCATTAGAGTAGTCTTTAAAATTGAAGGTCTGCTAAAATATCGATTCAAAGCCACTGTGCATAGTTTCCAGATGACCCAGTTTCTGGCAGTAATAAAATCAATATCTTTATCTTAAAAGTTAGAATATATTACAACTCTACTGGAGCTATAAATAACCCAAGCTACAGGGAATTGTAACCAATCGATAATCTATGTACAGTACAGCAGAATAAAGGCATAAATTAAATCATTGCTACTCGATGCTATTTATGGTGACTGAACATGTGCATATGTTCACTGCAGACTCAAATAGATTTATTTTAAAATTTATCATAATTGTATTCAAGTAGAATCAACAGGTAAATATATATATCATAGATTTAAATGTTATTTTTGATATTTGATTAGAAACAGGAAAAAAATTCATATTTCTATTCAGGAAATTTTTTTTACAACCTTGTACTATGGGAAATGCCGTCCCGTGGCCGAGTGGTTAGCACGCTTCGCTACTGATCTAAGGGACCTGGGTTCGAGCCCCGGGTAAGGCATGGATGTGTGTGTTGTTTTTCTGCTGAGGTCCTGCCATCCTCACAGACCTACTATGACATATAAGCTGAAAGGCTCTTGTCAGACCTCTAGCAAGCAGCTGCTTGAGGGGGTATTTATTTTTTTTTTATTTACTATGGGAGTAAAGCTTGTCTCCCGTCACTAGAATTTGAAAAATGAAAATGATTATTAAGGCTCCATTGTGGAAAGGGTTAAGAATAACTTAATTTTAAGTAAAGGTTAAACTCTGCACTGTAAAGTGATGAGTTTAATAACTTCTGGAATAAGATGATATACTAGCTATTACAGGGAATAAGTGTAGTGAATTTTGCAAAATATTGTTTTGAGCACTGATTTTATACTAAATTAATAATGGACTATATATAGTAATTCTTGCATAATTTATGGAGCAATATTAGTGTGTACATGGTAATAAGTGATAGTCTCTATAGTCACAGCTGTAGATAATGTTCTCTGAAGACTGCAAAACCTATCACTTGTTTCCATTTATATTCTTATCTCTGCAAAAATTATAGAATATTATGTAGATGTGTTTACATTTTATTGTTCACTGAAAGCAATGTTTTGTAAAATTCTTGTTTTTGTGATGCTGGTAATACTTTAATCTTAATATACACTGAGTGATAGTTTAATTATGATCACCTACCTAATATTTTGTTGGGCCACCTTTTACATGAATAAAAGCCCATAGCCACCTGGCATTGATTTCACTAAATATCTGAAGATGTCCAAAGGAATCTGCTGCCATGCTGTCTGCAAGACATACACAGTTCTTTAATGGAGGATGGTGTCCCACAAGTGTTTGATATGATTGATATTGTGAATTCAGTTGCCAGGAAAGATGGATGATGTCCACTGTGTGTTCCTCAGTCAACTCCTATACAAGTCCAGTCGGTGGCATGATGCATTATTATCCTGGAATATTCCATCCTGTCTGGAAACGGCAACATGGAGTGTGCATGTCATCTGATAAGAGCTTTCAGTTGCCCAGACTTGTCACATTCAGTTCATACACACCAGGGCTCCTAATTTGGATGTATCCATGTAGTGCAACAAAAATTTCAACTTGTCAGGCCAGCATGTTTTTCTGCTCTTCAATGGTCCAACTGACATGCTGCTGGTGACAATGACCACTGGTGAGGAGTGTGTGTCTAGTGGGCATTTGGCTCTGGAGCCCCATACATGTAAGAGTGCAGCACATTGTCATATGAGATATTCTGTTTGTGCTCCCCACATTGTACTGTGACATCAACTATGCCACCATGACCTCTTATTGAGTGTGCCACAACTAATATATTATTTCTGACATGAAGGTACCTGACACTGAAGCCCCAACTATCATGACATTTTTGATACTCTGTGATATCCATAATTTTTTCTGTGACTGAAACATTCACACACTAGTTTGCATGACTATATCTCCAACTACATTGTGCTTCTATGTGATGCTGCATGGTCCTTGATGTTGAGGTTTGCTGTGCTTGTTCTATTCTCATTGGAGATGGTTGTAATTCAATGATCGTGGTACAATGAGTTGGCTCTGTATTAGCAATACCCCCTTGTGTTAAAATGGCCCAGTCTGTGGCACTGATGATAGCCCAAGGTTATGAACAGCCATTATATGATTGTAAAGTGCACTTGTGGCAATTAGTTTTCTTCAGCGGTACTTCAAGAAAAATGGGTCAGCATCATGATCTTTCTCCTAGCCACTGTGAATGGCTCAACAACAGCTGAACAAGACAATACATTCTGGCTTAATCCAGTCACTCAAGACAATCTAGAATATGTTCCTCCCTACCCCACCACCCTTTCCAGTTTGGGGTCCAGTACCATGTCTTATAACTAATGGTCTAAATCTTTTGAAGTTTATCAACTGTCTCCTTTCACATTGTTGACAGGTCTCCTTTTCTCTTTAGCTTGGTTATTGATTATGTTATGCGAAATTCACTTCAAGGGAAAGATTTTGGCCTTAAATGGGCTGGAGATACGAAAATTTCTGATTTAGATTATGCAGATGATTTAGCCCTTTTGGCAAATGATGTTGAGATGAACTCTTTCATTCGAGCTGTTGATGAGACTGGTAATAGAGTAGGTTTGGTTATAAACAGAGAGAAAACTAAAGTGATGAAAATTGGTCAGGCAGGCTGTGATTCAGTTAATCTGAATGGTTGCAGTCTTGAGCAGTTGTCACAGTTTAATTATCTTGGGAGCTATGTAACAGATAATGGTGATGTGCGGCATGAGATTAACAGACGAATAGGGATTGCTGCCGGGACTTTTAAGAACCTATGGAGAGTGTGGAGAAATAGGCGTATACACCTAAAGACTAAAATTAGACTGTATAATAGTTTGGTTCTTTCTAGGGTTAGTTATGGTAGTGAAACTTGGACACTTTGTAAACAAGATAACAGGAAACTAGATGTTTTTGATTCCAGATGCTTAAGCAGTATCTTGGGCATTAGGTGGTTCAACTTTGTAACTAATGATGAGATTAGGCAAAGGAGTTTGTAACCTCCTTTAAGCAGCATATTGTGCAGAGAAAGACTCTGTTGGTTTGGACATGTTGCCCGTATGAATAATTATAGATTGGCGAATAGGGTTATGAACAGTGTGCCTAAAGGCCTCAGAAAGAAGGGGAGACCTAGGATGCGGTGGGCAGACAATGTCAAACAGGACCTTGTTAGAATTGGTGTGCAGTGGCCAGATGCAATAGATATAGCTCAGGATAGACTTGCTTGGAGAACTAAATTGCACGGTCTGGTTGGACCTCCGTAGCCCATGGCTGCTTGAGGATGATGATGATGATGATAAATAGAAAATCTCAATGTTGGACTGTGCAAAGTAGAACCTGCAAATTTTGCAATTATGAGCTTAGAATGGTAGCAATGTTCTAAAAGTGTGTTTAATGAATAAAATTCTACATGCAGTTCATTAGCAGATATTTTGGAATATAATGTCTCACATGAACAGCCACATGTGGCTGTCCACGTGAGGCTGCCCACTGTGGCAAGTGACACGCCCCATTTTGTAACACAGCAACAATGCAGTACAATGGCCCAGCTAACCACCTAGTACAACATTGGCATGGCAAAAGACCAATATCTACATGGACAATACACTAGCCATTAGCTCATATAGACTATAACAGTCAAAGGCCATCATGGGTACCCATGCTCATTGCAAGACACAAGAAACTGTGCCTTACGCAAGCATGTCAACACCAACACATACTGCTGGCATGTGGAAATCTGTCGTATTGTCAGATGAATCATTTGAATAAAGAATCATGAGGCCATGGCACCAGGATGCACTATCAGTGTTTGGAAGGCTGGAAGCAGTGGTGTTATTGTTTGGGTACTGTTTTTGTGTGGTGGGGATAGCTCAGTTGGTACCATGCCATGCTTGTAATTACAGTTTTCAGGTTCGAGTCCCACCTGAGCCAGCAATGAAATCTGTCTCTGCAAAACCTGCACCTTGCCCTTGGTCATTAGGGGAACCTATGGGCTTGGAAAGGCTGCTCTCTGTTGGATGGGACATAAAGTCGTGGCCCGATATGTGGGAGAACCAAACCCTGAGCACATAAAGAATATGCTGGATGGCTTTGACGAGAGGCTACCATCTCATAACAGCTGTCAAGTGGGTCCCTTCCCCAACATTCTGGGCCCTTGGTGTCCTTGTGACCAAGCCATTTAGCCCATTGTGTGCAAAAAAGTGCACTCAAAGGTAAAACAACTGAGCTGTTTTTGTGGCATGGCTATGGATCCACTCACCACATTGAATTAACAGCTTGATAGGACCACCTACATTTCTTGCCAAACAAATACATAATGATGATGGTATATCCAGACAACTGCAGCATTCATCAACAAGATAATGTGCCATGTCGTGGCTTGGCAAATTGCAAACTGGTTTCAGGAACACAATAATTAATTCTCTGCCATCCCATGGCCACCCAACTTACTAGATTTTAACCCAATTAAGCATGTTTATGACCTACTGGATAAGGCAATTTAGTGCCTGCATATTGCCAGATAGGAGGTCAACTACCTGACAATATGCAGGTATTACAGGGTGCATTGTGGAATGCTTGGGTAGCACTACAGGACACACTGCAAAACCTTGTGAAGTCCATGTCCCTATGTGTATGTGCAAAAGGTGACTCCCATGAGATATTAACTAGTGTTACTAATGCAAACCCAACTCGGTGTATAACCCATAAACTCTTAATCTTGTACTTCTTTATAGTGTCTATAGTTTTTATCCCATTTCAAGTACTGCTACATTCATGACGTGAAAATCAGTGCTAATGACTAAAGACAATATTTTATAATGCATATTTGTTTTTTTAGATTACACATTGTATTGAAACATTTTCTCAAAATATTCCCTACTGATTATATTTCAAATCACAACATTTCATGAAAATACTCTTAAGTTACAGATAAAACTTTGACTTAGAATGTTTATGGGTATAGCAAAGAAGAAAATTCAAGCTTCAGAAATTTGATTTATCAATTAAAAATAAAATGGATGAGATAAGGATTTTGGTTTGGAAAATAATTAATTCTAATCAAATATATGTAAACTTCAGGATATTTGAGTAATGGAAGTTCAGTTGTGTTAAGAACGTTTACATGACAATTTGATAACATTAAAAAATAATTTATTTGGGATATTAGTATATAAAATATGAATATTAGTACTTGAATATTTTGGTGACTAAACGTTTTTTAAGTAGTGTTTTTTAAATCATTTTTAGAAACTGATTAACAAGACCATCCTGTAATGCTAGAAATCATATATCATGGATCACTAGGTTTTCCTTAACTGCTGTTCCACTGACCCTTTCTCACTTCCTGAGGTGGGATATGTAATTTATATATCTTAGTTCATGGGACAGTCAATGAATAATGCCACTAAACTTTTATTTATTAATCACGAGTTTTCTTGCAGTATGACTTTTGATATATTCACAGTTTATTAAAATGAATTAGTATTTGGATATTTACCTAATAGATAATATAATATCAAATCCTGGAAGTAGGAAAAAATGCAATGGTGTTAGCAAGTAATGCTTGTTTTTTAAATGCTTGCTTCACTAATTATTAAACTAATATGATATATCAACTTTCATTGGCACTAACAAAAAGAAGAGAAAGCAAGTTAGAAGCAGTGTGTTGCCATTATAGACTAATTTCTGTCTTTTCCTCTTCTATCCTTGCATTTTATATAGGTGAAACTTTAATCACTTCATCACTCTGCATTTTGTAAAAGAAATTTCATCTCTATTTTAATATAAATTATATAATTAATAATTCTGTACCAAAATATTTTTTTTTCTTCCAGGATCTTGAAAGAAGAATAGACTCTTGTGTAAATGAAGTGGAGAAGAATCAATTGTCAGCAATAAAAGATAAAGCAAATGTAAGCAATTACTTTTCATTTTATGAATTAAGAAAAATAAGCATTTTAGTGTTTATCTTTGTCTTTTTAAAAAAATGTAGGTATTAAAATTTCTTTTTAGCAGTTTTGCTACTCTGAAAACATATTGTTATAAGCTAGTAAGGATTAAATAAAAGAAACTTTAACTTCATTTGTTAAGAAAATCGTAGGATTGAAAAGTCTTCCAAGTCTTTGTATATATGATTTCCTAATTGCAACTGTAAAAAATTATATTTTACTTTACATTTTAGAACAGCCATTCATTATGCTTGATCTTATGGCTTAACCAGCATTGATGCTACCATAAGTTGTAATTTTTTTCCTCAAAAATGAATTGGTGTCTTGATATCTTTTAAATTTGAAAGTTTACATCCCAAAATTTATCTCCGCAAAATTCCCCGCCCTGCCCACGGTCAGTAGGGGACACCGATGGGCTTGGAAAGGCCACCGTCCGTCGGATGGGACGTTAAGCCATGGCTCCATGTGCGGGAGAGCCATACCCTGTGCACATTAAAGAACACGCTAGATGGCCTTGACAGGAGGCTACCATGTCTCCTAACAGCTGTTCCAGTGGTCCCCTCCCCCAATCTTCTCTGAGCCTTTGGGGTCCATGTGACCTGGCCATTTAGCCCATGGTGTGCAAAAAAGTGCTGCTCAGAGGTAAAACAAGCCAACCCAATCCCAAAATTTCAAATAAATTTTGTTGATTTCTTCATAAAAAAATTTACTAAAGCTAAAAACATCTTGCTGTTTTTATCAATTAGTTATGTGTCATTTTCCTCATATAGTGACAATATATAGTTCATGTTTTCTTCCTGTATCAAATGTTTTGCAAATAAAATTCAGTCGGAAATTGTTTTCTATATTCTTGCCTTTCCAGTGCATTCCCTTCCCCAACCTTCTGTGATCTTTTGGGGTCTTTGTAAATTTGGCCATTTAGCCCATTGTGTGCACAAAAGTGCTGTTTAGAGTTAAAACAACTGAGTACTGTTGCCATTCCTTAGTTTCTAATATTTTATGTTCTTTAAAACAATCGAAGAGACTATTTTTACTTGGAACTAATATTTTTACTCTCCAAGAATTAATATTCTAACCAATTATGTATTTTGGTTTTTGCTTTGTATTACTAATTTTCATTTTAAAATTGTGTTATTTTTAGATTGCATTATTTTTTATAAAATAATCTCAACAATTCAATATCAATCAATTTTTATCAACCTCACTTCAGATCAAGTTTAAAATGCTACTCCAAAATGTGTAAAATTTAAATTTTTTGTGTAGAATGCTAAATAAGATTTAAGTGTGAAAAAGAAAATCTGGCATCTGAAAAATATTATTCATCTGTTTATAAACTTCATCAATTAAGATGCCATTCCTGCTTGTTTTGGTGGAAAGTTATAAATGTTACTGCTGTGTTCGTATAGTGTTGAAATTAAAAAATATATTTTGAAATCAAATCATTATAACTGATAAAAATAACATTAGAAATAGTAAAAGCAGCTTAGTACCTAGAAAGCACCCACCATGCCCTCAGTCAGTAGGAGACACCAATAGGCTAGAAAAGGCTGCCATCCATTAGATGGAATGTTATAAGCCATGCCCCATATATGGAAGAGCAATACCCTGTGCACTTTAAAGAACATGCTGTGGATGGCCTTGGGATGAGGATACCATCTGTCTCCCAACAGTTGTCCAGTGGGTCCCCCCCCCCAAAAAAAAAAATACCTTTTCTGAGGCCTTGGGAGTTCTTGTGATCTGGCCATTTAGCCCATTGTATGCAAAAAGTGCTGCTCAGATTTAAAATAGAAAGCAAACTAGAAAACCCCATATTGCATCTGGTGCACATAATAATCTTGTTTTCGAAGAGAATGAAATTTTTCATTTACCTACTTTTTCACACCTTAATCCTTCCAGTTCCACCTGAAAAATTAGTTTACATCCAGAGGTCGTTACTTTTTCATTATAATAATCTTTTTACTATTTTTTTTTACTTAATATTCACTGAATGGAGAAAGTATTATTTTTCAAGTTTGAATTATGTATTTTTATAAGATATATAAGAAAATTTTCAAACTGCAATTTCTATTTTCAAAAAGATTGATTTTTAATGTGATTTGCTAAAAATGGATATAGCCATCTTCGACCTCTCATTTCGGATTCGGTCAACATGTATAATCGACATGGGGCTTGGAAGGACTAGAAGTTTTATTAGAGCTAATGGATGATGGGGTAACGCAAATAGTAGGAAAAACTTATATTTAATACCCAAACTTGTAATTACACTCTTTTGTTTTTGACAGAGTGCTGTTGAGATTTCTATGTTTTAAACTTTATAAATAGTAGTGTAAAATAATTAGAACATATTTGCATTATTTTACCATTTCTAAATAATCTTTCGTAATATATGATAATTGCAATGCAGTGATGGGCATGATGTTAAAAACTCTCAATGGGCCTGAATTATTAACTTCAGGCCATTGAGAGTTTTTAACCTACAGTACCTTGCAGTAAAGTTGTTTCAAAGTGTCAGCACCTCAGTGTTGAATTGCCCTGAGATAGAAAAGAAGAAAGAACTGAAGCTGGATTAGATACTGAAATACTTCAGTTTTCAACTATGGGAATATGGTCCTCCTATTACAGAATATCACAGATAGCAATCGTGTACAGCAAGTCTAAATCGAAATTTTTAGTAACTGAGAATGGAAGCTGTAGTATTTGTTTTATTTTTTTTTTAGGAATGATTTTCATAAAAATTCTGTTACTCTCAAAATCTTTATTTTTGCATCAGTTATCCAGCACTTGAGTGTTTTTGCATGAATGCTTTTGCTTGAATAAATGTAGTTATCTAAAGTATATAGTAATTGACAATTATGAAATTATTAAAAAAATTGTATTTTTTCTAGGCTATGCTTGAAACAATAAAACATTCCATAGTCCTATTACAAATAGCTAAAGTAAGTTTCATATTTGTACTCTACATATGACTAAAATAGTTTGTATACTTCATGAACTATAGTCAAGTTCAATTATACTAAATCAATATATAACAGAACTCTGTCAATAGCATACTTAAATGTTTGGCCCCAGCATATAAGATATGCTCAAAGTACTTTTCTGTTAAAATAAACATTTTACAGTGAACAGAAGCAATTTAATGACCAAAATCTAGCTGATATATAATTTATTTATATATATATATCCTTTTATCTACCATCATTCAACACAATGTACTCATGACTTCTCACTGACATAATTCCCTTTCTGAGTTGTGGTGAGCAAGCATCAATAGAAATATTGTTGCTTCTCATTGGATACCAATGTGGAGTTAGAAAACGATGCTAAATAATCCTCACTAATTAGTAACATGAGATTGTGAAGTTAGAAATCAATGGTGAATAATCCTCACTAATTAGTAACAATATCCTCAAAATAGTGACAAAATCGTTGAATACCACAGTGAACTGTAAATGTAAAATAAATAGCATCACATTCTCCAATATTTATCTCCCCTATTCTTTTATGGAGGATAGCTTGGTCAGTAGTGCCCATGCTCCTAATTGATGTCCCGATTATTGTGCCCCAACTGTACCTGTTTAGATTTTCTCCATTTAACCTCGACCTTCTCTCAGTGAGAATGGGGACACTGAAACTCAGAAATACTGCTGTCATTCAAATGGGATATCAAGCAATGGTATGGT
Organism: Ryuthela nishihirai; assembly: GCA_038380435.1. Lineage (NCBI taxonomy): Eukaryota > Metazoa > Arthropoda > Arachnida > Araneae > Heptathelidae > Ryuthela > Ryuthela nishihirai. The sequence continues at coordinate 51,228,459 of JAWZYU010000019.1, read as the reverse complement.
TTTTAGGGGGTGGGGACATACTCTGTGCACATTAAAAACATGCTGGATGTCCTTTAATGTGAGACTTACATTTATTTTCAACTGCTGTCCAATTTGAACCCTCTTCCAAAAACTTCTCTGAACCCTTTGGATACTTGTGACTTGGTCATTTAGCACATTGTGAGCAAAAATGTCCTGCTCAGAGGCAAATCAACCCAACTGTGTACTTTTGTAGTACCTTTTCTACAACATTTAACTGCATGTTTTTGAAATTGGATGAAAATAATTTTTCAGAAATTTTATTCTCTTGTAAATTGAACTTTGCCTATAATGAATGAATTGTACCATTCTCACAGGTTCCTTATAACTGAATTGAACTGTAGTCACATGTTCAGTTTTAGATTGTTTTATTGCAGTATGTGATAATTAGTATTCATTAATGTGCAATATCATGAAATAAGAGTTTCTGTATTTGGTAAGTAATACAAGTCCTCTTTTATAATAGACATCTTAATCTTTAACACACAGTTTATTCTGAAAACCGATTTTTTTTTAGCTTCACAAGAGTCCTGCCATTTTTTAAATGCATCAGTGTCTGAAAAAAAAATTCCTACACACAGTTGCATAGGAATATATTACACATTATTTAACAGCAAGTGGTCTAGCTATGTTAGAAACACTAGGTCATATAAGAGAGTCAAAATGGGATCTGACCGTTACATTGTTAAAAGTGTCTTCCAGCTGTAGCTTAAAAAATATGCTAAGGTTAAAAGAATTGTATAACAATGATTGATATAACAACACTTGATAGGTTACTCAGTCATTATGATAATAATGGTTTGTTTACTACTGAGGCTGAAGATGAATGAGACCATGTTAAGCAGGCTGTTCTAAAACTACTTGTGTTATTTTGGGTAAAATGTAGCATACAAAGCAGTCATTTGAGTGATAAGGCCATGAAGCTTATTTCTGAAACCAGGACTGAGCATAATCCAAACTTTTCTGATCTTAAAAAATAGCATTACAGAGAACTTAATAATGGTGTAGTGATTTGTTATTGAGACTAGTAATAGAATAGGTATAGTGATTTAACAGAGAGAAAACTAAAGTGATGAAAATTGGTAAGGTGGATGATGCTGTCTTTAGAGTTGTGTTACAGATACTGGTAATGTACAACATGAGATAAAAGAAGAATAGGCATGATGTTAAAAAACTAAAAAAAAAACTGTTTAACAAATAGACTTTAAAATGTCATGTACTTCAAAGACTTTAAAAACATTAAAAGTTTTTTAACATCACAACAATAAAAGTTACTTGTTCAGCTATGTATTTTCTGTAAGTTCACCATTGTCTGTCATGTGCAGAAGTTATAGAAACTGTTAAGTATTGAAGTTCTTGAACTGCTGGTTCTTTATTGTGATCAACATTGGCTTGTTGTAAATGTCTATTCCATCTATAAGAATATAAAGGTGCAGCAGATTCTTACATAATCTTTGGCAACACTGAACTTCAGCAAACTTTCAATTATGCTTGACACTAAAATTTACCAATGTTAGTGTTTCTGACAATTGGACCTTATATCTTCCTGGTATTATCATGGCTGTTCTGCTGCTGCCTTTACTAAAGTTCTGCCATGTCATCATGTAAACTCACCTATAGAGAACCATCCATTTTCTGCTAAAACCGAGTTCCTTTGTATCACCAGCAGCTGCAATAACAACCCCACACTTCTGCTTTGACCTTAAGGACTGTAGACTTAAGTACTATGTTTTATGCAGCTATACAAATTATTTATATTTTTCTCATTAATATTAAGCTAGGATGATCATTATTGCTTTAGTACTTTTACATTAATAGTATCGTATAGTTAAGTCACAACTACAGCTTGTTACTCTATATATGCAGTTTTATTCCTTTCTACAATAGTATTTTAACATCCTATATCATATTACTTTTCTTATATATATTAAACATTTTACACTGTGAACTAGTGTCATCTGAAGTAAGCATATATAGTTTGGTCTTATTTTGACATAAGATATTGTTTTAAGACTAAGTTATTGTTAAATTAATCATTCTCAATTGCCACTAAAATATGAATAGCTTCTTATTACATGAGTGGAAAGTGAAATTCAAAACTTTTCCTCCATTTCTAAAATTAGTATTTGCAAAAAAGGAAACAAAAATTATAAATGTAGTGAAATCTCAAAATAGTGATCTTTCAACATTATATACTCAACATTCAAAGATTTGTGAAAGTTAAAATATTTTCTTCAAAAATTCATGAAAATTTAAGTAATGCATAAATTTTATTAAATATTCATATTTTAACATTGATTATTATTTTTTTAGAATACTACACATCCTGTAAATGGAGTTTTTCAACCTTTTAAGGGATCAGTAAGACCTGAACCAAATTTGAAACATTCCAACCTAGAAGTTAAAGGTATTGTTGCATTTCAATACATATATATTTTTTGCATATATATATTATGTGATATGTAAGCATGATTTAGGTGATTTTATTTTTATATGTATTTTTTTTCTTCTTATATATATTATATAGACTTAAACTGTAGCAAGAAGAATCATGAGCAGCCTTAGATGTCTTACAGCTCTGTTAAAATGTATCGAAATATAAAGGCTATTCAGATTTTAAAAAAATGCTGATGTACATAACTCCTGTAATGGATACTTCAGTTACACATATATAATCATGTGTCTGTAGAAGCTTATCTCATGAGATGAACTGATGACTGTTTTTCTCGTAGAACTCTGCAACCTTCCCCCCCCCCCCCACATGGAACAATTGTTACTGTGATCTGCAGTTCATTGTCTGATCAGAATTGATAACAAATTCCTTTAGCCCCCCCTCCCATATGTAACACTATGCACTTAAGTCCTTTGGTACCTTTTTAACTGACCAAATAAATCTTGTACATTCATAGTTCTATATTAGTGAGAGCTGAAATGATTAATTCTTATTCTAAATATGCCCTTTTTAGCTTCAACCCTCCTACTACAGCTTGTGCAGCTGTATGTAACTGTAGCTTTGACTTAAATCAGTAAAGAATCACTAATGGTTTTAGCAGTAAATTATAAAACACAAAAATAAAGTAAATCTGAAATTAATATAGCTACTGTTTGTACATATTTCTATTCAATGATTTATTTCTCTGCATTGTTTGAAAGGTTTGGCGATGAAAATAATTTTTGAAGATCACTTAGATTCTAATCTTTTAATTAAGCTTTTATATGCTGAATTTGAAAGTGTTGAAGATTCAACCCAAAGTTGAGGACAGGCAGATGAATTGAGAATTATGTACTAATGACATAGAATGATCAATGACATTCATTGTAGGTTAAATGTAGAATGATCCTCCCCACCCTCAAAAAAATGCAAAAAAAGTTAATAATGGAAAAATATTATGGGCTCATAATTAAAGTATTTTTGTAACTAATTTTAAAACAATATTTGAATATTCATTATAGTTTGTTTCACTTTTAATGCAGTCAGCACTGCTGGGGTTGTAGACAGTGCAACATACAACTGCTCGTGTGAACACTGGCTTAGGTAACAAAGCACCAATTACTTGGTATTTATTTTCCCAGGTTCGAGTCCCAGCAGGGTCAGCATTGAGATTTATCTCCACAAAACTCTCACCCTGCCCACGTCAGTAGGGGACACCGATGGGCTTGGAAAGGCCACCATCCGTCTGATGTGACATTAAGCCATGGCTCAGTGTGTGCAAAAGTTGTGCCCTGTGCACGCTAAAGAACACACTGAATGGCCTTGACGGGAGGCTACCATCTGTCTCCCAACAGCTATTCCAGTGGGTCCCCTCCCCCAACCTTCTCTGAGCCTTCGGGATCCTTGTGTCCTGGCCATTTAACCCATTGTGTGCGAAAAAGTGCCACTCAGAGGTAAAACAATCCAACCCAACTTGGTATTTTTTATCCTTGATATTTAATAATTTCTCACATTAAAAGGATAAATGTACCAAGTTTGATACTAATATTTATATTTTCCTCAAAAGCTGGTGTTCTGTTCCTCTTATTGAATCAAATGTTTCTACTGACATAGTTCAAATAGGAGCAAAAGTGCTATCACTTTCAAATATATCCAGCATACTTATCAATTCTCATATTTATTTCACTCAAAGATTCGGCTTCAAACATTTCTCTTATTTCTTCATTGCTTAAAAATTTGTGCTACTTCTGTGCTATCACTGTTTTATTTTTTACATAGGCATTGATATATTTCAGTCCTCCAACTATTACAAAGACAATCATCATCCTCAAAAATTCAAGGGCTATGGAGGTCCAACCTGATTGTTCAATTTTGTTCTCCAAAAACCTCTGTCCTGAGCTACATCTGCTGCATCTGGCCACTGTAGGCATCATTGAAATGAGGTCCTGTTTTGACACTGTCTCCCACCTCATTCTAGGTCTGATATAAAAATAAACCTTTCAGACTACTCCTGCAATATGTCAGCCAACTCAGAAACTTCAAGACGTTCAAACTTGGAAAGATTTCAGATCATGAATATGGTAAAGCATCAATATGAGACATTTCCAGGCACATGCTGCATGTCACACAGAGTATCACAGAAAGTATCCAAGCATACCACTGAAAATGTTAAATAATGAAGCCCAAAAAAGATAAAAACTGTTGTTATAGCACTAATAAACAGCCTGATGTTGATAACAATAGTGAAAGTACCAAGCCCCATGAAGAAACAAAAAGTGGTTTTTAGATGTTCAACTGGGCCATGAACTGATTTTGTAAGAAAAAAAAAAGCTGCCTTTAGTGATGATCTAAGAACAGATCCTGAAAATAAAGAATGAAGAAGAGTAACTGTTATGCACTTGTTACAGTGCTTTTTGTTCATGAAGAATATGTAAAATTATTAAAAAAATTGTGTATGATTTTATGATTCATCAACAGTTTTGTTCATGTAAAAATTATGAATTGCATTCCAGATACCAATAAAATAGGATTTATATCATTAAATTGTGTTAGAATAGAATGCCTTTTTAGATTTATCATATTGTTATAAATTTTTAAATGGATGACACTGAGTGTAAGTATAATACATATATTTACAATACAAATTACAATACAATGCAAATTATTACAAAAATATGGATGAAATAACTTATAAACAAACTAACTACTATCATACATGATTTAATAACCCTTTTTTCTACAGAGCATACAAGACCAGTTCTGTCTGTTCTACTAAACTAATACCTCTTCATTTTTGTTTGTCATATCTCTTGAATACCTTCACTTCAGGCATAAGCAATCCTTCGTCTTTGATTAGATCACTAGATTTATCACACTAGCGAAACAAAATGACCACCTGTGCACACACTACATAAAAAATACTTCTTGTTTTTGCTTATTGTGTACTGACTCAGACTATCTGAACCTCCTCTTTTATCTGCACAAATTTTAACATTGCAATTCTGTCATTCTCTTTTTCAAGTCAGTTCTACATTCAAATTTGTTTGTTGTGTAATTCTCACGCACAAGCATATATGTGAGCATTCATGTTACGTTTTGTCATGAAGTCACTGTAGGGCATTCATCTGTTGTAACAATATTATGGGGAAACTACTGGAGTCATTCTGTACTTTAGTAATTGTTACTATTCTATAAAGGAAAAAAAATCTATAAAAGAACCTGAGAGTACGAAGGATAAAATATAAAGCCTCCCTCTGCAACTTAGTCATTTGATTGTTTGAACCATGATACTTCACAGTCTGAAATATGTTTTGGTGATTAATATCCTTGGCCAGAATTTTTAGTTTTCAAAGTTTATTGTTCAAATGTTATTTGTGTCTTATATTAGTAATAGATACGTAACCCTTAAAGTGCCATTAGCTGAAATATCTCTAAGACCAAATCACTATTACTAGTAGACACAATTTCTTTGCATAGTACTAAGTCATAAAAAATTTCTTAATGAAATCATCCTTTTAGGGATATTTTTAATTAAACTTGAAAGATAAAATTAAATTTTAAAATAAAATTTGCCTCTTGATTTATTTAACCAGTTATTTGATGAAATTTATTCACAGCACTTTGGCAGTGGTGAGAATCACTAATAGAATAAAAAAAACATTAAAATTCTGATTTGCAATTTTTTTACATGTGTTATGAAAATACATAGTTTGAACTTAATAAATAATGCAGCAAAGATTGTCTCCATTACAGCACACAAGGATCATAATCTGCAGTTACCAGATAAATTAATAACTTGGCCATTTAGCCCATTGTCTGCAAAAAAGTGTCACTCAGAGGTAAAACAACCCAACCTAAATCCAGTGTTTACCACAGGCAGGCCAACACTGCAAAAGCACACACAGATGCGTGTGTGTCCAGTTGGTCACAGCTATGTCTTGTACATTACTCTAATTAAACACAATAAATTTCCAGAAGCAAAGAACTCTTAATAGTGTAAGTTTTACTTTTGGAATGTTATGTAATAAATGATAGAAATAAATCAAAAATATTGTAACAGGTTTCAACCAGAAGAGAATAAAATGAAAAGAACAGAATTACTTACTTGGAATTGCTTCTAAAATATCCATTAAAAAATTTTCAAAAACTTCACAGAAAAATTCATTGTCAACAGTTCAGATCACTTAAAAACTGAAATCAAAGGATTACTTAAATGTGGTATAAATAGGATTGACAATAATGCCAAATATGGGGTACTGTGGAATGGTGATCCACACAGTAGCAGGAATTCTTTATAATGTATCGAACTTTATACTGAATTTAAAAGATAAACAGTATTTATTGAGCTTAAACTATATATTTGAATAAAATATATGTAAAAAAACCTTCAAATTGGAATTTCAGTTTTTGAAAACTAAATTTTTTTGGTTCTTCCAGCACTATGATGTCTGTTCAAAATTTTTAAATACCATATAGTGGTATTTAAAAATAACACAGTCACATAATAACAAAGTCAAAATAAACAGGTCACAGTGCAAATATTTAAAGTGGATTATTTCTTGCTATTCTACATATGAGTGTTATTTTTAATAATGCTATAGTGAAGCTATAAAACTGATCCCTCACATATACACGTTTTGCCTTCCCCCATCAAAAATATTTCTTTTGGTGGCCATGCCATTTCCACTGTATTTTGTTTGAAATTAAGTTATGTGTTTGTTCAGTAACTAATTTATAATAAATTAAGTTCCAGCCACAACAGAATTGTCATCAACAGAAAACACTTCAGGTCAACCTGAGTATTCTGCTAGTGAGACTGTTGAATGTGCAACAGAGTGTAATGAAGACAGTTTTCCTGTTGTAGATCCTGGAACTAATGCAAATATCACATTATTGCCTGCAGTTTCTCTAACTTCAACACAGACTGATATATCACTTCCAGTTGAAAGTAAGTTAAGAGGATATAAAAAAAAATGAAAATGGAAAAATGCATTTCTAAATATCTGAATATTCCTTGTCATATGTTCTTATTTCAATCACTGCTAACTTGAGTTTTTGATATAAAATATGCAGATTTATTTATTTAGATAGATCTTAACACAAAGTTTTGTCTGAGCAATTCAAATTTAAAGTTTATGCTTTTAAATAATTTTATCAGTAAAAAAGTATTAAATTAAAAAATTGTTACTTGATTTGTTTCCTTAACATGTTTGCTGCTGCTTGACATACATGTGTGTCATGCTGCTTGACATATATGTGTGTCATTCTGATCACATTCTAGGTGCTGCATGATGTATAAGTGCATCATCACCAGTTAGTACTAAGAATGTTCTCCCTCATCCCAATGGCACCTAGATTGAGGTTAAAGTTATCTGTGTGCAAGGCTACTCCTTATAACAGTGGCCATTCAAGTATGGTGATCAAGGTGGCAGCAAACATGTAATTAACAAAAAAGCCAAATCTGAAATTGCATATCTGAAAGCTAGTGGTATATGCAAAGTCTTTAATAAGAAAAACTTTTTATCTTATTTTGCATTGAGCAAATTTATTCAGATTTCTAATATGTTTTTCAGACAAAAATTGCCATTGTGTAATCTAACATTTGACCTAAAGTCATGTTCTTAGAAAGGACAATAAGTTTGAAGCAAAGAAAAAACTGAAAGAGAAAACAAAACTTGGCACTAAAAGGGTTAGCAAATGAATTTACAGTATTACAGTAAAACTTGAAAGTTCCAATGGAATGGTCCATATTGGGTTATTTCCTGAAGTTCCAAAAAATTTAAAATGGAAATATATTAATTTTCCAACATTTATTCTGGTACATTGATTAACATTTCTCTTTCATATTAAGAAAATATCTTCAGTTAAATTTTATGGTATGCTCTGAGAATCATTTGTCAAAAATATTTGCTCTTATAGTTTTCCAATATGTATTCTGGGTGTATTGATGACATTTTCTTAATAGAAAATGGAAATGATAACTGGTTAACTTTTATGCTCTCAGAATCATTTGTTAAAATGTTACTCATATAACATTTAGATATTTTAATACTCCTCCTTCGCCTATTTAGTTAGCTCTAGTTGCTCTTGCACCATAAAAACCAAATAATTGAATTTTTTCATGAAAATGAAATTGGTAAACTTACTTCAGAAATAACAAAGTCAACATTTCTCAGAAAAGAGAAAGAGGATTTATAACCACTAGGCAGATGTAGCACTCATTGAACAATGAAACATCTGAAAGGATAGCTTTGACCTGAAAACAAAATTAAGATATTCAAGCCAAAGACGGGAAAACAAAATGCAAAAAATTTATCAATCTTTCAGGAGTTGCTAATGGACTGTTAAAGCCTGGCATTAAAGAAAGTACTTTCATATATATTACACTATTGTTGACATGGGAAAGTTTCAAACTTCTCTGTAGCACTTTCAATTTCCTTTAATTCATTTGCATGCTCTATTTAAATATATGCATTATCTCTAAAAAAAAAAAGTAATTCTACAGATTATTATCCCTTTTTTTTTGCATTATATGAAATAGTAATAAGTTTTGGTTGGGACTTTAAATTCATGTGAATGTGTATTAATAAAATGAAGCACATATGCAAAGTGACTTCCATATTCCTGAAAAGACAGAACCATTTCTTAATCAGCTTTATTTTTCCTTCAAATAATATAACATGCTGTCAAGTTGTGTAAAACTGCTGTCTAAGGGAGAGTTTAATCAAATAACTTTGCAATTTAAAGCAGTGAAATGTTTTTACTGAAATACTATTTTATTAACAGCCACATCTTCAGCCAGTCACTTAAATTTGGTTGTCCCAGAAACATCATATTCAAGCAGCGATGATGAAGACTTTTTTGATGCAACAGAAGAGGCAGCAAGCTTGGCACAAAGTCCTAAGTAAGTTATTTTTTAGCTCATATAAAAGAAACTGCAATATTTTGATTTTTGTCATCTGTAGACATTCAACTTTTTTAAACATAAATGACAATCACAGCATTACCTGTTGACTTTTTTAACGTCTATAAATCAATAAATATTTTGTGGAAAAAATTTCACTGACATGTAGGAATTGAACCTGCATCTCACCAGAAACATTCAACGGTAGAATGCTCTGGCATGTTTCTGGAGAGATGTGGGTTCAATTCCCCTATGTTGTCAAAATTTTTTCCTCAAAATATTTCTTGATTCAACTTTTTCATTTTTAGAGATAAAAATTTTATTTAGTTTGGATAGCATTGATGAAATATTGCAATTTGTCTATTTCAAATCTCTCAAAACCACTGATTTCACCCTCTAGCAGTGGGAAAAACTGAAAATTGCAAAAAAGAACAACTATTTGGGTCCAGGTTCAAGTCCTAGGATGACATGGTTGTTTGTGTACCATTAGCTATAACTGAGGCAGTAATGGTCAGCAATCACTTTGGTATTGTGGGTGTAACAGATGCTGATGCCGCTGTGTCAATTTGTAACATATTCATATTAAATCCTCGTTTTCTTTAACCCCCCCCCCCTGCTCCTCGTGATTCATTCAAGAAAATTTCGATTCCAGCAGATGTTGCAAAAAAAAGCACGAAACTAATTCTTTTGAATCTAGCAAAAATCTTTATTTCAGCTTCTTCAGGGATATGGAACTTGTTAGGAGGTTTAATATGTTTTGCAGCCTGAGACAGGCTGATAGCTATTTCCCAGTTCTGGGATACCATTCTACTTCCACTTCAAAGAGAGCAACAATTTATTATTTTACATATTTTTTCTTATCACCTAGTTCGTTACTTCATTTCCTCTCTACATCTTCTCTTGAAGATTAACAATCCCTTATCCAATCACTTTCTGCTCTTTACAGGGCTTCCTGCCCTACGCCTTCACTTTGGCATGCCCAGCAACTCCACGTGACACAAAACGGTACATATATGTAAGTGCAGGACTTCTCATACAAGGACACTCATGCTCACTTGCACTGTTCAACTTTCCATTTCCAAATCTCCAGTTGAACTCCCTTTGTCTCAAGATCCCTTCTTGCCTTGTCTTCCTCTGTTCAATCGCTTTCCATTGGATGACCTGTCCCTAATGATTTTATGGTTTCTGTGCCATCTCTGCAAAGTCCAAACCTAACCTTCTTTCTAGAAGCAGGTGCCTGATGGCAGATGTAACTCTTCTAGCCCTTCACCTTAATATGAATCTTGGATCTCAGAAAGCTAATGCCAATCTTTGCCCACTGACTAAATTCCATATCCAAATAAATACATGGCATGATATCGAGATTACTAATGAATATAAAAACAACAGAAATAAACAATTTCTGTAGTGGGTGAGATATTACAGTGGGGCATGTCCTTGTATGAGAAGTCCTGTATCAACCAGGAGTAGCTTCTAGTACCCTACTCCATTCTATATGTTACAAATAAAAGAATAAGTGTATGTGACTGGCCTTGCCAATTGTGTTGGAAATAATGGCAATTCCATATTTCAATTATGAGTGCATCTGTATGCTGATAACCCTAGGTGAATGCTATGGCTGTGTCTCAATCATTCAATGGCCCACTATTTGCGTGGAGATGTAAGTTCAAACACTTTTATAAAACCATAAGGCAATAAATGTACCAACTTATTGTGAAATAAAAATAACAATGGATTTATTTTCCTTTTTTGGCCATTTGTCAAGTTACCCAAATTTCTCTGGATGGAGTTTTACAAAACATAATTCATTAATGGCCTTTTTGTTGCTCTGCTTTTGCTTCAGTTCACCTTGCTGAAGTCATTCTGTCAGATTTGGTGATTATTTACAAACACCCTGTATATATTTTTGTTGTCTACATATTGTCTTTTTTTTCTGTATCTGAGGTTGCAACTCTTGTTTCACTAAAGTTTGCATATTTTCTATATATATATTATGTAACCATCAAATGTGTCTGCATCAATCAACATTTTTTTTTGTTTTAAGAGATAAACGAAGAATTCTTTTTGGGTTAGATAGGTACTATTTAAATATTAAGATTTGCATTTTCTGAATCTTCCAATGGTTTCAGGTCCCATTTGTTTAGGTGATGCTAAATTCAGAAAATGGCAAGAAATTCTCTTGAAAAACATATTTGTCAGAGGTAATTGAATTTGTTTGTTATGTAGTTATATTTGGTGCACTTTGGCCAAAGTTGTTAATGTGCTATAAAATCATAAACTTATCAGCCTCTCATTACTTGCCCATATTTATCACAGCATCAAAAATAATTCCACTCAGATATAAAATAATACAATTTGAAAAATTTCCATTGATTTTTCAAACTGAATTTTCAAAACTATAATTTTAATGCAAGTAGTGTCAGCTCTGCTAGGACAAGTAAACTTAGTTTTTTAACATCTGGCTGCTCTAAATTAGTAGGTTTATAAGCCCCAACTCAAAACAAATTAGCATTCAAAATTCAGTTAGTGAAGAATATTTAAGTGTTCTATCATACAGATATTCATGGAAAGCTTGGCTAACTCATAAAATGATTTGTATCAGATACTGTATATTTTCGTGTTCTCTTGTGAGACTATGTTGTATATTTTCAAATTATGAATATGCACTTATAATGCATTTTATTTTTTTGTACTGCTTATAATATTGAAATTGTTTTTAAAGTGGTCACAGGTTGTTTGAAGATGCTGTAGAGACACTAGATAGTGATCAACAGAGGAGACACTCGTCTCAGCTTCCACAGAGAATGAAAACCATAGATTATGATGGTAATTTTTTTAATATGCACTTAAACTAAATGTACAAAATATAAGTAATAATGAGAAATAACTCTTTCTGAATATCTAAATTTTATTTTTATCTAAAGCTGTAAAAGAATAAATTACTGTCTTCCATGTTTTACTGGAGGTTTTTTCAGTAAAGTTTTAAAAGTAAATGGTAATTGGATGTATTGAAATATAAAGCAGGCACTTTATTTCATTAGTAAAAATATTATTATTAATTTATTCATTAGTAAAAATATTATTATTATTATATTCATTAGTAAAAATTTTAAAACAAGTTCATAGCATATTCTTGATATCTATGATAAACATCTACATATCAAGAAGGTGTTTCATAAAGATTGTTATACACATAAAGTGGTTGACTAATATAAAATTTGGGTGGTATCTTTTGGGTTGTTTCACCTCTGAGTGGCACTTTTTTGCACACCATGGGCTAAGTGGCCAGATCACAAAGACCTGAAAGTCTCCGAGAAGGTTGAGGGAAGGGACATACTGAACAGCTGTTGGGAGATGGATGGTAGCCTCCCATCAAGGCTGTGGATAGCCTTGATGGGAGGCTACCATCCATCTACTATGTTCTTTAAAGTGTAGGGAATGGCTCTCTCACACACACGGAACCATGGCTTAACATCCCATCTGATGGACGGTGGCCTTTTCAAGCCCATTGGTATCCTCTACTGACCAAGGGCTTGGAAAGGGCTTTGCAGAGATAAATCTCAACACTGGTCCAGCTGGAACTCTATGCTGAGAACTGCAGTTATGAGCCTAGCGTGCTACCAACTCAGCTACCCCCACCCCCAGGTATCTTTTGGAACTACACATGTGGCATCACAAATAGGATGGCTAAAATATCTCTTTTAAAGAGAATGTGTTCTCTTTTTTATTATATTTTGTTCGAATCTTTTTTAAACACAAAATATTTTTTTTTAAGAAACTAACAAAAACGATTTTTTAAATATTCAATAATGCAGAGATTTAGAAAAAGTTAAAAATTATTGAATAAATTTAATAATTAAACATAATACATTTAAACAGATTGAATGCCATTCAAATTTAAATGATTTATTACTGACTGTTCACAGTGGTTCTTGATTTGTTTGTGATTGTTTGATATTAAATATGAATCATCTGACATAGACTATTTTAATTATGAGCCATAAAAGCCATTTCCTTTGAAGTTTTTGCACTTTTAAAACGAAAGTAAAGCTGTTTCTATCTTTACCATATGGCCACCCTATTCACAAACACAGTTGAAGCCCTTTTGAATACATTATGTATTGTTAATATGCAAAGTTTCCACACTTTTTTTTTAAACTGCACTTATACTCTGCTGCATATTTTTTTTTAGTGTAAAATCCCATTAGGAGAAAAGAAAACTGAAATGCCCAAATCCCATTAGGGATTTGGGCATTTCAGTTAGGTGTTCCAGGCTTATAGCTTGAGATTCACACTCTCGGCTATTCAACTATTAATTTTTTTCTTATCTGCAGTCGTCAGATGAGACTTAGCTGTGGTAAATTTATTTATTGAGACTGTTGTGGTCCTGTACAAATTGGAGAATATTCTGAATAGTTTTGAGTTTTATCTACTAAAAGTTATGCAGGGAACTTAACTCTTCAAAGTCCTTGTGATTTAGTCATTTAGTTACTTTTTTTTATAAAAATTGTGCACAAAGGTAAAATGTCCAAACATTTAATTACTTATTTTTTACTCGGTAATATGAAAGGATTAAATTTTTGTAGTAGAATGTAAACCAAAATATGATGATCTACTTGTGAAGATATTGTTAATATATAAGAAGTGTGACCATCAAACAGTATATAAAAGAAAACTTTAAACATATGCTAAATGAAACTTGAAAAAAAAATAGTGTCTATATGACTTTATTGGTAGCTATTTGTAGTTCCGAAAACTCATAATTTTAAACTTAAAACCATTCCAATGCTTAGCTCATTTAGTTGTGATCCAAGGGACCTGGGTTTGAGCCATGGATAAGACATGGGTTATTTTCTTGTGTTGTCTATCTGCATAGGTCTTTCTTTATTCACAGACTTTATTGCATATTATATGACAGGCTCCTATAAGACCTGTGAAGGTGGGGGGGATTTGGGTCTGATTTGAATATTTTTTAAAGGGGGTTAAGTTTATTAACAGAAATTAAAATTATGAATCAAAAAGATTAGTTGCATGTGAATAATTGTTAAACTGGGATTTTTTTTTTTAGAATTAGCATTAAAAAATTTTAATTCTTTTAGAGCATTATATGCAAAAACTCCCTGTTATGCATACATATCACTAGGTAGCTTTGGTCAATGGAGTATTTATGTTCAGCTCCTGATATAACTCCAGCAACTTGTATCGAGATGCCTGTTTATGAGCCACAACATTTGAATGTAAAACAAAGCACATTCTACATAATGATAAACACAAGAATTTTTTTTTTTTCAGAAGAAACACAAGAACCACACCACCTTGGTGGTGCAATGGTATCACTTTAGTTTGCAGTGACACAGCAACTGACAGGGTCTTGGTTCAAGTCCCAGAATGGCATGGTATTTGTTCTGTCATAACCTGCAGATCAGGTAGTAGTTTTGTAAGTCGAATGATGAATTGAAGAAAAAAAAATTCTGGTCATGATCTGATCAACCATTTTCAGGTTAACATATAACAGAACTGCCTGTTTTGATTTTATTTTTTTGAAATCTGAAAATCGGAATTTTGTGCTTCTCAGTTTTGCCCTTTTTCAAGAAAATTTTACACTATTTTTTCCTTATTCCAAAAAGAATTTTTTGCTGCTAATTATTCACGAAATATAGAATTTTGAAATGAATGAAATTTCTACCAACAATAGAAGATTTTCCATAAATAATAAATTCACAGTTACCTGTTGAAATCAATAAATAGTTTTGCAGGATAAAAATGAGTTTTGCTGACATAGAAGAGTCAAACCCACATCTCTCGGATTCATACCAGATTGTTCTAAGACCACTAAACTAATGCCAACTCAATCTTTTTTCCACTAATGTGACCCTATCAATCTCTCATCATTATTACTGCTATCTGTAATCAGGGAATGCATTTTGCTTTTTAATGTTGCACTTTGTAAGATATAAATGAATAAGTAAATCACTCATGCTAAAGCATTATTAATGAATTAATCACTAAATAATAAATTCATAGAGTTACCTATTGACTTCGAAGTCAATAAATCAATTGTTTTGAGGAAAAAATTAGTTTTGCCAACATGCAGGATTTGAATCCATGTCTCTCCAGATTCATGCCAGCAGTAGTGAAGATAAAAGAAAGTTTTTTTTTAGGAATGCAAAGCTTCCCTTAAAATTTTCATGAATGAAAAGAAAATATGTATTACATAAGATGTAAATGTTTTAACATAAAAGTAAAGTAGTTAGGCTTCATAACAAATTTCAAATGGTCTCATTTGTGGCTAATGATGCCAATCTTTAACCACTTTTTGTTTATTTTGAGCCGTTTTGAAAGTCTATATATACTTCATGAACAGCCCATTTGCAAAGAAAAATATAATTTGCTTACACATTGGCTTTTAAGTTTCTGAAAAATGTTTGCTAGTACTCTTTCCAAACAAAGGTACAAAAATGAACAGAGGATTGAAATTAATGTATTGATCATAATATCAAATATAAGATATTTGCCAATACACCTGTTGTGTTAACCAGTAAGTCTAACTGCTTGTGCCAGAACACTTACGAAAAACCCTGCACGAAAACACATAAAATAGGGCTTTAACAAAATGTGAGGAAATTTTGTGGGATGACCCAAAAGAATGATGTAGTTATGTATCTTTTCTAGAAATCTCTTCTTTAAATACTGTAATCTAAAAATATATATTAACTATAAAATGGATTTGAAAGGGAACTAACAAATGAAAACCTTGAAATTAATTGACAGTGTATAATGTAATTACAATGCAAGTGCATGTGAATTTATCAAACAGAACATGCCTATTAATAAAATGGAAACAGATCAGATCATTCATAACGAAGTAACAACAAATATAAAATTATTTTTACATAAAACTGATTTTAACTTTTAATGCATTTCAAAATAGCAAATTAGTACAAATAAAAGTATGTTGTTTAAATCATTAGGCATTTAATTTTAATTCGTTATAAATGGCAAACTTTTAGGTTACTATCTTAAATTTTTTTTTACATTTACTATTGTTGCACCTTGCACCTTTAATTTGTTTTGTAAATGCTTTTTACTAATTTCTCTTTCTTCTGATTTTGATAATTGTGAAAATATGTATAGAAACAGAGCCTGTATTGATATGTTATTTAAAAGAGATTTATTCACAAACTACACTGTTTTAAAAAGGTTATTCAAATGCCCTCATTGGTCATTAGCTTGTTCTCATATACATTGTTGCAAATGCAATGTATAATAGTACTAGCTTATTATCCTAAAAAAAAGACTTGATCAATGACGTGACCATGTCCAGGGCCTCATGTACACTAAGTACTCTTGGGCTGTGGGCCTGGCTACCTCTAACCACTTGGCCTAGAGTCACATCGCTGCATCCAGCACTGATTTGCTAGGATATAGTGATATAACATCAAGTGAATATAATGTAGTATTCTCAGTTATGGGTGTATTCCATATAATTTGCAATTCATCATAGCATGAATTAATGCTATATTGATAAGGGGAAAATATGGTTTAAAAAAATTATAAATAGCTTTTTCTAAATTATAGGTTGAGGATCTTTTTTTAGATATTAATGGTTGAAAAGAATAATTTTCCTTATGCAGTTTAATTTTCACCAACATTTAAGGTATTGCACGGTATATGGGTGCAATGCAATTTCTCGCTATGCTTTGAGGTAAGAATGTGTCATTTTTTAAACCTTGTAGTTTCTGTAACATTCTAAATAATGGATTCATGGTAAGTGGTTGACATTTTAATTGTTCTAATGTTGAATTAATTTTGGTGTCATATTCTTCTTTATCATAACAATCTGATCTGTTTTTTCTGCTAATACTATTTTTATATCAGTATGTTTCCTTAATTCAGTTAAATTCCTAATTTCAGCTTTATTTTATGTTTGTCAATTATTCTCATGGTATTACCATGACCATTTATGGATTACCATGAAGATAATCCACACATTGCATTTGCAATGATGTATATGAGAACAAGCTAATGAGCAATAAGGGCATTTTAATAACCTTTTTAAAACAATGTAAGAGTGTAGTTTGTGATTAAATCTCTTTTAATAACGTATCACCGTGTATTTAAATTTAATTAAGATATGTTATTTTTCATCATTCAATGAAAATGCTTTGAATAATAATTTGGAACAAGCATTACTACTTCATTATTACATGTGTTTTATAAAAGTCAATATTTTAATACCTCTATGGTTTACTAGATTTTTCTGTTTCAGCACTGTATGAAGATGAAGAAGAAGAATGTAAGTGTAATTAAAAAATAAGTTTGCAAAATATTTCATATATTGTTATGTAGTTGTCTGGCAACTATTTTATGGCAATTATGTTTTAATTCTCTAGTTTTTAAAGTTCATAGGTATTATCAGAAATTCATCTAAACATTAATGGCTCAAACAGAAAGAAATTAGACAGCAGACTCCATTCATGTTGTTATTTTGCCTTTCATTTTAAATAGCTTTTAAACTCCTCAATTTTATAGAACTCTTGTTTATTAGTTCAAGCTTTAAGCATGTTAAACCATTGTGTTGGAATAACAAATTAGATTTGTGTTCATTGCCAGTGTCTCTATTTGGTTGAGGATTGTTGAAGTAAGTGTGAAAAATGCAATTATGGTCATAGTACTCCATGCAGAATTGCAATGCGGAAACAATTCCCTTTGAAACAATAACTACCACTGCATAATGCTCCATGCATTGACTCTGCAGTTTTAATTCTAGGTTAAGCAGGAGGAATATAAATGCCAACATGAAGGAGTTAAGTCATTTTTATCTTGTGAGAGTTTTTAGAAGTCCAAGATGAAATTCTTTCTGTAGATATTTGACAGCCAATAAAACAAATTCTGAGCTACCAGTGGGAAAAGCATGAAAAATGTTCTTAAATAAAGGCACTAAATAAAAAGGAATGCCCAGAAAGGAAGCTGACAATAAAAAGGGTAAGGTGCATCTCTAAAAGAGGCTTAAACTAAAAAATAACACCCATTTACTTTCATGCAGAACAATTTCACATCATCAAAATCATACGATAGTTGGAACTAGTCACTAAGAAAATAGTTCCAATGACCTTCTTGATGATTATTTTTTTCCATGATGTTGATCTATTGCAGTTAAGTGTTGGACACTGTATAAATAATAAAAATAAATCAATCTGGTGGCCAAGTACTTAGATATTAAAGGAAATCATGTCTCTTTGCTACAGTAATAAAATAAATTAACAATCAGTCATTCAAGCCAAAACATAAATGGTCATCATCTGCCAGTTGCACCACACTGGATTATGGGATAGAGAAAATTCACTGTTTTACAAAAGTTAAATCACAAAGAGTGACAAATTTGTGTAACTTTTGAGAAAAAAATATTTAGAGCTTGGCTGCAAATTCAAAGAGACCTGGATTTGAGTCCACATTAAGCATGAATCTTCTAGTTCTTTCTTTCCTACTGTTTTGCATTCATCACAGACCTTCAAAAGAACTATGTGGAGAGTGTCTTACTCTTTGAAAAACATTGTCCCTTCTTTCCTTAATACTAGCCCATGGATAAGAAGAAAATGTGCTTAGTTTTTAAATGGTTGTCTCACTATATTTTTTCAACTATGGAAATAATACAAACAAGTTATATATATAATGAAGACTTACGACTTTCATGGATGCATGAATGGTTGAGTAGGTTGCCTAGAGCATCCTTAAGAGCCTCTGAACATTTTTAATATTACATTGAAATGCTTTGTTTTTATAATAATTTTCAATAGATGTAGCAGATCAGTGATATATTTCCAAGTGCATTCATAGGAGTATTTCCACAACACATCAGCTATGCCCATTTTAACATATGGAAAAAGATCATTCAGCACAACCTCCATAATGCAAATTTTCTGTCAGTGAAGGATTTTTTTTTTACTTTTCCAATTTTTTTAATGAAATTTACAGTATACATTCCATTTGGTAAAGCTTCTGTTAAATGTGATGGAATTTGCTTTTCTCATAGTGCTACAAAAGCTTAAAATTCTAGTTAAAAGATATTAAGCTAAATTTTTCTTTAAGAAATCATAAAAAGCATATCCAGATATACTAAAACATGTCTGCAGGAAAGGAATGTAGCAACCACTGAAATCCAATCCATGAAAATGGCTGGATGACTCTTGGTCTTAGATCAGACTCCAGTGAAGTTGAGTATTGATTCCCTGAATTAAATGGGATCAATCTAGTTTAGAAAATTAAAGAGAGCATTAAGCTGATAAATGAGAGGCAATGCTATTTTATATTTTAAAGATTGCTTGCAGTTATAAAAAGCAACGAAAGGTAAAATTGTATGGTACCTTTTGTTGTGCACAAAATACACTCTTACATATTTTAGTTACAAAAGTTAAGCATCATATAAATTTTTGTTTATTTTATTATTGAGCTTATGATTAGAGAAAGGGGATAATTTATTGGAAGCCATAGCAGCTCAAATCATTGGTTTGCAGAACTAATGCTTGTTTAATGCTCTACTGCAATGGCCAGTAGTCAGTGGACCATGAAGGTTCTTTTAATGTTATAAAATAAAAAGTATAAATGTGTTTATATATATATCAGCAAAACTTGTTAATAAAATTCAAGTTGCAGTGCTGTTATTGGACACTTCTGCCATCTATTTGGTTCATGCATTAAGTCAATAATTTGTTTTTGAATGTAATGGCAACACATCCTGGCTGACAGACCAGTATCGAATTGGGTAAATAGGAGAGGTATTTTTCTGCTTTCACCAATCTCTTAAAATCTAAAATGAAAGAAATTGGTGTAATTTATGTAGTTTTAGAAAGGTGTTTGTTAAAGCTTGTTACAATTTAACTGCATTCATTATAGTTTTTGCATATGGCATATAAACTGACAGGCTCCTGTCAGACCTCTGTGGCAAGCAGCTGTTTGAGGAGGTATTTATTTTATATTTAAGGTAAATCTAAATGTGGTACTAAACTATACAAATGTATACTCAGTGAAAAACTGACAGTGCACAACCACTGCTTTTGATGCAGCTAACATGACCCAGTGATGATTGTAATTTCCAGCAGCTATATATTAATATTTGATTATATTTGCTCTAATTTCTGTATTGTTGTACATTATGAATGTTTAAGGAAGTGGGAGACATATGTTGGAAACATGGAATTCAAATAAAAAATATTTTAGTGGATGCCCAAAAGAATCAAACCAAACAATATTATACTGGAATAATCTTATTTTCAACTACTTTTATCTGGTTTAATACACATGTTATTATTAAATCACTAAACTGCCTAAATTATTAACCTCGTTTTTTTTTTTTTTTTTTTTTTTTTTTTTTTTTTTTTTTTTTTTTTTTTTCAGTGGGTTCTTTGGAAGGTCAAGGAAGTGTGATCAGTCATTTGCTATCACAAGTAAAGATTGGTATGGATCTAACAAAAGTTGTATTACCCACTTTCATTCTTGAACGACGTTCACTTCTTGAGATGTATGCAGATTTCTTTGCACATCCTGATATTTTTATTAGGTAAGACTGAATTACAAGATATATTTATTTATGTAGAATAAAGTATATGAGGTTGCAGCATAATTTTTTTTTAAGTATCTTGTGTATGTCCCATTTTATTTACAAAGTGCTTAAAGCCTGCTGTTTCAATATGTCCTCATGCAAAATAATTTATCAAAGTAAATTATTACATTTTAGATATGGCTACCTAATCAGTCTGGCATTCATTTTATTTTTCAATGAAGTTTGTAATAGAAAAATACTTCATAAACCTTTCATTTATTCCACATTACATTTAGTGTTTGAGCATTTTCCAAGATTGGCTTTCATGTGATGCAGATAAGTGCACAAAAAAGTGTTACTCCACATTGCTCTTAGAAAAATATTTCTAATTTTGATGTTCTAGGTCAGTTTATTTAACTCTTTTAAAAGAAATTTAATGGCTGTTGGAAAATATATAAAAATGTACAATTGCAAAGAATTTTTTTCACACAAAAGGAATATGAAAAAGAAATTAACTAACAAAAATTAAATATGTTATATAAATGTAATTATATGCATTCTACTTTTATCCTCGCCTCTGGCCTGATATGGAAAAAAAAATTGGAAAATATAGCCCGCATGAAAATGCAATTGAGTAATCCTAGGTATTCAATTTTATTATTTCTGTAGATTATGGTCAGTTAAGGTTTAGTCTATTGGTTAGTATTATATTTCTCTGAGAAGAAACATTCTTTGATTTTGTTTCCTCAGTAATATTTCCTCATTAGCCCTTCTGTGTATGGCATACACATAAATAACTGAATAAATCTTGTATCATTCAAGGAACATCTTATTTGAAAAGTATTTAAAATAAAACAGTGCTACCTTAAGCCGAGCTTGTAGTACAACTTTTTCTCCACTAATGAAAAATAATTTGTTCAAAATTTGCAATATGAGAGTTAAGTATGAAAAATGCGACATAATTTTCTCCAGGTATGGACTTTCTTTAAATTCCCATTCAAAGTTCATTTTAATGTAGTTATATTTCCCAGCCAAAATACACCATTGCTTGTTCAATGTGACATTTTGAACAGTTGCAGAAAGAAAAAATTGTAATTACTGTGTGATAAATTATCTCAGGAAATAAGAGAGGAAACAGAATTATGCTGCATTAGCTTTTACACTCAAAGGTCATTGAAGTATGAACAGTCTCATGATACATTAAAATAGAACCAATTTCAAAGTTCTGTTAATCTCTTACATAAGAGCTTTTTGTGAAAAAAGTGACTGGAAATAAGTACAAGATCTGAAGCAAATGTATCTAATTCTTAATTTTTTTTAAAAAACAACATAATAATAATCACTCAGCATTTACCATATCATGAAAGTTGGAATAGTTAACAGTATTGCCAGTCAGTCTGTCTCAATAATTAAAAGAAAAGTAATAACTCTTAAATATTTGATACTAATAATACTAATACTATATAATACTAACCAATGCACCTGTAGACTGAACACTCTTGATTACAGAGGAAAAAAATTGTCTTGAGCTTGGTAGGATGTGAACTGACAATGTTGTCAGGAGCTCATGGATTCATACCCCATCTGGCTCAAGACACTTTTCCGTATAAATCAAGAATATTTTTATTAGTTTGGTTAATAAATATTTCCATTTTTGTCAGTTATGAAGAACCTTTTTTGCAGTAAGCAATGCTGTTTCAGGTTCTGTAACTTGTTTTTAAATACCGAGGGAATATTGGCAAAAATTGTGATTTAAATAGGTTTAATTAAGATCTTTAACTTGTATTTAGTCTCCACAAAAAGTTTAAAAAATTATGGAGCTTAAAATTGATTTTACATTTACATAACATACTGCTGCTTATATTTTTTAAGGATCTTTGAGTTTTCTTAGAATGTTTTTTCAAATGTTTGAAATTTTAGTGCTATAATACCAGGACACTGAATAATAACACTTAGCTGACAACTGAAAGACAAAGTATTAAGATTAATAAATAGTCATTTTATGTCTATTATACAAGTGTAGTAGTTTTTCTTTTATAAGGGTTTGCTTTAACAAAGAGTAAAAGATATGGCTGAGTGACTTGTATTTGATCCTGAAGTTGTTGTACTTTTTATCCAGTTCAAATCCTGAATGAAGTATGGATATTGTGTTTCAGCTTAGATTCCACATCTCTCTGCTTTATGGTATGTTTTCTGACAGGCTTTCGTCAGATCTCTGTCCAATGACTACCTGAGTAGAATTCTTTTTATCATAGCCAGAGATTGTAAAATTGGCATGGTAATCTGTTGAAGAGTAGGAGCTTGGACTTGTAAATAAGCAAGAATGATAACTTCAATCTGTCTTTGGATTACGAGGAGATCCTGTATTTGAATGCTTTAATTGCTGTGATTGCATTAAAAATGAAGCTCTTTCCTTTCTCTCATCTCAATTTGCCCTTTGGTAAACCTCTTAATTATGCAGTTGGTGTAATTAAGTATAAATACTGCATCAGGAAGCTATCCTGACATAATTGTATAGTACACAATCTTATCTAAACAAGTGTATAATACTGTAGTCTTAGGTCAAACCGGTACTTCACAACTGTCACATTGTCAAGATTGTTGGTTGAATTTTTCACACAGTATTATGTATTATCAGCTCTAAATCCTTATCTAGATATGTATGTTGTTAATTTTCAATGTAGTAAAATGTCTGTTTTATAGCAGAAATTTTTTTTTACAGTGGACAATATTGGGCTGATGCAAAGGTAATGGGGGGGGGGGGGGGAATGTGAATCATGTATTTGCTGTTGTCAGGAAATGCACAGTGATCTTATAAGCAATGATACCTGGGACCCACATCAGTTGTCACAGCAGAACATGGTGGTGTACTATACTGCATGTGCTTCATTGCTTGCTTGACAAAAGGCTGATGGTTTTCTTGATAGAATGATTATAGGGGATGAAAAGTGGATCGTTTGTGATAATTTTGTCCATAAAAGATCATGGTGTCAAGCAGGAGAATCATCCCAGGCAACTCTGGTGTTTACTGTGAGCAGTTGATATCAGAGTTGATGGTTTTGGATGCACTGAATGCCAAATGGACCAGTGTTGGTAAACAGAAAAGGTTTCATGTTGCACCAGGACATAAGCAATTAGGCTGGGAAATGATGATGCATTCTCCATATTCACTGGACTTGGCTCCCTCAGATTTCCATCTATTCCAATCCCTAAGCATTTCATTTCTAATAGGAAGTTTCAGGATGACAACAAGGGGAAAGAGTGCATTGCCAACTTCATTGCCACAAAGGACAAGAGTTTCTACAGGAATGGCATCTACAAACTTGTAGATCATTTGAACATTATCATATCTACTAATGGTAATTAAGTTTTTGATTTAATAATATATTGGTTTATCACAGGAATGATTATTCTTGCATGTCTTGTGTTTTTCCATTACTTTTGCATCAACCTAATGCAAGATATTATTATATTGTAGTACAAAATTCTCTGTAGTTTTTATTTCCCCATATATTTCTAATAAAATAATTGCTCTGTATTTTGCAGCATTCCAGATTTTTCTGATCCAAAAGATCGCATTGTTCAAGTGGTCAGATGGTATTTATCAGCATTCCATGCTGGAAGAAAAAGCTCTGTTGCAAAGAAACCATATAATCCTATCCTTGGGGAAATATTCAGGTGTTTTTGGCATATACCTGCTGCTGAGGAATCAGAGGTAAGTAGAACCAAAAAGGTTTATAAAAAATATTGTATACTTGCATGAAAGAAAATTCAAAAATTGCCTAATGAAATTTGCTAATGCTTTAAAGCAGGAATGAAATTCATTACTGATTGCTGCTTGTGAAAGGACTGTGAGCAACTTTCCAACAAAAAGAAAAGCATAAATACTAAAGTGAATTATGGCTTTCTCTCAGTTATGAGTTAAAGCATAAGAAGTTCATCCACAGTCTGACAGATTGGATGCATGATTTCCTGGTTACACAGTGGTAATCTGTCATTACTTGAGTTTCTTTTGCCATGAAATCAGTGAGGCACTTTTTTTTTTAGAAACATTAAATCTATCCCGTGGAGTAAAATGGTATTTCATAAATTATACTCAATAATAACAGGTGTGCCATAGAACTAAATGTCTATTGTTAAGTGATGTGGATATATGCGAACAATATATTAAATTAGCAGTTACCTTTCTCCTAGCATGTACAGGATAATTTGTTATTAATGTGAACGTGAATGAAATTGTACTTTCAGTTTAAGGGTCCTCACATTCTTTACTATAAGAATACATTATTTCAGTAATGTTTAAAGACACCATTACTATAATTTGCAGCTTTTCACAGCCTGTAGTTTTTGTAACCACTGATCTTTGTATTTTTTTTTGTCAATTATGTGTTGGCAAGTGTATCAGAGTATACAGATGATAAAAATTTCTTGGCCATATAATGCTGAATTAATACATTTAGGGAAAAATGACAAAATTAATATTTTAGGAATCTGTTTATTACTTTATACTGAATTGATAAATTCAATCTAATGCAAGTAACTTTTGAAATATAATTTTCCACAAACTTGTTTGTTTTGGAGTTTTTGATTGACTACATTGACAAAAATTATTTGTTAATATCAATAAAATTTATGGAAATATATCTTCTGGAAGGTATGAAAGTACTTACCATTACGCCATGGATCTTTCTCTTGTGACTTTCAAAATTTTCTTATGACATATATATAAAAGATTGCCAGTTTTATTTAAAGAAAGTTTTTGATTATGCAGCCAATATTATCAATAAGCTTTTATTTTGAAATTAGCTTAAAAGTGTAGCAAAATAATATTTTGATGAAGGAAGTCTTAAACTCGGATCTAACAGCAGACACTGAATTCTGACCTTAAGGATCTGTTAACTGTTGCAGAAGTGGGAGGATGAGCTTCCAGATTGCTATTAATAAAATTGTGGGCTTGACCAAGGTAAAGTTTATTTTAATGTATTTTGTATGTATGTAAATGAATATTGATGAAAAAGAACATTTTTCTTTTCAGAAAAGGCCAGAAAAAGTAAGTGATGGTCCTGTACCATGGGCAACAAAGGAACATTTGACATTCATTGCAGAACAAGTTTCACACCACCCTCCCAGTAAGACATACTTATTTCTTATATAGTAGTGCTTGAAGTATTTTCATTTTGTGTTTTGGTATAGCTATCCCCAACTATATATCCACACAAAAATGTTATGGATTTTCCTTTTTTTCATGATGTTGCTCAATATTTTACAGAAACCTTAAATGTTGATATTGTTTGATTTAACATTAAAACTATATGCTGTATCTTGTTCGATGATTAAGTACTAATCAATTCTAGTGGTGAAGGTTCATCTGTGTCAAACTAACATCTCTTCAAACTATCTGTGGGTTGAAAGTTTTTAGGAGAAAACTCTAAGCATTTCAGAGCAGTGACAGTGCTCCATCTTCAGTGAAGTGACGCTATGTCATACATAGTGTCACTTAGAAGATGGAGCGCTGTCACTGCTCCGAAAAGCTTCTTAGTTTTCTCCTAAAAACTTTCAACATACAGATAGTTTGAAGGATAAACTTTAAAATTTTATTGCTCAACGACAGAGAATTTTAAGTTATTTTTAAATGTATTTCAAATATATACACACAATATAATTTTATTGATATAAAGTTTTTAAGTTTCTCTGTTATAAAAGCCCTGTATGCAGGAGAACCATACCCTGTACACATTAAAAAAACATGCTAGATAGATTTGGTAAGCATCTTCCATCTCACTCCTAATAGCTGTCCAGTGAGGTCCTCTTCTCCTTGCTAATTCTGAGCCTTTGAGGTCCTGTGACCAGTCCATTTAGCTTATGTGCACAAAATTTCTACTCACAGGTAAAGCAAACTGACATCAATGCACTTATAAAAAGTGAAATATGATGTGTCAAGCCACCAGTTTATTTTGCATTGGAAGCAAATAAGGAAATACCCTCCCCTCCAATCATATACAGCATTCACACAGTACAGGTTCCAGTATGCTAGCCAATCACAGAGATAGGGATAAACTTTAATATCCTTCCTTGATGTGGACTGTTGCTGAATATAACTGTCATATTGTCTGTTTCATTTATTTTTTAAATTTATAAAAAAGAAAATTGCGAAGATAGGTAAAATGCCTAATTTGTAATTTGTTTACAACACCGAGTTTAAAGGAGTTTGAGCATCAACCTGTTGTTTGAAACATCACTCTTTAGTAATTTGATCAATTGTTAAACTGCAATTCTGCATTATATCAGAACTGTATGAGAAGAAAGAATATTCATTGCCTTCCTTGCTACGATGAGTATATTCATCATGGAAAATGGTTGCAGTGAATATGTCCTCATTGAATATATTGATACAGGAGACAACCATAATTTTAAAACATGAGAAATGAAAGGTAACTGGTAATTATTACTTTCTCACTCTTGACAGCCTTTACTAAGAAAAGGCAGATGTATAACATAGTCAAGTAATAGCAGAGGTAATAAACATATTGCACCATGTGGCAATTTATACTTTAATTCCTCTACATAGCAATTAAGCTCTCCTCAAGAGTTTCAATTCTTAAATGTAAATACAGCTAATATTGTGTATATTAAATTTTTACAATCTATAACTGTGTGTCTACTTAATTTTAAACTTTTCTGAAAGGGTTAGCCCAACTTCTGCAGAGAGGCTTATATGCTTGCAACTGAAATTCTCGGTTTTGTATCATAATAGACAGAAAATACCCAGTGTAGTCAATTTGCTGAAGTAGCCATTTAGACTTGATTATGGAATTTAACAAGCTTCATGAACTAGGATGATCTAAGGGACCTGGGTTCGAGCCCCAGGCAAGACATGGATGTTTGTGTTATTTTTCTGCTGAGGTCCTGCCATCCTCTCAGACTTTCTATTGTGGTGTATAAACTGACAGGCTCCTGTCAGACCTCTGTGGCAAGCAGCTGTTTGAGGGGGTATTTATTTTATTTAAAATTCTGCCTCCACAGTGTAGGTATGACCTTGTCCTTTGTTCTCATGGAGTGCTCCAAGAGTGCTTGAGAACCATTGATTGATGCTCATTTTTTAGAGGTGCGAGGTTGATGTTATGAGGATCACTACTTTTATTACAATTATTTTGTTTGTTTTTTTGCATTCACAGTTTTTTACATTTTTTATTTTACTAATCAAAAAAGCATTCTGTAGGCCCCTATTTCAAGTTTTGCATTTTCTGCCTTGAGCCCATTACCAGAATAAGAAATAAGAATTTCTAATGTGCATACTTCTAGAAGCATGCACATTAGAGTGCATGTATCTTGATAAAGTGTAGAACATACATATTGACATCCTGAAATATTAATTTGTCATGTGATGCATCATTCAGGTAACTTTAAATATTTTTATGAAAGCATTTCCAAATAGTTCCAATAGATAGTTATATCACTGTAGGTAATTAATTTTTAAGCTTTACTCTTACTATTAAGGAAGATATTAAGGATGACCTCCTGATAATATGTTATCAGGAGGTTGTGGGTTTGTATCCCACTTGGCTCAAGGCAATTTTTCCTCTAAAATTGGTCAACATTAAATTCAGAGTAATATCTTCCTTAATATATGAATAAATATTTTGAAAAAAATCTCTTCAATCTAAGCAATTGTATACTCAGAATATACTTGTCATCTTCATGACATGCTTTCATTGTTTCTTGAGGCTGAGAGCAGCTGGGACAATACCTTCATGAGACACGAAAAAATGTGTACTGTTGGTAGAAAGTGCATAACATCAATTAGAGGAGATCTTGATCGGTGGCCGATAGCCCTGTGGTCTAGAGCACCTGACATGTTATCGGGACATGTTATCTGACTATTACCTGGTCAAAAGTGTTTTGCAGCTGAAGCTTAAGAAATGTTGTGCCACAGTTTAAAAAAAAAATTAGCTACAACACTGAATACCTGAAAGATCCAGATATAGCCCAAATATAGCCATGATAGGCTACTTAGTCATTATGGCAATCGTGGTTTGGTTACTACTGAAGTTGAGAAAGAATGGGATCAGTTTAAAAAGGCTTTTCTTGAAACCAGCAGTACTATTTTGGGCAAAAGAGAACAGAGCAAACAAAATTATTTGAGTGATAAGGCTATGGAACTTATTTCTGAAAAAAGGAAGTGCAGGATTAATATGAATCAACACCCTACTAGTCCTAACAGAAGGCATACAACGATCTTAGTAAACATGTAAAGGATCAGTTAACAGCTGATAAGAATCTTTGTCTTGATAGCTTGGCTGACAAAGCTGAGGAAGAAGTTAGACAGCACAACAGCAGGGGGTTGTACCAGATTATTAATATTTTACATGGGAAGAAATAGACAGGTACACAGGGATTAAGGGATAAACATGGCAAGGTAGTTGAAGGTGAGGATTCTGTCATGGTTAGGTAGACTGAGCATTTCAGTGATATTCCAAACAATGTGGTTAGTTCTACTCTTGTTGTTCATAATGATGATAGATGCATTACTGGCTTTAATGTTGGCCCTATAACAGTCTGAAGTTATTTTGGTTACTTCTAAACTTGAATTACATAAATCCCCAGGGATAGATGAAATTCCTATGATGATGATGTTGATGAGATTAATTCTTTCATTAGGGCTATTGATGAGACTGATAATAGAGTAGGTTAGACAATAAACAGAGAAAAAAGTAAAGTGATTAAAATTGGTTAGGCAGATGGTGCTTCAGTTGCTTTGAATAGCTGCACTCTTCAGCAATGTCTGGGTTTAATTATCTTGGGAGCTATGTAACAGATACTGATGATGTGCAGCATGAGATAAATAGAAGAACAGGGATTGCCGCTGGGACTTTTAAGAATCTATGTGGAGTGTGGAAAAATGGTGTGTACACCTAAAGGCTAAAATTAGACTGTATAATAGTTTGGCTCTTTCTAAGGTTAGTTATGGTATTGAAACATGGATCCTTTGTAAACAGGATAACAAGAAATTTTATGCCTTTGATTCTAGATGCTTAAGCAGTATCTTGGGTATTAGGTGGTTTGACTTTGTAATTAATTATGAGGTTAGAAGAAGGGGTCATCAACCTTCTTTGAGCAGCATATTGTGCAGAGAGAGACTGTGTTGGTTTGGGCATATTGCCCACTTGCAAAGCTGTAGATTATCCTGGGATTATGAACAGTGTGCCTAAGGGTTTCAGAAAAAGGGGGAGACCTAGGAAGCGATGGGCAAATAATGTCAAACAGGACCTTGTTAGAATTTGCTAGAGTGGATAAATGCAGCTGCAGTAGCTCAGAACAGACATGTTCGAAGAGGAAAATTACACAGTCGGGTGGATCTTCATAGCCCATGGCTGCATGAGGATTTTGTATGTATGTACACTATGTTGAAAAGGTGTCCGGACACTTCCATGTTATGTGAATGGAAATCCACTTTCAAAGCTCCCTATCCTTTAAAATAAACCTTTTACACAAAAACTGTTATTGGCAATAAATTGTAGATGTCACTCAAATCTCTCTAAATATATTTCCTGCAATATTCGTTTAATATTTAAGAATGAATGGAAGCCAAGACATTTATCTTCAACTTTTGACACTTGTGAAAAAATACTTCAATAGATAAAACACAACTCTTCTAACAATTTGTTCACTAACATAAATATCTGAAGTTTGTATGGTGAATTTTTAAGATTTCATCAATTTGGAGGCAATGTGAAAGTGTTGTCTGCTGTTAAATGGTCCCGCTTCAATGACTCTTAAATATTGATTGAAGATTGTTGAAAATTGACACTGTCTGGCCAAACAAAATATGCATACATGACTCAAAACTCAAATCCAGGATGCTATAAAAAAAGGATATGATTATAAGCCATTCATTTCCTATATTGTATAAGTGTTTGGTTAATGTTGGTAGCACATTTCATAGCAGTGGCAACAGCACAGATGGACACTATATTGCACTAACAACCGATATCATAGGGTGATGTCAGCAAGGAAACTCTTTCTGTTGGTTGCCAATGCTCTATAAAACCCCAAACAACCAACCAACCAACTTTCTGCAGCGACTGGGAGGACAGTTTTGAGGCAAACTGTTTACAGAAGGCTTCACCAAAGGAGGGACTCTATGTCAGATAACCAACAGTTTTTATTCCCCTCAATCTCTCTCGTGGGAGAGCCTGACTAACATGGTGCAGACAACATTGTGACTGGATCCCAGACCAATGAGTGCATATGCTCTTTACCAATGAATTGTGATTGTCTTCAGAATGATTCTAAACATGTTTTGATCTGGAGAGGGCAAGGAACTCATTAACGATCCTTTACACTGGAGAAGGGCATCACTAAGGTGGTGGTGGTGGTGGTTTGATGATATGGGATGGCATTATATTAAGTGGCGCACACCATTTGATATCTTTGTCGGGAGATATTCTGACTGGTCAGAGGTATAGGGATGATATTTTTCAGCTTTTATGAGGCTGTTGGTCCACAGTTTATTTTGATAAACAATAATGTTTGTCCTCGTAGAACTTATGCAGTCAATGAATTCCTCAAAAGTGAGAATATTCAGCAGATAGTTGCCAGCTATTCTCCAGACCTGAATCCTATAGAGCATTTGTGGGAAGCACAGGGGAAATATGTTGGTCATCATCTCCCTACAAGAATTCTCTGCAAGCTCTGATCTGCTCTCCGGGAAAAGTGGGATGTATTGCCAACAAACCTCATGATTAGCCTGGTAAAACAGCATAAGATGCCATTGTGGTGCTTGTACAGTTCTTTGGTGTCATACTCTATATTTAAATTCTCCATTCTGCTGAAACATGTCCCTTAGCTATGGACATGTTTCAGCAGAATGGAGAATTTAATATATATTTTTATCATTTTTCCCAGCATTTTATGCATCTTTCCCACCTTCAAATCGAAACAGAAAGTAAACACATCCTTCTTAGAAATTCTGGTTTCACCTGCATTTAATTAGTTATGCTTCACTGAGTCAAACAAGACACAGATGGCTGACACATGCTATCTCTGTTCTGTGTGCTATAAATGTTTTTTTACATTTTTGGTCCAGCATATTGGATACTCTTTGTAAAGTTAGTATTTTTTTATATTTAAACCTTAGTTTTCATTTCAGTAGATTTATTTTCGGAAATTAGCGATCTTTTGGCTGATCGATAAGTATTGATTTTTTCATAGTTATGTTATATTGTATGGCTTGCCTACAACTTGTTGCTGTGGATATTTTAACATCACATTAAGCTATATGTTAATTTTTATTTTATCTTATTATTTTTCCAATAAGACTTTGATATAATATCGTTTTCTGAAAATAAATGGTCTTGGATATGAAAGCAAATTCATTTCTGCATATTTACTTCTGTTAGTTAGCAATCTTTCGAATGGCTGATTTATCGATCTTTCCAAATTATGCTAGATCGGAGGCTGACTTAAAAGTTGTTGTGGATATTTTATTTAGCATCCCATTAGGTTATATGTAATTTTTCTTTTATTATTTCTTGTTTTTTTAATAAAAAAACTTGAGGAGGGCAATTTCGGGAAGGGCTGGTCCTTGGTGCACAAACCTTTCTGCACTTAGCCAAGATCACCAAACTTCAACACCCAAAGAAAAAATTCATAATGTTTAGTAAAAAAAAGCAGCCAAGGAAGTTTTTTTTTATTTCATAACCAGTTCAGAAAATCCCATGAATGTGAGAATGCCAAGTCACGTTGTATAACACTGGCCGTTTTTAAAATATACGATACTGAAAGAATCATTAAAAGAAATGAAAATCATATTTCAGGTTGAATATTATATTATTTGGGAGGAAATTTCCTTTCAATAAATATAAAATTTTACTATTTTTATTCAGCAAGTTTTCCAAAATGAAACCTTAATTGTAAAGTGCGATCCTTTTTTTTCCCCCACATTGAAAAAGGCTTATTAAAATCAATATGCTTGCAAATTTGTTTATATTATTTATTTTCATAAAATTCGTAATAATTTCTGTTTTATTTGGTATAACATGACCATTTTCATTGATTGGTAATTTTTTTTTTAAATTCTCAAGTTGACTTGTTTATCTGATTCAGCACAGTTGGCTAAAAACCTGGAATTTTCTCAAAGTATGGTACCAAGAAAGAAATTACAAAACGAGAAAAATATTTACTTAAAACCAAAAAAGTAATTTTTTTGTTATTCAGAAATATATTAATCATTCTATTCATGTGCATTGTAATCATTTCTGTCTATTAGTTTTTTTTTATATAAATTATTATTTGTGTTGCCAGATGTATTTTTTTACTACATGACCTAAAAAAGTCCTATTAAAATAAAGCATATTGTCTTTTTTATTGAATACTTGATTTTCAGAAAATCTAGAGTTAAATGCTGATTAATTTGGTATACAACATGCCATAATTCCTTTCGTTATTTGGCCAAAAAGTTCTAAAGTTTTTTTTGGCTGAGCATAGTGAGAAAATAGCTTGACCCCTGGATGGAAACATGTTTTTCAGCCCGAACACTGGAAGGGTTATTTCCAGAATTTGTATATTTTGCTTAACTTTTGGATGCAAGTATACATTAGTAATCATTCAGTCTTGTGAAAGACTTTTTGTATCTATTAGTTATCTAGTTCTTGTATCTATAGTAATAAACATCTATTTTTATTAACTATATACATATTAATAACATCATAACAGCTTATTTGTGTCTATTTTCAGGGAAATATCTTTTGAAATTATAATTTATTTTTATTTCATATGCACAAATCTTATGGACTTGTTTTCTTAAGTTTCAGCTTTCTATGCAGAACACTATAACAAAGGTATCAGCTGTTGTGCTCACATATGGACTAAATCAAAATTTCTTGGCTTGTCTATTGGAGTTCACAACATTGGACAAGGATGTATAACATTACTGAAACATGAAGAAGAATATGTGATAACCTTTCCCAATGGCTATGGCAGGTAAAATGCATGCTTTGTACTGGTAAAATATGTTGTACTTAAAAAAATTTGCTTTTAGTAGCATTCTGTGAAGAATTTCTAGGATTACCATATGTAATCAAAAATAAGCCACACTTTTCTTGCTGATATGTTTCTTATTTTTTCTTTCCAAAATGGAGAGCAACTGCATTTGTGACAAATGAAAATTTACAAAAAAAAATTTTTTTTGTGTTATGTGTTCTGAATTGATTGCAGTTCTCAACATTTGAATCTTCTCTTTTTTATACAAATTCCCTGGGTGGGCAGGTTGCTAACAGAAACTTGTAAATTGTAAGAAATTTACTTTTTGTGATCAAGAATTATGAACTTTGAAACTTAATTTATTTTGTTTTCATGGGAAATGTAATCACATTTTGAGCCATTTTATTATGTACTTTCATAGCAACAATTATATGGGTGATAATAAGTAATGGTAGAAAATATCAGATACCACTATTGTATTAGTAAACCAACAAAAATATTTTTGATTCTCATTAAAAATTTTGCTTCAGCAACGAGCTTGGACAGCAGTGAGGAAGGCATTCCGAATTCATCTGATTGATGACTCCGGAATGAAATTCTCTCCACAGTTGATATCTGATGGTTTTTGGCAATAAAGCTAATGATGAAGGAATTACTACTGAAAGTATAACTTTAAAATTGAATATTAGGTTTACTATAAAGTAAACATAGAAGTGTTGCTTGCATTCATAAGTAAATGTTTCTTCAAAATTGATTGATGCAAAACATGAGTGCAGCTTATTTTCATGTAAATACTGTAATAGAACATTTTTGCTTTAATTAGAAAATATATTAGTAGAATGGTATGCTGGCTGTTTTAAAATGTTTTGAAAGGAAATATCAATTTTAGTTTAAAAATGAAAATATTACAATGAAAACAAAATTTTGTAATTTATGCAGAATACTGCAGAATTTTGTTATTATTAAAGTTGCACATTAGTATCCTTATTGCATGTTTTTTTTAAGTGCAACATCTTTACTATCTATGTAACTGATATGTCATGACTTGTATGCTCAGTATTCAGCTAGAAATAATTCAAAGTTGGGAAGATAAAAATTCTTTTTTAAACCTACTTTGACATGCACATATACTTACCATTAAATTTTAAGATTAATCATAAGATTTTATTCAATATGACCCATTTTGATTAAGCATTAAAATGTTAAATCTTTTTCACTAGTATATCAATATTAAATCAGTAGGTGATGATGTATCATTAATATATCTTCATATAAGGGACAGCAGTTGGCATCACATCATTCTTTTAATTTGATGTTTCAGGTTTGAGTTCCAATAAACCTGTATTTAAAATTTCTCCTAGCTCCTGCTGTCATCTTTGAGAAAGGGGACATTGATGGACTTGAAAAGACCATTGTCATTTGTGCAAGAGTTAATCAATTGTTCCATGTATAAAAGAGCCATACCTTGTTCACATTAAAGAACATACTTGACAGCCTAGACAGGTGATTACCATCTCTCCTAAAGGCACCTTCCCCTATCAGCTCTGAACCTTTGGGAGTCCTAGTGACCTGACCATATAGCCCATTGTGTGCAGAAAAATGCCATTCAGAGCTAAAACAACCCAAGGAATATAGCATTTATATATATGAAATGACTACATTAAACTATATGCAATCAGAATATGTTAAAATCAGAAAGTGCATAGAAAAGCAATTAAGATAATGAAAAAAAAAGATAATGAAGAATCAAACTTTTTTAAACAAACTGCTTTTAATTCAAAAACTTATGTGATAAAATAAATGTACATGCAATTTGGAATACAATAGAAGGAGTTGAGAATTATAAATGCCAAGAATCTAAAATGATGAAGGTATCTCATAGAAAGCATACATAAATTAAGTAGCCAAATGACTGTTAAATAAAATAAATATCCCCCCAAGGAACTGCTTGCCACAGAGGTCTGACAGGACCTTGTCAGTTTATATGCCTTAGTAGGTCTGTGAGAATGGCAGTAAAAATTGTATTATTGCTTGCTAAGAATTATTTGTTGGGTGAATCTTATTTGATGTATGAATCGTTATCAGCAAAATGTGTTTATTTTGCCATATTTAAAACTGCAGTGCATTCAAAATAATGTATGGTAAAAGTTTGTTAAAATGAGATTGAAGTTGCTACAAAAATAATTGGCTTGTCACACCCGAAAAATGGATTTTTGCAACTTAGAGAATCAAACAATAAGAATTTTTGTTTACCCAGTTCAGAAATGCCAATTTTCTACCAAATTGAACATTTCAGGAATGCAGAAGATTTTTTTAACCTTTATTTGGATAGAAAACATACACATATTTTGCAAATAACCCATGCCTCCCCCTTTTTGGGAGGACAAGGTTTGGTTCAGTTAGTAGCACACCAGATTTTTAATCCATAGTTCCCAGATTTGATTCCCATCTGGGCCAACATTGAGCTTTATCTCCATCAAACTCCCTGCCCTCAGTCAGTAGGGTATACCAACGAGCTTGTAAAGGTTGCTGTAGTATGTAGGATGGGACATTAAGCCATGCCCTGTGTGCAGGAGAGCCATACCTTGTGAACATAA
Organism: Ryuthela nishihirai; assembly: GCA_038380435.1. Taxonomy (NCBI): domain Eukaryota; kingdom Metazoa; phylum Arthropoda; class Arachnida; order Araneae; family Heptathelidae; genus Ryuthela; species Ryuthela nishihirai. The sequence continues at coordinate 51,191,989 of JAWZYU010000019.1, read as the reverse complement.
AAGAACATGTTGGATGACCTTGACAGAAAGTTACCTCCTAAAGCTGTTCAGTGGGTCTCCTTCCTCCAACCTTCCCTGAGCCCTTGGAGTCCTTGTCAGTAGGATAAAAATAATCTGGTGATTAAGCCCATTGTGTGCAAAAGTGCCACTTTAAAGGTAAAATAATCCAACCCCTTTTTTGGGGAGTGGGGTGTAGAATTGTGAACCATCTTGCAATTATGTCATAATGCTCAGAGTAGAAAGATTTAAAGCATCTTTCAGCAGCTTGCACCATTTTTGTGAACATTGCAGATTGAAATTTAATTTTTAGGAAAGAAGAAATAACAGCTATTTTTTGCAGCAAATTGCCCAGTTCTTCCCTACTCAACTAATTCTTAAAATTTAACACCATTACATTTGCAAAAACAACATAACCAGTCACAAGATGTTTTCAATCTTTCTACTCCAAGCATTATAGCATAATTGCAAATTTGTTCACATAAAATTAGGCCATTTGTAGCAAGACTCATTTCTTTGAAGAAGTGACTGAAATGCAGCTTTATTCACTTTTTATTGACAATTGTTCTGCGAGATTTGCAATCACTTGATATTTGTATTTTTTTTTTTGTGTGTGTTTTTAGGAGAGGATTTGATTTTATACCCTCTGCTTTAGAATTGTTGGTACAGTTGATGATTTCAGGTTATGTTGTTTAGAAATATCACTTTTTAATGTCACTTTTGATGTCTTTTGTGGTATTGGTATTTTAACCTCTAAGGAGAAATTTTTTTCCAACATCTTGCAACTGCAAACAAAATGCTTGTGAAAGTTGCCTAAGCAATTTGCTCCAGAATATAGGAGATGAGGCTGATTAGTGGTTATTTATCAGCATCCATGGATAGGCTACACATAACAGCAGGAAGCAAACATATTGTGTTATGCCATGATGCACACTCAGACAGTTGGAACATAACACAGTACAAAAAACTTCTATTTTTTTTTATTGCAATTTAAGCAAAAAAAATTCAAAATATGTCAAACTATGAAAAGCATTAATTGTATTAAAAAAATTTTGCCTCATTGTATTTATTCTTAATTTATCTTGTTTTACATAAATAGCACATGTATGCATATAAAATTAGTTAGACATTTGAAAAATCTTGTTGTAAAGGGTTTCTCATAATATTGAAGCTTCTTATAAGGAACTTTTACTGCAATTATGTAAAAAACTAGAAAGTTTGAAAGTGTGGAAGAAACAAAATTTTGCAAATTAAAGTGTTAAAATATGCGAAAAAATCCAAAGAATTGAGGTTTATAAAATGTTTGTGAAAGATGTTATGTTTAGTTCTCAAAATGTGATCAGCAAGGTTATTTTATAGACCTAGGAGTCAGTGAGATTATTTTTGTCTTCCTATTTTAAGTTAAATAAAATGAGTCGTTTAAATGATTGAGGTTAAAAAAAGTTGTAATAGTTATTAAACATTTTGTAAACATGTACAAGCATTAAAAATTTTAAATGGGTTATTTTATTTGAATCTGTTTAAGTTCATATGCAGATAATTTGAATGTGGTGGAATGAAGGGTCCTTGAATGTGCAATGTGTTGCTAAAGACTGTGGACTCCTAGCAACATACATTGTCTAATAAATATGCAAGCCTGCAGACTTGCATGTGCATATTTTGAGCTAAAGGATCCACAGACTTAAAGTTTGAGCTGGATTTCCCCAGATTCAAAACATTTGAAAACCACTGCTCTAAATATTTGAAAATGGTCAATTCTTTAGTAAAAAAACTACAGTAGAGAAACTTTTTTAAAAAAATCAGGCAACCAAATGAGTTTGTGCAGTTTTTCAATGTTATCATTTCAATGAAAAGTATGTAAACACAATTGTGCAAGTGGTGTGTATGCATCGAAACACAGTCAAAAGCACCTGGCATGCTGAGTCAGTTGTGTAGCAAGTGTGAAAAGCAGTTGAGTGAACTTGAGTAGGATGATGAAAATATGTCTATCAAATACAGATATTCGAGCATGCTTACTTTATGAGTTTAAACTGGGAACTAAAGTGGCATAAGCAGACCACAAGTTATGTATGGTATTTGGGAAGAACACAGTGAGCGAACGAACATCCCAAAAGTGGTTCAGAAAATTTTCTTCAGTTGACGAGACACTTGAAGATGCACCCCACTAAGAAAGACTGACCATGATTGATGACAATGAACTGAAGGCCAGCATCGAGTTCGATTCACGTCAAATGTGCCAAGAGCTTGCAGAAAGGTTCTATGTAAGTGACAAAGCCATTCGTTTGCATTTCCATCACCTAAGAAAAGTCTGGAAGCTGAGCAAATGGGTTCCACATGAATTCACTGCCATCAATAAACTCCAGTGACTTAAAATCTGCTCATCGCTGCTTTCATTCCACAAGAATGAGCCATTTTTGGATGGATTGTTGATTTGTGATGAAAAATAGATTGTCTATAGGAACACCAAACGTTCATATCATTGGTTGTCATCCAGTGAACCTGTCCACCAATAGAAAATTTTGTTGTGCATTTAATTTTTTTTTGTTACATTGTTACAACTGGTATCATCCATTATGAGCTTCTTACTCCTGGTTTTACTTAATAAGTATTGTTTCAAACCATTTAATAAAATACACAGTTTAGAAGTTTTTAAGGATTATTACAATATTATGAATGATTTTTATAAAACAAGATAATTTATTGTTAAATATTTCAGCTTCCATAACTCCTTAAGTAATGAGCAAATATTGTTGAAAATTGAGATTTAAATAGATTTGATTATAATTTTTATTTTCAGTCACATTTTCCATTAAATACATATTTTAAGGTTATAGAGCTTCGAAGTTAGATTCCCATTGACATAAAATGACATAAAACTCCTTAAAGTAATTTAAATATTTTGGTAGTGTATCAAATTATGGTTAGAAAAACACATAATATTGACTCTCTTTTTTATCTGAAATTTAGTTTAAAATCCAAATTGGTCATTAAAAAATCTGAGTTTTGCATTTTTTCAGCTTTTCCCTTTAGAAAAATTCACTCCCAAATATCTGTATTGAAGTATTTTTCGATACAGATATTTTCTGCAATTTTCAAAAAATGATAAAAGTGAATAATTGCTTCCATTTTACTTTACTAAAGTTATGCCTCTATACTCACTTCCTCATCTGTGCTTGACTGTGGGCTCATCTACACTCTAATGCTATACAGGTCAGAGGGACCATATAGGACTTAGCTATTTCTATCCAGAATGTTGGCAAAAGTTGCACCTGAATTCTTTTTTATTTTCAACATGTAGGATGAAGTAGGGTCCTAGAAAACTACTCCCTGTTTGTATAGGCCTTCTCATACAAGGACATACCCCATTTAGACTGAAGTCACTGCTGACCACTATATCAGTTAGAGCTAACAGCACACAAGCAAACATCCATGACAGCCCAGGACCCAAACCCAGACCCCAGCTGATACAGTGTCACCATGAACCAACACAGTACCACAGATTGTATTGAAAATAGTGTATACAACTTGTACCTATCCCCCCACTCACAGATTAGGGAACTTCCCTAATCTCTTTGGGGGTGAGGCCATTATACTCATAATCTGTAGTTCTCAAGTTCATATCCCAATCATGTCAGCAGTGAGATTTTTCTCCACTAACTCTCACCCTGGTTTGATGAGAAAGGGGATAACACTGGCTTGGAAAGGCTGCCATCTCTAGGATAGAATGTTAAGCCATTGCCTTGCACATTAAAGAATATGTTGGATGGCCTTTGCAGTTGGCTACAATCTGTCTCCACACAGCTATTCAGTGGGTCCAGTCAAACCTCTTGAAAAAGGGTGAAATTAGTTCAGAATGTTAAAGTGCATTGCTTAACTGCATAACTGTTCACATAAGCTTTTCTTCAGCAAATGAGTGTTTATTAGGTTGCAGTTCTCTTTGAAAGCTGGATTGATCTGCATTACAAACTGATAATGATAAGAATTCAAGTTGTTTTGCATTATTTACGAATTCATATTCAGCCTATTTCATCATTGCTTTATCTCATGTTTCTGCTTTTTATTCCATTGGGTTTTTTGAATTGCAGCATCCATAAGGAGAGAAGCTTGGAAATTAATCCAATCTCAGCTTCAATTTGAGTGCCATGTCTCAGAAAAATCAAGATGCTTCAACATAGTTCAAGTAAAAAAAAAATGCATGACCATCTTTATTTTAATTAAAAGAAGACAAAACACTTATTTTATGGTTTAATTAAAATAAAGATGGTCATGCATTTTTTTCGCTTGAACTCTGTTGAAGCATCTTGATTTTTTTTTTTCAATCTAAAGGTTGCATACTGTTGTAATACACTGAAGTGCCATTGAATTAGGGATAGCAACCTAGTAACGTGTTGGACCCTGTCTGGCCCTGATAACTGCTGCCAGACAACAAGGCAAGGACTCCACAAGCTTGCGTAAATGTTCCACAAGTATGGCAACCCATGCATCCTCCAGAGCTGTCCACAATTCTCTCAAGGTCATCGCTGATGGAACATGGGCCCGAACACTCTGCTCGACAGTATTCCAAAGATTTTCGATGGGATTTAAATCTGGGCTTCTAGGTGGCCAATTCATTATTTGAAAGTCGGAAGAATGCTCTTGCAACCATGCAGTAGCCAACCTGGACCTGTGAGATGAACATTTGTCTTACTGGTAGATGCCATCTCCATTGGGATGCATGATGGCCATAAATGGATGTAAATGGTCAGCCATGAGTTCTATGTACCGGGATGCATTGAGAGTCAGTACACGTAACCCCATGCCATCACTGAGCCACCACCAGCTTGTACTGTTCCGACCTGACATGCAGGATCCATGGCTTCATGGGGTTGGTGCCATACCCTCAATCTTCCATCAGTGTGATGAAGTTTAAATTGGGATTCATCACTCCAGGTTATCCATTGCCAATTTTTGATGGTCCAGTTTTGATGTTCTTTAGCCCAGGCAAGGCGTTGAGCCTGCTGTCGTGCCGCTAGAAGTGGGACTCTTGTAGGTCAGAGGCTCCTGAAGCAAAGACAATGAAGTGATTGTCGCACGGTCTGTGCACTGACTTCCCGGCTGGAACCTATGTTCAGATGGAAGATGATTTCAGATAATGTCTGGCCCCTATCGGTCCATATGATGTGGGTCAGACGGCGAAGCCCACAATCATTCAAGACTGGTTGTTGTTTGCAGTTTGTCCGGGTGTTTTTTTTTTTGCTGAAATTTTCATATTCCCAGAACACTCTTGAAACTGTTGTATGAGAAAATCCAAGTTCATTGACAATTTTGGAGATCCAGTGTTTCATCTGTTGGGCACCTATGATCTACCCTGTGTCAAATGCATCTAAATCCCGTGCCTTTCCCATTATGCTTCTCATGACGAATGCTTGGGGAAGCCAAAGCTGACAGCTATATATGACCAGAGTTTCAGCCACACATGTCCGCAAATGCGGGACTTGCAGTACTGAATTTGGATAACGTCTCCTATCCCTAATTCAATGGCACTTAATGTATATCTGTAAGCTTTTTCAAATGGCCAATAAAGCACATCTTTACTCTTCCCTCATTCAGTTAATACTTCATTTTTTTTGCCTGTATTTCTTACTTAATTTGTGATTAGAAAGCTGGAAGCTTATCTGCAAATGATCAATCAAACTTGGGACTCAAAACTAGACTAAACAGTTGCAGTGTCACCACAAACCAATGTGATATTGCAATACCGAGGTAGCAAATAAATCTGCCTTGCTCTTTTGTGATATTTCAGTGAAATTGTTAGTTTGTAACTGGTAAATGATGACTAAAATATTAAACTTATATCACAGGGGTTCTCTAAATATTAATATAAGGTTCACTATTCTCCCATTTTGTTGAAAATCTGCTGTTGTACACTCCTACTTATGTTTGTTGTCATCATATTTAGGTGTCTCCTTCTTAGTCTCTGGCACAGCTGGCTTGCAGATATTGCTGTTGTTGGGCCATTGTCTCCTGCGCTCATTGTTGGTTTATGGCATGGCTCTGCAGTTTGGTGTTATGAACAATCAATAGAAGTCATCTGATACATCACAGACAGAAAGTAGACAAAATTTTACTTTGTGTTAGGAAATATACAGACTCGTTTCAGATTACTTACTCTTAATCCATGATCACTGTGAAGACTAAACTGCCTTGACAATGAATGCTCTAACTTCTTTAATAATGTATGAAATGGTTTTGCTCTCAGGAGATATTCCCTTCTGCATTTCCAATTCCATCGAATTCATTCCTGCAGTTTTGACATCAATGTGCCATAGACTCTTGTGCTTTGAGCCATTGAGCCATTTTCAAATGTGCCATTGAGCTCTTTTCCAATATATGCACTCATTGTCACTGATGGTTTAATTATGCAAATTATTGGGTTTTATCTCTGTTTTTACAAAATTTGGTGCCCTGTAGTTTGACAGTTACTTGATTTGTCCCAGATTTGGTTCACAGGTTCCCCCTGTTCTACCTCATGTTGCACTAGAGTTCTCACCTGTAGTAGAATGTAGTTTAGAACCATGAAATGCTTTGCAACTTTTAGGGATCAAGCATAATTATGTCTTGGTGTGTGTTTTCTGAGCTGTAAATTGTGAATGGAGAAATTGCAGGTTTTGTGCATTGACAAAGGGCAACATAAATTACACTGCAAACTTTTTTGTTTGCTGGCTAGTAATTAGCATATACAGTATATATATTATTATGAAGTTATTATTATTAGACACAGAATATTGGCTGTGTTCATTATAGTAGTAGTGTACAATTCATCTGATGAAAAAAGCAAACTGAAAACATTTGTGTGCAAGCAGAAGTGTTTCTGCTATTTAGACTTTTGTTTCCTTACTTGCTTTCAGCTAAGTCAATTGTTTTATTTCACTTGATTTTAATGTACAAAATACAGTTGGTGTATTTTGTCATAGACCTGAATTGGATCTTTTGAATGATTTTATATGTTCCATTTCATATAAATAACTGTACTTTGATTACAAGTAAATTTAACCACTGTAAAATTTAATATTTTAAAAAAAAGCTCATGTAAGATGAAGCTAAAGGTTATATCTGAATTTCTCCAATTATTTGTGGGGCGGGGGTGGCTCAGTTGGTTGCGCGCCAGGCTCGTAATCTGTAGTTCCCAGGTTCGAGTCCCAGCTGGGTCAGCGTTGAGATTTATCTCTGCAAAATTCCCCACCCTGCCCACGGTCAGTAGGGGACACCGATGGGCTTGGAAAGGCTGCCATCCGTCGGATGGGACGTTAAGTCGTGGCCCCGTGTGCAGGAGAGACATACCCTGTGCACGTTAAAGAACACGCTGGATGGCCTTGACGGGGGGCTACCATCTGTCTCCCAACAGCTGTTCCAGTGGGTCCCCTCCCCCAACCTTCTCTGAGCCTTCGGGGTCCATGTGACCTGGCCATTTAAAATGAATTTATTTTTAATTCATTTAAAATAATTTAAAATGGTGCAAAAAAGTGCCGCTCAGAGGTAAAACAACCCAACCCAATTATTTGGGTTTCTTCTTTTGAAACATTACCTTTTGCATTACTCCTGGCGAGGGAAAATATGCAAAGTACAATATTCATTTATAACCAGTCACCATAATAAAGGCAGTTGGCATAACAATTTGTAGCTTAAGTTCATAACAGCTTATAAAAGTTTAACTGAAAAGAGTTCAACTATTACGTAAAAAGCACTTTATCAATGATATTTTGATTTTGCCAGTTTGAGGTATTCTCCAAAACAGATTGTTACAAATTGGCAAAGTAACAATTTTTACTAAAAATATTTGTGATTTATATATTTCTGTCTGCAGTAGTGTGTGATGATATATTTTTTGGGGGTAAAAATATATGTTCATAATGAATTTTTCTATATAAAACTTTATTGCTTTCAGGTCTATTCTTACTGTCCCATGGATTGAGCTAGGAGGAGAAGTAACCATATCATGTGCTAAGACTGGATATTATGCAAATATTGAATTTCACACAAAGGTTAATATACATATTTAATTGTTCCTGATAGACAAAGGGAAAGTTCCATACCTTGAAATTTAGGATTGGAAAACTTGTAGCTAATTAGGAAGTAACAACTAAAAGAATAAACTCCTCCTCAAGCAGCTGTTTGCCACAGAGGTCTGACAAGAGTTTGTCAGTATAATATGCTCTAGACAAGGTTTGTGAAGTAGGTGAGACCTCAGCAGAAAGACAACACAATTATCCATGCTTTACGTTGGGTTTGAACTCATGCCCCTTAAATGTGTAGCGAAGCACACTAACCTGTTGGCCACAAGGATGGTTTAATCAGGAAGGAACAACTATACTTTGTCTTTGTGTCTGAAAGATGGGGCCTGTTTTCAACTTCTGGGAAGCTATGGGACTTTTTCTGAGTCTGATTTATAGTATTTTAAATTTCATTTATTCCCATCTTAAAATGTTATATTGTGGTATGTTTCATTCAAAATGCTAGTATGGTAAACCTTATGACTTTATTATACAGTTCTGATGTTACTGTACTACTAAATCTAAAAAGATAGATAAGATAAATTTTATTACATACTGAAAAATGCATTTGCATAGACTCAAATTTTGAGTCATTAACAGATTCAGTATTCCACTTTAGTTAATACTCATCATAACAGTTCTTCCTCAAATAAACTTTTAAAAAGATTAATACTAAAATCCTGGTGATGTATTATAAACAAAAGTTTTTCTTGCATCAAAATAAAATATAAAAAAAATACACTGAAAAGTTGTTTGATTTCCATGAATAAAATGTTTTCTCAAGCAACCAGGAGAAAGGAACTCATTGTGCACATTGCTTTTACTAGTAGTTCAATTATTTTAACCTTGGATAAAGTCAAATATGTTTTGAAAAAAAAATTTAAATGCACTGTAATAATAGTTTAATTTTTACCTATCTTCCTGTTGCTTTTGGATTTGAAATTTGTTGGTTGATTGGTTTGTCAGTTTGTGGATTTGACAAAACTTTGTTTCACCATATCTTTCGAATGTGATGGAGAAACTTAATAATTTATGTGCTAAATGAATGCTTGTGATGTGGGGAGTGTCATAGGCTATAAAAAGTTATCTCCTGTATTTTCTCCCCCCTAAAAAAGGGGAAATGTGAAACTATTCTTAAGCTATATCTCCAGAATGTGAAAGCCAAAAGTAGCAAGCTTATAAGTTGAATTAAAACTTCTGATGGGGGAATATTGTAGGCTATGAAAAATTGACCCTCCATGCTTTCTTCCCCTTAAAAAAAGGGGGGGGGGGGGATTGTTCCCATATATTTCCTGAATGTGGAAAGTAATCAGCTATGTGTCGAATGAAAGCTTGTTATGTGGGGAGTGTTGTAGACTGTAAAAATTTGACCCCCATGATTTCTTCCCCACTAAAAAGGGGAAATGCAAAACAATTGTTCTGCTTTATCTCCAGAATGTCAATGCCGAAAGTAACAAGCTATATGTCAAATGAAAGTTTCTGATGTTGTAATGTCATAGGCTATAAAAAATTGAAACCCCATGCTTTCTTCCCCCCCCCCTAAAAAAGAGGGACAATATGAAAATGATTGTTCCTCTAAATCTCCTGGATGCAAGTGCAGAAAGTGATGAGCTATATGTCGAATGAAAGCTAGTGATGCGGGGCATGGCAGAGGCTATAAAAAATTACCCATGTACTCTCTTCCCCAAAAAAATGTGAAATCTGAAAATCGTTCTACTATATCATCAGAACGCAAGGGCCTACAGTTACGAGTTAGGAGTCAAATGAAAACTCTTATAATGACAGTCGTACCTTATCTTCAAGTGCTCTCTGGTATCATTTATCAAAAGGACAATGCCCGACCATATGTGGCATGCATCGTCCAACAATTCCTGAATAGCCACCATATGACACTTCTGCCTTGGCCTGTTCATTTAGTGGATCTGTCCCCAATTGAACACGTCTGGTCCATGATCTCACAATGACTAACACACCAGACACCAGCAGCTGCTACAACAGATGAACTTTGGCTACTTATCGAAACTGCATGGACTGACATTCCTCAAACACACATTGAACATTCATCCTCTCAGTGCCGGACCATGTAGCAGTGGTTATTGCCCTCTCATGGTGGTTACACAAGATACTGATTGCTTTGTATTCCACAAGTCTAACTGAGTTGTATTTGTAATTATTTGATCCTTGTAACATAAGCTATATATTCACTAAATATGGCTTTGATATCTCTTGTCTTTCCTGGTGTTGCACTTTTAATTGCCAGCAGTATATACAGGGTGAATCTGAAAAAGTGGGCAAAACTTTACAGGGTGGTAGAACGCAGCTATACAAGCAATATTCGTCATAGAATGTATGGTCGGAACGCAAACGGCGAGCCGCTAGGTGGCGTTGGAAATGGTATAAAAGGGTGGGTCCTCGCACCCAACGGCATTTCTACCGTGGATTGCCGAGAGGATGGCTGGTTATACTAACCACGAAATGGCGGATATGCACTTTGATGTGCGGAACACTTTACATGCAACGTTCCCAGGGCGATGGATTGGTCGAGGTGGTCCCATAGGTTGGCCACCAAGATCGCCAGATCTCTCGTGTTTGGACTTTTTCCTGTGGGGCCATATGAAAAGCCTAATCTACGAGTGCCCCATTGAAACCGATATGGATCTAGTCGCCAGGATGGCCGTTGTTGCCGGCGATATTCGGGAAATGCCTGGTGTCTTCGCAAATGTGCGTCGGTCCCTATCCCGCAGGTGTGAAGCCTGCATTATACAGCTGGCGGCAGCTCTTTTGAGCAATTTCTTTGAGCATGTACCTCAATTACATTCCTGTTAATAAAATGTTTTCTGAAGTATCTCCTCTCCTTCTTGTGTTCATTCTTTAAATGTGACAGTGGAAAACTACCTTTTAACTTCTCACCGCTTGCGTTCCGACCATACATTCTATGACGAATATTGCTCGTATAGCTGCGTTCTACCACCCCGTAAAGTTTTGCCCACTTTTTCAGATTCACCCTGTATATCAAATGAAAGTGTTTGAAGATAGGTATTTTTTAAATGTTTTTATTTTATTCATTTCTTTGCTACTAAAAACACCTATCTTCGTATAGGGCCCTAAAAAGTAGAAAATAAACCTAAAGCATATTGATGATGCAATCAGTCACCGAGTTCGTATTCACTTCAAATGAAGATAGGTTGCCGATTTACCTACTCTACAAGATTGCCGGCACCCTATCTTCCTTTGAAGTTTTGACTCATTGATTGATTGCATCATTGATATGCTTTAGGTTTATTTTCTACTTTTTAGGGCCTTATAAAAAGATAGGTATTTTGAAAAAATTTTAATTTATATATATTTTTTTTATAATCTTTTTATATCAAAAACTGGAATGCTGACAAGAGAGGGGAACACTGTAAAGTAAATGGGTTATATAGATAAAAAAAAGTTGCCCTTAAACACTCATGTATCATACGTAATGTAGATCAATAATCATGTTGAGTTATTTGCAGAATCAATAAGGAGTAGAGAAAATTGAGGCAAAGTTCCGATTTCCCTAATATGGTTTACAGTACAGTTCATGTATGTATAGCACTAATAGACAAACAGTTGTTAACTTCTTGAGTTTGCCAAATTTCACATCAAAAGCTGTTTAGCTTCTAATATCCTGAAAGACAACTTTTTAAATCTTTAGAGTATTTTAAATTTCGTTTATTTCAAGACTTATTACAATGAATAACTTTTTAGAAGACTTAAAAAAGGATCTATCATGTTATGATGAGCTTAAACAGCCTTTGATGTGAAATTTAATAATACACAATTGTTGGCTGTGTTTACAATTAAAAACTAGTCTTGAGATCGGCTAGTATCACTCATTAATGCATATAGTTAAATTGCCTTATAGTGCAATTTTTTTATGACAGTAAATTTTTGCTCGGATAGTAAGTGCAAAAAAAAAAACTTTTTCCTTATCCAAAGGTTGCCTAATATGAGAGAGTGATTTACCAGTCCTTTGAGGAGTAAATCACTCTCTCATTATTAGACAACCTTTCGATAAGGAAAAGATCCTTCTTTGCACATGCTACCCGAACAAAAATTGTCATTAAAAAATTGCACTGTAAGGCAATTATATGTAAGGCTATATGCATTAATGAGCGATACTAACTAATGTCAAGACTGGTTTTTAATTGTGAACACAGTCAATAATTGTGTATTATTAAATTTTGTAAGTAATAGAGCTGTGATTGTAATTACTTTTATTTTGATGTGAAATTTGGCAAACTCCAAAAGTAATTAACAGCTGTTTTTTCAGTAGTGCTCTACTTATATTAACTTAAGTGCCATTTACCATATTATAGAATTAAATCATAACTTTGCCACAGTTTTCCCTGCTCTTTGTTAACTTTATGTTGTAGCTCATATATCAACATGATTATTGATTGATATTTATGTATGATACATCATCAGTTTTTATTGGTGAATTTTTTATCTATTGTATGTACACTGAGAATGGTTACATTTTAAGTAAGAGGGTGATTAGTGACATAAGAAGTTATTAATTATTGAAGTTACAATTGAGTTAAATTGGACAAAGATTGAGATAAGAAAGTAGATTTTAAAGGTTCTAAAGAATTTTTTAAATAATAGGTCCAGAGCAATGTCATTTGAAATACCAATGTTCATAAAATAATTCCAAGGCTTAACCCTTTCATTATGGATTTATATTTTTTATACCTGACACTTTAGGTAGGTTATATGTACAAAAGAAGGCTTCATAATAATTATAATAAATTTTATTTTTCAGGCATATGGTTTTTGAAAAAATAACCTGGGACATATATGTCTCAGTAGATAATTTAGACGGGATACTATTGTCCCAATAGGTTATTTGGTGTGATATACCGCAAAACAGTCTTTGCACAATGGAATGTTGCAAGCAATGCAAATAGTCTTTGTGTGCATTTCTTTCTTTTTCGTTGTAAACAAATGACAACACCAACGAATACTTCCTTGTAAAGGCATGTGATCCCCAATGTTAGACATGGTTTTGAAGTGTTTAGACGGGTGTCCTCTATGGGGCTTCCTCTTGATGCCAGCACACTCTTTCCCAAATCCAACGAGAGGTGTTCAGCAAGACTGACCAAAAAGTCTATAAATGGAGTCTTCTTCCGTCTTATCTCTTGATGAAGGATCCATGTGTTGACTGCTGTGATCATAAGCAGTTTCTGAAACACTCTCTTCCACCATTTGTTCAACTTTCGGTCTGGATCATAGAGAGCAGCAAATTGGTCAGCTGAATCTACGCCACCCATGTACCGGTTGTAGAAAGCTATAGCCACCAGGCTTAGGACCTCTTTTGCTGTGTGTTTGACTTTGGTAACGTCATTGCTATGACAGTTACTGATAAGAAGCACTTCTTTCGTGTCTTGCCATTTGAAAATTGCACTTCCCTTATTATTGGCCATGATCTTCATATCTCCTCTTTCTAATTTGCCCTCCATCTTGGGTAATTGTTTTCTTGTTTTCATTATTGTACCAACGCAAGGATAAGGCAAATTATTTACTAAATCGACTGACGTAAAAAATCTGTCAAAACAAAGTGTCACATCACTTGCAGAAATTGATTGAACCAAAGACTTTACCACTCTTTCTCCTAAAGTACCCTACACAATGCCGCCACAGTCCCTCCACAGTGTCTTTTCTGGTTGAAACATTGAAATCAACACATTGAAATCATGGGTATACCCTGTTTCGGCACAACATCTTACCCACAATTTTATTCCACATTTTATTGGCTTCAAGGATAAATATTGTTTTAGCGATGAGCACCCTTTGAATTTTAGCATTGACTCATCAATGCTTTGGAACGCTGAATCTGTCCGAGCCTTTTGAAAGGTGTGCTTCATGCAAGCTGCAATTTCGTCAACATAGTAAGATTTCCTACAATCGTTAGGCTTATTTGGACTATTGAAATATAATTTTGACATCAACAGTAGATGTCTATCCCTACTAATCGCTGATTTAATTGTTTCATTGCCTAACGACTTGTTTTGAGATCAATACATCGGTGTTGCTGGAACTCTATTATATGCCATAATAAAAATACAGCCAATTACTACCATAATTTCGTACTGATCAGTCTTCGTATAAAACTTACCCATCTCTGATTGCAACATTTCTAGCCGTTCATTTGTGCGTGTAGCAATATGCATGAATAATGATTTAGGGAAAAGCTTCAAAAACACATCCATTTCGCTTGCACTCCTATCAATATTGAGTAGAATGACTGGTTTACTATCTTGGGCAGGTCTGAATCTGGGCACAAAGATGTTGACATTGATATCGTTCCACTCAAGCACTTCATGCTGAAGAGAAGATGCAGAAACTGCTGCTGGTTGCTCATCCTCAGGCTCAGAGTCGGAAGAGCTAATTGGCAAACCTTGCTTGGTCGAAGTACTGGCTTCATTGTCACTAGGAGTGTACTTGGAGTCATCGTCAGCTGAGAATGGCTCAGGGTCAGAGTCATCCAACTGGTTCAATAACACAATCATCTCTTCTGTCATGGGACATGATCTTCGACGCATTCTGAAATGTTAGAGAAATTATGAAGATATAAAAATAACACAAATGGGACACATGTAACCCACTGAATAAACCTAGTGGGACAAATACGTCCCAGAGAGATTTGATAATTAACTACTTTTATTAATGATGGTAATTATTCTAAATTTCAATACTGTTTTATTTTACTGAATCACTGAATCGAAATTATAATAATTTAAAACAGCTTACCCACTCATTTCTAGCTAAAATTTGTAATTCAACTTAGAAAATAACGTTATCAAGCACATGGCAGCAGGTAAATAAACAAACTGACTGACATTGGCTGTGGACACGCAGTGCTGCCAACTGCAGATTAGTAGTAGGAAGGTATGTAAACTGCTGGGATAGCGTAAACATCATTTATACTGTAAATCTGACCCATTAGGATTTTTCAAACTTTCACTGGGATATATATGTCCTGTTAGTAATGAAAGGGTTAAGGCAATGTATCTTGTAGATGCTCGACAAATGTGTAGCTTTGAAATAGTCTTATCGTGGTTGTGTACTTGAGGTTATCACAACCAATTAATAGAAGAATGTAGTTCAATTGTTTACCACCAGTTAGGGCAAATGCTAACAACAGTATCTGCATAGTACCAGCTTTATGTGTGTGTTTTTTTTTTGTAATAGATGCCAGTACAATAGAGAGAGTACCATCAAGTGTTTTCCATATCTGCACCAGCAATGCCACAATACATTGTATGCAAGTAATCACATACATAACAGAAGATAAATGCATTTCATTAAAAATGTTCTTCATCTCTCTAATTATTATTGCTTTCAGGTCTGGTGGAGTTTTGTGACTCCCACAATAAACTGGATTTCAAGTAGCCCAATAGTCAGAAAGTTGGGTCTGGCAAATGTGGCAGCCACTCACACGGAAATTGGTAGTAAATAACCCAAATAGAAAATATTTTTTCAAGATTGCTTTCACATTCTGATGAATGTGTAGCAGAGTTCCATTTTAAAAGAAACTATTTTTTTTCCTAAAGTTTGGCTTTCCCACAGAGCAAGTATGGCATGTCTACTGAGTAAGGTATGGTACGATTCTGATATGATTGATTGAATGACTTCCTCACACCTATTATCTGACCATGGTCAAACTCACTTATGTTACTGCCTTTACCAATGATTACTTTTCTGTGACTAGGCATGATACTTCTGCTTTGCATATTATTATTGGGATGTATATAATAATCTGTCCATACAGTGTATAATATCAAACAAATATATAAACTACATCAAGGCAAATATGCATTTGCTATATGGCCAGTTTTGGTTTTCTTTAAATAATGTATTTAAATTTTTGTCAGCCTTTTTATGGAGGAAAAAAGCATCGAATTACAGCAGAAGTATTCAATCCTACTGAAAAGAAATCTTTCTTAAGCATTGCTGGAGAGTGGAATGGTGTTATGCATGCAAAATGGGCAAGTGGGGTAAGTATAGTTTGTTACTATTTCTAAAATAATTTGTATATTACAAAGAGAAATTTAAAATTAGCATAATAATGTAAAATTGATAAATTTTGTTTGACGTTTTTCACTTGCTTACAAAGCTTTCCTTTATAGTTACCCATTAGTATTATTTTTTTCTCATTGATTTACTTAATAAATATAAAAGGTTTAACAGCATCTGCATATGTAATAATTTATTGTGTTGTAGCTCAATATTAAGTATTTTATGTGGGAATGTTATGACTGGTAATGAATGTAGATTTTAATGTTTTAATCTTATATGAGATAAATATAGAGCTGTTTGAAAATATTTATATGCAACAATCATATGCTGCTTAACATTGTTATTTGATTCCAAGAAAATGTTTCATGAAATGACATTACAGGGGCAGTTAGCTCCATAAGAACAATATTATACCTGGGTTATCAAAATTTGGACCATAAAAGCTTAAAATGGATCTTTCATCGTCATCATCATCATCAAGCAGCCATGGGCTATGGAGGTCCAACCAGAGCATGCAATTCAGTTCTCCAAGCATATCTATCCTTAGCTAAATCTGCTGCATTTGGCCACTGCACACCAATTCTAACAAGGTCTTGTTTGACATTGTCTGCCACCACATCCTAGGTCTCCCCCTCTTTCTGAGGCCTTTAGGTACACTGTTCATAACCTTATTCATCATCATCATCATCCTCAAACAGCCATGGGCTACGGAGGTCCAACCAGACAGTGCAATTTAGTTCTCCAAGCAAGTCTATCCTGAGCTACATCTACTGCATCTGGCCACTGCACACCAATTCTAACAAGGTCCTGTTTGACATTGTCTGCCCACTGCATCCTAGGTCTCCCCTTCTTTCTGAGGCCTTTAGGCACACTGTTCATAACCCTATTCGCCAATCTATAATTATTCATACGGACAACATGGTCAAACCAACGGAGTCTCTCTCTGCACAATATGCTGCTTAAAGGAGGTTGCAAACTCCTTTGCCTAACCTCATCATTAGTTACAAAGTTGAACCACCTAATGCCCAAGATACTGCTTAAGCATCTGGAATCAAAAACATCTAGTTTCCTGTTATCTTGTTTACACAGCATCCAAGTTTCACTACCATAACTAACCCTAGAAAGAACCAAACTATTATAAAGTCTAATTTTAGTCTTTAGGTGGATACGCCTGTAATGCTTTCTATTAGGACTAGTAGGGTATTGATTAAAGACATTCCTGCAGTTCTTTCTTTCCGAAATAAGCTCAAGTGCCTTATCACTCAGATAATTCTGCCTCTTCTGCTCCTTTTTTCCTAAAAGAGTACTGTTAGTGTCCAAAAAAGCCTGTTTAAAATGATCCCATTCTTCCTCAACTTCAGTAGTAAGCAAACCATGACTGTCATAATGACTAAGTAACCTATCATGGTAAGCTTTGGCTATAACTGGATCTTTCAGAGCTTCAGTATTAAAAGTAAATTTTTTAACCCTAGCACAACACTTTTTAAGTTTAAGTTGTAACACACTTTTAACAAGGTAATGGTCAGATCCAATTTCAGCTCCCCTATATGTCCTGGTATTCCTAACAGAACTAGCCCATATGCTGTTAATTAATATGTAATCAATCATATTCTTATGCAGCCCATCAGGTGAAACCCATGTGTACTTATGTATGTCGCTGGGTTTGCAATATGTGTTAGTTATTCTGAATCCATTGAGTTTACTTACCTGTAGGAGACGTTGCCCATTGCCATTGCAGCTACCAATACCAAAAGGGCCTATTACTCCTCCCCAAAGGTCAGAGTCAGTACCAACTTTGGCATTGAAGTCACCAAGAACAAGGGTAATATCTCCTTTCTTGACAGAATTCAAAATATCCTGAAGTTGTTCATAAAACCTATCCTTCTCATCCTCATCGGCATCCTCAGTGGGGGCATAACAGCAGATAACATTCAAGTCTTTAACGCTTGTCTGAAAATTTGCTGTAAGAAACCTTTCATTAATGCACTCATATCCTAGAAGAGCATCGCTAGCGTGTCTGCTGAGAAGCAGACCCACGCCTTGGTGATGCTTTTTGTCGTCCCTCCCTGAAAAGAGAAATTTAAGATTATTTTTAAGAATCTGACCTTTATCTGTCCATCTGGTCTCTTGCAAGCCGAGAATATCTAAATTATAATGGTGGAATTCTTATGTGAGGACATCAAGAGAAAAAGCTCTGTGCAGAGTCCTCACATTCCAACTACCTATGGAGAGAAAATGGTTAGTGGGATGTTTAAAGAAACTATGTTTATTGAGAGAGGGAATGCCGACAATATCAAACAGCCCCCTAATCGCAGACATGGGGCAAAGACCCGTTCCCCCACTACTAAAGGCTGAAGCCATCTACACTGGAAGACTTCCTCCAATGTAGAATTTGACGATGCCAATAGAAGCAAAGAGTTCAGGTGCCTGTGATGACCTCTGCTCAGGATTATCCACCAGCTGATAAACATATCCTGTGAAATTATTCACTTGGGGCTGTCAACCCACAAACAAACAGAAAACACAGCGGAAGATTTTCCCTCCACAGAAGCCCACCAGTGCAGCAGAATCAGGATCCATAATCAAGCTCAGAGCCATATATCTGTCCAGTCCAGTAGGTTTATATGGTCAGCACCAGGACCCCGTGTGGTTGACCACTCCTCAGCAGGGTAGAAAAAAAAAGAAAAGTAGCCATAGTTGTCCAGATCAGTAGGCCACACTAATCTGGCAGCCCTCCCCTTCCATTCACTTCCACAAGAGAGTATCTCTTTTGAAAGTTACTAACGGTCCGCACCACGAGAAGGCGGGGTCGGACATTAGGTGCTAGGCCTGGCCGGTTCTATGCATCATCACAGGGGATTGGTGCGTAGCTCTCCTTCCAGTGACTACCTAGCTACCATTTACAGACTAACCTTATTCACTAATCTATAATTATCCCATATGGGAAACATGGCAAAACCAGTGGAGTTTCTCTGCACAATATGCTGCTTAAAGGAGGTTGGCAACTCTTTGCCTAATCTCATCATTACTTACAAAGTTTAAACACCTAATGACCAAGATACTGCACAAGCATCTAGAATCAAAAGCATCTAGTTTCCTGTTATCTTGTTTACGAAACGTCTAAGTTTCACTACCATACCTAACCCTAGAAAGAACCAAACTATTATACAATCTAATTTTAGTTTTAAGTTGTATACGCCAATTTCTAAAAATCCTGGCCACAATCCCTATTTGTCTGTTAATCTCATGTCGCACATCACCAGTATCTGTTACATAGCTCCCAAGGTAATTAAACTGTGACACCTCTTATGACTGCAACCATTCAGATTAACTGAATCACAGCCTGCCTGACCAATTTTCATCACTTCAGTTTTCTCTCTGTTTATAACCAGTCTCTACTACCAGTCTCATCAACAGCTTGAATGAAAGAGTTCATCTCATCAACATCATTTGCCAAAAGGGCTAAATCATCAGCATAATCTAAATCAGAAATTTTTGTATCTCCAGCCCATTTAAGTCTTTCCCTTGAAGTGAATTTCACATAGCATAATCAATAACCAAACTAAACAGAAAAGGAGACAAAATGCACCCTTATCGAACACCAGAAGTAATGCTAAACCAATTGCTACAAGCCTTACCAACTTTCACACACCACTCAGTGTTATTATAGAGAGCTTTCATTATGTTAACTAACTTGTCTGGTATGCCATACGATCTCATGATCAACCACAAATTATGACGATCAACAGAGTCAAAAGCCTTTTTGAAATCAACAAAGTTAGTAATCAAAGGTTTCTGAAACTCTAAACATTTCTCATGAATCTTGCCTGAGTAAAAATATCTGATCTACACATCCCCTATCACTTCTGAATCCACATTGCTCATCAAGCAATTGTCCATCAACCAGATTCTTAATTCTATTAAGCACAATTGTGCACAAAACTTATCTGGAACAGAGAGTAGATTGATACCCCTTTAGTTATCACAAGAACTGCGATTACCTTTTTTAAAAATCAGGATAATAATAGCTCTGGTAAAATCCTTAGGAACCTTTATCATAAAAGATACTCAAAATTTCACTCATCCATGTGGTAACTGAAACTTTCCCAGCTCTAAATATTTCTGTGATTTCATCTACCCCTGGGGATTTATGAAGTTTAAGTTTAGAAATAGCCAAAATAACTTCAGACTGTGTTATAGGGTCAACATAAAGCCAATAATGCATCTATCATCATTACAAACAATGGGAGTAGAACTAACTACATTGTTTAGAACATCACTGAAATGCTCAGCCCACCTAGCCATGACAGAATCCTTACCTTCTATAACATTACCTTGTTTATCCTAGAATCCATGGGGCAGGGTGGCTCAGTCGGTAGCATGCCAGGCTACTGACTGAGGCCAGTTTTTTATTCTTATATTTTGGCTATTGCTAAACTTAAACTACTAATACCTGATCACCCATGGAATGGAGATCAGGAATTTGGGGATGAAAAAACAGACATTTTTTTTTTCGATGGAAGTATGCAGGCATGGCAAATTGAAAGTCAGAATTAGTAAATGGTGGGTGCTAATTTTCCATCCCATTGGACCAAAACTTGGTGGACTCATAACAAGATATTTACATTGTGAGATGCTACCGTATATTCCCACCCTCTGTGCTATTTCCAGTGCCTGAAATGCAGTAATGCCTTCACAGCTTGCTGGGGTAAGCCTACCTGTGCTCACTGTAATGGTCAGGATCACCTTGATCTGAATTGCACATCTGAGACAGCAGCTGTATAAATTGAAGTGGGGCCCATCTTGCACATTCCCATGACTGTCCAAAGTGGAAAGAGGAGAAAGAGATGCAGCATGTTAAAATGATACAGAACATCTCATCCTGAAGCAAGAAATATTGTAGCACCACCACCCCTACCTGGCAAGCTCTCATATGCCAGTGTGGCTGCTGGGAATCCTATCATTCTCGCAGCATCTGTGGCGATACAAACTGAAATCAACGTTCCACCATCTGATCTTTCTTGCTGGCCACTAAGTACCTCTTGCAGCAAATGAAGCCAGAGTTGATGTCCATCTCGACTTCGACTCCTATATAGTGTGCCAAATGCCACATTCCAGCATGATAATGCCAGACCACATACCACACACATTGTTCAATAGTGTCTACAAGCGATTCCCATGATCATGGCCAGCTCATTTGCCAGATCTATCACCAATTGAGCATATCTGAGACAACATGAAATGATGTCTGAGAACAAAACTGATTCCAGTGCATAACATGACAGATCTTCAGGTGCAAGTACAAAAAATCTGGAGAATCATTGACCAGAGTATTAATATATTATTAGGGAAATTTTTGACCCACTTCCTAACCATATTAGTGCTTGTATTGCCATGAAAGGCAGCCACGCCATACATTTCATTTGACTTGCAATATTAAGATTGCTTCTTCAATACCAGGACATTGAAGATATATTCCTCAAAGTTTTTTCCCCTATCACCTTTTTGAAATAAATATATGTAATGAAATATATATTAATATTATAAATTTATATATTGCAACAAAAAACTGTTCAAATGATAATTTAGAACAAGTAATTCAGTTTAAAATTATTAACTATAAATTTATAATCAGAACAGAATCAGAAAAAAAAATAGTAAGCCTCTATATTGCATATATTTTTCAGTTTTTTTTTTTAAACTATTACTAGAACAGAGAGAAAAAAATGTGTATATATGTGTAATTATTATAGGGGAGGGGCAAATGCTGAATTGAACTGGAAAGGATAGAAATACCTTTGTGTTGGTTCCCCCCCCCCAAAAAAAAAATTATAATGCATTTTGAGAAGAGCTGAAAAAAATAATATATGTATTGCAGAACATCATTTCAGCCCATACAGTTCTATTCAATATCAGGCATCTCTCAGAAAAATTTCTTACATCTGGTCCCTGCCTGTGCTAATCACAAAGCACTCCACCAAAAATTTAGATTTAGTCAAGAGACACCACTGTCATCTAAGCTTCATTTCTGACTTGCCCACTTTTTATTTTAACAACCCTTATATATAGATATACCTGCTGCATAAAAAATTAGCAAGTTCCTGTCAGTTACACTTGCTTATTTCTGATTAGCTAATTGTATGCTTCCTTAAAGTCCTATGAATTGCATGCATTTTAAAAGAGTATCTTTTAATAATGAAACATAATAGTGCATGTAGTTCTTACATTATAGACTCTTGCTAAATGCAACATAAATTTTATATCTAAAATATTTCCTTAACCCTTAAAGTGCTGAAAGATAGCATAGTTCCCAGAGAACTTGCTGCAAGTAATAATTATATTCATGGCTGTCTTAGAATAAGTAGATTAATATAGTAGCAACTTAAGACAAATAAATTCACTTACTTGTGAGTAAATATCCTAATATTTTTACCTCTGACGGGGTAAGTTGCTGCATATATTAATCTTGCTGCAAGTTTTATATTTTTTCTAAAAGAAATTTCTCTTAAGTTTTTTCAAATTAAACATGAAAAGCAGCAAATTACATTGTATACAATAACACAACCAAGTTCTGCCAGTTACTTCAGGATAAAATTCTGAGCTCTTCAAATTTTATATTAAACAGAAATGATAACTATACAGTTCTTTAAGGCTTAAATATCAGAATCTATCAATATATATGCAAATTTTAATATTTTGTGTTAAAGCATTGCATTTCATTATCTTGTGGTTTTAAAAATAGACATCCTGTACTATTTATGATAGCAAAACCAAAAGTGCAAATAGTTTTCTTTTTGCTAGTTTACCTTAATGTGTTATTTGCATAAAGATCTGGGACAAATTTATAATTTTTCAGAAAGTAGTAATATATTTATATTTCCTTTTTCTTTGTTCAAAATTGCTGATGTTATTTTTCTAAATATAGGTCACAGAATTATTTATTGACACTAAAGCTATTCCTATAATCAAAAAGAGAGTAAAACCATTGGTTGAGCAAGAACCTTATGAATCCAGGAGGTATGGTTACTCTACTTTAGCTATAATTTAAGTAAATATAAATTTGTAAATGATATATTCCAAAATCTGTATAATTCATTTATAATATGTTTTAAAAGTCATAGCTAATAATATTGTTATTTGCAGCAGAAATTTTGTGTGGAATGCTTTTCAAAAGTTATGTGGCATATACTTTCTAAACTTTACAATTAGCAATCAACACATTTCATACTGTCCTCTGTGTGATACACCTTGTACCATAAAACCCCAACCTACTTCTGTGCAAATTTGTTAGTAGCTGTTTGAATTCTGCCATTTGAATATGTCAGATAATATTTTGCACTTAGACTTCCAACCTATTCACATAAGGAATCTAAAGAAAAAGTTTTTTTAATTGTTTAATGTTCAGGCAGAGTAGCAAAAGAGTCTTCCATAATGATATAATAGTTTTCTGCATTCACTGTTTCCACATTAGTGAAAGTTTATGAACTATATAGGAAAAAAATTTGCAAGTTGCAATTTTCAAAATATTTTATAAAATTATTTTACCAGATATGAATAAAAGCCAATAAAGTGCAAATTTCTCCAGGAATATATTGTTACGACAGATGAATATGCTACAATGAATTTGTGATGTGATGTATCGTCTTGATTCTCATGTGAACTACATCATGAGAATTACATCACAAATTACTTTGAATGAACTTAAAAATAATAAGTTGTTATAATTAAGAGTGTGAAGAAAAATGTAGTTTGTTTTATTCTATGCAGTATAATAAAAAGAAGCTCCTCAGTACAAGCTCCTGTATGTGGTGAGGGAACCACCCTGTGAAGGTTCTGCTGGCTCAGGTACCTTCACAGGGTCCTGAATGTTCACCCATGTGTTTGCCGTGTGCGGAGACCCGTGTCCCGGGAAAAGAGGATCCTGGTAGTTGCTCAGGGGTCCCCATCTTCTCTCCTCACCTCATGACTGGCAGGGTCCTCTTTGGCCGCCTTGCCACTGGGGAGCCTGTCGTCACGGGGCTAGGTAGCGGATTCCTGGGCCTCTGCTACACACTGCTTTGACCTCTTATTCCGATAAGTGGGAGCTCCTGGGGTGGCCCCTCAGGAGCAGTTGGCTGGTGGGCAGGTTCTGATAGGGTCAGCTTGCAGAGTGGTGAGTAACCTTGCCCATGTCCGGGTACAGGTTTGCGAGTTTCCTCACAACATATATTCCTTTTGTAGTTATTCTTTCTTTGTGAGACCAGTTTGGTCAATCACAATTTGATTGTTTTTTGCTTAGTTCCTTTTGTGTAGAAAGTTTATTTCTACACATTTCTCTTTTGATTTTCCTTTTATTTTTTTTTGTGAGGGCTTGGCTCGTTGTCTGTGTGGGTATAGTGCCCATGTAGCCCTGACACCTGACTGGGTGTCCTCTAGTTGGACTCAGTGGAAGGTGGGGACAGCAGGCACTGAACCACACAAAAACAAATACGAGAGTCAAAGAAGAAAATGATTCAATCAATGCCGCTAAGAGGGCTCAACCTGAGCCCCCATCTTCATTGTCTTTGTCATCTATGCCGTCATCTTCTTTGTCCTTCTCTTCTTCCCCAAGATTCCTGATCATCCACTCCACAGGTGATCAGGTACTTGGGGACATGTCCCCATTTTTTGTCAATAAAGGTTTGAAAGGTCTTGGGGGAGAGCCAAAATCCATCAAGCGCTTACGATCTAGTGACTTACAGGTTGAGACCACTTGTTCCAAACACTCGGAACTGCTCCTGAAAATCAGAGAGATTGGTGGGGTAGCTGTCGAGGTCACTCCTCACAAAACTTTGAATTCCTCTCGGGGTGTGATAACTGAGTGGAGCCTTCTCAAAGTCACTGAGGAGAAAATCCTCTCAGAGCTTACTCCCCAAGGAGTAACAGCGGTCCACCGGGTTTTGACGCTTTTGTGATGGTAAATTGGTACCCACCAGGGTACTGATTATAACCTTCAACACGCTGTGCCTGCCTTCTTCCATTAAGGCAGGTTATTTGCATTGTGAGGTACAGCCACATATTCCAAACCCTCTGTGCTGCTTTCAGTATATGGTCATGCCTTCACAGCTTGCTGGGACAAACCCACCTGTGCTTGCTGTGGCAGTAAGGATCACCTTGATCCTGACTGCACAGCAGAAAAGGCATGCTGTGTGAACTGTAGTGGCGACCATTTGGCATATTCCCGAGACTGTCCCAAATGGAAGGAGGTACACCTAAAGATAATGAACAACATCTCTTACACTGAGGCAAGAAAGCTCGATGCACCTCCCACCCCACCTGGCAAGGTATCCCGTACCAGTGCAGTCATTGGAAAGCCCATTGTTCCAATGACTTCGATGGTGGTGCAGACTGACATCATCAGTATACCACCTACTGTCTCTCTCGTCCGCAGCTAAATACCTCCTGACACAGACAAAACCAAGGCTGGTGTCAATTTCGACATCAACCCCAGTTTCCATTCCTTCCACTCAGTCTTCCACCTCAACCAGAAGGCCTCCTTCTTTCCGTCCTCTGAAAGCTAGACCTTCCAAACCAAAGGGGCCTCTACTGGGGCCAAAAGAAGAAAATTATCACTCTTCCACAAAGGGCGGTCACTGATCCGTGCCCCTTGGATGATTCCAAAGACATGGATACAGATCGCCCCCCATTCACTAAACCATCCTCTGCGGTGGTTAAGTTGAATAGGAATTGGTCATCTGCACAGTCTTCTAAGTCCTGAGATGGAATTGTCGTGGATTCCAGAGGAATATTGATGACATCAAGGCCCTTCTTTAGGCACACCAGCCCATCTGTGTGTGCCTGCAGGAGATATACTTGCAGTCAGTCACAGATCCCACGATCCATCATTTTTCACTAGTTTGCCTGAACTGGGATGGAGATGGTCCAGTTCGCAGAGGTGTTGCCATCATCATAAGCAACCATTCCCTATTCCAGGTCATACCCACCACCACCAAGGTTGTACCCACCACCCTGAAAGCATAGTCTTCCAGGAAGACCTTGATCACCTTGTCTCGCAGCTGCTGTCCTCCTTCCTCATAATTGGGGACTTCAACAGACACAGTCCACTTTCGGGCAGTGCTGACACCAATGGGAGGGGCGGGGTCCTGGAGCACTCTCTCCCTGTTGAACACCAGTGTCAGTAAATACATTCACTGCCATTGATCTCACTATCTGCTCCTTCTCAATCCTTCCACTCTTTACATGGGAGGTCGAGAACAACCTTTACGGAAACGATCACTTCCCCATGGTGTCCATCATCTCCCATAGGAGGCCTTGCAGCCCTTCATGTGGATCATGGTGGATCACGGACTGTATCATAGATGCAGCTGCATCAACAATTCCTCAAACTTCAACTCCGTTTCCTTGTTTTCCAAAACCGTGGTGAAATCCAGATTGCCCCGCAGCTCGTAAGGCTCAGAACTTGGGCTGGGGGGTATTTCAGAGATATCCGACACCCCAATCTTGAAGCGTTCAAATGCGCCAGGGCAAAAGCCTGTTTTGTCCAGCACCAGAGCCAGAAGGAATCTTGGATCAAATAAACGTCTCCTATCACCCGCACAACCAGTTCTAAGGTTGTGTGGGATAAAGTCCAGAAGGTGGGTGGGATCTACACATCCCACTCGTTATCGATCCTGGAGCACAATGGACAGGCAATTGCTGATCCAAAGCAATTGCCGACACTCTAGGGGAGTCATTCTCCTCCATCTCTTCATCACCTTCCTACTCCCTCGAGTTTCTGGCCAGAAGAGCAAGGCGGAACGCTCACAGATGTCCTTCCAATCGAATGGCCTGGATCCTTACAACAGGCCATTCACAGCGGAGGAGCTTTGCCTTGCTCTGCACTCCTCTCATGCATCTGCCATAGGGCCAGACAATGTCCATTATGCCATGCTCCAATATCTCTCACCAACGAGTAAGGATCTGCTGCCCATCTTTTCAATCATATTTTTCTCGAGGAGCAGTTTCCAGACTCCTGGCGGGAGGCCATCGTGTTGGCCTTCCCAAAGCCAGGAAAGGATTCCAAGATTCTTTCCAATTATCATCCCATTGCATTGATGAACTGCATGTGCAAGATGTTGGAAAGAATGGTAAATGCCAGACTCATCTGGTATTTAGAAAACCAGAACCTTCTTTCCAAAACCCAGTGTGGCTTTCGCAGGCAACAGTCAACTCTTGACCATCTGATACGCCTCAAATTGGCTATCAGAAATTCATTTTTACACAGAGAGCACCTGCTGTCAATTATCTTTGACATCAAAGAAGCATACGACACAGCTTGGAGATTCGGCATTCTTCATGACCTCATTGCTTTGGCTTGAGAGGTCACATGCCAATCTTCATTTCCAACTTCTTATCATCACATTCTTTTCGTGTCCATGTCGGCAACACTCTGTCGCAGCCTTACCCCCAAGATCAGGGGGGCCACAGGGCTGCATTCTGAGTGTTATGCTTTTCACTGTCAAGATTAATTCTGTTACTCGACAACTTCCTCCCACTATAGTCAATGCCCTCTATGTTGACAATTTTAGCATCTTTTGCTCTTCGTCCAGCATGAGGGTCATTGAAAGATAACTGCAAATTGCCCTGAACAATCTTTTGGTTTGAGTGACAGGCCAACAGGTTTCGGTTCTCCCCATAGAAGACCACTTATGTGCACTCTTGCCACAAGCATAATCTTTACGTGGATCCTGAGCTATGGCTCGGGGGCAACATCATTCCAGTTGTGGCGGAGACCAAGTTTCTCGATCACATCTTTGATCGGAAATTGATCTTTTTACCACACATATATGTCATCTCAGGTTCAAGTGCACATGGGCATTGAACATCATCAAGGTCCTCTTCTTTCTCTCCTGGGGAGCTGACCAATGTTCTTTGCTCTGCCTGTATCATGCACTTGTCCAGTCAAAACTGGACTACGGATCCCAGGTGTACGACTCTGCCTTGGATTTGGTGGTGAAGGTGCTGGACCCCCTCCATCATCAGGCCCTCCGTGTTTGCAAGGAGCCTTCTGCACCTCACCGATCCAAAGTCTTTACATTGAGACTGACGAATCATCTTTATTTCTTCACCATCAGCAGTTGTCCGTACAATACGCATCTAAATTGCGATCCCTGCCTGGACATCCCACTTGGGACTGCATTTTCAGTCCAAAGTGGAAATGCTCTACACTAATCAGCCGACTGCCATTCGTCCTTTTGGTTTGCGAGTTCGAGGCTACCTCAGAGACATCAACACCAGTCTCAATTGCATCTCACAGTCGACAGCTGAGCTACTTCCACCATGGCTCACTGTTTTACCTTCTTGTGATTTCTCTCTTTGCAGGATGGGGAAGGTCTTTACATCCAACTCTGTGTTGCAGCAACTCTTTGCCAGCCATCATGCTGAGCTCCTGGACTTCTTACCTGTCTTCACAGATGGCTCGAAGTCCGGCACATCAGTGGTATCAGCCATTGGTCTGCTGTGATGTGATCATTGCAGACCAGATCCCACTACAGTGTTCCATCTTCACTGCAGAGTTGCACGCATCAGTCTCGCCTTGGACCACATGGCGGCCAAGCATTGTCAGTGTGTGCTTTACACTGACTTACTTAGCTCGCTACAGGCTTTGATCTCGGTGAGGCATCAGCCTCACCCAGTTCTTTCTAAGATCTGCCAGCAACTACGTCATCTGGCAGCCACAACCACCATCCATTTCTGTTGGGTTCCCAGTCACGTCTGTATCTGGGGCAATGACTTGGCAGATGCTGCCGCCAAGTCAGCCACGACCCTGTCTGACTCTCCATTGCCTGTTCTATGTCTGGATTTCCGGCAGCATTTTGCCATCGAGCTCCAGGCACAGTGGCAGAGATCTTGGTCAGAACAGCTTACCAACAAGCTCTTTGAGATCAAACCTATCATCAAACCATGGTAGTCATGTTACTGCAGGAATCGCAAGGAGGAAGTTGTACTTGCTCAGCTTCGCTTAGGTCATTCGTTTATTACTCCTTCGTTTTTCTATGGGCGGATGACGAACCTATGTGTGAGTTTTCTGACACTGTTTTAACTGTTAAACATTTTAATCTCATGTCCCGCTTTTAACTTTGAACATAAAATGTATTTTAACTTTCATGATTTTATGTCCGAGCCTCTTACACTCTGACATCATTTATCTGATCATTGCATTTTATCGTCAGTTTTTTCCTTTTTAAAACATTGTGGCTATTTTACTAGATTTTGATTTTTACCTTGTATTTTCTATATCTTACCCAGGTCTCTTACACCTGGGATTATTTTATTCTGTGTTTCTCCAGTTGTCTTATACACTTGTTCTTTGTTGTTTTACCATTTTACAATGTAGCATTTTTATTTTAAATTTGGTTGCGGGCATGTACTTCTTTTATCTTTTATATTGTCTTTTGTTTAGTGCATTATGGTCTAGTCGCCCATGTGCCATAAAACCCAAAACAAAACCAACTAGTAAAAAGAAGAAACGTTTTTATTTGATGTGTTTGTGGAAAGTTAAATAAGATTATTAATGTTTATTCTGTTAGTGGACTGGCAAGGAAAAGAAGAATGCTTAGAACACTTAAAGATGTGGCTGAGGAGGTTTTATGTTAGTCGAACAAGAAGAGCTTTTATTTATGTGATCTCAATTTTTCTGTAGGAAGATTTCATCGTTTGATGCATAGTTATCTTTAGTTTGTTTGCAAGAATTGGTAAGGTTATTCCCGATAGATTGCTGATTGTTCCCAATGATTGTGCCACTTATCAACTGATGTAATAAGCCTTATTTTATGTTTTGAGTGTAGATAGTAAGAATTTTAGAGAAAACATTTCTTTGTATGAATAGTGAAAAAGTGCTTTGTTCTTCCGAGGGTTTATTTTTATACTGATAATAGATTTATATTAGTTGAGTTGAGTTTATATAAATGTTTTCATTCATACTTTTGTAATAAATTACATTATTTTAGAATTATAATTATTAAATACTATTTTTTTTAACTCACACTCAGTTTTTATCCATTTAATTTATAACATATATATATATAAACATATTATATAAATTGAAATATTAGGAATTCAGATATGCACCTGTTGGTGATATGTTGAATAAATATAGAGGAAAATTTTTCATTAGCAGAGTAGGATCTGAACCCATGACTGATAATTGCCAGGTACTCTGGCCGCTCTGCTACCAGTTGCCAAACAATGAGTTCAGATCCCACCCTAAGTACATCCTGACCTCATAATCTTGGCTAATTATCATTTTTCAAGAGTATGATTCAAAAATCCTGAATGTAGAGACCTCCCTGCCCTCATAAAGGGAATACTGATGAACTTGAAAAGACTGCCATCCATCAGATGGGTTGTAAAGCCCCATGTGCAGGAGAGCTACACCCTGTGCGTGTTAAGCACACTGGATGGCCTTCTTAACAATGAGGCTATCATCTGTCTCCTATCAGCTGTTCATTGGGATCCCCTTGTCTCCAACCTTCTCAAACCCCTTGTGGTCCTTGTGATTTATCCTGTTGTGGGAAAAATAGTGCTGCTCAAAGGTAAAACAATTCAAGTCAGTTGTCTTTCAGACATATTCTTGTCAATAAAGTGCACTGCATCGTTGTAATTAAACATCTTTCAGTAGAAAAACTGACAGGCTTCTGTCATACCTCTATGGCAATCAGCTGCTTGAGGAGGATATTTTATTTATTATAGAAAAAAATGCAAAGCATAATACTAAGGTAAATTTTGATAAAAATCTCTGTTGCAATGTATGCAATTAAAATGATAGATGCAAGTAAACAACAGCTAAGAGATATTAAAAGGGTTGCAGTCGAGCAGAAAATATTTTGCATACCAAAAGTGAATA
Source organism: Ryuthela nishihirai (assembly GCA_038380435.1). Classification (NCBI taxonomy): domain Eukaryota; kingdom Metazoa; phylum Arthropoda; class Arachnida; order Araneae; family Heptathelidae; genus Ryuthela; species Ryuthela nishihirai. The sequence goes on along the minus strand of JAWZYU010000019.1, from coordinate 51,161,050 downwards.
TGTTCGGACCAATACATACTAAATGTCAAAAATTAAAAGGCTAAGCTGCAGTTAAATTGTGAAATTGTATAGTGAAACAGTCCATTGCTGAATCAAAATGAAAATTGAATTGAAATTTTCAAACTATCACCAGTGATTAAAGCAGGTTTACTAGTGATTGTTAAAAAGTCTAGTAGAATGAATAATTGGGCAGGAGATGAATCTTCATCTTCAATATCATTATCCATAAGGTTTACAAGGTGCTGTAAGGGTACCTTGAAAATCTATGGAGATGATTCTTTGTTACTAAGAACAGTAGACTGTTTCTTTACATGATTCTACCATTCAGTTGCAGCATGGACTTTCCGTTCTTAACATCTATATACATCTAACATACATATAGTTATCAGCATATTCACTTTTGATAAGTAAAAAGCTTACCAACCTGTAACTGTTCTTATATCTCACACTGTTTATACACGCAGCAGCCACTTTATTAGGTACAGTCCCATGTTATGTCAGTAGTAACTAAAATATAGAACTCAATAACTTCTTAAATAAGCTTTAAAAGAAAATGTGAAAATAATTTAAAGATCTCAGTCAAATCTATTTCAATCTCAATTTTCAGCAACATTCATTTGGCATTTAGAGAATTACAGAAATTGGAATATTTAACCGTAATAATATCAGTTTAAATATTGTTCTGAAAAGTTAATAAAAACAAGCTAAAACAAAAGCAGTAACTGCTAGAGTAAACTTGACTAACACATAAAGATTACTTGTAGCAGTTTGTGTAATAATTATGTTAATTTTTGCAGAATGAGTTAGTGTGCAAAACATTTGTTTCCTTAATGCTAAATGCATATTGTTGGAAATCGAGATTTTAATAGATTTGAGATCTTTAAACTATCTTCAGTCACATTTGTTCATATAGCACATATTTCAGATGTTACTGAATTCTTTATTTGAGTTACTATTGGCATAATATGGAACTGTGCCTAATAAAGTGGATGCTGAGTGTGCATTCAGTGTGTTCAGTGTATACAATGTAGAGAAATTTTATTAAATATTTACAGACATCTGGGTGCTTGGGACACAGGTATTTAATTACTTAAGGATATTATCAATAGCTAGTTTTCTTCTTTGAAGTAGATTTTGAACTACTATTGATTGCCAAATATGATTTTGAACTGGCATGGTAATTGCATCAGAAAATGAATACAAAATTAGTAATTCTGATAATAACTCAAAGTTCTCTAGTGACTGATTGTGGACAAAAGAAATTAATTCAGGCTCAAATTTTTTAGCCAGAGCCCAAATTATTTCAATATTTACTGAGCCCACACTCAGTTAATGAAATTCATCAAGCAAGATGGTTCAAATGTGCATAAAAATCATCACTGTGTTCAAAATGCATAGCATAATGTATCGGTTCCAGTTTCAGATGGCTTTTCCACTTCATCAGTTTATTAAGAGTTTTTTGTTAAGTTTCTGCAATACTAAGCCACTTAAGGTTTTTTAAGTTTTTAAGTTGACTTGATTGCAGCTATCAATCACACCTATTTATAACTGTTCTCATACTTGTCTTTGTTTCATTAACATAATGAATAATTTTCTCTGTTAACTGCATTATCATATTTCTTTAATAGTCTTAACAAAATCACCTTTATGAAGCTTCACTGTCATTCTTAAAAGTTGCTAAATGCCATTGTTCAAAGTGCTATTTTCTGAAGAGAGACATTAATTCAACTGTCGGCACTGATTTTAACGAATTTAAGTGCTTCTCTCATCTTTGTCATTGATTGCATATACCTTCTAATATATGGGGTGGGGCTGGCTCAGTTGGTAGCACACCAGGCTTGTAATCTGCAGTTACCAGTTCGAGTCCCAACTGGGCCAGCATTGAGATTTATCTCTGCAAAACTCCCTCCCTTCCCTCAGTCAATAGGGTTGTTTGGGTTGTTTTACCTCTGAGCGGCACTTTTTTGCACACCAAGGGCTAAATGGCCAGGTCACATGGACCCCGAAGGCTCAGAGAAGGTTGGGGGAGGGGACCCACTGGAACAGCTGTTGGGAGACAGATGGTAGCCTCCCGTCAAGGCCATCCAGCGTGTTCTTTAACGTGCACAGAGTATGGCTCTCCTGCACACGGGGCCACGGCTTAACGCCCCATCCGACGGACAGCGGCCTTTCCAAGCCCATCGGTGTCCCCTACTGACCATGGGCAGGGCGGAGAATTTTGCGGAGATAAATCTCAACGCTGACCCAGCTGGGACTCGAACCTGGGAACTACAGATTACGAGCCTGGCGTGCTACCGACTGAGCCACCCCTGCCCCAGTCAGTCAATAGGGGACACTAATGGGCTTTGGAAGGTCCATCGGATGGAACATTAAGCTGTGGCTCCATATGTGGGAGAGCCATACCTTGTACATGTTAAAGAACACACTGGATGGCCTTGATGGGTGGCTTCCATCTTATAACAGCTCTCCAGTGGGTCCCCTCCCCCAGCCTTCCTGATCCTTCAGAGTCCTTGTGACCTAGACATTTAACCCACTGTGTGAAAAAAAGTGCTATTCAGAAGTTTAAATTATCTTCAGTCACATTTGTTCATATAGCACATATTTCAGATGTTACTGAATTCCCTACTATCCAAAAACAACGTACTAATATGATTTCAAAATTTACCTAAACTACCTGGTTCACAAACCTGCAGATATTGCTTTCACTTCCTTTACTCTTCTTTTAACCCTTACACCTCCATGACCTATAAAATCAGGTTCATGAAGCCTGCATATATGACCATGAACCATAAAATCAGTCTTTAGCACCATAAATTGTATTTTAAATATTAAAGTTTCAACTAACTTTTATATATAAATGTCAAATAAATATTTCAGGTTGTTAAAAAAAATGCTATTTTTTTTCAATTTATTCCTCAACTTGATGTTTCAGAAAATAAAAAGCACCTTCTCTTGCTCAAACTGCTATTAGCACTACCCAGAAGACACCTTTGCTGTAACTGCTGTTCTATCTTTAGAACAGTTCCCCATTAGCTGGCTGAGAGCTCCAGCAAGTGAATTGAGTTATTTTGTAAACATCCCATTATCTGTTTCTCAATAAAATGAAGTCAGGTGCCAAGGAAACAATTTTTTATATGAGGTTTCAGTGGTTTGCCCAAATACAGCCAAATATGTTTTTGCATCATTTAGTATATTTTGTGATCAAAATCATTTCTAAATTATTTTTATCTATTGTCAGATATCTTTCTTGAACGAAATACAAGGAGATAAATCAATATTTCTTTGATCATGTGCGTCAACGTCACATGAACATGACATTGATTGGTAAACATCTGGTTTTGATTTCAAACTTAGTGCCCATGTTAGGTTGTACAGATCAGATACTTCAGAAAGTACCAAAGTGTTTTTGCATTTTCGTTTGCTGAAGAAGTATAGTGTTTAAAGAATAAAATAAATCATTTGTCAATTACTATCACATATAGATATTAATCTTAACAGATGTTATGAAGTTGAACAGGAAAATCGTGATTTTTTTTTCTAAACTACAATATTTGATTGACTCTGAGAGTAATTCAGATGAATTCTGACTTTTTTCAGATTCTGAATGTGGATATCAATTTCAATTACTTCCATAATTATTTATATTACTTCTCAAATATATTTTGCAATTAGAAAGAATAATTATTTGAAACTTGACCAAAAATTAAATCATTTGGCATGTGACTTAAAATGGTAGCTACTTAGGAGACATCATCTGATTAGGACATTGTAAAGAAAAATTTAATATTTAAATAATAGGACTTTTAAATACTTTTTTAATTAAATTAAAGTAATTCAGAACTAGCATTTAGAATTTGCAATTTCTAAGTTAAGTTTTTACTGTTTTTGCAAAGTTCAACTTTTCTGTAATAGTCAGCATTAATGCAAATTGATCTGGAAGAATCCAATTTCAATTTTCAGAGGTTAAAATAAACTATATTTGCTTTGAAATGTTTTTATTTCATCATAGCTCTTTACCCCTGTTCAGTTATTTATTTTTAAATTTTTATTTAAATAATCTTGTTTTAAAGCAAAATAATTTTTTTTACCACTGCTACTTATTCTTAGAATTTGGTGATTGGGACAAAATCAGCATTGTATGTTGTTTGCATAAATGATCAAATAATTTTGTAAAAATTAAATAAATTAATGATTTAAGTAACCACAGAAATATTATGAATTATATATATATTAAGGTAGTGAAACACTTCAGAAAATACAACAAAAAAATTTATAAATTAAAAAAAATCCCCTCAAGCAGCTGCTTGCCACAGAGGTCTGACAGGAGTGTGTCAGTTTATATGCCATAGTAGAAAGTCTGTGAGGATGGCAGGACCTCAGCAGAAAAACAACACGAAACAGCCATGCCTTACACAGGGCTCGAATCCAGGTCCCTTAGATCAGTAGCCACTGAATTTAGAATGCAAAAAACCTTGCAATTTTCTTTAAAAAATTGCTTTATAAAATTTTACTTATCTGTCTTTTAATTTTTGTTATTTTCGTAATCCCAATTAAATGTTCTTTGGCAGATAAATGACCTATTTCTGTTCATTTGTTTTTGTTTTGTTTTTTAAATCTAAAATTGACTTGTTTATTTGACTGGTCACAGCTGCTGAAAAGCCTGGATTTTTCTCAAAGTATAGTACCGTGAAAAAATTTTGAAAAGAATAATTTTATTCATATAAGAAAAAATTTATTTTCCTCTTATACATAAACAAATAGCCTTTCTATTAATATGCATTATAATAATTTTTGTCTGGTTTTTTTTTTTAATAATATTTTTTTTTTTTTTTTTTTTTTTTTGCTACATGCCTCTATAAAAGCCCTATTAAAATGAAACTAGTGTTATTTGGCAAAAAAGTTCTAAAGTTCACTTTTTTTGCCAGAACACAGTTGAAAAACAAGCCTGGTCACAGGGTACAATTCAGTTTTTCAGACCTGGCATGGTAAGGATTAATACCACAGTTATCTTGAATAATACTTGAAAAATCTGCTTATCATTATCTGTTATTTACTGAGACTAAAGGACTCTCAAGGTGTGTTATAACAACTGTAAGTTTAACCTTGCTTCTCAGCACACTATTATGCTTTGTGTGTTCTGATATGAAAAAACTTTTTCATGAACTGAGCTTTACGTCATCACTCTGTTTTACAGAGAGCATTCTCATAGTAAACCTACCTTTAGTATGATACCTTTAGAGTTTTACAGTATAATGCTGGATATTAATATTAATGACCATCTTTCATCTGTTTAATATCCAATGGGATATTGCTATGTACTATAGTTTTTAATGGTGTATATAGATGAAGATATTAGTTTATGTTGTATTATATGTTATTAATTTTTTTTGTTTCGATTGGAAGTTAGAAAAATGGTTGTGCTTTTATGTAGGTTATGGAAGGATGTAACAACAGCATTAAGGTTGCGTAATGTTGAAGCTGCCACAGAATCAAAGTTTGTACTAGAGCAGAGACAGAGAAAACAAGCCAAGGAACGTCTAGAAAAGGCAACAAAATGGGAAACTAGGGTAGGTAACCTTGTGTGAAATGTACACATTGATATTGGAGGCTTAAGTTATATTATATTTATTCATATTCTGCTTCTTGTGTGCAGTTTTAGAAAGTGACATTTAAAGTCAATTTTTGTAAATACTAAGTTTAAAATTTAAAAAATTATGACAAATTCAGCTTATTGAAAAGATTATTCCAGAGTAGTATTTGTTACTCCATGTGTCTTACAGAAGGTATTACAAATTTCAAGAAATGAGTGGTGTTGAAATAATTTAGCTTATGTGGTAGCTTAAATACACTCTTAACTGTAGGTTTCTCTTTATGTGGGCTGCTCATAAATTTATGTATAAGTATATATATAAATGTTCTTCAGTCACTGTGACAAAACTTTCTTATACCTGTTTCATTGTTTACCAGATTTCAATTGTATAATTCCATTACCTTGTTTAGACATAATACAGGACAGCTAGTAGAAGTTAATAAATTAACAAAAGTAACAAAAATTTAGGTTTTAAAATCATGATTATTTGACTGCTGCATCTCCTATATTCCATGCCAGCTGACAATTCATATTTGTAGTTTTTAAATCTTCTGACTTTCTATGCATAACCCAGGCAGCTTGTCTGTGTGTAGTTGGTTACAGTTCTTGCATTATAGTCAGCTAAAGTAGTCTATATTGTTATTGCATTATAGTCAGCTAAATAGTAGGTTATAGTCAGAAAAGTTTAGAAAAGTAGCTTTGTTTGTCATTGTCTGCAGCTTGTAATGGTAAGTCTGATATAGTTCCTTGTCTAATAAGTTGAAAATACCTGATGCAAGCAGTTTGTGAGTGAGCAAGATACTATACTGAATAATCTCATCCAACTAAGCCTTTACCTGAGTACAGTCCCATCAATTGTAATCAAGTGGGTAAATTGCTGTTGAGGTCAACAATGCTATGATGAGAAGAGGTTATCAGCAGATTTGTTCCTCTTCACTCGGTAATGACCAAATGAAGAAAAGTTGAAATCTGTATCGATATATGAAGCAGTTTCAAAAGGATGGAGAGAGAAAAATGGGGGTTTTTATTTGTAAAATCAATTTTTGATTGATTTTACAAATTCATTATATATATCCTAAAAAATTTTAGAAATAAAAATTTGATTTGTAAAATTTTGAATAGTAAAATGGTAAAAAGGTTCACCATTTTACCCTAGAAATAAAATAAGACAATGACAGATATGTTGTCAAAGAGAACTAAGTGTGATGTAACAGCAATATATTATTGTGAAGATAATGGCACAATTTTTTTGAAATGAGTGAAATTTCTCAAAAAAAATTCATGTGAAATACCAAAATGTGAAACAATAAAAAAGTTAAAAATTCTTCAATGTGAACAGGTGTTAAGAAATAATCACTACAAAAGGATTTACGAGGATGTATTTCACACAAGTTTACTCTTTCAACGTGATAATACCACATATTCCTTGAGTAACTATGATATATAATAACAGGGAATGATTGGATGGTTCTACAGCACCCACCTTATATTCTGATCTCCCTCCCAGTAATTGCTTTTTTTTCCTACCTCAAATACCACTTCAATGCCTTCATTTCCACATCAAATAAAAATGTCACCACAAAAGTTTTACATTGTAGCATGCATCAATCACATCATTCTTGTCTCAATAGCAGAGTTGCCAAGGCACTGAAATGGTTTAATGTCATTTAAAGTTTACTACAGTGAAACATAAAGCACATGTAGTGAATAATGAGATAATTTTTCACTTTCCATAGAGTGAATTTAGCAAGGGTTTATTATGGTAGCATGCTGGCTCATAACTTGATGCTCCCAAGTTCGATTCCTGTTTATGCTTTGCTAAATTTTTAACTGCTATTTGGCTGTTTAAATATCATGATAACATTGGGTATAGAGGAAAAATTGTCTTCAGCTGGGTAGGATCTGAGCTCATGGCCTTTTGATGACATGTCAGGTGTTACGACTGCTGAGCTACTGGCCTCTAATCAAGATCTTATTTTTATGTTAATATGAGGGTCACTAGAAACGTTTGAGACACAGCTCAATGGCTAATTGAAACTGCATTTCCATGTAATTTTAATTTGACAGTTTGAATACCATTCAGTCTTCAGTGATTCTGCTTTATTTTTAAGATTCCTTCAGTAATTTTAAATATTTTTTAGCTTTTTCTAAAATATTAACATTTTTGTATCATTAAAATTTTAGAAATAGAATTTTTTTATTAGTAGTTAAAAAAATGAGAGAACAAAGAGGACATTTATGCTATTAAAAAGGTAAAAAAAAAAGATCAACAGAAAAAGAGAACATGTTCAATAAATAGTTTTGTGTAAAAAAATGAGTTTTGCTGATATGTGGGAATTTGAACTTTTATCTCTTCAGATTCATGCCAGAGTGTTCTAAGACCACTGAGCTAACACTGGCTCTATCATTCATCCACTGATGTGACTTATCAATCTACTGTCTTTGTTGTTACTGGCACCATCTATGATTGGGGAACATGTTTTGTTTGATCCACTTCTTGGTGACTAGTTATTCTGAGGAGCTTGTGATCAGTTGACTTGTTCTTGTTTTTCACGAAAGATAATTCCTTTTGCATCTTCTTTAGAATTGTTGATGCAGTTGGATTTAGACTGAAAGAATCTAGGAAAAAAAGATGTGAGAGCCAAGCAGTGGGATTCAGTTGGAATGCCATTCATATGTGTATTTTTTCCCTTCATTTTAGTATCTTTTTTAAAAATATTATTTTAAAACATGTGTTATTTCTATTGCTTCCATTTTAATTTTTAGAATTTTCAGGGAAGAGGCATGCCCATTCCCTTTATTCAACCCTGAACTCAGGTTATATTTCATAGACACACCAACTTTTTTAAATGCCATTTTCAATGTTTTGTAGTATTGACATCTTAGCATTATGGAGTTATTATTTTTCTGACATTTTATAACTTTGTCAGTCTTTAATGAAATGTTTGAGAAACTTACTTGAAGTTCAAGATGACAGTACTTTACTGTCAAATGCTGAAGTCAGGACTCTATGTATGGTGATTCAGCAGCATCCATGACCATATAACAGAGAATGGAAAGCAATAAATTGTACTGTGTATTGCACCTGAAAGATACATATGATGCACTTCAAAAATGTTGAAATTACCTCATTTTATAATTAAAGTTTTAAACTAGAAGTCAGACTTCTGAGGTAAGCAGCTGCTTTAGGGGTATTTGTTTTGTTTTTTCTTCTTTATTTAAAAACACTAATTGTATAAAAGAGTTCTAATTTTTTTAATAAAAAATTGTATCAATATATAAATGTTATATAATGTAAGGATATGAAATTGGCAGGACCTTTAAAAAGTCTTGTTCTAAAGGCATTTCTCATAATATCACTGCTCATTATAACAAACTTTTACTGAATTTAGTTGCATTTAACCTTTGATTTCTGAAACTGAACTCACTCTGGTTTCCAAATTTTGAAGTATTTTTCAGAAAATAAAATAATAGCTTTAGAACCTCATCAAGAAATTATTAACAAACAGAAATAGGTCATATTATATGACATAAAATAAAAAATAAATGTTAAATACCTATTTTCCTATATAGGTCCTAAAAATTAGAAAATAAGCCTAAAGTATATCAATCGCACAATCAGTCACTGAGTTCATATTCACTTCAAAGGAAGATAGGGCTCCAGCAATCTTGTTGTGTAGGTAAATTAACACCCTGTCTTTATTGAAGTGAATACAAACTCAGTGACTGATTGCACCACTGATATACTTTAGGTCTATTTTCTACATTTAAGACCCATATAGAAAGATAAAGATAGGCATTTTTTAAATGTTTTTATTTATTTTATTTTATTTTTGCCACTAAATACACCTATCTTCAAAAACTTTCATTTAATATATATAACTCATAAACATCAACCACATTTTTCCTCCCTTTTGGAGTCATGTTTGAGGTAGCCCATGACATTGGAGACATCACAAGCTTTAATTTGAGGTATGATTCATTACATCATCATCATCATTATCATCATCATCATCCTCAAGCAGCCATGGGCTACGGAGGTCCAACCAGACTGTGCAGTTTAATTCTCCAGGCATATATGTCCTGAGCTACATCTGCTACATCCAGCCACTGCACACCAATTCTAACAAGGTCCTGTTTGACATTGTCTGCCCACTGCATCCTAGGTCTCCCGCTCTTTCTGACGCCTTTAGGCACACTGTTCATAACCCTATTCGCCAATATATAATTATCCATATGGGCAATATGGCCAAACCAGAGGAGTCTCTCTCTCTGCACAATATGCTGCTTAAAGGAGGTTGCAGACTTTTGCCTAACCTCATCATTAGTTATAAAGTTAAACCACCTAATACCCAATATACTATGTAAGCATCTAGAATCAAAAGCATCTAGATTATTATTAAGAATCTGTAATGAATCTAGGAAACTAGATTACAGATTCTTAAAAATAATCTTAAATTTCTCTTTTCAGGGAGGAAAGATAATAAGCATCACCAAGGTGTGGGTCTGCTTCTCAGCAGACACACTAGTGATGCTCATCTAGGATATGAGTACATTAATGAAAGGTTTCTTACAGCAAAATTTCAGGCAGGCATTAAAGACTTGAATGTTATCTGCTGTTATGCCCCCATTGAGGATGTCGATGAGGATGAGAAGGATAAGTTTTATGGACAACTTCAGGATATTTTGAATTCCGTCAAGAAAGGAGATATTACCCTTGTTCTAGGTAACTTCAATGCCAAAGTTGGTATTGACTCTGACCTTTGGGGAAGGGTGATAGGCTCTTTTTTTTTTACCTTAAATGGTCTGGAGATATGAAAATTTCTGATTTAGATTATGCTGATGATATAGCCCTTTTGGCAAATGATGTTGATGAGATGAACTCTTTCATTCGAGCTGTTGAGAGACTGGTTGTAGAGTAGATTTGGTTATAAACAGAGAGAAAACGAAAGTAATGAAAATTGGTCGGGCAGGCTGTGATTCAGTTAATCTGAATGGTTGCAGTCTTGAGCAGGTGTCACAATTTAATTATCTTGAGAGCTATGTAACAGATACTGGTGACGTGCAGCATGAGATTAACAGACGAATAGGGATTGCTGCTGGGATTTTTAAGAATCTATGGAGAGTGTGGAGAAATAGGTGTATACACCTAAAGACTAAAATTGGACTATATAATAGTTTGGTTCTTCCTAGGGTTAGTTATGGTAGTGAAACTTAGACGCTTGGTAAACAAGATAACAGGAAACTAGATGCTTACACAGTATCTTGGGCATTAGGGTTGGGTTGTTTTACCTCTGAGCGGCACTTTTTTTCAGACCATGGGCTAAATGGCCAGGTCACAGGGACCCCGAAGACTCAGAGAAGGTTGGGAAATGGGAGATGGGACCCACTGGAACAGCTGTTGGGACACAGATGGTAGCCTCCCATCAAGGCCATCCAGCGTGTTCTTTAATATGCACAGGATATGGCTCTCCTGCACGTGAGGCAAGGCTTAACATCCATCCAACGGATGGTGGCCTTTCCAAGCCCATGGTTTTCCTGTACTGACCATATGCAGGACTGGGAGTGTTGCAGAGATAAATCTCAACGCTGACCCAGCTGGGACTCGAGCCTGGGAACTGCAGATTACGATCCTGGCATGCCACTGACTGAGCCACCCCCACCTGCATGGGCATTAAATGGTTCAACTTTGTATGTAATGATGAGATTAGGCAAAGGAGTCGGCAACCTCCTTTAAGCAGCATATTGTGCAGAGAGAGGCTCCATTGGTTTGCCCATGTTGCCCATATGGATAATTATAGATTGGTGAATAGGGTTATGAACAGTGTACCTGAAGGCCTCAGAAAGAGGGGGAGACCTAGGATGCAGTGGGCAGACAATGTCAAACAGAACTTGTTAGAATTGGTATGCAGTGGCCATATGCAGCAGATGTAGCTCAGAACAGTAAAGAGATGCTCAGAACAGCAGATGTAGCTATAGAACAGATGGAGAACTAAATTGCACATTCTGGTTAGACCTCCATAGCCCATGATTGCTTGAGGATGATAATGATGATAAAGTCTAACCCTGCTAAAAATTTGTCTCCCCCACCCTTTTATCACGGGGGAGAGAATAGGGTGGGCAAAATGATTTACGATAATCATTATATGAGCTTTCATTTCACATCTAACTTGTATAACTATAGGCCTTTCTGTTTGGAAGATATAGTAGGACTTCCATATTTCTCGTATTTTAGAGAGAAGAAAGCATGGGAATTCAGTTTTTAATAGCTTATCACACTCCTGCATAAGAAGCTTTCATTTAATGCATGGCTTGTTGCTTTCTGCAGATATAGAAGAACAATTGTTTTCATATTTTCCTTTCTTACGGGAGGAGATAGCATGGGGAGTCAATTTTTTATAGCTTATGATGCTCCCCTTGTCAGAAGCTTTTATTTGACACACAGCTTATTGCATTCAGCACTTGCATTTAGAAGATACAACAATAGTTTTCATATTTCCCCTTATTTAGGAGGGAAGAAAGCATTGGGGTCATTTTTATAGCATATGACACTCTCTGCATCACAAACTTTCATTTGACACATAGCTTGTTGTTTTCTGCACTTGCATTGAGGAGATATAGGGGAACAATTGTTCATATTTTCCCCCCTTTTTAGGGGGAGAAAGAAAGTGTGAAGGTCAATTTTTTATAGTTTATGACATTCCCAGCAATCAGAAGCTTTTATTTGACATATAGCTTGTTACTTTTGGCATTCACATTCTAGAGATATAGCAGAAAAATAGTTTTTATATTTCTCCATTTTTAGGGGGAAAGAAAGCATGGGGATCAATTTTCTGTAGCCTGTGACAACCCTGCAAAACAAGCTTTCATTTGACATATAAATCATTAAGTTTCTCCATCACATTTGAAAGATATAGTAGAACAACTGTTTTGGCAAATCCACAAATTGACAAATGTCAAGCAAAAAGCAATAGGAAGTACATAAAAAGATGTAATTGTGATTAATAAAATGGTGTAAATTCAAAGAATTAAATTTAAATTTTTGCCATATTTTCTGTCTTTTTTTTTTTACTTTTTTACATTTAGGTAAATAAGTGCATACGGTTTAGATTTCTCACAATTGGCAAACTCTAAGGAAATAGTGCTACAAAAAATTTATTTCTCTTTAAAATAGACTGATTTAAATAAAAATCAATAAATGTTTAATTAAAAAGATGTATAGAACTATGAAAAGAAAATTAAACTATTTCAAAGCAAATGACTTTTAAGCATTGAGATTATTTCCAGAACAATTTTCATAATACTATAGAAAACTTAATTTCTAAACAATAGCATAAATTTCATTTTAATAAAAAGTGCTAAAAAAGTCGTACTTTTTAAAAATAAGAGTTTTACAGTGTAATTCTATAATCTGATGTTATTTGAGACAGCCAGATTTTGTATCCAAAAATTTTATTTCTGGTAGTTTAAAAATAATTGTCATTCATTTTAATCACAGCCAAAACATTATGACCAGCGTGACTTTATGCAAATCGAAGCAATTGCAGGTAAACAACAGCATGTGTGAGGGTCATGAAATGGTATAAATAACACATGATATTGAGCTCTGTTAATCAGTGTTATTCTTGTTTTTCAAATAGGAAAGACAGCGGACTTAAGTGAGTTTGACAAATGCCAAATTGTAATGGCCAGACAACTGGGTCATAGCATTTCCGAGATAGCAAGACTTGTGGGGTGCTCACGGTCAGCTGTGGTTAGTACCTTCAAAAAGTGGTCTGAGGAAGCAAAAACCACGAACTGCTGGCAAGGTATGGGCCAACTATGACTCATCGATACTGGAGATGGGCAAAGACTATCCTGTATGGTACAAGCCAACAGAAGGGATACTGTGGTGAATCTCTCCCGTAATTTGAATGCTGGTGACAGGAGTTATGTGCCACAACACTGCATCGAACCCTGCTGAAAATGGGGCTGCTTAGCCACAGGCTGCTCCAAGTGCCCATGCTAACCTCAATTCATTGCTGAAAGCACCTACATTGGATACTCGAGCATCAAAACTGGACCTGAATGTTTGGAAGAAGGTTCACTGGTCTGATGAATCTCATTTCCTGTTGCACCATGTGGTCAGCTAGGTACGTATGCATCATTTACCTGGAGAAGTGTTGATACCAGGATGCACCATGGGATGAAAACAAACTGGTGGTGGAAGTGTAATGCTTGGAAACCCTGGGTCCAGTAATTCATGTGCAGGAAACTGACTTATACCACCTACCTAAACATCATTGCAGACCAGATACATCCTTTCATGGCAACAGTATTCCCCTCTAGTAGTGCCTTCTTTCAGCAGGATAATGTGCCATGCCACACTGCCCTGATTGTTCGAGAATGGTTTGCAGAACCTGAGGAAGACTTCCAGGTATTGCCCTGGCCTCCAAATTCCTCAGACATCTATCCAATCGAGCATCTGTGGTTTTTGTTGAACAGCGTATCTAATCTGTGGCAGCTCAACCTCATAACTTACAAGAGTTAAAGGATCTACAGGTAACATGTTGATACCAAATACCACAAGACACCTTTAGAAATCTTGTCGTGCCCTTACCTTGCCAGGTAATTCATAATCTGTACAGGACAACAGAGGAAACACTGAAACTAATGTTTTACTACTTACAGTGACTGGCATACAAGTTCATTGCTACAAACAGAAATGGGTTATGTTTTAATTTTTTCATCATATACTCAAGCAGAATCATCATATAAAACTATATATCATAGATTTATGTTCACTTGTATATATCATAGATTTAATGTCACTTTTGATATTTGATTTTGACAGTTAAAAATTGCCAATTACTTCCAAAAAAGAAAACTTAGTCATTTCCATAGTACAAGATTGTTTCATTTCCAAGTCACTAGAATTTGAAATAAAATAATACATCAGGAGCTGACATGCAAAGGATTAATTGACTTGTAATAGTTGTTGGTGAAGGCTAGTTAAAATCATCATTGTAAGTTTGTTAATATTTGGTAAGGATGGGCACAACAGGATGTTAATGGTTAAGGTTTGCAGAATTCCATTGTGTAGTTTTTGAGTTGCAACTTCTATTTCAGGACACAAGCCTAAAATATTTGCTTTATTTATTCATAAGTATATGTTTCAGGAAATAGATTTTAGAGCACAAAATTACTTCATATTCTGTTTTGGGACTTTGATAAATCATCCTGAGTGGGCTGCCCTGCCACAGTCAGTAGGGAACGCTGATGGGCTTGGAAAGGCTGCCGTCTGTCAGATGGTACTTTAAGCCGTGGCCCCGTGTGCGGAAGAGCCATACCCTGTGCACATTAAAGAATGGCCTTGACGGGAGGCTACCATCTATCTCCCAACAGCTGTTCCAGTGGGTCCCCTCCCTCAACCTTCTCTGAGCCTTCAGGGTCCATGTGACCTGGCCATTTTGCCCATGGTGTGCAAAAAAGTACTGCTCAGAGGTAAAACAACCCAAATCCTGAGTGTGCATGTTGGTTGCATACACCATCTCCATCACCATTGAACTTCCCAATAACTGCTGAAACACTTCCTATAACAAATGTCCTGATTTCAGGAGCTTGGGCTAATGAAATTCATCATAGCAGTAATAACAGATATATATGGTGTGTCATGAGACTTAAAAATCCGAATATCTTCTTTATCAATTCTAAAGTTATGACATATAATAGTGAATCACCCAGTTTATGTGTGCAAGTCTCTAATAATTTTTGGTTCTTTAACTAGATTTTGTGATTTAAAGCAAAAAACCGAATAATATATTGATCATGCTTAAAGTTCCTTCTTAGGCACATACACATTTTTATATTTCAGGTATTTCATGAAATTGGTGAACATTGGATGTATGATTATTCACTCCAAACGAGGCTACAGAAAAGCACAGATTCAGAACAACCAGTGTAAGGTAAATTAGATCCTAGTCACAAGGAAATGGCATATTAGAACAAATTAATATATCAGTTGTAACAAGGTTATCGAAGTTTACTTCACAATTAAGGTGTTAGAAAGATTCATTAGGTCCAATGAAGTAAATTGTTCTCTGCAGGCTGTTCTTCAATAAATCTAGCATTACATATGTGCAATACAATCTCCTATTATATTTTATTAGAACTGTATTCATTTTTATTCAAATGTATATAAACTGAAAAATGTTTATAAATAGTATTCATTTACTATTACAAATTATATATATTACCATTTACTGTGTAACATATTTCTTTTGTGGATAAATATATACTTCTATGTATATAGTCCATTTCCCCCCCCAAGATTGCACTCTTGAAATAATGGAATTCTCCACTGTTCTGTAACATTTTGATTTTTTGAAATGTGCAAAAGCAGTGCAAACATTTCAACTTAGATATATAGTGAATATATTTAAATACTGATTGCATCAACTCTGCATCAGTCATTTTACTATTAAATGTTTGTTCTAATGTCCATGTATTACTTTTAAATAAACTTTGTGTAACTTCCAAAGAATCAATCTGTAAGCACATTAATATGTTCCCAGTAAAATTTTATTTAAAGTCTGAAATATTAATGAAAGTTTGTTTTCATCCTTTTGTAGTGACTATATCTTAAATTTAATGATTTTTTTTAATATAATTTAAAAATTATTTTAATTATTTAATGAAATTGAAGTACTTTTAATCAACTAAAATGTGTACATCCGAATTATTTTTGAAACAATCAAAGCAATAATTTGAAAAGTAGATTCTTAGGCACATTTGTAGATGTTAACTGATTTGTCATTAAGCATAGGCTTCCTTAAAGACTGTGATTTTTCAAATGAAATTTGTGTCATAAAGAAATTAAGATTTGTATTCTTTTACCATAGAAATTCACATTGGGTAAAGTTGCCTGCAGTCCAGATGAACTGGACTTTCAATGTGTACATTATGGTTGAAAATCTCACCACCTTACTTAATTCATTCCATTTTCTTCTACAAGAGTATCAACTTCATAGCCTTGTAGTTTATGCAAATGATTATCATGTTCATGTGTATGTGAATGTACTTTCAGTGACTTTATTTTCACTTCAGGTAAACCATCTATGCATTAGTTATTTAATATTTCCTATTAAAGTGCTGATACGATGTGAGAATTGTATTTATATTTGGTCTTTGAATGTGCTTGGGGCTAGATTATATGAATACATTTCCTAATGTGCTGTGTACCTCTTCATTGTAGGAAAGTATTTTTTTCACTGATATATTTGATATCTTAGTTTATCACAAATAGTTTAAATATTTTTGTGCAACATTAACAAAAAAATTATTGTGTTGTCAGTGCATTCCACTCAGTGGGTAAACCTGTCGATTATTTATACTAATCAAATAAATTTCTAGTTCATTAAGTACTAAGTAAAAATATATGTTTCAGAAATTGATTCAAATGTACATTTATCAAACATGCAGTTTTGGTTGATATACCTAATGGTATTATTTGGAATATTCATAATGTAGGCTTTCATTATGAATATTTCTCAAACTGTGTGATATAGCTCACAAATCTGTCAAATGTTTGCTTCATTTTTAAAGTGTTTCCTGTTCTGGTAGTTTAAACATTTTTTATTATAAAACTGTTCTTACCTTAAATATTTTTGAGTGTTTGGAAATGTAAACCATAAGGACAACCAAAATGCAGTATACTTTGTTTTATTAATGTTCACAAATTATGTTAAAAAACTCAAAAGTTTAAAATAGAGCTTTGAGAAACATTACCTCAGTTTTATTAATATTTTTTGATAATGTACAAGTTCATACATGATATAAACTGCACTAAATTATGCAATGAAATGAAATTTTCATTTTGGCCATAACATAGATGTCATGAACTTGCTGTGAATTTTTCCCCCTTCAGTGTTTATAAATACAAATCTTCAATTTTCCTTGGAAATGCACCCAAATTGTTGCACCAAAAAACTAAAGTGTGCAATAGTCCATAAATTATGTAATATCTAATTGGGGGAGGGAAAGGAGTAATTTTGTTGCATTATATGAGGGAAGGGGTTGGATTGTTTTATCACTGAATGGCACTCGTGCACACAAACCAAATGGCCAGGTCACAAGGACCTGAGGGCTCAGAGAAAGTTGGGAGAGAGGTCCCACTTCACAGCTGTTAAAAAACAGATGGTAGCCTCCCATCAAGGCCATCCAGTGTGTTCTTTAATGTGCACAAGTAGGCTCTCATGCACAAGGGGATATGGCTTACAATGTACTTGCACAATACTCTCATGTACAAGAGGGTATGGCTCTCATGCACAAGGGGCCATGGCTTAACATCCCATTTGACAGACAGCTGTCTTTCCAAGCCCATCAGTATCCCTTAGTGACTGAGAGCAGGATGGGAAGTTTTGCAGAGATAAATCTCAACATTGGCCTGGCTGGGACTGGAACCTGGAAACTACAGATTACAATCCTGGCGTGCTACTGACTAAACACCTCAAAAGACGAGGTGATATCCTGGTCCAACATTAAGTGGCTTTGTTTATTTTTACAATCAGCTGTTTTTTGTGTTTTTGTCATAAGAAAATGAGAAAAAAAATGCAAATTTATTATGTTATCACTTAGCGTTAACTACTACCATAACGCTTGCTACACTGATTATCATTCAAAAATGACCCTCACGAAAGGAAAAGCATTAGCTAACATGGAAGGTGAAGGAGGGGTATCCAGAAAAGTGTTATATTATGTAGATGGAAAGGTGATAGTGGTGGGAGTGGGGAGTAATTTGGTTAAAACTATTATGTAATTTATGGATTACCTCTAATGAAATAATTTTTGAATGTTATTAGCTTCTGAGGAAAATTGGTTTTGAATCTTAGGTAGTGCTGGTAATGTGCAGATATTGTGTTTGCATTGAAAAACTTCTATAACCCATAATAAATAGCTTTTAGGTCATCTGTTCTATGTGTATAAAGCAAAAAAAAGTTAAGCCTTCTGTTTCTTTCTCCTAGAATAGGAGTTGCCAATAATTTCAATTCCGCTTCACAAACTGATATTAGTGCCAAGGTGTTACAACATCTACAATATGAACACCAGTTTTACTATCAAGCTTTTTTTTTAGTGAAAGCTGGGAAGTTTCAACTTAGCATTTTTTAAATGCATTGATTTTAATAAAAGGAAGTCTAAGCATTTGTCATTTGAACTATTTTAAATGTTTTCGGAAAAAGATTCACACATTCAACCAACTCATTCATTTTACTTTTCTCGTATTTCTTCAGAATTCAGGGATAACTACACTGCTGGCCATTAAAAGTGCAACACCAGGAAAGACAAGAGATATCAAAGCCATATTTAGTGAATACATAGCTTATGTTACATGGATCAAATGATTACAAATACAGCTCGGTTAGACTTGTGGAATACAAAGAAATCGGTATCTTGTGTTACCACCATGAGTGGCAATAACCACTGCCACACAGTCCAGCAATGAGAGGATGAGACATCGAATGTGTGTTTGGGGAATGTCAGTCCATGCAGTTTCAATAAATAGCCAAAGTTCATCTGTTGTAACAGCTGCTGATGTTTGGTGTGCTAGTCGTCATGAGATCGTGAACCAGACATGTTCAATTAGAGACAGATCCGGTGAATGAGCAGGCCAAGGCAGAAGTGACATGGTAGCTATCCAGGAATTGTTGAACGATGCATGCCACATGTGTTCGGGCATTGTCCTGTTGGTAAATGTCACCAGAGAGCCCCTGAAGACAACATACGACCACAGGCTCTAACACCTCAGTAATGTAATGCTGACTGTTCAAAGTACGGTAATGCGTACGAGGCACATGCATGAGTGGAGTCCAATGGCATCCCATACCATAACACCAGGGGCCAAACCTGTATGGCACTGCATCATGCATGTCTCACTGAGCCTGTTACCGCACTACCGCCAGATACGGATTTGTCCATCATGATGCTGCATACTGAAGAGGGATTCATCTGAAAAGATGATGTGATGCCATTCGCACTTCTATGCACGATATTCTTGGCACCATTGCAGTCACATACGCTTGTGTTGTAGAGTCAATGGTAGCCAAAGCAATGGCCACCTAACAAAGATGCCCTATGCTGCAGAAGACATTAAACCATATGTGCGACACTGGTTGATGTGCAGCACACCCTAACTGTTAAGTTAAGGTGTTTGTTGTTGCTGTATGATCGTTCAAAGCCATGCGCACAAGATGTCTGTCCTCTCATTTGTATGACAGGGCCATTGAGATCCCTCACATCGATGAGTTCATTCCCCCTATACCCACTGATGCCATATTCTCATCACTGTGGCAGCATTCTGTCCAACATGAGACCAATGTCTCAGTACATTAATACACCTTCCCATAATCCCACAATTCTCCCTCGATCAAAGCCAGAAACCTGGTCATATGGATGCCGTGTTCTTCAACTGGGCATACTTGATCCTTTAGTGAGCAAGAACTGCGAGCAAACACAATTCCAGTGCTTTACACCGGCTCTTTGTAATCTCCTCTTATACCACTTCTAGGGGGCATTACTGTCACACATTATGTGTGTATGTGCTATGCTTTGAATCATTTACATGTTCTCCCTTGGGCTACCCATCTTGCATATTTTGGGACAATCTGATGAGTTCTTCCTGGTCTTGCACTTTTAATGGGCAGCTGTGAGTTAAAATGAAAGATAAAAATATGTATGTAACTAAAAATTGCAGGTAGAATAAAGCACCTATTTGTGATCCCCTCTCTAGAAAATACAATTAACCATTCCATTAAATCGCTTATATAATCCTGTTGATCTATATACATACATTTTGAAAGCATAGTGCATACAAATAATATAAAGTTTGTATTAGATCTTGATATTAGGATATAGAAATATATATATGACTTGACCTTATATTTACAACGAAAGTATGATGCTTGCTTTCTAGCATTTAATAGGTTTAAGAAAATACAAGAAAAATATTTTTATATAAACTGAGAAACTTGGCACCACTTAAAGGTCACCACTTCAGCCAGTTTTGAGCCAACAGTTTTCCAGTTTAAATGTTAATTTTGGTGATAGTACAGAGAAGTATTGTTTAAATATGTGAGAAAGATTTAATGTACTTGTGGCACTAATTATATTTACACTAACCAAATCCTTTGTCTTCTGTTTTGGAAACTGATGACCAAGATTAGCAGGAAGTGGGTTTTTAAAAAATGTTAATGTGCTCTAATTACAGTGTCAAAGTAATATAAATTTTATTTTAATGCCTCTACAATAGAGTAGGTATTGTACCACTTACACTTAATTTGCCACAAGTTTCAACTGAGCACTGGGATAAAAGGAAGCTTGGGAGAAATAACCATCTGATTACAAAGAAAGAATTATAATTATCAACTTCCTAAAAATTTAAATTATAGAAATTAATTATTTAGCACCTTTGATTTCGTTTTTATATTGAAGACAAAAAGAAAAGCTAAACTTTATTCTGAGAAGTTGTAACAAAATCAATTTACTGATTTCAAATAGGTAAAGGCATAATTATTAGGTTTATTAACATAAATAAAGCTATATTTACTATAGTTGTAAAAATTATAACTTTATAATTTCTAACTCAGCTCAAGCAAAACGTTTTACTATGTAAGAAACCAACCAAACTCGGTTTATGTAAAATATAACACTCTTTTGTTGTGTTGTTGATGAATATGGATCTGACCAATGATGGTACCAAACATAACTCTCCACTGAAGACTATATCTGCCATTTCTGTTGCCTATTGAATGGCAACAGGAATGAGCCTAATGGCTCTGCTGCATTGCAGTTATTGTCAATGATGGAATGGTGTTAGAAGTAAAACAATGTGTGACCCAAATGCAGCCTAGCCTATATGACTCATCTGTTAATGGTACATGATAGGATAGTACAAGGTATGGCATGGTTGGGATATGGCACTCTTATCCAGATTACATAAGCCAAATTGGTTCAAATGGCCACTAGACCTGTTGTAGGATTCACCTTCACATTGTGACATGTTGGAACATTTCTGAATGGGAACAA
Organism: Ryuthela nishihirai; assembly: GCA_038380435.1. NCBI lineage: Eukaryota > Metazoa > Arthropoda > Arachnida > Araneae > Heptathelidae > Ryuthela > Ryuthela nishihirai. The sequence goes on along the minus strand of JAWZYU010000019.1, from coordinate 51,139,401 downwards.
TGGGTGTGGTGCCTTCCCATAAGGACACTCCTCATGTCTTGAACCACACAATTGATTCCATGGTTTGAGCATACATCTCAGAAAATCCAACCATCCACTCTCACTCAGACTCACTTGGCTGCATATACTGTTTTCATATATATCTCTGCATTTCCCATGTTTTGTGACCAATTGTTCAACAATATCTGGAAGTGTCTTGGCATACAAAATAGGAACAATTGCCTCATTAGTTCTACTACTGGTCTTGTTTCTCAGGTTTTTATATTTTCTATATTTTGTTGGGAAGCTAATCATTTGCATACATCAGGGCCGGAGAAGTTTCCAGCTCACAAAAAATATATGTTATGAAGAGAAAAGCAATTTTTTTAGAAATAGTTTTCATTTTGATAGGTCTGAGGTCAATCATTAATTTAAGATTAATACTTAAGCTTGATTTTGATTAATTTACGTTTCTCACATTCCTATTAACATATCTGGTACTATCATACAATAGAGTAAAAAGCCATTCCCGTTGACCAAATATTTTTATTTTGCTTTTTCTCAGTGGAGAGTCTAAAGGTCCCATTATGAATGTGTGAATTGGTGCTTATCTTTTGTATAGTAATAAGGGTTGCATCAAGTATAGTTGATACCCAGTAATAAGAAATTAATTTTAATAGACTAATGTTGAGTATAGTAGATTGATTTTTTTTTCTGGGATTGCAGATTATTTTATTTCCATTGCTTGCATATATTTAACCTGCAAAAGTTCTGACTTGTGTTATACATTTGTAAATTGTTGTCAGTTTTCCATGAAGGATGCCATTTCTTGAAGCACAGATCAATGCATAATCCTCCATCACAATGTAGCACATATAATATGAGGATGTTATCTGCTTTTCCAAACAATTTCAGCATCACTTCAGTTTCTTAACATTAAAAAAAAGTTTTCTCTATTTCAGCATAGCACTCCAAAGATTTATTGAAGTTGGTCCCATTAACCCCCAATCTGTCCTTGGTGTGAAAAGGGAAAGGCCACTGTTTATCTGACGAAATTTAAGCTGTGACCATGTATGCAAGAGGCTTTCATCTGTCTCCTAACAGTTATCCTTTTGGATTCCTTTCCCCAGCCTTCTAAGCTTTTTGAGGTCCTTGTGATTTAGCCATTTAACCCATTATGTGCACAAAAGTGCCACTCAGAGATAAAACAGGTCAGTCTCAAATGATTAGTGATGTATTTTTATCAGTGCTATAGCCACCATTGCACAAAATTCAAGGGACACCCCTTTTTTCCATACAGCTTGTATAAATAGCAAGATTTCTACAGAGAGAGATCAAGAATATGAAAAAAAAAATTTAATTTCCATTTAATGTTTTTTTCATGGAGCTGAGTAGTATATCATTTGATCTGTATATTTTCATCATAATCTGTCACTGTGTTTGGTTTATTATTTTCTCACCTCTGTTTTACATGTAGCCACTCCTTCACGCCCCATGCATGTTCAAAATCATCAAACCTTTCCTCTTATCCTAATTATTTTTTTATCAAACATATAAAACTTACGCAAACAAATATGAGTTTCAAGAAACAAATGAGTCACATCTGCTTACTACATGAAATTCTATATATATTTCTATGTACATGTCTATGAACATCCTTTGACCTACTATAATACACTATTCAGTGTTAAGGTAAGTTTCTGATTTAACAAATGAATGGTTTAATTGACAGACTGTCTTAGCTCAAACAAATGGACTTCTCAGCAGACTACATGTGAAATTTAATACTCTCTGCTCCAGAAGACAATAATGATATGAACATTTAGGTAGATACTGTAGTTCTTTCCCAGCCCATGATTTTAAAACACTACTGCAGTGAAATGTATTGTTTAAATTATATCTTTTTAAGTCTATTGAGAACATACAAAGACAGCTAGACAGTCACATAATAAATAATAAAATAAATACTCAAGCAGCTGCTTGCCACAGAGGTCTGACAGGAGCCTGTCAGTTTAATACGCCACAGTAGAAGGTCTGTGAGGATGGCAGCACCTCAGCAGAAAGACAACACAAACATCCATGCCTTACCCGGGGCTCGAATCCAGGTCCCTTTGATCAGTAGGCAAGCGCTCTAACCACCTAGCCATAGGATGACGAGCAGATGGTGAATTTGTGGCAATTACCAAAAAAATTCACGAATCAAAGGAAAGGGGCTTTTTCTAGCATTAATTTTTTCACTTTATAAGTTTATGTTATATATAAATGGTAATATGAAGAGAGCCGTCCCATGGCCGAGTGGTTAGCATGCTTGACTACTGATCTAAGGGACCTGGGTTCGAGTCCCGGGTAAGGCATGGCTGTTTGTGTCGTTTTTCTGCTGAAGTCCTGCCATCCTCTGACCTTCTACTATGGCATATAAACTGACAGGCTCCTGTCAGACCTCTGTGGCAAGCAGCTGCTTGAGGGGGTATTTATTTATTTATTTTTATAATATGAAGAAAAATCATTTGTACATCATTCATACTCCTCAACAGCCATAGACTATGGAAGTCCCAGCTGTTTGCATAATGCAGTTCTCCAAACATTTCTATCTTGAGCTGCTGCAATTGGCCACTGCTGGCCAATACTGCTAAAATCTTTTTTGACCTTGTCTACAGATCTCTTTCTACTCCTTTGCCTGAAGCCTTTAAGCATATTTTCATTATTTACTAATCTGTAGTTCTGCATCTGAGTAACATACCAAAATTAATGCAGTCTTAAAATGTTGTTTACAGGTGACTGATGATTCATTCCTTTAACTTCATCATTTATTGCATAAACATCCAAAACCCAAGATACTAAGTATAAGCATCTGCAATCAAAAGCATCAAGCTTCTTCTTGCCTTCCTTACGAAGGGTCTGTATAGCAAACTTTATAGGGTCAATCTATTACATAGCATAATTTTACCATTTAGGTGTATCTACCTATTTTCCCACTTTCCACAAATTCTTCAAAATTTTCTATCTATAGACATCCAATTTTTTATTTAGGGATAAAAATTGTTTTGGGGTTAGATAGGTAGTGATGAAATATGAGTTGCATTTTACAAATCTCCCAATAGCTATAGCATCAGGTAACGCTGTGATTATCATATATGTTTAAGCCTTAATAGTACCCTCTAACAATGGAAATTTTTGAAAAATACTCAAAATTTAAATAGGCAAAGAGTTTATGCTAGAAATTTTGATGATAGAGTATGGTGGTCAAAGGGTTTACATTGATAGCATCAATTTGACCCCTTACCCTTAGGAAGGTGGTAAAATATATTTTTTAAAGGTAAAAGGAATATTCTTTTTTATTTTATACGAATAAACCCAAATACTAATAACTACTAAACTGAACCTATTAAAAATAGTACTAATATTACTATTTACATTTTTCCAGTCGCCCATTCTAATTTCCACTGTTAGAGGATGCTAAGTTGACAAATAAAAAACTTCATTCTCTTTGGAAACAAGTATCTGACATTCAGCAGAAACAATATGTCATTCTTCTAGTTGAAGTCTAAAATACTAGCAACTACAGTTTTTTTAAACTAAACATTTTTCAAGGATCTGCCTGAGTGTAAAAAAATTTGATCTATGCTATTCCTAGGTCACAATATTCCATCCTTTATAGCAGCAGATAGCAAAAAGCTATAGAAATCTTGCATCTCTAAGATGATACTTGGCATCCATCCAAGGTTGCCAACATTAGAGAAAAAATTTACAGACAAATAGAGGATATATATATATATGAGAGAGACAACCAAGCATTTTTACACATTTTTGCTTCAAAACAAAATAGCTAAAAAGGACAAAAGTGAACATACTTAATTTTTTTTCTTATTGTATCACAAAAGTTTACAAAAACAATGCTTAATTTTGTATGCCAGTTTATTTTTTCATGCTTTAGTCATTAAAATACTCATGCATTAAAATACTCATGCTCTGACTGATTACTAGAATTTCTCCTAGAATGCTAGTAATGCACCCCCTCCCCCCCCAAAAAAGGCAAAATTAGAGACTTATTATAAAAGAGGCAAATATTATAAAACTTATTTTTATTTCATGCATTTTTTTAAAGACCTGTAAAACAGAGATTGAAATGTTATATTGCATTGGAAATCCAGTCCCTTGGCTTTTACATTTTTCTGGTACAGTTGAGTTTCTTGACCTCTCCCCTCGAATTCTTTCAAGATTCAGACCTGATAACCAACATTTTACATAGTCACTACTGTAATATTATTGAATTCAGGAATTTCTAACAGTTTGTAAGAATTAAAATAATGAAATAAATACCACCTCAAGCAGCTGCTTGCCACAGAACAGAGGTCTAACAGGAACCTGTCAGTTTATATGCCATAGTAAAAGGTCTGTGAGAATGGCGAGACAGCAGGAAAACAACACAAACATCCATGCCTTAACCGGGGCTCGAACCCAGGTCCTGTAGATCAGTAGCCAAGTGCGCTAACCACTCGGCCACAGGACGGCTAGAATTAGCATAATCTGTTTTAAATAACGGTTCCCAACCACACAAAAACATGAATGCCAATTTGCATTTATTCAGTGGGCTAAACATGCTTTGCTGCTGAAGATTGTGTCCCAGTTCTAACTAGATTTATTGTTTGTGAATCAGTGTTCTAAATACTATTGACATCTACTAATGACATTTGCCAAAAAAGGGTTAATTGTTTCTGTAAAATTTTTAAATCAATATGTGCTTGTATTCATTTTATCTACATTAAGACAAAAGTGGCAAAGTATGTGTTATTTCTTTTAATTTCTTTTAAAACAAGCTGTTGTTAAAAGTAGTAATACTGCTAGGATCAGTAATAAAGATTGAAAATTCCAATATCTTGCACTTAGAACTACAAAGAGAAATAAAATTTAAATATTATTTCAAATCATTACTAATTTCATAAAGCGTTAAATCATACATAGAGGACTTATACATTATAAATTAAAATTATGCACAAGTAGTTTAAATGCATTGGATATATTTTCAATTTGACAGTTTGTCCATTAAAATGGCTGTTAAAAATAAAAAAAACTAATGCGTGTTGAATGAAAAATAATGACTGTAATTAGAAAATGAATTCTGGGCAAAATTCTGGGACCTAACTTAAAAATAAGGTAACATGTTAAGTCTAGGATTTTCAATATTTCAGTACTTTGGCACTTCTGAACTAAGAGGAATTCAATCTTTTGAAACAAACTCTCCAAACATCAATAGAATGTCATTTTCTTTTAACATAAACCATACTTTACACTATATTTTATTAAAATATGTTGTTGTTTTTTTCATGATATTGAATTTTCTTAGCACACTCCTATTTTTAATAGATTTCAAAGTCACTGAGTTTTAATTTACAAACATTACACTACGTTTGAAGATAAAGGAGATTAATTTCTTTGGAATTAATCCCAATAGAATAAAGTTTTTTCCTCTTGAACATTTTCTTGATAGATTTGGTGGTTACCAGTTTCTGATGCATTTACCTTTTCACATCACTGCAGTGTCACAGTTTCCATGTTTCTTTTTATTCATTATACTGATTCCTTGTAGATTTAGGATGGGTACTGGCCCATGTGGTAGTGCACCAGGCTCATAATCTGATGTTCCCAAGTTCAAATATACATTATGTCTGTGTTTTCTTGATTTTTCTCAGCTACCCCAGATCTGCCCTCAGGGAGAAAGGCAGCATTGATGGACTTGGAAAAAGTTTGGTTTGGTTTACCTCTGAGCAGTGCTTTTTTGCACACAATGAGCTAAATGGCCAGGTCACAAGGATCCCGAAGGCTCAGAAGGTTAGGGGAGGGTACCCACTGGAACAGCTGTTGGGAGACCGATAGTAGCCACCCGTCAAGGCCATCCAGTGTGTTCTTTAATGTGCACAGGGTATGGTTCTCCCACACACACACAGGATCACGGCTTAATGTCCCATCTGAAGGCCTTTCCAAGCCCATCAGTGTCCCCTACTGACCGTGGGTAGGGTGGGGAATTTTACAGAGATAAATCTTAACACTGACCCAGCTGGGATCGAACCTGGGGACTGCAGATTATGAGTCTGGTGCACTACTGGCTGAACCACCCCCACCCCTACTTGGTAAAAGCATCTGTTGTCTGTCACAAAGGATCTTAAGCCATGGCTCCAAGTGCAACCAAACCATATGCACAATAAACAACACAGTGGATGACTTGAGAAGCTTTTATCTGTCTAACGACAATCCAGCTAAGCTCATTCCCTAACAGCTCTGAGTCCTTATGACCATTATCCTGACCATTTATCCCATCCCATGCACACTCAGGTAAAGCAACCCAACGGTTCTGAAGTTTGTTATAAAAACTTTTCACAAACTTTTGAGTAAAATGTCTATTCCCCTTTACTCAGGCCAACATAGTATAATTTTCCTGGAAAATATATACAGGATTCTCAAAAATCAATTGCCTTTATAAGCCAATTATTATATTTCATATAATAATTGACTTATAAAGTTGTTTTTAAAAAGTTTCTAATTCATTTTTTCATTAGACTTCAATATAAACACTTGATTCGTTAAACATCTAGACCAGGCCTGTTCAAACCATTTTAGGTGCATAATTAAACGATTTTTGCCGATTCATAGCACTCATTAAAAATGTATATTTTTGTTTTGGATGTTTTTTCTATCCTTTAAAAAATATTGTCGTCGTTGCCCCCCCCCCCCAATTCATTATTCATTAGAAATGTATGTTTTCAAGTAGATAATTTTCCCTGCAGCTCTTTAATATATAGTTTTTTCTTAATGGCTTTAACTAAGTTTGGGTTTGACAAGCCTAGTCCAGATAATATTCAATATCTGTCAATATTTATTTCTGAATGTCTGGAGTAACAGTAAAAAAGAGGAGTACCTTTGTGATCAGGAGAATCTTGTGTATTAACAACAAATATTCTTACTTATCCTTGAGCCATATGAGAGTGCAATGCCAATTTTATAGTTATACAAAAGAACTTCCTGCTCAAAAGCATCTGTTACTCCACATATTTTGAGCTGAGTGTGGGCAGAAGTTGATTGTTGTTTAGAAGTTTACTGGCAACAAATAGTACTTACTTTTATGTCTATTAACCCTTTGGAATTAGTATTTAGCCTGCAATGGTCAAGTGCAATAGCTGTAGCTAAGGATAGACATGTATGGAGAACAAAATTTCACAAGTCTGGTTGAATCTTTGTAACGCATGGCTGCTTGAGAATTATTATTATGTTGTAACCCTTTAAGTAAGTGTTCAAGGTTAGTTAACTGTTTTCAAAAATAGCCTAAATGGGCTTCATTTTAATTTGTTTTTGTTTAAATTTAAATCCTCTTTTCATTTGTTTTTGTTTTTTAAAGAGAAAGAGGTACTCCCTACACAAAGGAAGAAGCTCCTCTATTCAGCCTGAGTTAGTTTCTCATAAAACAAACGCATGCAAGGACATGTCCACTGGTTTAATAGTCATATTTCCAAACCAGTATACCAGATAGGCTTGGTAATATGATATTATGCATCAAGCCCAGATCAGGAAGAATAAAGAGAAAGGAAGGGGGCTTGACAAAGCTGAGAAAAAAAGTGAGGGGGGCAATGGACTGGAATTCCATTGCAGTATAACATTTCCCCTCAGTTTTAGGTCTTTAAAGATTTCTTATAAAATGTACAAAAGTTTAAGAATTTTTTCGCCTCCATTAACATTACTAGCATTCTCAAAGGAAGGGTCAAGGCCATCTTGCACTCACCCCAACCCCACCCCTCCATCAGGACCAGTTACTTACATGTGTTAGGTACGTAGGTAATGCTCTACAAATTTAAACCGCAATTGCATGGTGAGAAACTTGACACTTTAATTTTTAAACTTACAACGTTTTGTGACCTTTTTCCTAAACATGTTACTTTTGCTAGCCAGTTATTTCATAGAATATTTCTTTAAATTACGATATTCGTTTTAGTTTTTTCTGTACTGTTAAGAGAATATAGTGTAAGGAGGGAATATGTATACAATCCGTGATAACACTAAGTGGTTGGAAGAAAGAGTATATTTCCAAAAAAAAAAAAACGCTTAAATCTAGCCACTCTTCTCTAATATAAAAATCAGGATTTTAACGTTACAAGTTGTCATTTGGAAATTTCTACATGATGACATCCCGCAACTGATGAAAATTCGGGAAAGGCCAAATTTCATTGGTTGTTTCCAAGCGAAGTTTGTATATAAACACACTTGTGATGCTGGCGATGGAATGATTTATGAATTAAAAAAAAATAATTAAAGAAAATTTTTAAAATTAAAATTTTAAAATTTTATTATTAATAAAATAATTAAAGAAAAATGCGCCTCTGGCTATGTGCCGTTGGTACCAGTGAGAATTGTCTGTTCAAAATTACACCAAGTGAATTATTCACACTTCGTACAAATTGCTATTTGTGACTTAAAACATGTTTTATTAAAAGGAATCAAGGTAAATACAAAGCATATTTTAGCTCCATTAAGTACAACACTATGTCATGCAGAAAACTATCATGAAATAATCGTCAATGTGCATATTGCTATCAAGTACCCAACTCTGTAACCTGTGAAAACAAATGTGCAGATGATTCAAATTCGTTAAGAGTAAAATTATAAAAATATAATTCTATGAATTAAATGTTCAATTATGCTCCAATTCAGTAATTATTTAATTTTAATATCAATATAATTTTAAAAAACAAACTGAATATTTATTTAAAGAATCGTTTGTTCATTGATACGAAACAAATACAAAAATTAAAGGCACAAGTCCTTAAGAAAAAGTATTGGTAATGCTGTTATCAAACGTTTGAGAATGGTATGGATATGTAGTGTTATATATATATCTGCCATTGTGTTTATAATAATAGAGACTAGCAGAAAGTGTATCCATAAAAATATCGGCGACAGCAAGCAAAGGCTCCAAAGGTAATGGCATTTTTAGAGTATGTGTACTTATTCAAGAACCACCTCCGAGATTGCCATGGCTGGAAATCATTATGCCGAATGTACATTTATGTATAATATAGAATAGGTATTTGTTTTGCATCTTTGTTTTTAAAATAAACTATTACCAAACACTTTGTGTACTCCTCAATATTCATAACTAAAAATATTTAATATCATTTTTCCTGATTGTTTGCGATATCTTATTCACAGTTTCTGGAAATAATTTTGGTATTCCTATTGTTACAGATATTTATATACTCAGCGTACACAGTCGTATCAGAATAATATGACCACCTACCTAATAACGGGAATAACCACCCTTGGTCTGGATGAAGACATCGTGGCATGGTTGCAATGAGACCCTGGAAGTTGCCAGAGGCACATGTGCCCATTCGGACTCCAACAGTGCACGGAAGTTCCAGAGATTATGTGGTTGTGGGTCCGCATGCCGAACCTGTCAATCCAAATGGTCCCACAAGTGCTCTATGAGATTGAGGTCGGGTAATTTCGCCAGCCAAGGGAGAACGGAGACATCGCTGTCATGTTCCTGAAACCAGTCGCGCACCACCTTAGCGACATGGCAGAGTGCATTGTCCTATTGGTAAACACTATCACCATCAGTATAAACGTCCAACATGAAGGGATGCATGTGGTCAGGAGTCACAGGTAGTCATTGGTGTTCAGGGACCCATCCAGCGGTACCAGGTCATATCAGGAAAACATCGCCCAGACATGCACACTGCCACCGCCGATATCACGCCATTATCAACCACTGCCCATCACTTCTGTGGAGTAGAAACATCAACCTCAAGTTGAAGCCTCCTGGAGTAGAAACCTCAACCTTTTCCCACTCTTCCACTGTCCAATGACGGTAGTCCCGTGCGAACTGCATGCGTCATTGCTGATGGACCTTGGTTAACATGGACACCTTTATGCAGCATCGGCTCCTGAGACATGCGTAACAGGGGTTGCTCTGTTATTGGGGACATGTACCTGGGTGACCCAATATTCATTAGAGTGGTCAATTGCTGCACTGTTGTGCATCGATTGGCCTTTACCAGTCGACAGAGGTCACGTTCTCCTCTGGGGTCGATGGCCTTTGGGGCTCTACAATTCTGACATCTGGAGGTACTCGGTGTGCCAGCGGTCTATTCTTGGTACACCCTTACTACAGCACCTTGGAAACAGCCCATGAAGTCTGCTGTTTCTGAAATGCTTCCACCCTTGGCACAGTAGCTGATGATCATTCCTTTTTGAATGTCCCTCAAATCACTACCTCTGCCTATTGTGCTCACGTTATGCTCTATGGCTCATCCGTCCTGGCCGGCCGTTTATATTTCTGTGGTCCTGTGCACTCTGTGACGCACCTGATCGGGTACACTGCGATTCCGAGGGTGGTCATATTATTCTGATACGACTGTGTATGAAGTCGTATCAGAATAACTATGTATGCACACCGAAGAGCGAAAACATATCAGTGCATCTTTATGCAAATTGAAGCAACTGCAGGTAAAAAAGGTACATATGGTCATGAAACGGTATAAATAATAGGTAAATAACGGCAAAAATTTTGATTTGGTCTTTGTCAAACTTACTTGAGTTTGACAAAGTCATAATGACCAGACAATTGGTCATAATGGCCAGACAACTGGGTCAGAGCATTTCCAAGACCGCAAGGCTTGTGGGGTGCTCATGGTTAACTGTGGTTAGTACATTCAAAAAGTGGTCCTAGGAGGGAAAAACGATGAACAGCTGGCAAGGTGTGGGTCAACCATGGCTCATCGATGCTAGACAAGTTAAGGCTAATCCTGTAGGGTACGAACCAACAGAAGGGATAATGTGGCTCATCTTGCCCATAATTTGAATGCTGGTGATGAGAATAATGTCGCAACACAGTACATCGAACCCTGCTGAAAATGGGGCTGCAGGCTGCTCTGAGTGCCCATGCTAACCTCAGTTCACCATCGAAAGTGCCAAAAATGGGCACGCAAGCATCAAAGCTGGATCTTGAATGATTGGAAGAAGGTCGTCTGGTTCGATGAATCACGTTTCCTTTTGTACCATGTGGACAGCTGGGTACATGTGCGTTGCTTACCTGGGGAAATGGTGGCACTTCGATGCATTGTGGGATGAAAACAAGTCTACATGCTTTTGTGGCAATGGTATTTCCTTCTAGTAGTGCCTTCTTTCAGTGGGATAATGCACCATGCTACACTGCCGGAATGGTTCGTGGAACATGAGTAAGACTTCCAGGTATTGGCCTCTAAATTCCCCAGACATCAATCGAGCATCTGTGGTTTGTGTTGGAATAGCATATCCGATCTGCGGCAGTTCAACCGCTTACAAGAGTTAAAGGATCTGCTGGTAATATGGTACCAGACACCTTTAGAAATCTTGTAGCGTCCATGCCTCGCCATGTAAGAGCTGAGCTGTTTTGACAGCAAATGGAGGAGCAACATCATATTTGGCAGGTGGTCATAATGTTTTGGCTGTTCAGTGTATATACTCAATTTACATATATACTCGACGTTTCCGTTAAAGTTCAAGTTTAACATCAATGCAGAATACTATTTAAATAACTTACCTTTATAAATTACAATCTACAATAACTACATGTACCTGTTCAAACTACCTAACTCTTACTGCTGCCTTCATCACCTTGATTTCTTGATGGTCACCCAGACCGCAATTTGACCTCGAATGTGACATCGGATCGGAAATTTCTTGGCGTTTCTGAGAACTACTACTCGAAATACACCTATGCAATAATTCTCACCTTTTTGGCACAAGAAAGTAGAGATTTGATCATGAGAGACCCATTAGTTCAAAAATTGCATAACGTTTTTAAGATGTAGAATCAGAATACCTTTGAGACCAATTTTTACGTTTGTAGCTTACATAGATCAAAACTTGACCTTGATGGACTGGTCAGATCCAGAATTTCCTAACGTTTCCGAGATTACTACCTGAAATGCTTGTAAACACCAATTTTTAGCTCTCTAGCATCAGTAGATCAAAATTTAACATCGGAAAAACTAACTGGATCCCAAATTTTTTCATCCCGAAATATTCCTGCAAAATTGCACGACGTTTCTGTGATTTGCAATATGAAACACTCCTATGCATAAATTTTCGCATTTCTTGCACGTGTATATCAAAGTTTGACCTCTACATGATTTATATTTGGCCTTCAGGGTCAGGGATATTCCAAATGCAAAATTTCGATTTTTTTTTTCCTGAGATTTAAGGCCTGGATTAGAATAGATATAAATTTTCACAGCTTACCATTTTTGCTTTTTTAAGTTAGAATTAACGTGATCCCCTGTCACCAACACTTCAGTCATATAAACATATATATATTGTTATGATTGGCCCCTTTTATGGGAGATACAGCGGGAAAACTGTTTTGACTAATATATATTTAAAAAATCTGCAATTCAAAATTAGCAAGAAAAAAATATAGGAAATTGTGTATTGAGAGAGAGATTTTCATTAAATCTTTAACTTATTTGCAGTGATATCTTTTGGTAAAAATAAGTTAGGAGTTCCAGAGCTTCAAATTTGTTTTGCAATTGAAGCAATTATGAAAGCGATTATATTTTGTAATTTACGTTCAAAATTATATTAAAGACTGCCATAAAATTTACTTTTCATTTTTAGTCACTTCATAAAGTTTCAATCATGAGCACTGAAATCGCTAGCAAATATAATCCTACGCTTTGCGAAATCCATAAGGAATCGTGCCAAACCATTCAGCTTTGCACTCTAAACTAGTGGTTCTCAACCTTTTATGCTTCACGTACCCGCCCTGGAAATGTGTATGTAACTGTGTACCCCTTGTATAGATAGATAAAATTATAGTATAACAATGAGAATAAAATGAAGCATATATATAACATATCTAGCGAATTTTGAGCCCTCGTGGCGTACCCAAAAAAATTTTACCGCGTACCCCACGTTGAGAATCCTTACTTTAAATCGAACAACGGCGACAAAAACATGGCGTTCAATTTTGAGAAGGCCAACCATGGAGGAAGGAAGAGGTCACGCCCTAAGCACTTAAAGTAATGCTAGAGTTATTGCGTGGTAGCCATGTTGTGCTATTCAAAACAGCACAATGTGCTAAATGGCCAGGTCACAAGGACCCCAAAAGCTCAAAGAAGGTTGGGACCAACTGGAACAGCTGTTGGGAGATGCACAGCCTAAGGCATCTAGTGTGTTCTTTAGCATGCACAGGGTATGGCTCTCCTGCTCACGGTGCCAAGGCTTAACATCCCATCCGACGGACGGCGACCTTTCCAAGCCCATCGGTGTCCCTACGGACCGTAGGCAGGGCGGGGAGTTTAGCGGAGATAAATTACAATGCTGACCCAGCTGGGACTCGTACCTGGGAACTGCAATTATGAGCCTAGCACGCTACCGACTGAGCACTCCGCCCCTCTCTAGCTGTAGTGACAGAACGATTTCTTCCCTGTAAAAAGCTGCCAATTCACGATTTTTTTTTATGTCGTAGCTTCCTGTTTAGTAGTATGCTGTTACGAATCGCCTTCAAAACAGGTACTGCCCTAGATTTTAAAAATACAAACAGGCCCCTAGATTTTTCCAACTCGCCATAATTTTACAGAAAAAAATCAAATTTTTACAATTCACCTGAATTTTGCCAACTCCTCACGATTTTGCCAAGTAACTCCGAATTTTGTCAACTCCCCAAGATTTTACCAAGTTTGCAAAGTTCTCCCGATTTTGCCAACTCACCTATAATTTACTAAGTGGCTTCGAATTTTGCAGTCTCCATTTTCCAAACTGCTTTAGATTTGCGAAGTTGCCACGATTTTGACAACGCCCTTAATTTTGAAAAAAAATAAAATACAAATTTTCACAACTCGCCTAAATTTTACGAAATCGCTTCGAATTTTGCGAATTCCGAGTTACTTTGGGGGGGAGGCCTCCCTCCCCCCTCCATGGCTACGCCCCTGAATGGACGTAACTGTTGCTGCTATGTTAGCGGGCATAAGAATGAATGAACATGAATTTATGTCAGTTGAAGGTTCCATATCACGTTAAAAAAAGTACTTGTAGAGTTACATAACGTAGGTAGAATATTATAAATGAAGGTTTTATTTTTTGTAATATTTCATTAATAATAATTTTATAACGAATAATTTATTTTGTTCTACGACGAATATATTTATTATTAATAATTTAAATAGGCCAATGTTTGTTCTGACGACGTGGTGAACAAAAAACAAGCTTAATAATTACAAAAAGCAAACTAAACCTTCCAGGCAAACTACGAAGTTGCACGGAATGTTGAACAAAAATCCCTACTGGTGGGAAGTACGTGCGCTACTGCATGCGTCATTGAAAACTGCGCTGTTCAACTAATTTGAGGCATGCCTTTACACATGCCTCAAATTAGCTGAACGGCGCCGTTTTCAGTGATGCATGCAGTGGCGCACCTTCTTCTTTAGTTCGGTTTTTCTAATTATTGAGCTTGTGTTTTTTGTTCACCATGTCGTCAGAACAAACATTGGCCTTTATTGAAGATTATAGGTTAAATAATTCATCAAAGATATAAATTATTAAATTAATTTAAATAAATAAAAAATTAAATAATTCATCACATTACGGCTTTAAATATTCATCAGATACATGAATGAATAAATAATAAATAAATACCCCCTCAAGCAGCTGCTTGCCACAGAGGTCTGACAGGAGCCTGTCAGTTTATATGCCATAGTAGGTCTGAGAGGATGGCAGGACCTCAGCAGAAAAACAACACGAACAATGAATAACCGGTAGCCAAATATTTAGGTGTGATCGCTAATTTCACTTCCGCTGGTATTGCTTCTCTGAAAGAGTATTTTTTTCGATTTTCGGCTACACCATTTCCAAAAGCATGTAGAAGTTTGTTCTAGACATTCGCATAGTGTTGTTAAAAAGAACGTTTTCATTTAATTCCAGTTCCCTCATTATTCCAGAATTCCGCGTTTTAAAATGATCTTTCATCCATATCGATCGCCGGTATTTTTCACGTCTTTTTCTCATTTTCTTCAGCAGTGAAATTGCAGCAACAAAGAACCCGCTAACAAAGAAGAGTCAGTTACGTCCATTGCAATTTCAGAGTCTAAAAGGGGAAAAATTGAAAACTATTTGACGCACGGGTGTAGACAGTTGAAGGCATGCGCTAGACAACTCGATGTTGAAAGTGAAGTTGAAGATGAAAGCTCACAAGTGTGGACATAACCATTCAGAACTTTGGTCCAGGGCACCCATTTGGAACTTGCTTCAGGTCTCCGATTTGTTTAATCCGCCCTCGTTCACACACACATTTGTGCAGTTCAGAAAGCTCACAAAGTGTTATAAACTTCAACATTTATTAGTCATATGCAAGACTGGTTTCAGAAGAGATGGGAGAAAGGGGGACAAGAGTTTCCGCGCCGAAGAAAATGAGCGACATTTTTACTACTATACCTAGCACTGTTTTTTAAAAGTAACACAATATTTGAATTAGTGAAAAAAAAAATTGGTTATAACAATATTTTGCTCAAAGAAAGCTAAAGCATTATCTTTCCATGTTATTTCAATGGGAATCTAATTATGAAGCTCTATAATAGGGAGAACCAAACTTTTAGACTCTGCGATCGATTATTAAGATAGAAAATCTTTCGCGATCGATCATAGTACATACATAATAATGATTTAACACTGCTTGACCGTGACCAGCTATGCATAAAATAATTTAGCATCAATTATATTAACGTGACATTGTTACATTAATTAAAATCTTTTTCACCTAAACTGGCAGCTATGCGATCGACTGTTTGGTCATCTCTGTTCTATAATATCTAAAATATGCATTTAATAGATAAATGTGATAAAGATTGTAGACCCGTCAGGGCTTGGCTAGATTCTTTTCAAGTCGCTCGTGTATGCAGAAGGGTACTTGTCTCTACCTTGTCAGGATGCAACTGCTATCTAGGTGGCCGATAAACACAAACTCGGATTTTACATATACACATTTGATGCATTTAATAAAAAACTGACTGAAGTTAAAGATAATCGAATTTATTTAAATCTCGATTTATCAACGTTCATTCAGTGTTTAAAGAGTTATGGAAGCTAGAAAATTTAGTAATAAATTATTTTGTTTTATAAAAATCATAATTATCTAACATCGAAATAATCATTATGCAACCTTTAAAATTTATATTTTATTAAATAATTTGAAAAAATACTTATTATTTGATTTTTAATATCTGAAATAAATTTTACGACCCATTACTGTTGTGAAATATTCTAGCTTCCATAATTCCTTAAATACTAGACGAATTCTGTTGAAAATCGAGATTGAAATCGATAAAATTATGATCTTGAATTTATTTTTACTAACATTTTTTCATTAAATGAATATTTTAGAAGTTACAGAACTTCCAAATAAAATTCCCATTCACATAACACAGAAATTCTCTAATATTTTGTTAGGGCAGTGTAACTCACTTCTTTATATTGTAAAGGTTTCTGCTATTCCAAAATATTATTTATTTAAAAGTGATCTTAGAAATTTTTTCCAATTTCTCATGTAATCGTTCAGTTGCCGACATATTGATGCAGCCACCTGTCTTGCAGATCCAGTTTGGAAGAAATTCGAAACAGTTTCGCTTCTGCAAAACATCACACTGTACTGCATCATCATTCAGACTTCTAGTTAAAAACAGCAGAAAGTAGATAGAAGAGTAAATAATCACATATGAACTAAATCCGTATCAAAATGCAATTTTGAAGCAAGCGGTAAACAGCGTAATAATCTATACTGCTACGAAGCAAGTAACAGGCAAAACGGCGGATCGCCAGCGCCAAATGGACAAAAATGTAACTAGCACTGTTGTCGCTTCACGTTTTGAAATCGGCAGGCATTCCCATTACGTAGGCACGGTCTAGATATACCTTAGTAAATAATTTTGAGATATATTTGCTTTAAGCGGGTTGGGTTGGGTTGTTTTACCTCTGAGCGGCACTTTTTTGCACACTGCTTTAAGCGGGAAATTATAATATCTCATTAAAGATATTTTCATTCTGGAATTTTATACAGATTCACAGAGGATTTGTCTTTTATTCCATCCCTGAGTGCCACTTTTTCGCACACAATGGGGTAAATAGGTAAGTCACAAAGACACCAAAGTTTCATGTTAAGGTTATCCAGCATTTCATATAACGTGCACAGGATGCAGCTCTTTTTCCCATACATGGACATGGTTTAAGGTCCCATGTAATGAATGTCAGTTCTTTTTGTATATAAATAAATAAATAAATACCCCCTCAAGCAGCTGCTTGCCACAGAGGTCTGACAGGAGCCTGTCAGTTTATATGCCACAGTAGGAGATCTGAGAGGATGGCAGGACCTCAGCAGAAAAACGACACACATATCCATGCCTAATTCCGGGGCTCGAACCCGGGTCCCTTAGATCAGTAGACAGGAAATTTATTGAGGAAATGGACTCAAATTTCCTACCAAAAACAAATATAAAACAATTAGCTTCAGTTTTTTTTTTGTTATTATTACTAAGAACCTAACGTAGCTTTATTTTAAAAAATGTGTTAATTAGTTTCGTTTCATTCCACAAGTAATTGATATAAATTTGTTTCGCAAATTTTTACTGCAAAATTGTAATGTTTCTTTTACCCTATGATAAGGATAATCATAGGGTAAAAAATTTTTTCTTAGCAGATGTTATCTGCTAAGAAAAAAAAATTAATTGCTTTGCAAATTTTTTTAAAATTCGAAAAAAAATGCATATTTTAAAAATTTTGCTTTTTATATCTTTATATTACTTAATTATCCATACATGATTTTGTGTTTGGCCTTCTCAGGTGAATATAAATATAAAAAATTTATTCACTGTAAAAAAAAAATCCTTCCCTGGTTACATTAAATATACCGAGTCCCATCTAGTATTGAGATTAATATCTGCTTACTCCAAACCTGCTCTTTCCCAGAAAGGGACATCAGCGGGCTTGGAAAGGTTGCCATCCATCAGATGGGATATTAAGCCGTTGCCCGTGTACAGGAGAACCATATACTCTGCACATTAGAGTACACACTGAATGGGATTAAGAAAGGATGCTATCTATCTCCTAACAGCTGTTCAGTAGGCTCCCTTCCCCCCAACCTCCTCCGAGCCATTGCTGTCCTTGTGACCTGGCCATTTACCTCATTGTAAAAAAAGGTGTTGCTCAGATGTAAAACATCCTAGTTGCTCTTGCATATGGGATCGTGGCTCAACGTCGCATGCGATGGACGGCATTTTCAATAACGTCCGTGTTCCTTTTCTCACTGAAAGCAGGGTGAATTTTTAGAAAAGATAAATCTCAAAGTTGGTACAGTTGCAACATACAAATAGATATTTCAGCAATATCAAAATTGTTTTAAACGGTGAGTGTCATAGGTCATAGTTGTTTAACATGTTCTTTTCAGTTTGTTTTCCCTGTAATAGGAAAGATAGGAGAAAACACATTTTGTTACATGCAATGCTAATATGTTTTATATTCTGTCCCCAACAAAGATTAGAAATTTATATTCGCTACTGTTATAATTTCTAGGTTATTGATTTTAATCTCATTAAATGCAATTTTTTTTCGTAGAATAGGAAAAAAAAGTTTAGTTAATATAGGAAACAGTTGGAATGTTGCATTTTGATTTTGATATTTCAGTTCTGCCATTGTATATTGCCAGGCCGTAATTTAAAAAATAGCGAGGGAGGAGGGGGCAAATGCCGCAATCGACTCGTAAAAAAAAAGATTGTAGTCAATAGATTGAATTCCACTGTGGTATAACATTTTCATCTCTGTTTTCTCTTTAAAAAAAAGGTGATTAAAAAATTATTGAAAATTTCATGAAATATGCACAAGTTTATAAATTTTTTGCCTCGTAACCTTTACCCGCTAGATCTGGCCCTGTATAATACGTAGTTATACGTATTTGTTACGTACACTCTATCAATGTTCAAAGCAATAACTCATTTCAACTTTTAATGGTTACACACATCAATAAAATTAAAAAAAATTATGTAACCATTTCTTTTGCTATTATTCCATTCATTCAAGTTTATATATTTGTATTCAATGTTTGTGGTAATTAACGACAGTTATATGACTTAAAATGCATATAGTACTCTGCTACAGGGGGCGGGGGTGGCTCAGTCGGTAGCATGCCAGGCTCGTAATCTACAGTTCGCAGATTCGAGTCCCAGCTGGGTCAGTGTTGAGAATTATCTCCGTAAAATTCCCCGCCCTGCCCACAGTCAGTAGGGGACACCGATGACATTGAAAATGTCGCCGTCCGTCGGATGGGACGTTAAGCCGCGGCTCCGTGTGTGGGAGCGCCATACCTTGTGCACGTTAAAGCGCACACTGGATGGCGTTGACAGGAGGCTACCATCTGTCTCCCAACAGCTGTTCCAGTGGGTCCCCTCCCCCCACCTCTGAGCCTTCGGGGTCCTTATGACCTGGCCATTTAGCCCATGGTGTGCAAAAAAGTGCCGCTCAGAGGTGAAACAACCCAACAACCAAACTGTGCTACAGCTATTAAATTAATTACCGAAGGAAAAAAAAATATTAAATCGAAATAATGTAAATGCACTTTTCTAAAATATAGAATTAATAGCAGAAATAGTAAATATTACAGCAGAAGGAATAAAGTATGGGAAAACTTGGCTTGATTGAGACAGTAGAAAGTTTGTTTTCGAAGCATCAAACATGGCCACCACCCTTCAGCGGCATCATCATGACCTTGGACAGGGAATGCGCATTACGGCATTTCCTCTCACTCTTGCCTCGTGTAGACTACCTATATAGGCCCTAGGGGTATAGAAGAACAGGTGGCGCCCTTTAAACGAATTCATAAAGCATTTGCGCATGGTCGCGGCCATTTTTTTTTTTTTGTACCCTTCACCAGAACGTCGCTAACGAGTTTGTCTTGAATTTGTGCAATAAGAAAATTTTATATTCTAACAATAGTTAATCGCGTGCCTAAAAATCCATCTGCAGATCGCCCTGAAAAATACAAGGAATATCATGCAATACTTGAATAAACGTTTAATCTATTTCATTTATTTAAAATAATCGATCATTTATACAAGTTAACGTATAACTGTGAAATCAGTTTCGGAAATTTAAAGGCGATTTTCAGTGTTGCTAAGTTTAACGCTATGAAAAGAAAGTCATTCAAGTAGTTACATTTGTTCGCATTTCATCTAACACGATGTTTCATTAAACGAAGCTTAGACCAGTAGTTCTCAATCTTTTATGCTTCACGTACCCACTGGAAATGTGTATGTAACTGGCGTACCCCTTATATGGATAGATAAAACTATAGTTATAGTAATGCCAACTTAGCGATTTTTTTACTAGATCTAGTGACCTTTGAGCTCTCACGGCGTACCCCACAAAATTTTACCGCGTACCCAACATTGAGAACCCCTGGCTTAGACAATTCTAATTATGAATTATCGATGTCGTGTGGCCGTAAGAAATTCAGCCCGCCAAGCGGCACGTTAAGATCGGGTTTCGGACGACTTTGGCCGTAGTATGTGTGCGGCACCGTGAAGTGATGGGTATCGCAATGATACCCGTCACCTGAACTCAAGACTGCGTCAAACAGTTATACCAGAATTTGTAAGAGTAATATTAGAATTTTAAATACGGCTCAAACATAAATAATTTAATTTTATTTCTAGATTTAAAAACATTCAAGTCGAATATGCACTCTGAGCGCAGAGAAGTCGGTTTTGGTTCCTGTCAACTCCATGATCGATACTCCGTACACCGATAGTAGAAACCGGAGGTATTCGACACACGCAGTGAGAGTTGCGACAGCATAACTGAAGACGGCAGGATATCTGGCCACGTAATAAACACAGAATCATTTTAAAATACATTAGACTGTCTCCTATCCAGCTCTTACGGGACCCGACCCCTGGCCGGATGAACGAAAGGCCGGTTAATCCGAAAATTGTGTGAGAAAATTAATAAAAGCGTCAAATGACAAAAATACTAACTGTACTGTATTTTAATTAATAATTTGTTGTACAATATTAGCAATTTACTCACACTCACTTGAAAAAGTCCGTGATTTTCTTTTGTTTCTTTGAACTTAACACATTTTTACCTGCAAAGTCTTGTAATTTTTTAATAAACATCACATCAGTCGCAGATGAGGTTGTTCAAGGTATCTAATTACTGCAGCATCAAAAGCTTCTTTTTCTTCAATATGGCTAACTTTCCCTTCTTCATTATCCGCTTCTTCTCCGTTCCCTTCTTGGAAGATTGCATTGATAATATTGTCATCATTCAGTGTTTCATTTCCAATTGTTCACCACCTTTTAACATTTTTCAATGTCATCTTCAAGTGTGTCACATCCAGGCATAAGTTTAAAGTCATTAAGCAGCAAATTTTTGTCATTATCCGTCATATCGTCAGCAGGCGCAGTCTCATTTGATACCTTCGTGTTGTTGTCTTTGGTACTTTCTACACAGTTTTCAACTTCGGGTCAAAGTTTTCTCCATTACTTCACAAACGTTGTACGAGGCATTTCTTAAAAAGATCTTGCCAACATGTAGATCATTCCTTGGTATTTATTGTTTTCAAAGCATTTAAAAGTCCTATTCCGTCATTTTCGTTTCGCTGTAGAATTTCTGAAAGACTCCTGTATCGCCTTTTTAACACATTGACTCCGCAATGTTAAAATTTTCTCTAATCCTGGGGCCACATGTCTTTTTTTGTTAAATCAACTAAAATTGGTCTTAAATTTCTATACAATATAAGTTTCTATAGTTTTTATTAATTTGTTGCTTAAAAACAAACTTTGAAAGTGTGAATCACGTGTGCTTCACGCGCCCTGAACTGTAAATTTGCATGTGAAGCACGGATGATTCACGCGGTCCCAGGAGCAAATTAAGTGTGAATTAACCGTGGCCGAGTGGTTAGCGCGCTTGGCTACTGATCTACGGGACCTGGGTTCGAATCCCGGGTAAGGCATGGATGTATGTGTCGTTTTTCTGCTGAGGTCCTGCCATCCTCTCAGATCTTCTACTGTGGCATATAAACTGACAGGCTCCTGTCAGACCTCCGTGGCAAGCAGCTGCTTGAGGGGGTATTTATTTTTATATATTATATACATACGGCATTCAAAGTGTTAAACTTACAAGCACGCCTTGATCCATTGGTTGCAGTAAAGACGTTACATTAGGTGGCAAAAACATGGCTTTTATGTTGTCAGAAATGAGTTCGCTTGGGTGTGTTAGGACATTGTCGAGAATGAGTAGGGCTTTTACAGGCATCTTAAGACTTGTCAAGTGGTTTTTTACTTTTGGAACAAATTCTGTAAAGAACCACTCTTTAAACAAATACGAGTCTATCCAAGCAGACTTTTGAGCTTTGTAGTAAACTGGTAAAGCAGCTAAATTTAAATGCATCAAAGCATGGAATATTGCTGATTTCTCAATTAGAAAAAGAGGAAATTTGTGCATATCTGCAGCATTTGTACACACAGCCACAGTGATTTTCTTTGTTTTAAATCCTGATGGTGAGGTTTCTTGCGCTGTCACAAACGTTTTCGTTGGAAAATGCTTGAAATTTAACCCAGTCTCATTTACATTGTAGATTTGTTCTGCGCATAGGCCTTCTTCAATAAACACTAAACGTTTTTCTAAAAATTCCTTTGCTCCTAAAGGATCAGCTGACAATTTCTCACCACAAATACCAAGGTAATGAACACAATATCGTTGCCGTTATTTCCAGCGAGAAAGCCATCCTCGCTTGCTGAAAAATCTCCCTCATCATCAATTTTCGACTTAGCTTTGCAGATTGTATTATACTAAATTTGTTAATGAAATGACATCAAGAGATTATCCAGTAAAATGATTGCTACAATATCGGCAGCCAATACCACCTAACATGATTAATGCCTTACAGGCAAAGAAAGTGCAACATTTCCAAAAAGAGTTTTTGATGCCATGTCAAATTCACTTCCAAAGATATAACCATTTCATCGATGTATAAAACGCAATCTTTTTGTTGATTTACACTCATTGCCTATACTTTTCTTTTCAATAAATCCAGAACTTGAGTTAAAATTCCTCGGCTAAAATCTAGTCCTTGAACATGGTGTCTTATTGTTATTAGTGCTGGCAAATGATATTTTTGCGTTATCATATGATTATAATCTGTAGTTCCACAAGCAAAGCGTATACCCAATGCCTCTTTTAATGTCTTTGCTCCAAGTAGAACCCTTTGTAGACTTTCGCTGTAATCTTTCTATCTGGTTTTGAGTTAGAAATTTTGAACATGTTTTCAGTGGAGCATTTAATTAGTACTCAGTCTACTTTTGCTGTTTTTTGACAGTTGTAATTTAAATCTTGGTTTTTTTAATCACTTTATATTGTGCATATATAAGTTTTTTCAATTTGGCACTATCAGCCTGTAGTTTAGCACACGAAGACCAAGAAGTACTCCGCTGAGATGTGTCACCATATGAATAAATTGCCAACAGTTCATCAACATTAACTTCATTTATGATGCAACATGCGATATTTTCTCTGTACCAGTGTTTTCTAGTAAAGTGTTATTAAGTGAAGTAAACCTATAAGTCGTTTCTTCAGTCACCAAAAAGTTTCTTTTACAATAATTAGGATAGTATAAACCTTTGCTTCTTCAGGAGCTTCATTTACGTGGTTTCTTCTTGGAGAGCTTTTACGTGCCTTTGATACTGGCCAATGTAAAAATACGGTTGGCACTACTGAATTTTTTAACTTCCTTTGGCCATCAACTCGAATTTTCTCCCATTCAGATGTATCAAAATAATCCTGAAAACGAGATATCAAAAGATAATAGAACTCTCACGAATTCATATTTCAAAAAATCTAATTCGTTTGCTTCTCTTATATATATAATATCTTTGCCTATTGCCCATAATCAAATTATTATTTTTTGGAGATAATAACACTAATGAAATTGTTTGAATATAGACACACTGACATTAATTAAATTATTTGTTTCAATATAAATAACTTTGAATATGTTCGATTACCTACAATATATTACAAAAAGTTTCCTGACATTTACATTTTATGTGAATGGAAAATTACATTCAAGTTTTCTTAACTGCAAAAACAAGTTTTTTAAGAAAAATTTTCACTAGAAATTTCACACGCAAATTCTCAATTTTCGGCAACATTCTTTTTAATATTTAGTTTTTTTTATTAGAGTCGAAAACAATTAACAACAAACGCTGCTGTTATACTAACTCTAACATTTTCAAAATTAATTGCATGATTATACAAACTTCTAATGCAGCATTCATTTTAGTAAGTGAACTTTAAAAATAGATTTTTACAACAAATAATGTCACTGAGCTCTGCAAACTATTCAGAATGTATTAGTAATACTTTAGCAGTAGAGAGAGATTCAAATATTGAGAATAACTGTATTTCCGGTATTCTTAAAGATATAATTAAATTTAACCTACCTCATATAAGCGAAAATAATCTGTTGGATGCCAGAATTCCCGTTTCACTTTAGCTGCCCAGATACCTCTTCTAGTGCTTCTTTTAGGAATTCACCAATTTCCCTTCCTTTGCAGAATTAGTGCAGCCGAAAGCTGCACAATGTGACATTTTAAAAAGCTTAAAACCTTACGTTTATCAAGGAAAACAAATGAGGAATATAATAGACAAATTACGTTATAACACAGCGATCTAAATTAATATATAACCAACACACGTATACATTTTACCTGAAACTATCACAGAGCTAATCGACTCATGGCGGTAGGAAGAGGGAGAGGCACCCTTACTATATCTTAGCATAGGTCGCTAGTGTAGCTGCGCAGAATGGCGGTAGCGATGTTGTTGCTATTCAGAAAGCTGCATGCTGCACATAAATTGCAATATATCCGAATGCTTTTTACGAATACTGTTCTATAAAATCGCAATTTCTTCATGTACAAAAAAGGAATTATTTCGCCGAATATTACTAAATCGATTTTTTTTATTTTTTTTTTTGAAAAAATAATTGGGTCTTCCAAGAAAAATCTTTTTGTTAGAGGGTCAAGATACGTTTAATATATATATAAAATTCTTTTTTCCGCTTCAGTTATGCGTTTGTTTACGTTTTTAAACCCAATTGTTTATTCCCATTTAAAGTTAGCAATAACAAATTACATATCAAATGAAAGCTACACCAGTTTTTCATAAAATAGGGATTGATTGTAGAACTGCATATATCCAGTGCAGGTTTTATTACATATATCAAGTTCTAAGGTTCAGGGTGAACTGTGATAAGTCAAATCTCATATTAAAAAATGTAACTATTAAGAAAAAGATCTCTTTGGAAAAAAAAGCAGGAACTTCATTGTGAAATAGCCACACTGTAAAATAAATGAAATAGCCACATTGCTTAAATACTGAA
This sequence comes from Ryuthela nishihirai, assembly GCA_038380435.1. Lineage (NCBI taxonomy): Eukaryota > Metazoa > Arthropoda > Arachnida > Araneae > Heptathelidae > Ryuthela > Ryuthela nishihirai. The sequence goes on along the minus strand of JAWZYU010000019.1, from coordinate 51,113,972 downwards.
TATTGTTTAAAATAGAAATTTAAATAGTTTTGATTATGATCTTTAATTTACCATCTGTCGTATTTTTCCATTAAATGCATATTTTAATAGTTATAGCACTTCAAAGTTAAGTTTTGATCGACATGAAACATAATTTATCATGAAATATTCTAGAATCCATAACTCTTTAAATACCTAATGAATATTGTTTAAAATCGAGATTTAAATTGATTTAATTATGATCTTTAATTTATCTTCAGTCATATTTTTCCATTAAATGTATATTTTAGAAATTATAGAGCTTTCAAGTTAGGTTCTCACTGGCATAACGGAAATTCTGTAGCCTTTCGGAAGGGTTCATCAAAAGCATAGGAAATGAATAATATGTGTATTATGTTATCTCCTATTTCTCGATTTATTATTTATTTCTCTGAATTTATAATGAACCTTTTTTTAATCGGTTTGCATTTAAAACATTGGGAAAGTTTCGCAATACCCTTCCCCAAGATTTCGTTATTCCTCTTCCCGCAAGTCCTAACTATGCTACTGTCATGAATAGTTGAAATAGCAAAAAAGTTTTCAATTTACAAAGCAAAACTTTAGCATTACTTCTTACCTATGAAATGTTATCCCTTTGATCTTTTTCACAGGTTGTTCGCAGGTTGCAGCCTTCACTGTGCTGGCCAGTCTTTGCCGTTTTCATCCGCACCCACTGCCCTTTATGCCTATGGACCTTGATGATAAGGGGGCCTCGGCCCCCTTTACAAATAGGTCCAGCTTAGAAAGAAGGATGTATAAGAAGAAGAAGAAGAAGAAGTATAGAGGCCCTATATAGCTGTATATAGACCCCTTTACAACCCTATATAGGTTGGCCATCTCAAAATTGGACGCCATGTTTTGTCGTCTCCCATATTGTTCAGCATGCATAGCTGAATGGTATTGCATAGTATTTATGGATTTCGGAAAAGGGTAGAGTAATATTTGATACAGATTTCAGTGTTCATGATTTGAAGCACTCCAGAAAACGGCTAAAAAAGAAAAAGTAAATTTTAGGGCTTTTTTTTAAAAAAAAAAAGATATAATTTTGCTTTGTTTGTATGTCTGTCTGTAGACATCAAACTTTTTGTTTATATATATAAATAAAAAATTCTTTTTGTGTTAGATAGGTATTAATGACATATTACAATTTGCACTTTCCGAATCTCCCAAAAGTTACAACTACGCCCTTTAACGGTGGAAAAAGTTGAAAATTGCAAAATATCAAACGAATTTTCCAGACGATGTAGTTATGTTAAAAGTTTGAAATTTTGGTGTTGAAATGTGAAGTCTATGAAGTTACCATTGACTACAATCACTAAAACCATGGGGAAGAGGGTTGATGCAACTTTTTTTAACAGATAATTGTGTGTTTTTAGAGATAAAAATTCTTTTCGGGTTGGAAGGCATTGATAAAAAATTACAATTTGCATTTTCTGAATCTCCAAAACCTATAATTGGCCCTCTAACAGTGGAAAAAATACAAAAATCCTAAAATTTCCTTATTAATAAAAAATGGGGACATGTCCTCAAGAACCTGATCACCCATAGAGTGGATAATCAGGAACCTCGAGTACGAAGGAAGAGACGAAAACGACGGCAATGACAACAAAGAAGACACTGAAGGCGGGGCTCATGCCGAGCTCTTTTAGGTGTATTCGCCTCTAAATTTTCATTTTTGGGATTCGTGTTTGGGTTTAGAGTTTCAGTGCCCATTGTCCCAACCCACCATGGAGTCCAACAAGGGGACCCCAATTGGATGCCAGGGCTACCCGGGCATTATACCCACACAGCCAGTGAGCCAAACCCTCACAACTAAAGAAAAGGAAAATGAAAAGAGAAATGTGAGAAACTCACTAGAGCCATCACAAAATAAAATAAGTGAAAAAATAATAAAATATAAGGAAAGAACTGGCCTCACAAAAGGAAGAAAACTACAAAATTAGTGAACATATAAGGAAACTCGTAAACCATTGTCTGGAAAAAGAAAGGTTACTCACCATTCTGAAGGGTTGACCCTAGCAGCACCTACCCACCAGCTGATTAATCCTGAGGGGGCCGCCATAGGACCTCCCTTTTACCTGAAGCAGAGGCCAAAGCAGTGTATAGCAACGCCCCCCAAAGTCACTACCCAACCCTGCAGGCTCCCCAATGGCAAAATGGGTTTCTCATAATAATGATGTCTTGGATATGGAAGCAAAATAGACTTCCTTCGCACGGAAATCAGTTCTTTTGTGGTAAGGGTTTTTACCCCCCCCCCCCACCCTTTAGAAAATTTTCATTAAAAATTTATGAATTTTATGTTTATACTGAATTATTTTAGAATCACCATCCCCTCCCCCCCCCCTAGTATCTTGGCTGTGGCACTCTGACAACATAATGTTTTTTTTTCCTTTGGGGCAGAAACTTTTCTGCATTTAGCCAATCGACGCCCAAGAATTTCTGCAATGGGAGCAATGAGATGGGGTCTCCCATTTCATTGCTCCCAATTAAGAAATCATCCTGTTGTGGAAAATGGATAGCCATGAACAAGTGTAGGTGGTCAGTGAGTATGTCAACATAGCCTTGTACAGTGATGGTGGTATCAATAAGTACAAGGAGCACTAAAGTGACCCGCATAAACATGCTCCAGAACATTACACTACCTCCGCCACCCCTTAACACCCTGACTTGACAGTTGGAGTTCATGGCACTGTGTTGTCTACACCACATATGGAACCTCTCATCGACGTAGTTGGAACCTCAATTCATCAGACCAAGCTACCAGTTTTTAGTCTTTCCCGCCCCATTGGCAATGTTCCTTTGTTTACTGCAGCCTCACAGCCCGGTGACGTGCTGTTAAAAAGAGTACTTGATCGGGACATTTGCTGCCATTGTCCAGCCATGCCATCATACTTTGAATCGTCTTTGCAGAAATCTTCATAGCTACCCCATCATTAAATGCTGACATTACCATCTGCCTGTGGCCCTCTGTTCTGACATTATGATATGGGAGATGCAATGCTCACCTCAAATGTCAATGGCCCAGTTATGGCTCATTTTTTCTGGCAGTTGCAAGTTTTGATGTAGTCCTGGTACATGTTTCACACAGTTGCAAGGAAAATTCCAGACATTCTGAAGTTGCAGATATGGACACCCCATCTTCCTTGCACCATCTGCCTATGAATGAACTCAATCAGGTTGCAGTGTGACCCCATCATAACAGTCACAGGTATGCTATAATCAGATAAGTATATGACCTATTTGTAGCCTGCTAGGGGTTTTGGCTGACTGCATTATTGTGGTGGAGTAACGCAGATTGGTAGATGGGTGTGTTATGTATAATATATTGCGATTTCAGTGTATATGAGTAGAGTCGCACCATTCCTAGCTAATGAATAGCAAAACTGACATTGAACCATTTGTAAATTGAACTTTGCTTTAAAACCATTCAATTGAGAATGACAAATTTGTTCAATATATATATATGCTTGCATTCAAAAAATGTTAAGATGCACAAATTAAATTCAGAATAAAATATCTAGTTAATTGGCCTATTATAAATATTTTAGAAACAAAATGCTAATAGTTTCAACCCTTTTTTTTTGGAAAAAATAGTAACCGAGTAACAACTGGACTATTCCATCACAAATTAAAACCTGCTTTATCAATTAAGCATTCTTTGAATAGTATTTAGTGACACTAATTTTTAAGTTATCAATGGTCAGGCGATGATTATTATAGATATATTTCTTCAAGAATCCCCAAAAATTAAATTCACAAGAAATCAAATAATATGATCTGGACAGCAACAGTCCTTTGAGGTAGTTTTTTATTGAAGGCAAATTGGAATTTTTTAATAATAATAATAATATTTTGTTGGTGAAAATATGTTTTGAATTAAATATATAGATTTAAAGAACTGTATATTTAAAGTATTAGACTGCCGATAGTTTTACATGGCAATAGCAATATAACCGGAAATTCGATTGACTTGGCTGAAGACTTCCGTTAATAAACTTATTCGTTGTAAGGTCGACGAGTCCAAGAAACGAAAATGGTTTGGTATGCTGGTTTTGCAGAAGTATAATGATGATTTTAACTGTGTAATCCGACATTCTCTTTATTTCTATTATTTGGAGGATTAAAAATAATTTGAAATACTTCTTAAAGTGCTAATTATAATCTGTTGTGAAAGTAACAACCCCAAGATTGACCAACGCCTTGAAGTTACCGGTTTAGGAAGTCGAGGTAAGTGTTTAATACTATTTTAAAGTTTTAAATCTGTACTTTTTCATTTTTCGTTAAAAATAATAACGATTTATACCATAAATCAAAAATAACCGAGTATAAAAATTACATACCTAGCTTATTATGCCAATTTTTACCTCTGTTTTACATATATTTAGTACAAATTGACCTTAAAAACAATTTTAATATTCAAATACTACTTTCACAACCGTTTTTCATTTGTGTTATAATTCTCTTAATTCTTAATGTTTAAGATATGTAACGAAATTTTATACATATATATATATCATTCATGATATACTAATCAATCTTTTATGTTTATTAGGTATTTTTTAGTCTTGATTGTTTGTCAGGTATTTGTTTCCATCAAGAATATCAATGAAAGTCTTGCAAACTTTGTGATGACTCAAAACTAGTTGCTGTTTTGACTGGTTTTATGTTTTTGTATTCATGACATTTTTTTTTCATATTAAAAAAGAGTAGATATGAATTAAATAATATTGTAAATGCATCTTGATAATTAATATTTGTTGAACTGTATAAAATAGGCATATTCAAAAGTTGCCCTTGTAAATTTAATCCATCAATAGCTTACAGCAACTTGAAATTGCAATGAGTTAATATTATATAAGCATTAAAACTTAATGTATGATTTCATTTATTGGCTAAGTTAATATTTCAACACTGATATTACAGAAAAAGATGTATGGAAACAACCCCAGTGCTGTTATGTTCAAATGTAGTTGATAATAATTAAAATAATAGTTAGAGGTATGAAGATTTTGTATTTTCAATATCCATCACAATATATGTAAAATGACAGTGTTTTGGCAATCAAAATGGGGAAAAAAATGACCTGTGACAAAGTCACAAAATGAAACTTTTCAATTCAAATTACATTAGCAAACATGTCTTCTTTCATTATTCTTTAGCACCAAAGCAAGAACTAAAAGCATAATGATACTCTTTTCACTTTCTGGGCTTTGAAAATCTGTAGTTCATCAAATATCATGTTAGGCCATAATGTTATCTATATTGATGAGAGCCATACCCTGTGTGCACTAAAGAATACACTGGATAGTCTTACTGGAGGCTTCCATCTGCCTCCTAATATCTGTAGAGTGGGTCCCCTTCCCCCAACCTTCTCTGAGCCCTTGGGGTCCTTGTGATCTTGCCTTTTTAGCCCATTATGTGAAAAAAAAGCGTGATTTTCATAGGTAAAAAAATCCACTGTCATGGCTGTTAGTAACAATGGCTTATTCAAGTATATGGGGGAACTTATAATCTACTTCTGAGGACTTCAATATCATATATTTTCTAAGGCAGAAACCCTACCCAGTCTAGTTGTTAGCACCTGACTGCTAAGACAAGCCATGACAGTGATACTATGATGTCACGAATGGAGGGGGAACAGGCGAATGAGGTATCTCCGTTAAAGCCAACGTAGCAAACAAGATTTTATACAGCGCAGTTCATTTACCTGTTCTCCCTCTGTCCGTGACATCACAGTATCGCTGTCATGGCCTTGTCTTCTAGGTGGCTTGGCTAAGACCAGTGGGCAAGACCTTGTGTAAGTGTTTGTATGTTGTACGAGAAACCAGGACAAGCCTAACATAGCTTCTAGGTTATCTCTGTCCTTTCTGTAGGGAAGTACCTACTTTCTTATTAAAAAAAAAAAGTCCTCAAGGAGTGATTTGACATTATAACCCCTTGTGGGGTTCAATATTTTGTATGTCACTCCTAAAAAATATTGAAATGCATCAAATGAGACTCAAATCATTCACACATTGAAAGTGTGGATACTTCTAAAATGAATCTGAAAGTGTGGGATATGTTTTTGTTGGAAACTTCTAAAACCCTTTCCACATTGAAAGTGTCTGAAAGTGGTACCATGCATGCTTGCAACTCGCCATCTAACCTTCTGCATATCCATAGAATATGTTGCCCAAAACTGCAGTTTACCATACATAGCTACCAGTTTTGCTTTTTTTTTTACTTTAAAAAGTACACTGCTTCTGTTCATGGTGTAAAAAGACTATGACAGCTGAGCTTAGAACTTTAATTTTCTTTACTGATGAAGCACTATTTTTCATTTATCAGTATACATAAATTCACAAAACAATCAATAATGGTTAGCCAAGAAACCAGGTGCAATTAATTAAATTCCTTTATGTGATTTAAAAAAAGGCATTTAGTATGTAATTACAAGAAAGCACATTATTAGACTTTTTTTTTTGAATAAACCATCAATTTGCAGTATATGAAGTTATTCAGCATCTGGATGACAAGGAGCTGACTCTAGGTGTAGGTTATCTTTGACAAAAGGAACGATTACTTACACAACTAATGATACATTGAACTATTTGTGTGATATTTTGATGACAGATTGATCTTAAAGGACTGTTGCTGCCCAGATCATATTATTTGATTTCTTGTGATTTTAATTTATAGGGATTCTAGAAGAAATCTGTCTATAATAATAATTGTCTGACCATTGACAACTTAAAAATTAGTGTCACTAAATACTATTCAAAGAATGCTTAATTGATAAAACAGGTTTTAATTTGTGATGGAATAGTCCAGTTGTTACTTGGTTATTTTTTCTTCCAAAAAAAAAAGGTTGAAACCATTAGCATTTTGTTTCTAAAATATTTATATTAGGCCAATTAACTAGATATTTTATTCTGAATTTAATTTGTGCACCTTAACATTTTTTAATGCAAGCATATATATATATTGAACAAATTTGTCATTCTCAATTGAATGGTTTTAAAGCAAAGTTCAATTTACAAATGGTTCAAGGTCAGTTTTGCTATTCATTAGCTGGGAATGGTGTGACTCTACTCATATACACTGAAATCGCAATATATTATACATAACACACCCATCAACCAACCTGCGTTACTCCACCACAATAATGCAGTCAGCCAACTGGGCAGGGGTGGCTCAGTCGGTAGTGCGCCAGGCTCGTAATCTGCAGTTCCCAGGTTTGAGTCCCAGCTGGGTCAGCGTTGAGATTTATCTCTGCAAAATTCCCTGCCCTGCCCATGGTCAGTAGGGGACACCGATTGGCTTGGAAAGGCCGCCGTCCGTCGGATGGGACGTTAAGCCGTGGCCCCGTGTGTAGGAGAGCCATACCCTGTGCACGTTAAAGAACATGCTGGATGGCCTTGACGGGAGGCTACCATCTGTCTCCCAACAGCTGTTCCAGTGGGTCCCCTCCCCCAACCTTCTCTGAGCCTTCGGGGTCCATGTGACCTGGCCATTTAGCTCATGGTGGGCAAAAAAGTGCCGCTCAGAGGTAAAACAACCCAACCCAACCCCTAGCAGGCTACAAATAGGTCATATACTTATCTGATTATAGCATACCTGTGACTGTTATGATGGGGTCACACTGCAACCTGAGTGAGTTCATTCATAGGCAGATGGTGCAAGGAAGATGGGGTGTTCCATATCGCAACTTCAGAATGTCTGGAATTTTCCTTGCAACTGTGTGAAACATGTACCAGGACTACATCAAAACTTGCAACTGCCAGAAAAAATGTGCCATAACTGGGCCATTGACATTTGAGGTGAGCATTGCATCTCCCATATCATAATGTCAGAACAGAGGGCCACAGGCAGATGGTAATGTCAGCATTTAATGATGGGGTAGCTATGAAGATTTCTGCAAAGACGATTCAAAGTATGATGGCATGGCTGGACTATGTCAGCCAATGCCCTGATCAAGTACTCTTTTTAACAGCACGTCACCGGGCTGTGAGGCTGCAGTAAACAAAGGAACATTGCCAATGGGCCGGGAAAGACTAAAAACAGGTAGCTTGGTCTGATGAATTGAGGTTCCAACTACGTCGATGAGATGTTCCATATGTGGTGTAGACAACACAGTGCCATGAACTCCAACTGTCAAGTCAGGGTGTTAAGGGGTGGTGGAGGTTGTGTAATGTTCTGGAGCATGTTTATGTGGGTCACTTTAGTGCCCTTGTACTTATTGATACCACCATCTCTTCACAAGGCTATGTTAACATACTCACTGACCATCTACATTTGTTCATGGCTATCCATTTTCCACAAAAGGATGATTTCTTAAATGGGAGCAATGAGATGAGAGACCCCATCTCATTGCTCCCATTTTGACAAAGTACTGGTTGGAGGAGCATTCGAGTGATTCACATCCCTCGAATGCCTTCTCACTCTCTAAATTTGAAACTTATTGAGCATCTGTGGCATGATGTAGAATGATGCATATGAGCTCAAAATCCACCACCAGCAACTCGTGGCACTTTATGGATGACTTTCCGGGAATCATAGGCCATAATACCATCCGAACATTTCCAATACCTGGTAGAGTCCACGCCATGACATATTTCTGCTGTTGTGAGGGCTAAAGGTTGAGCAACATGTTATTAGGTGGATGTGTATAACAAATTGTCCTTTCAATGTATGTATGCAACATAATTATGTAATATACAAAGGGATTGAAAATTTGCACAACAGATGCAGATTCCAGATATTTGCTACTAATTAGGATCATCTGCTTTACTGGGCCATGATGTATTTACACAAGTTTTGAGTAATACCTACATAAGTTTTGAGTAGATCCTGGTTATTTTTAGTTTGATTTTGTGTTCGGTAGCCAGAGAGCACTGTTGAATGATGGGATGAATGGTAAAAATAATTCTAGGCATATTGAAATAGTTTTTAAGGCAGGAAAAAAGAGCATAAAATAAAAAAAAATAGATACAATTACTTCCAAAATCTTTTAAATAGCAGTTTTTGGTTAATTTTCAAGAGATTTTAAAAACTTTAAGGAAAAATTTGTTGATAATAGTTTGCCATTTCTTAGAAGCAATATAATCAAATGGCTTTAACAAATTCACTATATCATAGTTTAATAAAATATGCAGCAAATGGAAATATAGAGTATTATTTTTCAAGCATTAATACTGTATTTTTATATGATACGTGTAAGAAATTTTTAAAATTCAAATTTAAAAAGAATCAAATTTTCATGTGTTGTACTAAAAATTCATATAGGCATTGTCGGTCTCTCATTTCAGTTTCTGTAACTTGTATATAAGAAGTAACCCTGGGAGGGTTAAGCAGGTATTCTGATAACTGTTTGGGTTGTTTGCAATTTCTGCTATAGTCTTGAGATAACAGAATGGTACCAGAGAATATGACCACCTCCATGACTAACTTTCTTCCAATCTCTGAACAGCTCACTATCATTTTGAGTAGTCTAAATGTTTTCTATGAGGCATCATAAAGCAATTGACTATATATATATACTGGCAATGTAGTATTGCAATTTCAAATCATTGAGCATCTATGAAAGTACTTCTTTTATGGGGTCTGCTTTACATATTCCACAATGGTATATAACCCTTTCAGTGTCCAGCCTGAAAAACTGGTTTCCATCCAGAGGCCAAGCTATTTTCTCCCTATTCTCAGCCAAAAAAAATTTAACTCTATAACTTTTTTGTTAAATAACTAATGAAAGGAATTATGGCATGTTATATGCCAAATTAATCAGCATTTAATTCTGGATTTTTTGAAAATATAATATTTAGCAAAAAAAAAAACTGGTTTTAAACAGAATTTAATTATAAATTGTATGAAAATAAATAATATAAACAAATTTACAAGCATATTAATTTTATAAGCCTTTTTCAATATATGGTAAAAAAAAGATCACACTATAAAATTAAGGCTTAATTTTGGAAAACCTGATTGAATAAAAATAGTTATATATTGATTGAAAGGAAATTTCCTCTCAAATAATATAATATTTAACCTCAAACCTGATTTTTATTTCTTTTAATGATTCCTTTCAGTATTGTATATTTTAAACACTGCTAAAGTTATACAAAGTAACTTGAACTTCTCACATTCATAGGATTTTCTGAACTGGTTATCAAATAGAAAAAAGCTTTCTTTGCTGCTTTGTTATTAAACGTTATGAATTTTTTTCTTTCGATGTTGAAGTTTAGCAATGTTGGCTAAGTGCAGAAAGGTTTGTGCACCAAAGCAAAAAATATCATATTGTTAGAATGCCACACCCAAGATACTAGGGAGGGGGAGGGGATGGTGCTTTTAAAATAATTCAGTATAAACATAAAATTCATAATTTATTTTAATTAAGATTTTTTAAAGTAAAAACCCTTCCCAAAATTGCCTTGCCACACAAGAACTGATTTCCATGCCAAGGAAGTCCATTTTGCTTCCATATCCAAGACCTGATTCATTTTCAGAAAACTACAAGTTAAAAGTTTTTTTACTAATACACCATGAAATAATAAAAGAAAAATTACCTATAGCCTAGGGGCGGGGGTGGCTCAGTCGGTAGCGTGCCAGGCTCGTAATCTGTAGTTCCCAGGTTCGAGTCCCAGCTGAGTCAGCGTTGAGATTTATCTCCACAAAATTCCCCGCCCTGCCCATGGTCAGTAGGGGACACCGATGGGCTTGGAAAGGCCGCCGTCCGTCGGATGGGACGTTAAGCTGTGGCCCGTGTGCGGGAGAGCCATACCCTGTGCACGTTAAAGAACACACTGGATGGCCTTTACGGGAGGCTACCATCTGTTTCCTAACAGCTGTTCCAGTGGGTCCCCTCCCCCAATCTTCTCTGAGCCTTCGGGGTCCATGTGACCTGGCCATTTAGCCCATGGTGTGCAAAAAAGTGCCGCTCAGACATAAAACAACCCAACCTATAGCCTAATGGGATATTAAATAAAATATCTGCAACAACTTTTAAACCAGCCATCTGATGTAGCATAACTGAGAAAGATCGATAAATCAGCTGACTGAAAGATCGGTAATTTACAGAAATAAATTAACGGAAAGAAATATGCTCCAGTATCCAAGACCTCATTCATTTTCAGAAAATGATACCAGATCAAAATTTATTTTACTGGTAAAGTAATAAATAATAAAAGAAAATTTAACAAATAACCTAATGTGATGTTAAATAAAATATCTACAGCAACAAGTTGTAAGATGGCTACTCAATGTAGCATTACTCTGAAAAATCGATAATTATCAATTGGTGGAAAGATCGATAATTTATGGCAATAAAGTTAAATCTACAAAAATGGAAACTAAGGTTTAATTATATAAAAAAAATACTAAGTTTAAGTAGGGAGTTTATAATTTAATTTGTCGAGAGGGAGTATTTGGCTTAAATCATCTGTGTAAACAACTTGTTGTGTCAAGGAAGTTCCTTTTTGCTTCAATATCCAGTACCTCATTCATTTTCAGGAAATGATACAAGATCAAAGTTTTTTACAAGAAAGGAAAGAAATAATAAAAGAAATATTAATATTTAACCTAATGCAATGTTAAATAATATCTGCAACGGCTTGTAAATCTGGCCATCTGATGTAACATAACCCCAAATGATCAATAGATCAGCTGATGAAAGAAAATGATAATTTGCAGAAAATAAATCTATAGAAATGAAAACGAAGGTTAATACTGACTTGATTCATGGTCACATTATCCTTATATCCAAGAGGAACTTTGTAAACATCCACTACAGAGTCACTTTATTGCATGTGTGAGCAATAACTAGGTCACTGCACTCAACCACTGCACTTGCTATTATGACATTTACTGCACCTTCTACCGTGACTTACTTTATATTGTACTGAACTTTGGAACAACAACTCAGCTTGCTTCCTGTCTAAGAAAACTTTTTTAGTTACAGTTTCAATCTGAAAAGTGGCAAAGATGCATAGAATGCTAGGATAAATGATAAAAATAGTTCTGGGAATACTGAAATAGGTTTATGGCAGAAAGGAGGGTAAAATGGGAAAGAAAAATGTTACTATGTACTTTGCAATTACTTGCAAAATCTTCCATTTTTAAAAATAGCAGTTTTTTGTTAATATTTATCTCTAATGATTTTTTATTCACGTTTTGGTGATCTGTGTGTAACTTTTGATAAGCAGTGTATTTGGGGGGGGGGGGGGAAATCACGTATTTACGTAAAAAGCCTAGCCCTGTTTAATATACAAACGTAGTAATGCCCACTATTCGTGTTTGTAATAAGTGTTAGTTATTCTGAAACCATTGAGTTTACTTACCTGTAGGAGATGTTGCCCATTGCAGCTACCAATACCAAAAGGGCCTATCACCCCTCCCCAAAAGTCAGAGTCAGTACCAACTTTAGCATTGAAGTCACCTAGAACAAGGGTAATATCTTCTTTCTTGACAGAATTCAAAACATCCTGAAGTTGTCCGTAAAACCTATCCTTCTCATCGGCATCCTCAGTGAGGGCATAACAGCAGATAACATTCAAGTCTTTAATGCTTGTCTGAAATTTTGCCGTAAGAAACCTTTCATTAATGCACTCATATCCTAGAAGAGCATCACTAACTTTAGCATTGAAGATCACTGAATGAAGGCGTGGGTCTGCTGCTCAGCAGACATGCTGAGCAGCAGACCCACACCTTGGTGATGCTTTCCATCCTCCCTCCCTGTAAAGAGAAATTTAAAGTTATTTTTAAGTATCTCACCTTTACCTGTCCCATCATATCTAGGTTATAGCGCTAGAATTCTTGGGTGAAGACATCAAGAGAATAATCTTTATATAATGTCCTCACGTTCCACATTCCTGCAGAGAGAAAACGATTAGTAGGATTTTTAAAGAAACTAGGTTTATTGAGATAGGTAAGGCCAACAATATCAAACAGCCCCCTGATCGCAGGCATGGGGCAAAGACCTGTTCCTCCTCCGCTAAAGGTTGAAGTCACCGATGCTGGTAGGAACTTCAGGCACCACTTTTTCAAGAGCCATGTGGACTGCCTGAGACACATTACTCCAGTTTAGGCTTGACGATGCCCAACTAGCTAAATAAGGTTCAGGTACGTATGATGGCCTCTGATTAGGATTATCCACCAGCTGATATAAGGTATTCCATGCCTCTGTTCACTTAGGGCTGGCAACCCAGAAGCAAACAGAAAACACAGTGGCAGATTCTCCCTCAACAGAGGCCCACCAGTGCAGCAAGTCCAGGATCCATAATCAAGCTCAAATCCATAAACGAGTCCAGTCTAGTAGGTGTAAATGGTCAGTACCAGGACCCTGTGAAGTTGACCACTCCTCAGCAGGGTTGAAAAAAAAAGATAAAAGTGGCCATAGTTGACCAGATCAGTAGGCCATACTGAACTGGCAGCCCTCCCCTTCCGTTCCCTTCCAAAAGAGAATATCTCTTTTGAAAGGTACTAACGGCCTGCCCCATGGGGCCGTTAGTACCTTTGTCAGTTTTACCATGGGTCAGCGTTGAGATTTATCTCCGCAAAATTCCCTGCCCTGCCCACGGTCAGTAGGGGACACCGATGGGCTTGGAAAGGCTGCCGTCCGTTGGATGGGATGTTAAGCCGTGGCCCCATGTGCGGGAGAGCCATACCCTGTGCACGTTAAAGAACACGCTGGATGACCTTGACGGGAGACTACCATCTGTCTCCCAACAGCTGTTCCAGTGGGTCCCCTCCCCCAACCTTCTCTGAGCCTTCGGGATCCATGTGACCTGGCCATTTAGCCCATGGTGTGCAAAAAAGTGTCGCTCAGAGGTAAAACAACCCAACTAACGGCCTGCACCACAAGAAGGCAGGGTCGGACATTAGGTTCTAGACCTGGCCGGTTCTGTGCATCATAACTAGGGATTGGTACACAGCTCTCCTTCCAGTTTATGCCTAGCTACCATTTACAGACTGACTGAGATATGCAAATGACTAAAATTCCATAGCAGATGGGGAAACTGGGTATATGGGTAGAAAGAACATTGGTGAGACACATCAGCTGTTAGATTAGAAGTTTTACATTGTATTCTCAGCTGTTGGAGAAACTGGACTTGCCTTAGATACAACAAAGTTGTTCATTGAGTTTTCTTTGTTGTGCACATCACTAAGTGAAAAATGCTGATAATGTGAGTATCATTGAATTGCAGCAGGTAGGACTGTTCACAAGGGCCTTCACCTACATGTTGGAACTGTACAATGCTGTTGATATATTGAATTAAAGCTGTGGCCAGAGACTGGGCCACATTGCAAAACCACAGATCATGATGATCACCAATTCTACTGATTCCAATGGCATTGCATAACTGCTTCACTATATCAAGTCAGCTCAGGCATGGACAGGGCCAGTGCCTAATGCAGATTCACTGAAGAATGAATACACTGCACATGTTATCATTTTCAGCCATGGCCCTTAATTGCTGTGCTTAAGAACTATCCAGACATGTTTCATGGGGGACATGTTGCATGTCCCCCATGAAACATGTCTGGACAGTTCTTCCAAAACACTAATGTGTGCACCTTACAGAAGTCGCAAATACAGTGCCCTCCATGACAATTAATGGTCTAATTGGCAGCATACTTTGCCATCTCAGTGTATTTCTTCTAGAGATGAGCATGCTGCTTATTGCTTCTAAAGGCGGGCATACTGCTAATTTCATAAAAGCTAGTGAATTGTTCATTTCTGTCTCCAACTTTAATTACTTGCTTCTCATGATGTTCCTCATGCAGTGGGTAGCACACAAATCTTGTAGTTTGTGGGTTTGAGTCCCAACTGTGCTTATGTTTAGATTTATCTCCACTAAATACATTATGCTGTTGGTTAGAAAGGTGACACCAGTGAGCTTTGAATGGCTGCTATCTGTCAGATGGGATGTTAAGCTGTGGCCCCATGTGCATGGAAGCTATATCTATGCATGTTAAAGAACACTCTGGATGTCCTTAATGAGAGGCTTCCATCTATTTCCAGCTGGTCTGATCCAGTCTACCAGCTGCTCAGTAGATCCCATTCTCCAACCTTTACTGAGTTCTTGGGGTCCTTATGTCCTGCCTCTCAGGCCTTCTACTGTGGCATATAAACTGACAGGCTCCTATCAGACCTCTGTGGCAAGCAGCTGCTTGAGGAGGTATTTATATTATTATTATGTCCTGCCATTTAGCTCGCTGTGTGTATAAAAGTACCACTCAAAGATAAAACAACCCAACCTTCATAAGTGTGAAATATATATATATATAAATATATAATTCAGGCTTGAAAAATAATATTTTGTTTTTTAGTTACTTAACATCATGCATGTGTGATGGAGATATTCACGGGATTCCTTTATTCATGTTGCATACGGTTTTATGACAAAGTATCATATTATTGTTTTATGACAAGAACTTACTTTGTAGTTACTTTAACTTACTTTGTTACATAAAAGAAATTATTACATTATTATATGAAATTATTTTAAGACAAGAAATTATAAGTTACTTAGCATAATTTGTTTTAGGACAAGAACTTATTATAAGTGCATTTAAACATGTTACTACTAAAATATGAGAGTATGTGCCAGAAAAATTCTGTGAGTGTAAAATGGATTTCTTTATTGAGAAAAATAGGTTAAATCTTCACTTGCCACTTTAAGTGTAGAAATTAAAGATAATTTTTAGTTTGCTTGAAAAAGCTTGTTGTTGTAATTGCCTGCTTTGACTTCCGAGTTATATGTAAACTTCCCTATAGAATAGCATATCATCAATTGTTCTTAAATATAATTCTTGAAAACTAAAGTATCAGAATGTATTACCTCTTCTACAATAATGGCTTTATGCAGAGCAGATATGGACACAAATTTGTGGAACCAGACTTCTGATACTTGGAAAGATATAAATGTTGAATCTCCTTGGATGGTGCTTTCATTGAAATGATCATACAGATATGAGTAGCAGATATATGTATATACAGATATGAATTTGAGTTCTGCTCTTTTATCCAGATGTATTCTATGTCTTTTATGCATAGGTCTCTGACCATCTTAGCAACTTTTATTGTTGTTGAAGAACTAAACATTACACTGCTCTTTATCTGTTACTCAGATTTTGCAACAGATCTGATTTTCAATTCTTTTAACTCGAAAATGGCAGTCAGTAGAAGCTGCTTACTCATCAAACTGTAGGATCTAGCACTCCTTCAAAGTCATCCTCTTTAAGTTCAGATGCGAGATTGAACTTTCACTCTGAAGAATGACTGAATAAATAGTAAATAATCTAAAGGCTATATAATCCAAGAAGAAAATATGACATATAACAGGAATAATGCTCACTCAATAATGCAGAATGCCTACTGACAATGAATGCTTGAAATTATGAAATATATTATTTATTATTATGAAATAAATATTAAAGCAAGTTGAAGTGCATTGTCAAAACCACATATATGACTGTATATATTATAGATGTTAGGCAGCTTTTCTTTTCCTTAATTAGATTGTCATATTTTTGCTATCTCTCTTGAAGTACAAAGTGTCTGTCAATGACATTTTTCAAGTTTCTAGGTTTTTTTTGTGAATTGTAGACTGTATTTGGTTATAAAATACAAATATTTTAATATTTTACAATTTGAATTGTTTTGGAAAAATTTTGCACACATCTAAAGTAGTGTTATTTTTATAGGTGACACATTGATTGTAGTAAATTTACTAATGAAATGGGGAAGTTGCTATCAAAGATATTTGGCAATAAGGAGATGAGAATTCTGATGCTTGGCTTGGATGCTGCAGGAAAAACAAGTATCCTTTTAATAAGAATATTTTTGATAATTTTTACTGTTAAAAACTGTTTACAATTTTTTTTTTTACTATAGCAAAATGCCATTTCTGTTTGAGTAACCTACATTTAGATTTTATTAGCATTATATTTTTTTTGTTATTTAGAATTAAACTATTAATTTTATGTGTCTTACAAATATTTTACTTGGAATTGTTCTTTTCAAGAACTTTCATTAGCACCTTGCCTCCCTTGTCAGTAACAGCATCCTGCATGAATGCCTAAGTCTATTGTGTTGATTCTATTATTATACATATGTATTTAGTATAATTGCAGTTTTCTTTATGTTGCCCTATTTTATGAGCTAGTTGTCAATTAAGTTTTTACATGCTACTGTAAGGATTGTTTTAAACTAAAAACAAAACTGCTGATGATAAATAAATGTTAAAAGAAGTTGAAAGAAACCAACTGTGATACATTACTATTGCACTGTGTCAATATCATACACATATGGATGATGCTATTCTCTAACGTCTTGGGTTGTTTTAGATATTTCTGTCATAATGTGTGGGCCATTTTGTTTTTAATGCTATAATATTTTCTGTCACTATCATCCACATGTATTCTATAGTGACAATGTGCAGCACTGTCTGACCATATCCTGGTGACCAGAACTAGGCATATAGCCCAGTTCCCTTGAAATTCTAGGACAGTAAAAAAATTTGATCATTAAGTTTTCAGAAAGGAATTTTTTTTTGTTATATCTGTTTTTAACATACTTATTCTTATCGCATGTAATCATAAAGTGTACTAAAAGTAAAAAATCGTACCCCTATTGAAAATTTTCCTACCCCTATTTATTTTGAAAATATTTTTTGTCTGCTGCCTGGTGAAAACATAGTAAATTGCCAAAAAAAGTACTTAAAATATTTTCTCAAATGTGTACATGTTAGTATCAACAACAATTAAACAAGTATGAAAATCACCAATCTGCCTCACTATATGTTTAGAGCAAAGGAGCACTGGAAGGAGAGCTATACACCAATCCCCTGTGACAATGTATAGAACCAGCCAGGCTTAGCACCTAATGTCCGACCCTGCCTTCTCGTGGTACAGGCCATTAGTATGTATCAAAAGAGATACTCTCTTGTGGAAGTGAATGGAAGGGGAAGGCTGTCAGATTAGTGTGGCGTATTAGTGTTCCAGATTAGTGTGGTGATCTGGACAAATATGGCTACATTTTGTTTTTTCCTACCCTGCTGAGGAGTGGTCAACCACACGGACTCCTGGTGCTGACCATATAAACTTTCCTGACTGGAATAAGGCTCTGAGCTTGATTATGGATCCTGAATTTGCTGCACTGGTGGGCTTCTGTGGAGGGAAAATCTGCCACTGTGTTTTTTGTTTGTGTGGGTTGAGAGCCCCAAGTGAATAGATTCACAGGATATGTTTTATCAGCTGGTGGATAATCCTGAGCAGTGGTCATCGCAGGCACTTGAACTCTTGCTTCTATGGGCATTGTCAAATTTTACAGTGGAAAAAGTCTTCCAGTGTAGATGGCTTTAGCCTTTAGTAGTGTTTAGTAGTGCCTTTAGTAGTGTTTAGTAGTGCCTTTAGTAGTGTTTAGCCTTTAGTAGTGTAACATGGGTCTTTGCCCCATGCCTAATCATAGGCATGGGGCAAAGACCCATGTTTGATATAGTTGGCATTCCCTCTCTCAATAAACATAGTTTCTTTAAACATCCCACTAACCATTTTCTCTCTATAGGTAGTTGGAATATGAGGACTCTGCACAGAGCTTATTCTCTTGATATCCTCACACAAGAATTCCACCGGTATAATTTAGACATGCTTGGCCTGCAAGAGACTCACATATTTCTGTCATGAGATATTGCTAGTTTTCATGATTCTTGAACAAAAAAATGCCCTGTGCGAAGCATTAATTCTTTTAATAAAGGGATATTTAATCATAATCACAAAATATTATAAAATTAAAAAAAACTTTTACTATTCAAAAATGTTTCACTAAAGTTACTAGAAAATAGTTATTTTAAAATCAGCATCTTTTAGGAATTTTTCTTTAAAAGGTGATAACTTTTCTAAATGAGATATTTTTCATTATTAAGTCACATATATTAATTCATTTTACATTGTTAAGTCTGCACATTTTGACACAAAATGTTTTAACTCATTTGTGAAAATGAGTCTCAAATGTTATTGAATTAGGCTAGAATTATTAAAACAAAATTTAATATCCACGTTAATGAAACTGCACCAATTAATAGAAGGATTAGCACGTGAAAATTAGCCACTTCCTAAGCTTTATATATCATGATTCAAAAACATTTTTATCTGAAGACAAAGCCTCATAAATGGCAGTTGGTAGAACTGCAAGCTTACTGCTTCATATTTGCAATCTTTCAAGCAGTTTCCTCAATTCTTACAGAGTGTACACAGCCAGAATTACCATTTGTGTGCTGAGTGCATTGCATCACTCTTGCAAAACTAAAGTAGGGCAAGTTCACTTGCCACTTTAAGTGTAGCCTTTGCGAAAAGAACCTTAAGAAAAAGTAATTTTAAGTAAAACTTACTGAATGAAGATTCAAAAAAGATGTTATTTTGTTTAGCTTAGGTTAGAATTTAATTTTTTCCTAACATTTTAGAACAGTTCTTTTAAGAACTAAATCTTAGATTAGGGAAGTCCACTCGACTGCAATGTGAGATGTCGAATTGCAAAACATCTTCAAAATCTTCCACAAAGGAGTGGAATTTCTTGAAACCATAAAAGAAGTCATTAGTACCTGCGGAATAGTAACAGTGGAGATTGCCCAAGTTATCAATCATAATCTAACAATTATACTAAGGAAAAATGAAGAAGCATCCAACAAACTACTAATTTGGAAAGAAGAATCGCTTCAAAAGGACAAAAGAAAATGAAATTGTTCAAGTAGGATTCCCTAACAAGACTGGCTACATATCTAAGCTACCATTCTTCATTAGTAACGAAGAAGTTGGTACAATGTTACAAATTTTTGGAGAAATCACCAACATTGAAGGCGAACTATATAAAATGCCTGAACTTCAAGGAATTAAAACAGAACCAGAATTTGTAGAATGAAGATCAAGCAAGAAATTCCTAATTTTCTCCAGATAGGAACCTTTTTAGCAACTATTGAGTATAAAGGGGTAACCCCCTCCCCCCCATGCAAGAGATGCAGGAAACCGGGTCACTTCCTGGTTCAATGTCCACTAAATGGAAAGAAAATTGAAAAGATTCCACCTGAACCAACCATCTTTGCTAAAGTTATCATGAAGCTCTCCAGGCAAACAAATCCAGAAACAATCAAGTCTCCTTTATACATCAAACAAATAACCTACAAGTTGAAGAACAGTTATAGATCGAGGCTATTAAATCTCCACTGAGATGTCACTTGCTGGCAAGAATGTCAAATTTTAAATTTCTCACCTAAGCATTCCAAGAAGCTCCTGTTACTTCCCAACCTCTACGGCATGGTATGTAAATCTCACTTTAATAATTATTGATACTTGATAGCATAGTCCATGTGTTGAAGTGCTTAAAAACATTTAACAGTGTCATAGAGAATTTAATTAATTTACATCAACTCCTACTCAACAAAAGTTTCTAGCCAAAAGAGGAAAAAAGGACAACAAAAAAGCAGCAAATCCAAAGAGACAGAAAATTATTAATACATCAAAAACTCAGACACAATAGATTCGACAACATATTCAGAGGAATCAGATGAGACAGAGCAAGAAAAAACAGTATTACTAGGAAAAATAGTGGAATGAGCAATAAAATCACACAAGAAGAACAAAGGTCTGATTTAAAAACTTCTGACCCAGTTATATCTGCATTATCCACAACTAATAGAGAAATTAAAAAGGAAGTCCTGGAAATTTTCTTGGCCATACTTGAAAATAATCCCAAAACTACTAATGTAAAAGCTATTATAAACAAAGTTTTTGAGTTTTTGAGCCGTAATTTACAGATAAAAAAGAACGTGAGTCGGAATGGAAATAGTTCTCCTCAATAGATGCAAATCGGCTAGAACTCCTTTGTGGAACAGTGCTCTGCCAGACCCACAACTTTTCGGATTTGATCCTATTTTGGCATCCTGTCCCTCACTGGACTTAGTCGATTGGTGTTGAATTGATGAACAATTTTTTTTTAAATTTTTATTTTCTTTTTCTTCTCACAATTCCATCATAATATTTCTGTGTAATAAGTTATCTCTGTCATACTTGACCGAATGAGTGTGCTGTTCCATTCATGTAAGGTGGAAAATTTTTAAATTAAGTTTTTACAACACAAACCACAAACTTCTTAACAGATTTGAGATCCCATAATTTCCCAAATTTTTGGTAATGTGTTCCCTAAAGCAATCCTTTACTGTATTTGAAAATCAAGTCTCTATCTTTAACCCTTAACATGCTGACTTTATACAGAACAATTCACTCTGGTGCTGTGTTAATTTTGAGATGTTTTTAGGAGATAAAAAGAACTTTGAAACCTTATCCTGAAATAACTAATAGACATAATTTGTTGTGTCCTAGACTAAAATAAAGAGTAATTTTGAATTTAGAAAATAAATATTTGAGAAAACCAGTAAACATAGTAATTTTGTTGGATTTGAACAGCATTCTGAACTAACTAATGAACAGAATATGACAAGTAATATATTAAATGAAGCGCATTTTATTTATATAATAATACATAGATTTTCCTGAAACATGTTAACAAACAGTGAAACAATTAAAAACCAAATATATAGTAAAAAATTGCAACACTTAGACAAATGTATTCTTATGAAATAATGCAAATATCATCCATTTAAAAACATCTATTTTAACAGTTTTGAGGCAATGGCAATAATTCAAAGAATGTTCTGCACGAAACTTTAGTTTGGAAACATTACCAGATAGAAGAAAACAACTAAACACTCCAGTGTGAAATGAGGTCATAAAATTATTTGCCACAGCAGCATAATATTGCCTTTTTTTTTTTCAGCTTTTCAGAACATCTACTTAATTAGGTATCGTTTTATTATCAAATTTAATTATAAATCTTCAGGATTGATTGTAAAAAAATCTTAAATAGATGATTTCTGGAATCAAAATGGAAATTTGAATCATATTCTCTTGGGAACTATAGTTCCCATCGGATATGAGACTGAATTTGACTCTGGGAACTACAGTGTCTTCTGGTGCGTTAAGCATTAATAGAATGAGAATTTTTTTGGGGGGGAGGGGGGAATACTTTTAAAATATTATTATGAAAGAAAATTTATAATTTACAGCATTAAAGGAAAGAATCATTCCAGACATGTTGGGCCAAGTTGGATGAAAGTTAGTTTCAGATGACATTGTTTAACTGCTCTTTTTCTTTGCATTCCTATATGTAACCATTCCAGAATCCTGCCTGAAAACCCAGTTTGCATCTAGAGGCCCAGCTATTTTTACTCTATGATCAGTCAAAAAAACTAACTTTAGGACTTTTTTTTGCCAAATAACTAGTGAAAGGAATTATGGCATGTTATATGCCAAATTAATCAGCATTTAATTCTGAATTTTCTGAAAATAAAATATTTGACAAAAAGTGACTGGTTTTATTTTAATTGGGCATTTCTAGAGTTGTGTAGTAAAAAAATGCATCTGGCAATGCAAATAATTTTTTTTAACCTAAGACAAAAAATAATTTTAATTCATATCAGTAGAAAGGCTATTTTTGTATGTGTAAGAGAAAAATGATTTTTTTTTTCTTATTAAATGAAGCAAATTACTCTGTTTTTAAAAATTTTTTCACGATACTATGCTTTGAGAAAAGTCCAGGCTTTTTGCCAACTGTGCTGAGTCATCACAAATCAAGTTTGGAATTTTAAAAGAATTTGCCTATTTCATTGGTTATGTTATATACCAAATTAAACAGAATTTAATTACAAATTTTATGAAAGTAAAAATTTTAAACAAATTTAAAAATATATTAATTTTAATAAGAGTTTTTTTACAGTGATATAGTGAAAAAATAGTTTAATATTCCACAAATAATGCTGTTACATAAAATTTCCAATCTCAAGGAATGAGGAGTGCTATATGAGTAATGGGTGATGAAGTGATACAGACATGCCCTATGGCCAGTATCTCTGCATCTTTCAACTCACTCATTTGTACCTTAATTATCGTAAACCCTTAAAATTATCCTTTGTTAATCACCCCAAAGGTAAGCTAGAGTAGATTATATGATAAAGGTATTTACCAGTTCCATGATCCTCATCCCTTGAGATTTGAAATTTTTAGGAAATTTTATATAACAGCATTATTTGTGGAATATTAAATTATACCTAAATAGCTGTGTCTATCATTATTTAGTGAAAAAATAGATTAGATTATGCAATTAAGGCTTAATTTTGGAAAACCTGATGAATAAAAATAGTTTTATATATTAATCAAAAAGTAAATTTCTTCCCAAATAATATAATATTTACCTGAAACATGATTTTATTTCTTTTAATGATTCTTTTCAGTGTAGTACAATTTAAAATACATTCCAGCATTGTACAAGGTGACCTGGATTGCTCACGTTAATGGAATTTTATGTCCTGTTTATTAAACTGAAAAACACTTTCTTGGCTGCCTTTTTTACTAAACATTAATTTTTTTTTCTTTAAGTGTTGAAGTTTGGTACTCTTGGCTAAGTGCAGAAAAGTTTGTGCACCAAGGGTAGGAAACAAACATCTATATCTTCAGGGTGGCACAGTCAATATATTGGAGGGGATTGTTGAATATAAATTTAAAAACTATTTTTTAATTCAGCCAGGTTGGGCAGAAAAAAACATATCGAAATTGCCCTCCCACAGGGAGGACTGATATCTGCCAAGGAGGTCTTTTTGCTTCTGTATCCAATACCTCATTCGTTTTCAGGAAACAATACAAGATCAAAGTTTTTTTACTGGAAATTGAAGAAATAAAAGAAAAATTAACATATAATCTAATGCGATGTTAAATATCCACAGCAACAAGTTGTAAGCCAGCCATCTGATGTAGCATAACTTCAAAAAATCAATAATAATGAAATGACTGAAAGATCAGTAATGTATAGAGAGAAGATAAATCTACAGAAATGAAAACCAAGGTTTAAATATAAAAGTATAAATATTAATTGGATATGCATGAATTTATTCAATGTGTAATCCAACAATGCTTGCTGTAAACAATACACCTTGTAGCCACTTGACTGCTAGATATGCCAGCAATTAATTAGATTAGGCACTCTCCCATCTCCCGTGACACTGCAGGTAGTTTCACAATAACATGCTCTGGCTTGTAGTTTCGATTTGCAGAATGGGAACCATGCATAGAATGCTGGGATAAATGATATAAATGATAAAAAGTAATTCTAGGAATACTGAAATAGGTTTAAAGCAGAAAAGAGTGTAAAACAGGAAAAGAAACAGAGGTGTGTGGTTCGTAATTGCTTCCAAAATCTGTTTTCAAAAATAGCAGTTTTTTCTTGATTTATTTCAGGTATTCTGCGAACATATATATGTGAACATTAGATCCTTCCATTGTCCACGTCACATATATATGTTCGCAGAATCCATAATGAAAGGCCAAGGGTGGCTGTATACATTTTTAGTACAACGAAAAAAAAACAAAAAAAAAATATCGTAAAATGTTTTTTAGATATATCTTATAAAAAATATATAATTCAGGCTTGGAAAATAATATTTTGCTTTTACATTTGATAGCCGTCCCATGGCCGAGTGGTTAGCGCTCTTGGTTACTGATCTAAGGGACCTGGGTTCGAGCCCTGGGTAAGGCATGGCTGTTCTTGTTGTTTTTCTGCTGAGGTCCTGCCATCCTCTCAGACCTTCTACTATGGCATATAAACTGACAGGCTCCTGTCCGACCTCTGTGGCAAGCAGCTGCTTGAGGGAGTATTTATTTATTTATTTTTTTTTACATTTGATGAATATTTTATTAAACTACAATATAAATCGCTTGTTAAAGCCATCTAATTGCCATTTCATAGAAGTGTTATAAGGTATTGCCAATTTGTTTGTTAATGTTACTCTACACTGAAGCAATAACCTGATTTGCTCACAAGTTGATTTGAACCATTATCAACAAATTTTTTCCATAAAGTTTTGAAAATATCCTGAAAATTAACAAAAAAATTATTTTAAGAAAAGACAGATTTTTGGAAGTAATTACAAAGTATGTACCATCATTGTTTCCTCCATTTTACACCCTTTTTCTGCCATAAAACTATATTAACATTCCTGGAATTATTTTTATCATTTATCTCAACATTCTATGCATCTTTCCTGCTCTTACAATCGAAACTGCAAATAAAAACAACTTTCTTAGATTTTCAATACTGGCTGCAGCTGCACTAATTACATTATGGCTCATTGCTCTATATTTAAACCTTAATTTTCATTTAAGTAGATTTATTTCCATAAATTTTGGATCTTTTGGCCGATCAATAACACTGGTCATCAAAAAAAAAATTTTTTTACCTCCTAAAATTTTGTCTGATTTTTATGTTTTGGAAGTTGCTGAATCCGAATCTGACAGCCGATTTATTTTATCAACTACAGTTTTCTAGAGATATGGGTTTAATTAAAAAAAAAACACTATTTTACTCAGAGAAGATAAATATATTTTATCAAATATTTATTTGCATTATAAAAAGTTAAAAATGATACTAATAAATCCTGATAGATGTAAATATTTACACAAAAAATTATTTTGTTGTCTTCTGTCTCATATTTTTTCTCTAGAACCTCTTGCTGCAGGGCCCAACAGTAGTCTGCCAACATACTTGTTCCATTTGCCACTATATCATTTTTCCATTTTGGATATGTCTTGATGGAACCTTTCTCCATGCTGATCTGTGACTGTTCCCATTAATTGTGGAAACAAAATCAGGTGTGAATGTAAGAAATTCACAAAAAACATCATTTTCTCAAAAAACGCTATCACATGAAAATAGTGCCTGATATAATCATTCGGATTCAGCACCCCTAAATCTATAAAGTACACCTTTTTTTCAGAGAGAGAGAAGATTTTCAAGCAGAGTAGTGTAATTATTGATTTTTCACACTTATACTACATCTAATGGCTGGCTTACAGCTTGTTGCCGTGGATATTTTATTTAACATCGCATTAGGTTATATATATATTTTTATTATTATTACTTTTCCAGTAAAAAAACATTGATCTCATATCATTTGCTGAAAATGAATGAGGTCTTGGATACCGAAGCAAAGTGGACTTCCTTGGCATGGAAATCAGTCCTCATGTGAGAGGGCAATTTCAAGAATAGTTTATTCCCCCCCACCACCTCACGCTAAACTCACTGGAGCCATCCCCCTCCCCCCCCCCCTGGGTGATTTAATGATTTTTTTCTTTTGTTTTCGTTCACTAACCTTTCGGTATTTAGCCAAAATCGCCAAACTTCATCACCCAAAGAAAAAATTCACATGTTTAATAAAAAGTCAGCCAAGAAAGTTTTTTTCCATTTCTTAACCAGTTCAGAAAATTGGTGAATGTGAGAAGTCCAAGTCACTTTGTATAACACTGGCCATGTTTCAAATATACAATACTGAAAAGAATCATTAAAAGAAATAAAAATCTATTTCAGGTTGAATATTATATTATTCAGCAGGAAATTTCCTTCCAATTTATATATGATTTAACTATTTTTATTCATCAGGTTTTCTGAAATTAAGCTTTAATTGTATACTGATCTTTCTTTTCACCATATCACATTGAAAAATGCTTATTAAAATCAATATGCTTGTAAATTTGTTTATATTATTTATTTTCATAAAATTCGTAATTCTGTTTAATTTGTAAAACATGACCTATTTTCATTGATTGGTTACTTTTTTTTAATTCTAAAGTTGACTTGTTTGTCTGACTCAGCACAATTGGCTAAAAGCCTGAAATTTTCTCAAAGTATGGTACTGAGAAAAAAAATACAAAAAAGAGAAATAATATACTAGAAATAAAAAAATTTATTTCTTTTTTTTCAGAAATAATTGCCTTTCTATTCATGTGCATTATAATCATTTCTGTCTATTAGTTTGTTTTAAAATAAAAAATTTTGTGTTGTCAGATGCATTTTTTTACTATATGACTTTAAAAGGTCCTATTAAATAAAACTAATTTTCTTTTTGTCCAATATTATATTTTCAGAAAATCCAGAATTAAATGCTGAATAAATTGGCATATAACATTGCCATAATTCCTTTCATTATTTATTTGGCAAAAAGTTCTAAAGTTAATTTTTTTTGGCTGATCATAGGGAGAAAATAGCCACTGGATGGAAACCAGTTTTTCAGGCTGGACACTGGTAGGGTTAAACAGTAAGTAATATTTACAGAGTTACCTGTTGACTTTAAACTCGGTTGGCGATATTGTTTCCACAAAAATATTTATTAACTTTCAGATTTTTGAACTGCAAGGGAAAATTTGTTGATTCGAGGAAAAATAGTTCAAATCAAACTTGTGAGCTTAAATCAAGGGGTTGCTTGAGCACAGAATAACATTAATAAATAAATCAGCAATACCATATAGCACTTCTAAAAAATGACAATCAGATGACTTTAACAAATTATTTATAGTATAGTTAAAATATGCATCAAATGAAAAAACATATTTTTCAAGCTTGAATTGTATATTTTTATAAGATATGTGTAAGAAAATTTTCAAATGACAATTCCTATTTTTTAAAAACCAAATTTTTGTGTTGTGCTAAAAAGTGAGCATAGATGTCTTGGACCTCTCATTTTGGATTCTGTCAACATCTATGTTCGTTGGGGACCTGGGAAGGGTTAACAGTTTGACCTCCAGAAGTACTCAAGTACTTGGTCCCCAAATTTCTCCTTCAGGTTTTCCCAAGGTGTCCTATGTTAGGTTAAAAAATATTTTCTCTAGTAATGGTGAACTTTTTCAAGTTTGCATGCCAAAATACAGAAAAAGAACATTCTCTGTAGCTTATATTTCAATGTGGGGTGGAAGTGGTTTAGCTGGTAGCTCCTCAGGCTCATAACTGGCAGTTCCCAAGTTCGAGTCTCACCTGGGTCAATGTTCTGATTTACCTCTGCAAAACTTCCCACCCTGCCATTGGTCAGTAGGGTGGACGATGATGCCCTTAGGAAAGCTACCATCCATCCGATGGGACATAAAGCCATTGCCCCATGTATGGGAACATATACCATCCTGGATGGTCTTGATAGGACACTTCCATCTGTCTCCTAACAGCTGTCCAGTGAATCCCCTCCCCCTTCTCTGAGCCCTCGGGATCTTTGAGCCCATCGTCTGCAAAAAAGCACCACTCAGAGGTAAAACAATCCAACCAATACCAATGTTATCAAAATGCTTTAAAATGTTATCTATGACAGGTAAGGTTACATTGCTATTATACAATGGAAAATTTAAAAATAAAACATTTATTTACCATAACCGAAATCATTCGATCACATGCACAAACGCACATGACTTTTCATGTACTATGCCCAGCACATCACTAATGTTATGCCACCCTTATCCACCAGAATAGGTGAATTTTCATTGGCTGAGAGAGTAAAATAACTCTCACAGACATAGTAGTAAATTGAAACCATAACTAAATTTTAAGATATAGAGTTAATATGTATATTTTTATGATGAAGTATATTGTGCAATGTGTAATCAGTTATTTCATGAGCTCTTTGTAACATGTAGGTGCACCATCCTGCTACCAATGATTCATCCATAAATATTCATTGAATTTCTAGGGTCACTGTTCCTAAATCTCTATACTAGCCATAAACACTTATTTCTTTTCACCTTCCATTGGCATGCCAACCAAAAACATCTTGCATTCTACCTTCGGCATGCATGCCATAGGTTTGTCATGACCTCTCCTCTACTGCATTAATATAGTATATATGAAATGGATAAAGTTAGTTTAGGTAAAATTTATCTCTTCTATAGGAATGATTCATCTCCTCTGTGCCTTTTTTACCCAAAAGAGTACTTTTAGTTCCAATAAATGCTTGTTTAAAATGGTCCCATTCTTCCTAAACTTAGTAGTAGTAAGTAAACCATGATTGCCATAATGACCTATCATGGTAAGCTTTGACTATAACTGGCTCTTCACAGCTTTAGTGTTAAAGGTGACACTTTTAACAAGGCGATTGTCAGATCCAATTTCAGCTCCCCTACATGACCTAGTGTTGCTAATAGAACTAGCCCATTTACTGTTAATTAATATGTAATCAATCATATTCTTATTCAACCTGTATATTTATATATGTCACAGTGTTTGTAATAAGTGTTAGTTACTCTCAAACCATTAAGTTTACTTACCTGTACCAGACATTTCCAGTGGCAACTACCACTGCCATGGGAACCTATCACCCTTCCCCAAAGGTCAGAGTCAGTACCAACTTTATCATTGAAGTCACCTAGAACAAGGTTCAGAATGACAGAATTCAAAATATTTAGAAGTTATCCATAAAACCTCTCTCTCCTCAGAGTTCTCTGTGGGGCTATAACAACAGATAACATTCAAGTCTTTCATCCTAGTTTTAAATTTAGCTGTAAGAAACCTTTCATTAGTGCAATCATATCCTGGAAGAGCATCATTCTCATGCCTGCTGAGAAGCAAATCTCCACCTTGAAGATGCTTTCCATCCTCCTTCCCTAAAAAGAAAAATTTTTAATTATCTTGAAATATCTTACCTTTACCTGTCCATCTGGTCTCTTGAAAATCCCAGAATATCTAGGTTATAATGCTGGAATTCTTGTGAGAACATCAAGAGAATTATCTCTGTGCAGAGACCTCACATTCCAACCACCTGTGGAGAGAAGATGGTTAGTGGAATCTTTAAATAAATTATGTTTATTGAGAGAAGTGCTGACAATATGAAACAGCCTCCTAATTGCAGGTATGGGTCAAAAACCTGTTTCCCCCATTACTGAAGGCTTGAGCCATCTATGCTGGTATGATTTCCTCCAATGCAGGTTTTGGCTATGCCTATAGAAGCAAGGGTTCAGGTACCTCCGATGGCCTATGGTCAGAATTATCCACCAGCTGATATAATGTATCTTGAACATCAATTCACTTAAGGCTGTTAACCCACAAACAGAAAACACAGCATATTTTCCTTTAACAGAAGCCCACCAGTGCAGCAAGTTCAGGATCCAAATCAAACTCGGAACCATAATTTCATTCAGGTTGGTATAGGTGAACACCAAGACCCTGTGTGGTCGACCACTCCTCAGCAGGGTAGAAAAAAATTTAAAATGCAGCCATGTTAGTTGAGATCAGTAGGCCACATTGATCTGGTAGCCCTCTTCTTCCATTCCCTTCCACAAGAGTGTATCTCTTTTGAAAAATATTAATGCCTCCAATATGAGAAGGCCAGGTTGGACTTTAGGTCCTAGGCCTGGCTGGGTCTGTGCATCATCAGAGGAGATTGGTGCATAGCTCTCCTTCCAGTACCTAGCTACCATTTACAGAATAATGTTTTCTGATTCGAACAAAAAAAAAATAATAATAAAAAGCATAGCCAATTTTGAAATTATAAACACCTGTATCATCTCTGAACTACATTGTGCAAATTTTTTCCAACCTATATGAATTAAACACAAACTATTCTGATATTTCATTGTAAAGTTTTTGATATTAAATTGATTTCATTCATAGCTAGCATTTCACTCAGGAACATTCTTCATAATCATTTTCACTAGTTTGATATTTAAATATTGCTACCTAAATAAAGTGATAGTGATTTCCAAATTAATCAATCATTCATAGTGGTATCCGTAGTGTGTATTTTTTGTAAATTTATAAAGCAAAATGTCATGCCAGAATAAATTATGTTTGGCCTTATAGTCCAGATGCAAAATGATCAGTTGGCAAAGAAAATTGCAATAGGTGTTCATGGAAAAGAGAATAAAAGAAATCAGTCAGTGGCATATTTTAAAAATAAGTTTTTTTTTTTTTTTTTTTTTTTGGGGGGGGGGGGGTGATTTGATCAAAAGATTAAAACATGGGTAATTAGTAAGTAAATATTTAAAAATAAAGGCAACTAATATGTAAATAAAAACCAGTGGTACATTTTACATCAGTGTTTATGAGTTGCTAAATGTATTCATTTGAGGGGGTATTGACCCCCATAAAATATGTCCTTTAAATATGCCCCTGAAGTCAATAACAAATGAAGCAGACCGACAATAAACCCTCCAATACTTTATTTTTTAATGTAAATTAGGTGCAGTAAAAGCCTTTGGGCTGGAAAATATGGTAGAAAATATATTTTTTATTAGACATATATAGCCCTGGTTACTTAAAAAATATGTTTGTTTGCCTTTGGAAAATAATATGTATATGTACTTCAAAAGTTATTGCTTTTTACCTTTTCAATTTTTGTAATTTTTTTTATTTACTGTATTTTTGAAATGATAAGGTCACTTGTTGATACCAGTTACCTG
This sequence comes from Ryuthela nishihirai, assembly GCA_038380435.1. Classification (NCBI taxonomy): domain Eukaryota; kingdom Metazoa; phylum Arthropoda; class Arachnida; order Araneae; family Heptathelidae; genus Ryuthela; species Ryuthela nishihirai. The sequence continues at coordinate 51,082,670 of JAWZYU010000019.1, read as the reverse complement.
GCAAATCTTAACAGTAATAGCTATTTTGTACAAATTAAAGCTAGGCCAATCAGTAACAACTATTCCTACTGTGGGATTCAATGTAGAAACAGTGACATACAAGAATGTCAAGTTCAATGTTTGGGTAAGTTTAGTATAACTGTCATGCTTATTTTATTCCTTATAACAAGTATTTGTTTAATTAGTAAATAAGCTAATTAACAAGATTTCAAATATATACAGGTTTAAATCTTTTTTTTTTAATAGCATATCTTTCATAATGATTACCATAACAGTTAAACTGACATTTATTTGTAGGTTTTAATTTCATCCTCACTGGGTTCACTAACTAATAATTTTTTTGACAGGATGTTGGAGGGCAAGACAAAATACGACCATTGTGGAGGCATTACTATACTGGAACTCAAGGGCTGATATTCGTAGTAGACTGTGCAGACAGGGACAGAATTGATGAAGCAAGGCAAGAACTTCACAGGATAATCAATGATAGAGAGATGAGAGATGCTATTATTTTGGTGTTTGCAAATAAGCAAGATTTACCAGATGGTATATATTCTTCTTATTTTCTTTTGTTATGAAGTAGAATTAATGTAATAAATTTCAAAAATTATACAGTTATTCATCAAAAGTTCTGTAACAGAGAAAAGTCTTATCCCATTATTTGCATATCATATATGCTTAATAACTTCCAGGTCATCTACAGGATGTCCTGTAGAAGAACAGTAAAATTTGTCAACATAGATTGTTATATTTACTGTTTTTCAAAGGATTATTTTCTGTGAATTATTAATTTGGAATTTCCCACTAATAATGCCACTAAAATTATATGTCTGGCTATAATTAATACCTTTCAGAATGACATTAACAAGACATTTTTACATGTCATTCCATAACTATTGGCTGAAATATTTTCAAAGATTGCATCTGGGATGCTTCATGGCCTAAATTAAGTTTGAAAAATTATTATACTTGGTAGCCTCAAATCCATGACCAAAAGATCATGAGTTTGGATACCATCTAGGTCAGACATAAATTCTTTTGTGCTTACAGATTTCAGTCACTTATGGGATGATTATGTAATGTAAAAGTGTTTAGCTGAGTATAGGAGCCAGTGTTAAATTATATTAGATGGTACTATTAAATACTATATTAATACAATTGTAAATTCTTCATACTACTGAATGTACAACATCTAACCTATTGCTGTGTTATTCAACTAACTGAATGTCCATGCACTGCTGTATACTGTGAAAGTTAATATTAATCTGCACTAAAGAATAATCTTCTGCTACATAATTCGACTTTGGTGGAATGTCTCTGCATTACTGTATACTATGAAATTCAGCAGTAGTCTACATCAAAGAATAATCTTTAACAGTATCGTTCAACTGTAGTAAAATATCAGTGCATTGCCATATGCTTTGAAATTTGACTTTAACACACATCAAAGAATAATCATTTGCTACATCATTCAACTTTATTCCCTAAGCCACAAAAAAGTTGTAATATTGTAAATGTTAATTAATATAATAATAAAAAATAAAAATATAATAATAAAAGTAAAAATAATCATTGTTATACTATAACTATAGTTTTATCTATCTATACAAGGGGTACACCAGTTACATACCTATTTCCAGGGGGTATGTGAAGCATAAGAGGTTGAGAACCACTGCCTTAGATGATATGAAAACTGATTTAAAAAAAAAAAACGGCTATATTATATTGATAGTCTAGTTATTATATTTGGCTATACTATATTGATAGTCCAACTCAATAAGTTTTTTTATGCATAGTTAGTAAACTTCAGTCTGAGCACCTTTTGAGGCCTGGAGCATATCTAACTATATTAAAGTATAAACCATGTCAAGCTTGCTTTATCTGCCCATTTTTTTTTTATCAGGAATGCTACCAGTTTCCAGGAGTTTCTTGTGTCATGCTCTGATGCTGCTACATATTGGTGGGTCATTGTTAAGCTGTGTGGAAAAATTTCTCTATACTTGAATATCTTATTTCATTTTAAAATTTAACCTACTCAGGTAGCTTTCTCCTGTGGACTTGGCTTTTAAAATCTGATTGACTTGCACGACATTGGTTAAATCTATAGGGTTACAACAAAAACTAAAAAGAATTTTCTTAGTTGGACTATCAAATGTAGTGTGCTAGATGTCTCTGCATTAGTTGTTCTTTTAAATTCTGTTTTCAAATTGTGTAGAGACTTCTAACCCACGCTGTATTAGATATTATAAAACTTGAATGTATGTAAAGTAACTATTTCAACTTTCATAAAACTTGCAATCAGACTTGATATCTCAATGTCTAGCTACAATAATGTATCCCTGAAAGATCAATAATAATGGTAATTAGGAACTTTGAATTAGATGTGAGTACTCTTTACATTATTTTCTTGTCTTGAAAATTACCTTTTGTTTTAAATTTATTTTCAGCAATGAAACCTTATGAAATACAAGAGAAGTTAGGACTAACTAGAATCCGGGACCGGAATTGGTATGTGCAGCCTTCTTGTGCAACTACTGGGGATGGCCTGTATGAAGGACTTACATGGCTAACATCTAACCACAAATCTTGAGAAACTGTGTCCCATTTTAAGACTTTTATTCACCATGTGAATTCGTTCTTTTAATTGGTACCAGTTCTGTACTTCTCACAGCTTTGGAAGCTTTGTTTCTTACATTATGGTTATTTGCATTGGGGGCCAGTGATGACAAAATGCCACCATGTCTTCCTGCCTCTCATGCATACAACTCTGGTGGTGATCCATGGTTTTGCAGAGACAAGCTGCCACAAATTTGGTGCCAGGTGTCACAACTTCTGCCTCAGTGGACCACTTTATCCAAGTTTCAGCTTTCTACAAACATTCTGTATATAACTGTGTAACATTGAATATTGTGATAAATTGTACGAACATTTGTTTTGCTGCTTATATTAAGGTTTTTATGTATATGTGCAATGAACATTTATTTGAACATACATTGTTTGAAGTACATTTATGTGTGATTCCATGATGTATGATTTTCTATTTGTTGCATTTAATTTGTAAAACATTTCCGGAAGAAACTGCAGTACTCTGTAAAATCTTGTGTGTTTTTACCAACCATAGTTCTCAAAGGTTTTACAAACGCTGAAGAAATTAATTTCTCAAGTTCCTAAATCTTCTTATAGTATAGTAAAATTTCATACCAGTAAAAAGATAAAATTAAAGGAAATTGTAAAAACAAGGACTAAGAAATACTGACAGGGAAGACTTTTTTTTTTCAAGAAAAACAAATTAATTGAATGCTATGAAAGAAAATAATCGTTCAAGAGAAAAATACAATGTCTTAAAAATTAATGTTTCAGGTTATGTAACAAATAGGATCTAATGTTTTCTGCATCCTTTTATGTTTTTACAGTACTGAATTAAATATTTTCTTTAAAGCAGTTTGTTTATACTTAATTCATGGAAATGATACAAACCTAGATTTGAACATTTAAATTTGATATTTGCAGGTGCAGTTCAGTTATTTTTTAAGTTATATATTTTTATACCTTTTAGTTAAAAACAGATAATTCAAACCTTTATGGCAATAAGGCCTGTTAAGTGAAAAAAGATCAGTGTACGCACTTCATCCCTTCATCCGACAAACTATGATCTAGTGCTTGATTTTGTTATCTGCTAGCAATCTTTTTAAACCACTTGTTTTAACTCTTTGAGGTCCTAAGTCTGATTCAGTCTGATGTTTCACATATTAAATACTACAAATTGGACCTCAAAGGGTTTATGACTTATAAAGCTTTATAATGGTCTTAATGAAGACAATTTCTGCAAATTGATGCTTTTAATCTTGAGTTGTGAAGGCTTGCAGGGCCCTGAAAATTTGTAGGTAATGTTAAATTTCAACTTGAGCCACATAAAGGTTTGATTTTTCCTACTTAACTAACAGTTGAAAAAGACTAAGCATTTATTTCAGTTTACAATTTACAGTACATTTTAACTAACAACAAAATTGCAAATGATGTCTATAAATTAAAATAGCTCATAAAATTTTTTATTTATATTCCATTATGCATGTTTCATAAAAAAAAAACCTAACAATAAATTAGCTTGTATGATGCAACACTATAACTTACTAATTTAATAGGTGCTTATTTAGATATAGTGTGCTTTTTTAACTTGCATTTTGCATAGAGCTAACTAGATACTAAGGAAAATATGTATATATTTTATATAGGCAAGCATATAGACATCTGAAAATAAATATTGCTAAATAATGCCAAAAATTATATTTAAACTAGTAGTTCATATTGCAGTAAAATTTTTAAATAATAAGAATTCTTGTCTTAATAATTGTAGCAATTAGTTTAATTTTTATCTTGACACTTGTAGCAGCACATCAATTTATTATAAGGAGAAGACATGTAAAATTAATTTTTTTGTATTACTCAAATAACTGCAATATTAAAAAACTATATAATTGCAATTTTAATATGCAATTATTTCCATATGTTTTTGTTATATCTGCCCATATTTGACAGCTTGTTTTTCCAACTTTTATACAAGTTTTGCATGATGCAGTATTAAATCCAAAATGGACTACCATTTTTCCTCTCCAGTTCATGCCATGTAAAAGGATGTGCTCGATTGACTTATTGTTGAAAATTCAGTAGTGTAAACATAGTTAAATTTGTGATTAAGCTAAATAAACGTTATCACTCTTCATTACGAATATTACCTTGATTACAGTAAGACCATTGTAATGAACACCTCTGACATTATGCAATATATATTTTTTTAATTTATTCATATATTAAGTTGAAAGATTCTCCATCCCACAATTTTTTAAACATTATTCAAACAGCAGAATAAATATTCTTATGATATTGCTCGTGAATAGTCCTATGGCATAATTAACTTGAAATGATCTTTTTTACATGTGTATGCTCAAAAATGATTACAAATATGTGAAAGTATAGATAAATGACTGTAAATAGAATAGTGATTAGGTTATGTGTGCATTATAGCAGCATTTAGTACCGAAGAGATATGCAGATTTAGAATAAAATATTTGCAAAATATGCAGATTTTGGAATACTGCTAAATGCAGTAGAATTTGCTTTTAACATTTGAAAACTAATGCTTTGTTGTTATAACCAAGTGTTTCTGAAAAGTAGTTTGCAAAAAAGTTCACTAATCTTTTCGAACATTATGCAAATTTTGCAATGAACCCAAAAAGTATTAAAATATCGATTGTACTGATTTTCCTCTTTCCCTTTAATATTTTCTAATTATACTGTCTAATGAAAGCAAAACTTGGAATAGTCTACCAGCATCTTATTCTTGGTTTTGAGCAGGGGACTGCTGACAGGAATGTTTAAGCTTTGTTTTGTTTTAAACTACCCTCATCTACATTTTTCAAGATGATCCTCTAACTTTTAAGTAATACAGCACATTTCTCAAAGCCTTTTTTTTTTGTATTTTTTCCAATTATGCTTACTGTAGAGTTAATAAGTCTGTATTTGAAATAACCAACAGTTTTAGTTATCAGGTTTTCCATATCACTGGTAATTTTTATTTTTCTATTGATTGAAGTTATGAATCCCTTATTCTTGCCATTAGTCTGTTGTCACAAAATATTCTCATGTGTTGATCATTTTGCAATGTATTATAAGAACACTAGACTTTCAAAAGCACATAGTGACTGTTAGGGGTCATGATGAGAGTTCTGTCATTGCAGCCATTCATAAATCCTTTTGTGGAAGGGAAAGATATTTTTTAATAGTAATACGGTTCATATAGGAAACCTTAGCTTGTTGTAAGTATGGAACACTTGTCCTTTGAGAACGTACAAATAGCAAAGGCTGTGAGAACATCAATGTTACTAATGCCAGCTCAACCCTTTAAAGAATTTACTTAAAATAACTTTTCCTTCCTCCATAATTCAGAAATTCTTTTCCCAGTTGAACAAAGATTTTGCTCAAGAATGTAAGCTTTTAGAGTTCCATCTGAAAAATTTATATTTTTGTGGAGAAAACGTAGCAGAGTTTGATGAAAAAGTGTATAATAAGGAAGGCACTATATCTTTTTAGAAAGATTTTGGATAGAACCACAACAGTGGAATAACTGTGATGTAATAACCGATGCTGCTAGTATTAAGTTCTGCTATAGTGACTATTATGTTTCTCAGTAAATATATAGCATACAAACTTTTATATGATTTCTCTTGCTCTTTTGAATTCTGTTTTTGCAGTCGGTTTTCCATAATGTTAAAGGTAATCTGATGCATTTGGTACTTAATTCTGATTGCGTTCATTTTGAAAAAAAAACAACATCGTTTAAATGTAATTTCACTCCTTTTTTTTTACAGCTACAGTTGGGTAAATGCACCCCTTTGCTGAAATGCCATTTGTAAAAATCTAATTTGTATTTTAGAATTAAAACCTTCCATTTCAGCATTTAAAAACATATAAACCCTAAGACCATTACTACCAAGCTAGAAACAACCTGTACATTAAAAGTTGAAATTTCAATCACAATTAATGGGCCTTTTTTGACAACGCAAATGATACAATGAAATGCATTATTTTCTCTGTCTATGAAGCGTCAGGTTTGAAGAACATTTCCTTTAAACTCCTGATGCCCATTCTCATATTGAGGTTATGGTTTGTTTGTTTTTTTTGGCTATTGTGTTCAATCATCACATTAACAGGAAAAGTAACATTAAATACTTAGTATCTTAAAAGATGTTTCTTGTATTCCTTTTCAAATTTATTATTCTGCTTAGTTTTCCATGTTATCTTTGTTCTGATTGCCTTAAATTGTATATTATGGGAATATGGATTCTCCTTAATTTCCTCTGTGCCAGTTGTAGATTTAGTGCAGAAGTATAACAACTTGGTATAATTAGTTTGATACTTTGCTATGTTAAAGGCTGTAATGACTGTTCTTTCATTTTCCCCGTTTTTAGCCAAGCTTAATTTTGATTGATATTGTAAGATACTTTCTTGTACCTGCTTAAGAATAAATAAAGTACATACTGACTAAACGAAAAGATGATTGAAAAACCAGGTAGTTTCTGCATTGCCAAGTCAAAAAGCATACAATGATAATCCCTTGTGATAGCGTAGATATATGTTTTGGATATCATCAGCTCTCTTCAATACCTCTATAACAATTGTTAGTGTTTCAGTTTTTATAGAGTCTTAAATTATAGAGGTATTAAAAGTATAACTACTTATCCTCTATCGCTATTTGCCTAATTTTTGGAATAAATTTTTGCAGTTCATAAAAAGTTTTAAAAGTTTAGATTTTAACAGAGAATGTAACTTTTTAAGTAATAACACTGGAATTTTAATGCACTTTAACAAAAAAAACAAACTATATAGCGTTATTTTTGTATTCTTTTTTTTCTGTACTATTGCAACTGAAAGAAAAATATAGCCAATTTTAGGAAGTTTCATTTTGTATGTTGATAAGATTAGATTACTAATACTACTCACTTAAAAAGGAAATGCTGTTAAAAATTACTGAGATAATTTGAGTGTAAAAGACTGAAAAAGTTACTTTTGAGATGAATTTTAATTGTAAAACGTAATATGAGATGACTTTAATAAATGACATTAGGCAATAAAAGCTATGTAGTCGTATTCATCAAAAGCTGGTGGATAAATAAGTACCTTTAATTTTTTATCTCCTTGAAGATTTTTGTCATACCGTGAAGGCCTTTTAATAAACTTTTATTGTTCCTATAAAGTTCTAATTATAAAACATTAGGTGCTAGATTGGCTGTTATCAGTTGGGCCAGATGCTGAATTATTGTTTGGAAGTAAAAACGTTTTGTAATACGTATGAATAATGTGTTTATGTTTGAAAATGCAAATAACAGGGCAGGTGAAAAAACACAATTATATGATGACTTAGTAAAGCACACAATCGCAGAAAACAAGCAGTTTCAGTAGTAAGTTCGCAATGCTTTGCATATACTCAATTAGATGTCATTTTTCACAAAACCACAATGCCGAAGAACAGTGTAAATAAACAAGTGAAAATTTATTCAGATTTATTTTAATTTTACATATATAAATATTTATAATTTAGAAATGAATGGAAAAACCCATAGAGTTCACTCACATATTTGCAAAAACAATGCGTTATTACAATTTACAGTAAACAGCGAAACAATATCTGGTACTTATAAATGAATTAGTTTTGCCATTTTGAAAATTAAAGTTAAGAAATATTCGTATTCAGAAATTATTCCTCTCAGCAAATTTTCTCGTGTGTAATATTTTGGACCCATTTTTTGACTTGAGCTATGCGTATTTTTATAAGTCTTTATTTCATTTGGTAGATTGTTGTACAGTTTTAGAGCTAGATAAATGTTTTTGTATAATTGTTTTTTGAGCAGACAACTAAAATTTATACTGGGTTCGGTATTTTAGAATAGAATTTTAATATTTTGCATATTCCAGTGTTTTAGAACATTCAACAAAACATCATAAACAGAGTTTTCTAATAGGTAAAATGTTTAATTCATTATAATACTTGTACTCATAGTTATTTCCTTTTTTTCATAATTCAACTTATGATTTCCATCAAAAAGATTATTTTAAATACATTGCTGTTCATAATTTAAGAAAGTTAAATAAAATTGTAAATATATCAAATAATCCTTTTGGGAATTTAACAAAAGTTTCAGAGGATAATGTGAAATAATACATTTATCGGCTGTTAATTTTCATTTCTCATTGCGAAAGGCTGCGATGTGCAAATTAAGCTGGTGGTAAAAGTAGTTTTAGGAACTAGTGCTTCTCATTTCAGATAGGCTTTACCGAGCATTTCGGATTGCAGTTTTGTTAAAATGCAATGGAGAAACTATTGGGTAACGATCAAACTGAGGTGGAGAGCCATCGGACGGATGTATTTACACATAGAGAGGTTGCCAGATTCGTGACTGGAAATGTCTTCAAGGCATTGGAACGTGCTCTAAAAGAACGAGCCAGCGTAGGCCCAGAGTAACAACAGTTAAAGATGATCGTTTCCTGTCCCTCATTGCAGGGCTCAATAGAATGATGTCAGCATGCAAACTTTCATCGGAGCTGCCACAGGAAGGACAATATTTAGAGAACTGTGTCCAACAGCTTCATGAAAGCGGATTATATGCTATAAGACCTATACAAACCATTAACCTCAGGTCATCAGAAAGCATGACTGGAATGAAGTGGGCAATACTTGGGTCTGTCAGCACACTAGGCTTGTAATCTGCAATTCCCAGATTCAAGACCCTTCTAGATTACCATTGAGATTTATCTTTGCAAAACTCCCTGCCCTTGGTCAGTAGGGGACACCAATAGACTTGGAAACGCCACTGTCTGTTGGATGGGATAAGTCATATGCCCCATGTGTGATAGAGCTGTTCATGGTACACGTTAAAGAGTACACTGGATAGCCTTGACAAGAGTCTACCATCTGTCTACTAATAGCTGTCCAGTGGATCCCCTCTCAATCTTCTCTGTTCTTGTGACCTGGTTTTATTTTATCCCATTGTGTGCAAAAAAAATGCCACTCCAAGGTAAAACAACCCATTAAACAGCACCTGAGTTGGATCAATGAGGATAGGTTCGCTTTTTCTTATGAATCATACTGAGGTATAAGTAGTGATTCTTGGTGCCAATGCATCTGGAGAGAGAGGGGGGGACTCGTTTATTATCGCATACATTGACCTGCATGTCTTAGGAGAGACTGCCCTAAGATACAGAGACGAGAGACTTTAATCCAGAGATTATGGCCCACAAATTTTCTCTGCATGTCTTAGGAGAGACTGCCCTAAGATACAGAGACGAGATCGCATACATTGACCTGCATGTCTTAGGAGAGACTGCCCTAAGATACAGAGACGAGAGACTTAATTTGTGAGACATTTAAGTGGTGCTGTTGGGTCAAACCTTTATAGGTGATAACGTTAGTACACAGAGAATGGATTTGCCAGCGAAGTCCACAGATCTAAATACCGTTGAACATGCATGGGATGCTTTGGGAAGGTGAGTTGTAAGTCGTCTCCCCCAAGGATCCTTTATGAGCCAAGAAATGCTCTTTAGAGGAGTGGGATTTGCTGCCCTTTGTATTTTAGCCTTAGGAGCATGAGAGCTCGTTGTGCAAGTTATATTCCTGTTAGGGGTAATATACTCCTTATTAACCCTTCTCCTATGGCAAATAAACTGACAGGCTCCTGTCAGACCTCTGGCAAGCAGCTGCTTGAGGGGGTATTTATTTTTAACTTTAATATCTGTTAATTTTTTCGATATATTTATTTCAAATATAAGTAATAAAAAAATAAATATCCCTCAAGAAGCTGCTTGCCACAGAGGTCTGACAGGAGACTCGGTTTATACACCATAGTAGGTCTGAGAGGATGGCAGGACCTCAGAAGAAAACAAACCCAGGGCTCAAACCCACGACCCTTAGACCAGCAGCCATACGTGCTAACCACTCAGCCACGGGATGGACAATCCTCTAAAACACGAGTTAAATTTTAAAAAATTTTCTTGAGGTATTTACATTTTTGTTCAACTCTTAAATTATGAACAGCACTGTGTACAGTACTGTGCGAATTACTTGGGACTAGCGAAACCTGGAAAACCTCTTCGATCCGGCCACATCCAGCAATCCCCCAAACACCCACCCAAGGTCATGTTTTGGGGATGTTTCACAGCTTTTGGGCCACAGACGCTTTACCCCATTGAAGGAATGATGGACAGCAAAAAGTATATAGGCATTCTGGAGGCGAAAATGGTCCCAATGCTGCAGAAGCTGTTTCCTAACGGCGATGGGGTATTTCAACAGGATGTGGCTCCATGCCACAATTCTAAGCTTGCTAAGAGCTTTATCCAGCAACATTTGAAGGTATTGGAGTGGCCAGGAAATTCACCCGACCTAAACCCCATTGAAAATTTGTGGGCCATTATTAAAGTGCGCATATCTAAGATGGATTGCACGACGAAAACCAAAATGATAGAAAGTGTGGTACCACGACCCTGAAGTGAAGGAGATGTGTGGAAAATTAGTGGCATCAATGGTTGAGAGGGTGAAAGAAGTAATTAAAGCTAAAGGGGGTCATATTCACTATTAACTACACTATTAAATATTTTAGTTGCCTTTGTTACTGCATTTTCCTATTGTCCCAACTAATTTGCACAGTACTGTTTACCTCCCCAAGATAATAGTCCTTAGTTAAAGTATGATTTGATCGGTAACCGTTTAGAATGAACAAAATTAGACCGTATTTTTAAGAATTTCTAGTCAGATGTAGCAGTACATATGCATGTAATATAAATCTGACAACAGACAATTCTAAAAAGTTTTGTCTATCAAAGTAGGGAACCAAAACATCCCAATCTATATTTCAATTTCTGAAGACACTTCAATATTCATTATATTTTTCAAAAAAAAATATTAATGTAAGGCAAGACTAGAACTGTTTTTAATAGAACTGGGCATCTAATCGGATAAAATATAAGCTCTGTAACAAAGTGTGAACCATACAGGCGGTTTTGAAGGTCCAAACCCCCAAAACTGTCATGCTAAATTGTCAGGATTTGAAAATTAGTATTTTTAAGAAAAAAAAATTAATGTAATTTCCCGTTATCACCATGCGCAAGTTTGAAATACCATGCCCACTTCTATGCAGGACATTACCTTCTGGTAAATCAAACCTTCCCACATTCCAAAATCCTGGATATGCCACTGCAAACTGACATTTTATAGAATAGTATAAACTAGGGAAAAAAATAGTTGCATTTTCAAGAGATCACACTCATATTTTATAATTTTTTATATTTCAACCATCGTATAGAGCGTTAGTGACCGATCCGTGTGTTCCTTTTAGCATCATTCTGAGGTCAGTGCGTGCTTATATACAAACTAATAAGAAATTTATCAACAAATTTCTGCGCGACCTAATTCCTCGGATACTTGACCGATTGGTCCAAAATTTCACACATGGGTACCCCGTGTGTGACCACGTGTTGGGTGAAATGATCGTTGTCGTCATTTCGACTGTGATAGGTATGAAAGGAGAATTGCGTACTACGCATTTGACGGGGAAAGTTATCAGTAGAGAGCGGAAATGTGTTTTCGCGCCAAATTTGGCAAGCTATAACTAGCAGTGTTAAAATTGCAGGGTATTCTCTCGAATATTTCTCTAAAATTTTCTATGTGAAATTATTTTCGATTTGTTAAGAAGTAAAAGAATGCATTTATATCTATTAACTGCTTTTGAATGAAATTGATGACTGTGAACATGCCGAATCAAAGATCATTTAAAAGGAGGGTAAAATTTGATACTGGAACTCATATCCAGTCCCTTGCTCTTCCCCTCCTGATTTTTTCTACATCCGGGCCAAGTTATGAATAATCGGTTGATGTCTTGTCCTGCATTTAAAGAATTTACGTAAGGACTGAAGACTGGCAGCTCGTGACTAAAATTTTTGGTATGGCACTTTGACTATTATCTACAGGGTCTCTATGTAGGAAAAAAAATTGGTGACATGCCTGATATTGAACAGAATATGATCGAGAAGACGTTTCTTAATGCATATATTTTTTACTATTATTAAAACGCATCATTTAACAGAAAAGTTCAGGGAAACTAAAAGGTATTCTGGTCCTTTCTACTTCAATTCAGGATTTTGCCCCTCCGCTGTAATAATTACCTATAAATGTATTTTAAAAAACTTCATGAGAATTATGTTTAGAGGTTTACTATTTGTTTTGACTCCGTTCAAATTATAGTCAGGTCTGTAAAACTTTTGCTTTTTTCGCTATTATTTTAATATACGTTGATAGGAACTGAAACGCATCTAGTGGAATCATTATCTATCTCTTCATTTATACACTGCTGGCCATTAAACGTGCAACACCAGGAAGAACTCATCAGATTGTCACGAAATATGCAAGATGGGTAGCCCATGGGAGAACATGTAAATGATTCAAAGCGCAGCACATATGCACATCATGTGACAGTAATGTATAAGAGGAGATTACAAAGAGCCGGTGTAAAGCAATGGAGTTGTGCTTGCTCGCAGTTCTAGCACTCACTAAAGAATCAAGTATGCCCCATCGAAGAACATGGCATCTATATGACCAGGTTTCTGACTTTGATCGAGGGAGGATTGTGGATTACGGGAAGGCGTATTATTGTACTGAGACATTGGTGCTCGTGTTGGACGGAATGCTGCCACAGTGATGAGAATATGGCATCAGTGGGTAGAGGAGGAATGAACTCGCCGATGTGAGGGATCTCAACAGCCCTGTCCCACAAACGAGAGGACAGACATCTCGTGCGCATGGCTTTGAATGATCGTACAGCAACATCAAACACCTTAGCTCAACAGTTAGAGTGTGTCGCACATATGGTTCGACGTCTTCGGCAGCATAGGAGCGTCTTTGCTAGGTGGCCATTGCTTTGGCTACCATTGACTCTACAACACAGGCGTATGTGACTGCAATGGTGCCAAGAACGTCGCGCATAGATGTGCGAATGGCATCGCATCGTCTTTTCAGACTAATTCCGCTTCAGTATTTTTATATTCTTCAGTTTTTTTTAATTCCGCTTCACCATGATGGACGAATCTGTATCTGGCGGTACCATGGTAACAGGCTTAGTGAGACATGCATGATGCAGAATTGTTGACCTGCAACTGAGTAGTAAATAAAAGAAAAAATAAATTATTGTTTTATTCTAAACCGCCATATAGTGTATTTAATAGCAATATTCTGAATAGAGGGTCTCTTTTCATGATTCTTTTTTCATTTGCCGGTCAGAAGTGATCAGAAGATCCTTTGTGTTTCAACATATGGGTGGGGGACTTGTTTTGCAGCACACCAGACTAGTATTCTGATGTTGCCAAGCTCAAGTCACTGCACTCGGTGAGAAAGGGGACACCGTTGGGCTTGGAAATATCTTTTGCTGGATGAGGTGTTAAGTTGTGAACCCATGCTTAGGAAAACCCTACCCGTGTACTTTGAAGGACACACTGGACGAATTTGACAAGATTTCCGTCTGTTTCATAACAGTTTTCCAGTGGATTCCCTTAACTCAGTCCTTCGAGGCTCTTGTATGTACAAAAATGATGCTAAGAGAAAAGACTATCTTAATCTGGCATAGCAATGCGAAAAATTTCGTAATTTCCATGCATGTGTGTAGAGGCGTCTCATCCAATTCTGCAGGTGGTACAGCTCCACCAGGGCCTTGAACTCTAGGTGACGCAAGCAATAAAAACTAGAAAGTTGACTCTTTTTGATTTTTTACAAGCACTAATATCAAATATCTTTTTGCATGTAAGTTTTCAGAGCAGGGGAAGCATTCACAAAAGGGAACTGAGTAATTTTAAATTTCCGCCGTAGAAAAGAAATAGCAAAGATCGATTAAGCAGCGCAGGTGCTGTCCTGAAAACAGGCTTTAAGAAAAATATATGTAGATATTTTTTTCACAGTTTTCTCATCGATATATTACGAAACATTTTACAATCAATAGATGATGTCTCTAAATTTCTGCAATCTCAAGATGTTGACCCTTCAACATTCTCCCAATTTCTACACACTGCATTAGAAGACTTGTGAGAATCGAGGAACAATTTCAATAAATTCGATGAAAGTGCAAAAAAGTGGGGTGTAGAGCTTAGATTGCAGACTTCTCATGTGCCTAAAATCAAACTTGTGGGTGATCTGTGAGGATCAGAGGTTAAAAATGGCTTCAAAATCCAGGTATTCAACGTTGCTTTCGACAGTCATTATGGACCTAAAAATGTGTTTTAAGAGTTTAAATGAGATCGCTGACAACTTCGTCCTCCTGCACCAATAAACTTTATAAGCAGTAAATGATTGGAAGTAAACAAAGCTGTATAAAATCCAGTTAACGTCTTCATTTGGTACTCGGGAATAGAAAGCCTGGCAGGTCTAAACTTTCCTATATCTTGTTTTATCTGTCATTTGGTGCTAAGCTTCTATCAGTTATACTCTGTTTCACATAAAGAATGGAGTGACAAATCTTCAAAGAATTTCTTGTTCAATCGTGGCATATTACTCTTAACCATGAAACTCAATAAAAAGGAAGATTCTAAGCCTGAAAAATGCATCAATCCTCAACTCATTAGGGAGCTTTTAAGGCAAATGTTTTACATTTATAATAATAAAAATATGTCTATGGTCGCAAAAACTCTTCACATAAAGGGGCCAGGAACAAGGAATTTTGGCAGAAGATTAAGCGTAACATGAGAATATATAGTGAGAAAAATAAATTCGGTAGGTTGAATATGTGTTTAGCAATCCCTATTTTGTAGAAAACATCTTTCTACTACTTTCTCCATTCGTAGCTTCTGCTCATTCGCAAATTCTAATTAAGATAATCATCAACCGTTGTCAGATCCCTCACGTTCCCAGACATTATCAAGGCGTTTCGTTCCAGGTAAGAGCCAAATTTTTTCATCCAACATGTGGTCACAAAGGGGTACCCCTGTATGAAATTTGGGACCATTCGATCAAGCATCTCGGAATTATAGGGAACCAAAATCTGACGAAGCGAATTTTAACACTTCCGATAATTTACGTACAGCAACGACCTGTGGCAACACTGGGTAAACAACATACCAATGTAAGAAATTATGTTTCATTATCAAAAACAGCATTTTTAATTGTTCATATCCATGAGCTGGGTTGTTGAACCTCTGAGTACTTTTTTGCACACAATGGGCTAAATAGCCAAGTCACAAAGACTCCGAGAAGGTTGGGGGAGGGGTGACCCACTGGAACAGCTGTTGGGAGAAGATGGTAGCCTCCCATCCAGCGTGTTCTTTAATGTGAACAGGGTATGGCTCTCCAACACACATGGGCCATGGTTTAATGTCCCATCTGATGGAGGTCGGCCTTTCCAAGCCCATCAGTGTCCCCTACTCACCATGGGCAGGGTGGGGAATTTTGCAGAGATAAATCTCAATGCTGGCCCAACTGAGACTCGAATCGGGAAACTGCAGATTACGAGCCTGGTGCACTACCGACTGAAGCACACCCATTCCCTCACATACATGAAGTATACATATTAATAATGTAGTACATTAGGAAAAATGCTTATTTCTCGCACAAGTTGTGGAACTAAGTTCTGTGGCGGAATTAGGTCTGTGAGTTCTTGCAAGAATTCATGTGGGCGGGGCCTCCTTTCATTGATTGATTGCCTTCTTTGATTTTTGGATATTTCCGCTTCACTCTTTTTCTGGAATGGAGTATAGGACTAACTGGAGATAGCAAAGATTTCTAATTTCTATATTCCATAAGGGAAGTGGCTAATTTAATGTCTACTCTCTTATTTCTGCTTTTCCAGATGTTCTCGCTCTTTTTAACACTATTGGTATCCGTGGCAACATCCCAACTTTTATTTCCAAATTAAAATTGATAACAAATTATCTCAGAAATAAAATGACATAAGAAAGGTTACCAAGATTTGCCTTCTTATCTATAGAAAATGAATGAGCACGATAATTAAATGTAAAGAACATTGTTATAACATTTGTAGTTGGTACTTCATTGATACAGTGATATTTCTTTACTTTTAAAAAAACTCCATGCCTATGGTTTACGAGGACATGCATTCAGTTGGATTGAAAGCTACCTATATAACAGAAGGCAAGAGTTAGAATTACTAATGAACAAAGCGAGTTCATGCCAGTTACACGAGGGGTTCCACAAGGATCTGTATTCGGTCCATCCTGTTTTGTTAATGGTTATTAACTGTTATGTTGTTGCTATTGTTTATTCCCATGACAAAATACATGACATATTTGGTTTATAGTATTGGTTCTTAACCTGGGGTTCAGGAAGGGGGTCCAGGGGGGGGGGGGGGGGGTGCGACTTGAACATTTCGATATCAGTTTTTTTATTTACTTTCAAAAATAAACCTACCATGGTGATCTCATAATTGGGATGTGGGGAGAATGGATGATTTGAAGATTTCTATGTAAAGTGATTTTAAAACAATTCATAAATGGTTCATATTGAATAAATTATCTCTTAATGTCCAAAAAACTAAATATATATTTCTTGAGTTAAAAACTACTAACACCTATATTAATATCAAATATTATAAATTGAACTGCAAAAATAACATTGGCTGCACTTGCCTACCTGTTGAAAGAGTACATTTTCAACTGTTTGGGTGTTGTGCTTAGTTCCAATTTAAAATGGAAATCCCAATCAGATATGTAAACTTAGGCAGATTTTATATAAATTTATTTTAAGAAGTTGGTTCCAAGAAATTTTCTTATTACACTATATTTTGTATGGGTATATTGAAATATACAATATGGAATCTGTAGCATGGGCGGAGATTACCAACATAATTTAAAAATTTTATATTTAATACACAAAATAATTTTCAAAATTATATTTAGAATTAAATATTCTGATATATGATTTCTTCTAAGATATTTTTATAATATTAAAGAAACTTATTTTTATCAAATTATTTTATTTCTATACCAGCAAAAAAAATTGGATACCTCAGAAAATTGTTACTTTTTACTGAGATAAACTGGATTACTATATAAAATTCCTTTAGCAAAAAGAAATATTTTACAGACTTTACCTTCAGAAATTAGAAATGAAAATAACCCTATATGGTATTTTAAAGATATTTACGTTTGGTTTACATATTTCTAATATAGAAAATTTATTGTAAAGAAACCTCCGAAATTTTCATTGGTAACGTTCAGCAGAACCTGGATGGGCAGTTGCCCGATTCTCAATTGTAGAGATCAAAATTACATTTCTTTGAGCTATTTTTATTTTGCATAGTTTTTGTGTATTATGTTCGATGTAAGTTTTGTGTTTATGTAATAAATTATTATTATTAAAATATGTTTAAGGAAGCCTACAGTCCTGTTCTATTCCTACTCTTATAATACAATGGGTTAAATATGAATTTTTTGAAAAGTTTTCATTCTGTAACAAGTCTTATGCTTCAGTTACAAACACAGAGAGGAAAAATACATATGTATCGTAAATAGTATATTAAGATTTGTTTCAGAATATTCAATGGTGGAGTTACCATGGTTCAGCTGAATCAGGCCTGGTGCTCTATACTTTTTTGCTTTTTAAAAATCTTTTTTTTTATTTGTGAGTGGCCTTTAGCAGGTGGTCGACAAAAAAAGTTCGACCCTCCCTTTCTTTTTTTATATTTTGAAAAAAAAAAAAAATTTAAGTGGGGATCTATAAAGAAGTCTCACACACAGTATATTTGGTTCATAGCATTGGTTCTTAACCTGGGGTGCAGGAAGGGGGTCCAGGGGGGTGCCATTTGAGCATTTGGAAATCAATTTTTTGTTACTTTCAAAAATAAACCTACAATGGTGACCTGTAATTGGGGATGTGAGGAGAACGAATGGGGATGAGAGACTTCCACACATCACTGCAATGGGTAAGAGACATGAAAAAGGTCAAGAATCTACTTTTTGGGTATACTTGCAGAGTGGCCAGAAATATTTAACCTATTGTGTACAGCAGATTTACATAGCGTTTCTCGGGTCTGAAACTTAAATATACAGTAAATAGCAGTCCCCACAATCACAAGCTTTCATTAGGCATAAAATTCATTACAATCATTTTGCTCCTCATCCCATAAAAATTTTATCTCCCTCTTCTAAGGGAGGTCTGAAACTCTATAAAGTATATAGTGGATGGCACTCCCTATGTAGCAGGTTTAATTTGGCACCAAATACAATTTTCTGGCCCCTTGGTAAAAGTTTTATCCCCCTCTTGTTGGGGAAGTCAGAAATTCTCTCAAGTGAATAGCCTTCCCGTGGCCAAGTGGTTAGTGCTCTTGGTTACTGATCTATGGGATCTGGGTTCGAGCCCGGGGTAAATCATCGATGTTTGTGTTTTCTGCAGAGTTTCTGCCATCCTCACAGACCTTCTACCATGGCATATCAACTGACAGGCTCCTGTCAATCAAGCAGCTGCTTGAGGGGGTATTTATTTTTAATTTTTTATATAGCAGATAGCACTCCCCACGCCTTCATTTGACATAAAACTCATTATATAAGCTCAAGACAATATAAAAGCAACTTACATACCCTTTGGTATAATTTTTTCTCCTCCTGTTAGGGGGGAGTTTGAAACACTCCTTAAAGTTATAGTTGATGACACTCCCCACATGATTTTGAATAACTGGTAATGCAAAGTCTACGAGTTTTTAACCGCTAATGTTGTCTCTGGGGATTTCGAGAAATTCAAACCCGCCCACCCCAGTGGGTTTGCACATAACTTATACTCTTCCCCTGAGTGAAGATAATATTCGTAAAATGTTTGGTGCCTCTAGCTCTCTGGGCATAGAGTGCATAAGCGGACAGACACACAACGAACAAACTTTTTTCTTTATATATTAGATAAATGACGAATTTTAAACTATGTGTTTAGTTTAAAAGATGTTATAATTATGTTGTTTATCCATTAAGTTTAAAAATACTACAGATTTTTATGGCTTTTACTTTGTGTGATAATTTATTATGTATTGAAGCTAAGTCGATGCAATGTTTCTTTGCTGTTTGTTTTACAAGGTTTACCTATAATCAGATTATAATGAATTCCTTTGGATGAAATGCGCAATATTTTAGTCTTTGGTCTCCTAACTGCTTAGCAACTGCAACATTTATAAATGTATAACTTCCACATTGCACGTCCCAAAGAAGGAACAAATCTGAGCGAATAAACTCATGAAGTAGTAGAAACTTCTTTTAAAATCATTAGTTTATTGATTTACGTTGACTAAAATATTTTCAACAATCACTCCTCTCAAAACACTTTTTCAATCCTGGCTACACCACTGACTTAAGAAATAGGCTTGGTCCTTGTGCCGAAAAATCAGATTTATGATTTTGCTCCCCCATTCTTGATCCGATAAGCAGGCCCAAATTTCCCATTAGGTATGTAGGCACAAGCCTAGGTGCGACATCATTTGAATACTAAAATTATGCATTTTAAAATATTTTTAACTATTTGAAATATCCACAGTGACATTTACTCTCTTTATAAAGTACTCTCTCTCCTGAAAATCGAAAACGAAATTTCGAAAGAATGTGGATTGTGAAGCTATACACTATATTACCAGATGTATTGGAAAACTTAATGACATGTGAAAGAAAACCATATTCAAAGTTTCCTAACTTTCGAAATAAGCTGTTTTAGAGAAAAATGTTGCAAAAGATAGATTGTAGATCATAATCAAATTTCGATATTAGAGATATTTATTTAATATTTAGAGTTATATATGAAATATTTGACAGAAGATACTGCTGTTACATTCGCCCTAAACACCGTTTCAAAACTGAGCAGTGAAAAATAGTATCCAAACTCCTAAAATTCCTATTATTTCAGTAAACGATTGGTTATAATTTTAAGGCAAATTCTTACGAGTAGCAACACTGATGTTAAGAGTTAGTTTCCAGAACTTTTTATATAGTTAACAAATGTTGCTCAAAATCTAGATTTGGAGCTTTCCTACTTGTAACATTTTACTGTAAAATGCTTATTCTCAAGAAGTTGGAATAGTTTTCCATTCGCACATCGTGGAAATTTACTAACATTTTTGATAATTTAGTGTAATTTGTTCATCCTCAGAATCAGAAAATTGAGGGAGGAAAACGTTTAAATTTTAAATGAATAATGTTTTTTAAATATTAATTGCATTAATTTTACTATTTATGAACATAACTATTATTTATCATTAAAATTATTACATCCATTACTTTATTCTTCATGGTTGTGAAAGTAAAAAAAAAAATTCATGTGAAATCAAAAAACTACTACATGAGTGCACTACCACTTCGTCTGTCTAGGAGGCGCCTGAGGTGTAAATCTGGCCCTGCCGATAAGAATTCCAATAAATAAAATCACCATTTCATTGCCATCTTTAACGGGAACGTTAAGCTGTGGCCCCGTGTGCGGGAGAGCCATACCCTGTGCACGTTAAAGAACATGCTGGATGGCCTTGACGGGAGGCTACCATCTGTCTCCCAACAGCTGTTCCAGTGGGTCCCCTCCCCCAACCTTCTCTGAGCCTTCGGGGTCCATGTGACCTGGCCATTTAGCCCCATGGTGTGCAAAAAAGTGCTGCTCAGAGGTAAAACAACAACAACAACAACAACCCCAGCTATTGTTTTTAAGGTTTAATGTTATATATAAATCTAAATATTTTTAAGTACCAATTTACTATCTGAAAGCTTCTCCCTGTTTGACTTGCCAGAAACCCATCATTCAAAAACAAGAATTACCTAGTCAGTTGACTGTTCCTTCAAATCTGCAAAGAAACACCTGGTTTTGTGCCTAGGAAAAGCAAATCAGAGAAGGTTGGGTCTCCTCCCCCAACCTTCTCTGAGCCTTCGGGGTCCTTGTGACCTGGCCATTTAGCCCATGGTGTGCAAAAAAGTGCCGCTCAGAGGTAAAACAACCCAACCCAACAACCCATCTTTAACATAATGACCCTATAAAAATATTGATATGAAATATTATCCCCTTGTTTTGGCATTGGTCTTTTGATATTTGTTCTATTAATAGTGACTACTTTTGCTGACTTTTATTTAGCATAAGATTATGGTATGCATGTGCAAAAACGAATAAGTCACAAAAATGAATTACAAATTCCTTTTATTGCCAAGAAATCTTATTAAATAAATAACACTTACCTGACAAGGTGGCACATATATTTTGCAGCTAATTTAGAACAATTTTGCAAATTTAATGGAGAAAAATATATAATCACCTACTCTAAAATGTGAAATATTACGAAACGTTCTCACAGTCGACATTATTATGTCATGTATTTATATGTCACTATATAATTTCTACGAAACACATAC
Organism: Ryuthela nishihirai; assembly: GCA_038380435.1. Classification (NCBI taxonomy): domain Eukaryota; kingdom Metazoa; phylum Arthropoda; class Arachnida; order Araneae; family Heptathelidae; genus Ryuthela; species Ryuthela nishihirai. The sequence continues at coordinate 51,060,773 of JAWZYU010000019.1, read as the reverse complement.
CGAATTTGGATTCTGATACAGCCAATAACTTAGTCTATTAGTTATATATAATATGATTTCATTGATAATTTGATTTTAATTTTGCCTTTACACACTTTGAAAAAATTGTACAGGGTGCAGCATAAGACCCAATTATTGAACTTCCAACCTTAATTCTTTCTTTTAAAATCCTATTAATACATATAAAAATAAAAATAATAAATTAAATTTGTTATAATAAATCATTGCTTTTTAACATTTTTCCAATTTTAACAAATTAAATTTTTAGGAATCACGGATGTTTATAAGGATTAGGTTATAATATATAATCCTTTTTGAAAATGCTTTAATATGAATAATAAACATGGATAATGTCCCATAAATTTGTGAAATTGTGAGTAAAAAGTGTGCACCAAAATTAAATTTTTTGTATTTAAAATAAAACTTTATAAACCAAATGCAAATTTACAGTATGGTGTTGCTAGAGTAAAAATCTTACGTCTTTTAATTACTTAATAAAATGTGATTTATTTCTAAATTTAAAAAAATTTGAATGAATTATCAATTACAGTGATTGAATTTTTTAACAGTTCTTAATTTTCATGTGTACTTATAAAATGCAGTTTACCTGAGATTTGTTTAAAATATACTTTATATCTATTCTTGACTTGAAACACCATGTCTCCTATGAATGAGAAAATATATTTGAATTTTTAAGTTATTTACCATTTATAGCCATTATTTTCTGTCTGCCATTTACAGAAATCCTTTAAGGACACATAACAGAAGCATATTTCATATTTGTTATAAATTGCTGCTACGACTAGATTTAAATTCAAATGTCTCCTGTTCGAGTTCACTGAACGCATCGCTGATCGTTAGGCTAGCTAACAGCTGTACTGCTGAAGTTATTTCCTGTGTTTCAATCGAAAGAAAGCTCTCAGTTCCCTTTCCAACGGTTTTTGAAGAATCCAAAGCTAATGATTGGTTTAGATTTTCATTTTGTAACTGATCACTGGAAATGCTGGGAGATGAATTTAGGTCACTATGCATTTTTTTCTCAGAATCTATATTATTAATTAAATTTTTTGTTACTAAGACTTCACTTTCTTTATGTTTTGATCTATTAATAAAATTTGCTGTACTCGAGTCCTTATCTTGAATTGGCCTATAATATTCAGTAAAACACCCTTCTTCAACACTGCTTGGTTTTAAAGTTACATTGTTATTATATTCCAAAGAAGTTCCTGCCTTTGAAAATCTAAACAGTGAAGAATACTTTGGATCACTACTGTAATTCAACGACGCTAAATCAGTAAAACTGCCCTCAGGAGTTCTATAATCATCCGTTGTTGTTGAAGATAAATCAGAGCGATCTGCATTAAAGGTTACAGATATATCAGAATCTGTTGAATAAAGGAAGGAAAAATTCTCTTTTGCAAAAACATATTGCAGGTCTCTAATTTCTGCTTCTTCACATCCTTTATGAATTTCGTAATCTTTGTTGTAAGCACTAACAACTGGAAAATTTTGTTGTAATGCAGCTCCAGGAGGCAAACTTTGCTCAGCTTCTTTGGCAACAAGATTAAATCTACTATTTAATTCATTCAAGAAATGTGTACTAATGCTGGGAGTTTGATTACAAACATAGGGTTTAACCATTTTATCTGCAACAGAAATAGAATCTGCATTAACGTTTTCCTGAAGCCAGTTCTCATCCAGATTTAAATCATAAAAAGCCTCGGCAATAGTATTTCTTGCTAGCATACTAACAGCTTCTTCAATGTCTTCGCTTTTGTTCTTACTGCTAGCAACAGAAATTGATAAAATGCTTATATCAGATCTTTTCAATAAATTTTGTTTTGATGTAGTAACAATTCCTGAAATCAACTGAGCCTTACCAAGCTGGTTATCTGAGTCAGTAGATAGGACATACTTTTCCTTAGTATCAACAATATTTTGATCTGGTGTTATGCTAGCAGAGCCATAAAAATTAGCCCAGGCACCATCTGGACTGATACCAAGATTTTCAGAAGTAGAGATATGGGTTATTGTATACTTGCTAGTTTTTGCTTCTCTTTCTACAGTGTCATTTTCCTCTTCATCATGGAGAATAGCTACATTGTTTTGTTCAGATGATATAGTAGCAGATCCAAAAAAACCAGCCTGACCATCTCTTTCATTGATCTTATTCAAAGACACAGAAGTATGAATTTGTGCAATTGCATTAATAGTACTTTCCTTCGTTTTAGAAACAGCAGAATCTTTGTCCTTTTCCCCTATGTGATGAACATCCAGTTCTTTAGACAAAGATGGAATCAAATTAGTCGAACGCACTTCATCGCCACTAATTTTACTTTCTTTATATAGTGAAATAGGCTTTTGTTCAATTTCACATTTCCATGGTGGAACAATTTCATCAGAAGTTACAGAAGCATCCATAGCTGTTGAAAGTGCATCAGAATAGTCTTCGGAACTGGCAGAAAAATCTACTTCCGATGGATAAAGAAAGGATAAATAATAGAAAAACTCCTTTCCTGCAGCTTCTGCTTCTGCACATTCTCTCCGCCATTTGTCTATTCTGCTATAGGAACTGAGATTATCATAAACTTTTGTTGTTGATCGATGGGATAAATCTTTACTGCTGCTTTCAGTTTTTGCTGTTACTGCTTTCTGAAATTTATTCTGTGAAGATTTTTGGTCAGTTCCATACTTCAACGAGATTAAATCAGCATCATCTTCATCAGAAGTTACAGAAATATCTCTTTCTGTTGAGAGTGCATCTGTGTAATTTTCATCAGAATAGGCATAAAAATCAGTTCCTTTTTGATAAAGAAAGGATAAATTCCCTTCGGAAAATAAAAACTCCTGTTTTGTGCCTTTTAAGCTAGGTGATATATTTTGCTCCGTATTGAGATTTAAATTTACTACAGGTTCTATTCTTTGAACCAAATTGATAGCTTTTTCCCCTTTTCTCTTTTCACCTAGTTTCTTTTCACCTGAAGTCAGTGAAACACTTAGTTCTCCAGTAGCATCCACTTCTCTGGTAGTGATTTCAGTTTCTTCCATTTTAGCTTTCGGAAGTTTATTAACCGAAGAGTACTTTTCTTCACTTCCATACTTCACTGAGGTCAAATCAGTAACATTTTTGTCGGTAGTTATAGAAACCTCCATTTCACTCGAAAGTGCATCAGTGTAATTCTCATCAGAAGAGGCAGAATCACCAACTTCTGATTGATAAAGAAAGGAAAAATTTTCTCTTGCAAATACATATTCTTGTTCTTTCAACTCTGCACATGCTCTGCGCCATTTGTCTACTTTGCTACAAGTATTAAGGGTAACATAATCTTCTCGTGTTCTTATCCCAGTAGATAATGTTTGCTCAGATTGTTTTGCATTCACAATTACATCTGTGACAAGTTCAGTTATTTCAGCTAAATTTATATTCCTCTCCTTTTCTCTCTCTTCATTCTCTTTTACATCTGAAGTGGATGAAACCCTCCGATTTAAATCTGCAGTAGCATATACTCTTTTACCACTGATTTCGGGTTTTCTCATTTCTACTTTTTGAAATTTATAGACTGAGGAATACGTTTGGTCACTCTCATACTTCATTGATGTTAAATCAGCAATATTATCATCAGAAGTTATAGAAACATCCCTTTCTGTTGATAGGGCATCAGTGTATTCATCAGAAATGGTAGAAACATCAATTTCTGGTGTATAAAGAAAGGATATATTTCCTTTTGGAAATGCAAACTCTTGATCTGTTTCTTCCATTTTTGCACTTGTTCTTCGCCATTTGTCTACTCTGCTAGAAGCCCTAATGATATTGTTAACTCGTGTTGATTTATGAGACAACTCTTTTGTGCTGCTTTCAGATTTTCCTGCATCTGCTTTCTGAAGTTTGTAGTCTGAAGAATACTTCTGGTCTGTTTCATACTTCAGTGAGGTTAAATCAGTAACGTTTTCATCAGAAATTATAGAAACATCCCTTTCTGTTGATAGGGCATCAGTGTATTCATCAGAAGTGGCAGAAACATCAATTTCTGGTGTATAAAGAAAGGATATATTTCCTTTTGGAAATGCAAACTCTTGATCTGTTTCTTCCATTTTTGCACTTGTTCTTCGCCATTTGTCTACTCTGCTAGAAGCCCTAATGATATTGTTAACTCGTGTTGATTTATGAGACAACTCTTTTGTGCTGCTTTCAGATTTTCCTGCATCTGCTTTCTGAAGTTTGTAGTCTGAAGAATACTTCTGGTCTGTTTCATACTTCAGTGAGGTTAAATCAGTAACGTTTTCATCAGAAATTATAGAAACATCCCTTTCTGTTGATAGGGCATCAGTGTATTCATCAGAAGTGGCAGAAACATCAATTTCTGGTGTATAAAGAAAGGATATATTTCCTTTTGGAAATGCAAACTCTTGATCTGTTTCTTCCATTTTTGCACTTGTTCTTCGCCATTTGTCTACTCTGCTAGAAGCCCTAATGATATTGTTAACTCGTGTTGATTTATGAGACAACTCTTTTGTGCTGCTTTCAATTTTTTCTGCTTTCTGAAGTTTGTAGTCTGAAGAATACTTTTGGTCTGTTTCATACTTCAGTGAGGTTGAATCAGTAACGTTTTCATCAGAAATTATAGAAACATCCAGTTCTGTTGAAAGAGCATCAGTGTATTCATCAGAAGTGGCAGAAACATCAATTTCTGGTGTATAAAGAAAGGATATATTTCCTTTTGGAAATGCAAACTCTTGATCTGTTTCTTCCATTTTTGCACTTGTTCTTCGCCATTTGTCTACTCTGCTAGAAGCCCTAATGATATTGTTAACTCGTGTTGATTTATGAGACAACTCTTTTGTGCTGCTATCAATTTTTTCTGCTTTCTGAAGTTTGTAGTCTGAAGAATACTTTTGGTCTGTTTCATACTTCAGTGAGGTTAAATCAGTAACGTTTTCATCAGAAATTATAGAAACATCCCTTTCTGTTGATAGGGCATCAGTATATTCATCAGAAGTGGCAGAAACATCAATTTCTGGTGTATAAAGAAAGGATATATTTCCTTTTGGAAATGCAAACTCTTGATCTGTTTCTTCCATTTTTGCACTTGTTCTTCGCCATTTGTCTACTCTGCTAGAAGCCCTAATGATATTGTTAACTCGTGTTGATTTATGAGACAACTCTTTTGTGCTGCTTTCAATTTTTTCTGCTTTCTGAAGTTTGTAGTCTGAAGAATACTTTTGGTCTGTTTCATACTTCAGTGAGGTTAAATCAGTAACGTTTTCATCAGAAATTATAGAAACATCCCTTTCTGTTGATAGGGCATCAGTATATTCATCAGAAGTGGCAGAAACATCAATTTCTGGTGTATAAAGAAAGGATATATTTCCTTTTGGAAATGCAAACTCTTGATCTGTTTCTTCCATTTTTGCACTTGTTCTTCGCCATTTGTCTACTCTGCTAGAAGCCCTAATGATATTGTTAACTCGTGTTGATTTATGAGACAACTCTTTTGTGCTGCTATCAATTTTTTCTGCTTTCTGAAGTTTGTAGTCTGAAGAATACTTTTGGTCTGTTTCATACTTCAGTGAGGTTAAATCAGTAACGTTTTCATCAGAAATTATAGAAACATCCCTTTCTGTTGATAGGGCATCAGTGTATTCATCAGAAGTGGCAGAAACATCAATTTCTGGTGTATAAAGAAAGGATATATTTCCTTTTGGAAATGCAAACTCTTGATCTGTTTCTTCCATTTTTGCACTTGTTCTTCGCCATTTGTCTACTCTGCTACAGGCCCTAATGATATCGTTAACTCGTGTTGATTTATGAGACAACTCTTTTGTGCTGCTTTCAATTTTTCCTGCTTCTGCTTTCTGAAGTTTGTAGTCTGAAGAATACTTTTGGTCTGTTTCATACTTCAGTGAGGTTAAATCAGTAACGTTTTCATCAGAAATTATAGAAACATCCAGTTCTGTTGAAAGAGCATCAGTGTAGTCATCAGAAGTGGCAGAAACGTCAATTCCTACTGGATACAGAAAGGATAAATTCCCTTTTGTAAATGCAAACTCCTGTTCTGTTCCTTGTGCTTCTGCACAAGCTCTCCGCCACTGGTCTACTCTGCTGTAGACACTGAGGTTATCATCTTGTGTTGTTAATCTATCTGAAATTAAAACAGTTGAATCTGAATGCAAATTCTGTTGATGCAAGTTCTCATCCAGATTTAAATCATACAAAGCTCCAGCAATGGTATTTCTTGCTAACATACTAACAGCATCCTCAATGTATTCAATTTTGCTTTTACTATCAGTAACTGAAGTTGATAAAATACTTATGTCAGATCTTTTCAATATATTTTGCTTTGATGTAGTAACAATTCCTGAAATCAACTGAGATTTACCAAGCTGGTTATCTGAGTCAGTAGATAGGACATACTTTTCCTTAGTATCAACAATATTTTGATCTGGTGTTATGCTAGCAGAGCCATAAAAATTAGCCCAGCCACCATCTGGACTGATACCAAGATTTTCAGAAGTAGAGATATGGGTTATTGTATACTTGCTAGTTTTTGCTTCTCTTTCTACAGTGTCATTTTCCTCTTCATCATGGAGAATAGCTACATAGTTTTGTTCAGATGATATAGTAGCAGATCCAAAAAATCCAGCCAGCACATCTGTTTGATCAATCTTATTCAAAGGCACTGAAGTACGAATTTGTGCTATGGCATTAATACTATTCTCCCTTTTGCTAAAAACAGCATCTTCATCCTTTTCCCTTATGTGATGAATATCTGCGTCTTTTGATTGAAGTGGAGTTTTTTCTAAGGGTACATAATCTAATCCCATTGATATGTCTTTAGTTTTCGATTTACCCTCAATGATACTATCGCTTTTACCTTGTATAGACTTATGAAAAAAATCTTCCGAAATTATTTCACGTATAGTAAGCTGACTGTTATAAATATCTTTTGAAAATTCTTCTTCTGATATTATATATGTATAATCCATAATAGTAGAAATATCTGGCAGCTCACCCTTGGAATCCAAATTTATAATTCCTTCATCATGAAAGATATCCTCGGTTTGCAGCTCCTCAAGTGCTTTTGAAATTGTAATGTTAGCTAACATATTGATATCTGAAAGTAATTCAGGTTCCACCAATTTCTCCCTTCTATACTGTTGATTATAATACTGCTCAATGAGTGGAATTTGTAAGGAGAAAGACTGCATGGTTTTAAAGGTTTCATCTTGTACGTCATCTAACTGTGATTCTGATAATGACTTGAACTGCTGTAGTTTTGTATCTTTCTTTTCGAATTCTAAAGATGTATCATCTGGGACAATGAAAGGCTTTGCTAATTCAGATTTTGAATTTAAATGCATTGTTTCTTCATCAAAAACGGTTTTGTCTGTTTTCAGTTCTTCGAAAGCTTCTGAAATGGTAATGTTAGCTAACATATTAACATCTGTAAGTAATTCAGATTCCAATTTATTTCTGTATTGCTGATCACTCTCAACTTGTGGTAAATTGAAAGAGAAAGACTCAGTGACTTGAAATGCTTTACTTTGTGTGTCATTTAACCGAAGTCCTGATAATGGTTTAAACTGTTTTAGTTTAACTCCTTTCTCCTCAAATGCTGCATATATGTTATCTGCTGAGGCAAAAAGATTTGATAATTGACTCTTGGAATCTAAATCTTTTACCCTTTCATCATAAGCAGTATCCTCTGTTTGTAGCTCTTCAAAGGCTTCTGCAATAGTAAGACTAGCTAACAAATTGACATCGGACAACATTTCAGATTCCAAAAGTTGTTCCTTCCTGTATTGCTGAATACGTTCTCTTTCTGCACGTGGAATTTGCAAGGAAAAAGATTCAATGGCTTGTAATGCTTTAACTTGTACATCATCTAATTGAGACTGCGAGAATGATTCAAACTGCTCTGATTCAACAACTTCCTCTTTAACTGGAATGATTTTATTACCCTCCGATACAAAACTATTTGATAATTGACTCTTGGAATCTAAATCTTTTAGTCTTTGATCATAAACAGTATCTTCTGTTTGTAGCTCTTCAAATGCTTCTGAAATAGTAAGACTAGCTAATATATTGACATCTGACAGCAATTCAGATTTCAGAGTTTTATCCTTCCTGTATTGCTGTTGGTGTTCTTTCTTAAAACGTGGAATCTGTAAGGAGAAAAATTCAGTGGCTTGAAATGCTTTATCTTGTTTATGTTCTAACTGTGGTTGCAAGAATGATTTAAACTCTTCTGGTTCAATGCTTCCCTTTTTAATTGTTACAAATGCGTTATCTGCCGTAGCAAACCAATCTGATAATTCACCTTTGGAAACTATATCCATTATTTCCTCATCATATAGATTGTCCTCAGTTTGCAACTCTCCAAAAGCTTCTGCAATAGTCTCACTAGCTAATATATTGACATCTGATTGTAATTCTGAATCCAAAGCTTTTTCCTCCTGATAATATTTTTTTTCAATTTCTGGAATCTGCAAGGAGAAAGATTCAATGACTTGATCTGTTTTATCGTGTATAGCATTCAACTGAAGTTGTGAGAGTGGCTTAAATTGTTCCAGTTCAATGTCTGCTTTTTCAACTTTCGCTGAATCTTTCGTAGTATCATAGCTGTAATGATCAAATGATAGCAACTGTGCATTAATATATTTAGACAATTTCTGCTCATAATAAATTTTTTCCTTTGATACATATTGCAAATCTCTTGAAAAGTCAGAAACAGATGATGGAACAAAATTTTCGTTGTGCAGAACCATCTGTGAATCCTTTTGTAATTCATCAAAAGCACTAGTAACTGTTATATCTGATAAAAGCTTTACAAGAGAAGTAATTTGTTTTGCCTCATCACCAGTTATATGTTGAGTGGGTAGAAAATACTCTGAATCTACAGCTTGGTCTGAGCCAGGAGCTGAATAGGTTTTCTGTAATGTTATACCTTCTGATCTTTTATCCATCTTAACTAGGTCATCTATTTGTTGTGAAAATGGAGGTAAAATATTTATAGTAAAGTGATCCTTTTCCAAATAACCAATACTTGTTTCTTTCACTTTATCCTCTGTGTATGAAGAATCTGCCCTGGTTCTTGAATATGCTGAAGATACAAATTCTCTTTTCTTGTCAACACCGATTAAATGTGTGGTAGGGGCAAAAACGTCTAAATCAACAACTTGGCTAGAGTCAAGTGCTGAACAGGGTTTCAGCCATGGTACCTCATCTGGGCTTTTATTAAACTTAAAAAGATCTGCTTTTTGAGACAATTCAGGTAAAATGTTTATAGCAAAATTATCTTTTTCCAGAAACCCAACACCTGTATCTTTCACCTTATCATCTACACATAAACTATCTGCTAAATTCTTAAAATATTCTGATGATACTACAGGTAACACTTCCATGCTTGACTTGACTTTTAGTTGTTGAATAGTTTTCTTCAGAGAGTAGTTATCACTAAGAGATGTATCATCTATATTATTGAGTTTTACCGTTGTGCTAAGTTGTTCTCTCTTGATTTGAGTTCCTTTTGGAAGGTACAATTCTTCAAGGCACTCAGAACCATCTAACTGTTGTATTGCACTAAGATGTTCTTTAGAAGCAACTGCTTGCAATTCAGTGAAAACAAAGGTTCTACTGCAAGTTCGCTGCAACCCAGTGTCACTAGTAAAGTTCACTGTACTCGCATTTTGGACAAAACTGTCACTTTTAAGCTCTTTGAATGCATCTGCAATTGATACTCCTGACAACATGTTGACAAGCACAGACACTTCTTTCCTTTTGGCATCACTAATATCTTCAGCTAGCTGTCTATCAAAAGTTTTGAAATATTTACTAGGTACAACTTTCTCCTTTTCTTTATCAAAAGGTAGCTTATCATCTGACTCTTGAATGTGTGATATCTCTACAACTTCATCTTTAGCAAAATATTCTTTACCAGAAAATTCAGGAGGTGGAATACTTGCTCCAAATGTTTCTTTTGATTCAACACTTCTTTCATACCTTAACCTACTAAAGTCATCTTGAGCCAGAATACTTGATGATAATGAACCACCCAAATTTTCACTACTATCATATGAAATACTTGACAGCCTAATCTGATTGAAATCCTTTTTTAAATCAGAAGTTTTCTGTTCAGAAATAGATTGCTTCATGCACTCAACAAAAAGTTCTGGCATATCAAGGGTGGGGTCAGATTCTAATGTAATATTGCTAATGTTATCTAAAGTCGGATTGCTAACAGATCCTGATAGTATGGCAAAATCTTCACTTATATCATCATCAGAAATTCCGATGAATTCTGAATATGGCGTTAGCTGCTGATTTACATTCACTGAAATATTACAGATCTGAGGTATGGAATCTATTAATATATCATGTGGTATCACAGTCAAAAAGTTTGCTGCATTATCTAGCATTGTTTCAGTGCATTCCAAAGGTGAAATTTCATTGCTTACATACGTAAAGTCTGAGAGTGAGCATATAAAGGGGAAATTCTTGATATCATAGTTTCCATTAACATTTTCAGATTGTAAAGGATAATACATTTCCTGAACATTTTCTACACTGTGCCTTATATCATTAGAATACAATTGTTCACTAGATTTGTAGAGAGTTTCACTATTACTATATTTTGTTTCAATTGTACTGTGCCTAACTTCACCATTAATTATATCAGGAATATCATACATTTTTTCTGAGCTATCAGTTACAACTGAAGAAGGGCAAACAGAAGGGAGTGATGTTTGGTTCTCAGTATAAATAGACTGTGTAAATGAATCCCTACTTTTCAAGCTATTACTTTCTGCTTCTTTATCACTTATATTATAGGAATAGAAATTTTTAAGTTTACTTTCATCAAAATTTGATAGTGTTTCATATAATTCTATACTCTTTCTGGTATCCTGATATGCTTCGGCAAAGATTCTAATAGCATCTTTACTTTCAGAAGAATCTATGCTTTCCTTATAAAAAACATTTTGTTCAGATATTTCTGGAGAACTAGGCATTTGCTCAGAACTTGTTTCAGGCTTCATATCTATATCTTGAGGAAATCCTGTAGAAACATGCACTGGCTGTTCATTATAGACAGACTCGTTTCCTTTCATTGTGAAAGACATTTTATCATGCAAACTTTCCATCTTTATAGCGTTAGTGTAGCTTAATTTTTTCTCACCATATGATTCTGGGAAATGTAATAACATGAAATCTTTATCTGACAGTTCTTGTTTTGACTCACTAATGGAAAATGTTTTGGGCTCCACTTCAGAAATATTTACAGGAGACTCTTTATCTAGCTGTAAAGTAGCAAAAGGCTGGATGACTTCTGCTTTCCATTCTCTGGACTCTGAGTCAATATCATTTAAACTTCGGATATTTTCTGCTACGCTTCCAAGTATATGATGTTCTCCAGTTTGCTTCTTTTGTACCATATTGTTAATGCTTTTGTCAGCTGATGTATTGTGATCAAAAAACAGATCATGAAATTTTGGAAATGGTGTTATCTGCAATTCTTTTGTGATTCCAGAGGTTTTCTTCTCTATATTGAACTTATAATCCTTGTCAAATACAATTGAAAATGGCTTTTCGACAAATGAAGGTTGGTGGGTTTCTTTTGTGTCCACTTCTGAAGGTTTCTTTACAATTTGATTCATATTTTTGTCCAATGTTTTACTGATTTTCTCTAAAGGGTACCCATGGTTTGGTGGAAATGATGTTGGATATAAGAGTTCTTGGTTACTTAAGTAATCAATGTCTCTGTCTTTAAAAGGTGAATCAGTTAATGGAAGCTCACACAAAATATTTTCGCTCCTTAACTTTGGAGACATATTTTCTACTGCTGACAGAACTTGATCTGGTTGTATTATTATAATATGATTTTGCTCTTCAACATTTACTTTGGTTGGTTTATCAATAGTATGTTCTTTCATTTTAAATTTTGGTAGCTGTAAGATGGTTTCCTTACTCTGAAGATCCATTTCAGTGTCTTGAAAAGTTGCATCATGTATCAATAGTTTAGATGTACTATTACTTTTTAGTTCCCTCTTTGCTGCATGTAATGGCTGAAAACTTTGCTGTACAGCCAGTTTTGGAAATGCACATATTTTTTTATCTACAGAGCTAGCTATTTTCTGCCAATTATAGTTCTGCATTTTTGACAGTATTGTTGGATGCAAAAAGTCCTGTGTGCTTGGAGACTCCAGCTTTCCAACTGCTTCTATGGATCTGTCATATACAGAATTATCTTCTTGTTGATATTGGAGAAAAGTATTTTGGTCTACAAAATCAGCAGTTTTCGAAATGGAGATATCAGGAAATTGGAAATCTTTCTTATCAAAATGTAAAGATAGAAATGAAGTGCCTTTATAATCTTTGGGAACTGCTTGTAATATTATTCTTCCATCTGATTTCCTGCTTGCTTTTCTGGGTTTTTTATCTTGAAACATTTTGCTTTGATCAGTTGTAAATTTTTTTGGAAATTCAGTGGGAAGATATGAGTCTTTTTGCCTTGTTTTGTTTGTAACTTTTGCAAGAGTTATTGAATCTTCAGATAAATCGAAATGTATTCCAATAATGCTTGATGTTTCATTAGATCTGCCAGTAGCAGGTATAGACTTGTGTTCTAAACTTTCCTCATAAACTATATTTTGAGAAGGAAGATCTATTGGTGGAAACTGAAAGCTTTGTAAACATTCAGAATTTAAATTCTTCTCAAGTACATTTTTAGGCTGAGAACTATCAGATTTCATATATGGGACAGATAGTTCGCTTTTGGCATCTTTTGTCAGATGTTCATTAAAAGGGCTTTTGCTTTCTGCTATTGTTAAGGCCCTTTTTGAACCTTCCTGTTCTTTTACAAAATTTGTTTGCCTTTGTTCTCCAATAAAATATGATACATTATAACCTCTTTCATTAACATGTGTGTATTTTGATGTTTCATCATAATATTCTTTACGAAAAACAAAATTTAACTGATGATCCTTATAGTCTTGTAATGATTTAACATTTAAATGTTCTTCAGACTCTTTTTTTGATTGAGAGCTATCTGGCACCAAGTAAGCAGTTGATAATTTAGTTTTTACATCATTTGCTGTGAGTTGCTCATCAGTTTCAAGCTTCTCTTCAGACTTATCAAAGCTCAGTTTTTTGTTGATGTTTATTGATATTTCAGTTTTTGACAATTTTGGAGAAGGTTGAGGTGTTATATATACAGATAAACTTGGCAATTCATCAGAAATAACCCGTTTTGGAGTTGATGCATTACTTTTGCTAATATATTCTTCTTTTTCTTCTTTTTCAGCAACTTGGTCATATTTTAATTCAGGTTCTTGTACACCATTACATACATTATTGGAAATTTCATCTCTATTGCTTTCTGATGATTTAAATCTTTCCTTTGTGTGCAAATCATTCTCATCTGATTTATCATCTGCGAGCTCTAATACCTGCACAACTCTATCAGACTTTGAAAATGATCTTTGAGATGGCATACTAAATAATGGTATTTTGCTACTATCAAATGATTGATGATCATGCATTTCAACTGAGGATTTTGATAAAAATGTATGGTCTGGTACAGAATCAGGTAAGGATGAACGCTCATGAATATCACTTTTAGAAACTATATCATGAGCTTTTGCATAATTTGAAGAAGCATCATAGCTTTTCCTTTTTTTATGATTAAGCAAATATTCTTGACTTAATTTGGAAATACTTTCTTTTACAGGTGTGACTTGAGTATATACAGCTGATAAATCTGTGTCGAGGCTATGTTGTGAAATATGTGGATGAGATGATTCTTCTGAAGATTTTGCTTCCTCTTCAACCATACTAACTTTAGGTTCAGAAAGTCGGTCTGGAATATTAGATGATGACAACTTATCCATAATTTCACTTTTAAATTTTGAATAGTCATTGTCTTCCACCTATGAAAAATAAGATAAAGAATGAAATGGCACTGCACTTCATAAAATTATATTAATTCATCAATAATTAAGAAACTTAAATGTTTTATCATTGTAGGAAATTAACATGCATGAAAAAAAAATTCATCTGGACTCAGACACTTCTAGTGATGTTATACTAGTTGGCCCCTGAGCTATTACAACAGTGCTTTACACTCACTTAGGTAAGGTTCTACAATAGGAGGATGTTAGAGCATATTTTACAATATTTAAAGAGACACAAGAGATATTGTTTATAGCAATCAACTACAAATATCAATGACAAATTATTTGCATTATATTTCTGGTCTCCATGTCAAATATACACTGAAGAGCCAAAAATTATGATCAGTGCATCTTTATGCAAATTGATGCAACTGGAGGTAAATGACGGCACCTGTGAGTTGGGTTGGTTGGGTTGTTTTACCTCTGAGTGGCCCTTTTTTGCACACCATGGGCTAAATGGCAAGGTCACATGGACCCCGAAGGCTCAGAGAAGGTTGGGGGAGGGGATCCACTGGAACAGCTATTGGGAGACAGATGGTAGCCTCCCGTCAAGGCCATCCAGCGTGTTCTTTAACGTGCACAGGGTATGGCTCTCCCGCACACGGGGCCACGGCTTAATGTCCCATCCGACGGATGGCGGCCTTTCCAAGCCCATCAGTGTCCCCTACTGACCGTGGGCAGGGCGGGGAATTTTGCGGAGATAAATCTCAACGCTGACCCAGCTGGGACTCGAACCTGGGAACTACAGATTACGAACCTGGCACGCTACCGACTGAGCCACCCCGCCCCCGGCACCTGTGAAGGTCATGAAACAGTATAAATAACACCTAATACTGAGCTCTGTTAACCAGTGTTATTCTTGTTCTTCAGATGGGAAAGGCAGCAGACTTAAGTGAGTTTGACAAAGGTCAAATTGTAATGGCCAGACGACTGGGTCAGAGCATTTCTGAGACAGCAAGGCTTGTGGGGTGCTCACGGTCAGCCATGGTTAGTACCTTTAAAAAGTGGTCCGAGGGAAAAACCATGAACCACCGGAAAGATGTGGGCCGACCACAGCTCATCGATGCTAGAAGTGAACGAAGACTATCCCATATGGTACGAACCAACAGAAGGGATACTGTGGCACAACTTGCCCCTAATTTCAATGCTGGTGACAGGAGTAATGTATCACAATACACAGTACATCAAGCCCTGCTGAAAATGGAACTGCATAGCTGCAGGCTGCTCTGAGTGCCCATGCTAACTTTGGTTCAACGTCAAAAGTGCCTACAATGGGCATGTAAACATCAAAACTGGATCTTGAATAATTGGTAGAAGGTCATCTGATTCGATGAATCTATATTCCTGTTGCACCATGTGGATGGCCGGATACCATTGCATCATTTTATTTTTACCAGGATGCACTGTGGGACGGAAACAAGCTGGTGGAGGAAGTGTAATGCTTTGGGCAATGTTCTGCTGGGAAACCTTGGGTCCAATCATTCATGTGCATAAAACTATGACGTCTATACCACCTACCTAAATATTATTGCAGACCAGGTACATCTTTTCATGGCAACAGTATTCCCCTCTAGTAGTGCCTTCTTTCAGCAGGATAATGTGCCATGCCACACTGCCCGGATTGTTCGAGAATGGTTCATGGAACATGAGGAAGACTTCCAAGTATTGCCCTGGTCTTAAAATTCCCCAGATATTAATCCAATTGAGCATCTGTAGTTTGTGTTGGAACAACATATCTGATCTGTGACTGTTCAACCTCTTAACTTACAAGAGTTAAAGGATCTGCTGGTAATGTGTTGGTACCAGATACTACAAGTCACCTTTAGAAAGTTTGTAGCATCCATGCCTCACCAGGTAAGAGCTGTTTGGTGGAACATGGAAAACCAATATCATATTAGGCAGGTGGTCATAATGTTTTGGTTCTTCAGGATGGAGCATGGGTTCAGAACTACCAGAAAAAAATAACCACTCTAGCATGGGTCAATAACCACCAAGAAGCACACTTCACAGTGTTTCTCATTGACTGCTAAACACATTCAAAAAGTTCCAGAGTGTTCTGAATTCCTTGACAACTATCCACAATCAATTTGCAGAGACTGCGTATTTAGAACTGGGATAGAGTAAACATCAGCCTTAATGTGACCCCATAAGAAGAAATCTAATGAATTCAATCGAGAGAGCATGCAGGCCATGCAGATGGTCTGCTTCTACCAATCCAATGAGCAGGATATGTACGATTGAAATGTTCTCAAGCTATTAAACTAAAATGTGCTGGGGCTACATCATGCATGAACCACATGCAACGACATATTGGTAATGAAATGTCTTCCAGCAATGCAGAGAGTTTCGCCTCCAGGAAATGGATGTATTGCTGGCCATTAAGAATTGGTGGTAGGAGAAACTGACTGATTAGGTAGTCATCAACGATACCAGCCCAAACATTCACATGAAACCTCTCTGATGCCAAGACTGGGTGATTCCATGAGGATTTTCTTGTATCCAGTAGTGAATGCTATGAAAATTCACAATGCCACCTGTTTGTAATTGTGATTCCCTGGTAAAAAGCAGACAATGGAGAAAACCAGGTGCAATACACTGCTGCAGAGGCCATTGCAAAAACATGACTCATGGATGGAAATCAGCTAATGAGAGAGCCTATACAGAACAGTATAAGCTCTCTCATTAGCTGTAGTATATATATATATACTATATACAGAACAGCATTTTGAAATTTTAAGTTGAGAACATCTGAAACCTCATCAATGCTAGAGGTGAATGAAGGCTATACTCACTACATGTGATATGGGTAGAATCAGTTCTGATGGTAATTTCTACATATAGTTAAATGCGAAACACCTATGTCTGCTGCTACTCTTCTCATGCTAGTCCTGGTTATCATACTCCAGACCATGTCCAGTATCCATTCCTCTAAAGCAGGTGTTCAGACAAATCTTGCTCACCCCAATCTGAACAGGAAAAAAAGGATCGTCCCTCAAAGAGGCTGATGGATAGTTGCAAAAGTATCTCTGCCTGGACATCGTTGATGTGGAAAAACTATCCTGTAGAGACATGTAGCTTCATTCACACACTAATTTTGTTCATTTGCTATAAATGAATGTCTGCCATCTCAACATTGGAGAACTGATTATCCATGGTCAAGGTCACAAATAACATGTGGATTCACAATAACAAGCTACTGATTCACTTACTTTAGGACAACTGAAAAACAGAACAACTGCTGACTCACTTTGTGTAGCATTACTTCACCTAGAAGTGGTAGGATTTTGTTTATTGCATACATTTACTACACCATTAGACATGCAAATGATGCAAATTTTCCTAGCATTGTGCCTTTTGACAGCTTTCTTACTTGCACTCTCAAAATGTGCTACAACTTGGAAGGGAAGCATTTCTGGCCCAATGTTCATAGAAACTTTTTTCAACACTATGTGCAGTAGAACATGTTCCCAAAGTTTGACAAAACCTTTTGGAAACCCCCTGTATATAAGGACTTTCATATTCTGACTATTTCACACTATTCAAAAAAGAAGAGGCCAAGGAACATGACTTTATTCTACATAATATTGCTTCTTAGTCTAGTTTTGAGGAACTTGGGAGATATTCAGTTACATTTTTCTTTTTTAATGTTATTGCACTACTTTAACCATTGGATTAAAATTCTTAGAGGCTCTAAAATAGTATTACTGAAGGCAGCTGTATTAACTTATTTTACACAGGATGATATACACCAAAGAGCCAAACCATTATGACCAGCGAGTCTTTATGCAATTGAAGCAACTGCAGGAAATGAAGCGGGTATGAAGGTCAGAAATGGTGTAAATAATACCTGATACTGAGCTCTGTTAATCAGTGTTATTCTTGTTCTTCAGATGGGAAAGGCAGTGGACTTAGAGAGTTTGAAAAAGGCCAAATTGTAATGGCCAGATGACTGGGTCAGAGCATTCCCGAGATGGCAAGGCTTGTGGGATGCTGTGGTTAGTACCTTCAAAAATTGGTCCAAGGAGGGAAAAACCATGAACTGTCGAAAAGGTGTGGGCCGACCATGGCTCATCAATGCTAGAGGTGAATGAAGGCTATCTCATATGGTACGAGCCAACAGAAGGGATACTGTGGCACAACTTGGCAGTAATTTGAATGCTGGTGATGGAAGTAATGTGTCACAACATACAGTACATCAAACCCTGCTGAAAATGGGGCTGCATAGCTGCAGGCTGCTCCAAGTGCCCATGCTAACCTCTGTTCACCATCAAAAGTGCCTGCAATTGGCACACGAGCATCAAAAATGGACCTTGAATGATTGGAAGAAGGTCATCTGGTTCAATGAATCTCGTTTCCTGTTACACCATGTAGACACCATGTAGATAGTGTTGGCACCAGGATGCACTATGGGACAAAAACAAGCCGCTGGGGGAAGTGTAATGTTTTTGGGCAATGTTATGCTGGGAAACCCTGGATTCCAATTATTCAAGTGCAGGAAACAATGACATCTACCACCTACCTAAACATCATTGCAGACCAGATACATCTTTTCATGACAACAGTATTCCCCTCTAGTAGTGCCTTCTTTCAGCAGGATAATGCACCATGCCACACTGCCCGGATTCTTTGAGAATGGTTCACGGAACATGAGGAAGACTTCCAGGTATTGCCCTGGCCTCCAAATTCCCCATACATCAATCCAATTGAGCATCTGTGGTTGTGTTGGAACAGCAGATCTGATCTGCAGCAGTTCAATTACATAACTTACAAGAGTTAAAGGGTCTGCTAGTAATGTGTTGGTACCAGACTCTCTGTTGTCCTTTAGAAATCTTGTCATCCATGCCTCACTGGGTAAGAGTTGTTTTGGTGGCATGTGGAGGACCAACATCATATTAGGCAGGTGATCATAATATTTTGGCTCTTTGGTGTAAATACATATATATATTCATGCAGCTGAACTGCTGAAACATGGAGAACATCTGCAGTGCTTCCTTTTTATGGCAGTAATTGCTTGGAAGGCACTGGAAGAAAGATGTTATAAAAAAATAAGCCAGGAAAAATTTTGGTTTACATTAAATGTGGAGGAAAATAAAAAAGAAACAAGTTACAACTCGAGAATTCATTAATGTTTTCAAAGTATATAGTTTAGTATATAAAAAGGAGAAACTATGAAAATTGAAGAGTGCCTTACTTATGATCCACTTTGTATAAAGAGATAATGAAACTTGCCACTGAAGCTGATTTTTCCAAATATTTCTGTTGTTGAAGGTAATTTCATCAAGAGAGAATAAAAAAATTGGATGAGACTTTTGCTCCATAGTCTCAATTAATTCAGATAATTGAGGTTGCACTGTACAAAACTTCTGTCCATGGCTGAGTGGTTAGAATGCTTGACTATTGATCAAAAGGACCTGTGTTTGAGCCCTCAGTAAGGCATGGATATTTGTGTTGCATTTCTGTGAGGTCTCCCCCTTCCTCAAAGACCTACTCTGTGGCATATAAACTGACAGGCTCCTATCAGACCTCTGTGGCAAGCAGCTGCTTGAAGGGGTATTCATCTATTTTATTTACTATACAGAACAGCATTTTGAAATTTTAAGTTGAGAACATCTGAAACCTATATTAATGTAAACTGATTTGAGACCCATTAAAAAGACCCATTAAATTTCATTCATCATCATCATCATAGAGATATTAAATTCCTTTTTACAATTTCAAATTAATTTTGATTTAAATGCATACATTTTAGTATCAAAATAAACGAACCATCTTACTTATGATGAGCTGTATACATATATACCACTTTAATCATAACCAAAGCATTTCTAGTGACAAAGTTCATAATTTCCTTTTTGCTTAGCACAAGACAATCTATACCATACAATATACAGTATATGTCATAAGTCTGGAAATGACACCAAAGTTAATGAGATTGGATAAACACATATAATTTTATTTCCAGAACATAAAAGTCTATGGTTGCTATATAAACTACTGCACTTGAAAAACTATACAACTTAATAAAAATTAGCTGCTACCTGAAGCAAAGTTGAATGCAAATACCACTCTGTTGACAACTTCAAGGTCAGTTTAATGCTTGCAGTTATTGCATTCACTTCATTGACACTCCAATGCTTTGTTATTCAAAATATATTTGTCTCCAGATAATTTATCTGTATGCTGCACATGGTTGTAATCTTGTCACACGAAATACAGCAAAAATTCCTTTTAAAGAGTGTAAACAGACTACACCAACAATAGTGAAAAAAAAATGCAAAGTGATTTGAAGAGACAGGAAGGGTAAATGATCGTCAACAAATTGCCATCCTATTTCCACAGCAGATGAAGCTACTCATGTCATGTCTCACTGCCATAGTGGTGAATCCCAAAAAGCAGTTAACCAGAAGCTAACATAGGATTGTCAAATCAGCCAGAAACCTGTCCATCACATTCTGAAAGCACACAAATTTCATCTTTGCAAGATACAATTTGTGCAACAACTCCATCCCAATGAAAATGACCACAGGATGGAGTTCTAAGAATGGGTGCTGCATCAAGAAGACAATGTAGGTGAAAATCTTTTCAGATGAGGAAATTTTCCATCTGTCTGGCCATGTTAACCCTGAAACCTTTAGGTATTGCCTGATGCACATCTCTACTGGATACAGGAACAACCTCTTCAAGATCCTTGAGTGATGGTGTGGTATTCACAAGGATCAAATCATTAAGTCCTACTTCTTTGATGAAAATGTGAATTCATGGGCCTACATGGATGTTTTAGAAAATGTTCTTTCTCGTTGTCTTACTGATTTCCCTGTCCTCTCTTTCTAGCACTTACTTTCAACAGGATGGAATACTCATTCATTTCTCTACAAATATTCACATCAATGGTTAGATATTTAGCCTTTCAATCCATCTTCCAGGGGAAGCAGATGGAATATTCCACTGAGAGGCCACCTCACTTGCCTGACAAGATATTGTTGTACTTCTTCCTATGGAGAAATCTAAAATCCAGGATTTATCAGAATTCTCTTCACTCAATGCAAGATTTAAAGGATGCCACTACTGCAGAAGTGGCCAATATTGCTAATGAAACTTTAGTTCCAGTTAATGAAGGCTGGCACAGGCACAAATGAGTGTGTCATGAACACGATTATGGCCACTTTGAAGATATATCTTGCAAATCTTGAATAATACATTTTCCACCACACTTATCAATTGGTGTTAGTTATATTATTTTGTATATGCTTCCCAATTATTATCACATCGATTAAAATGTTAAGCTGCCAGACTTTTGGCACATACTGTATGTAAGCTGTAAGTTTAGCTTAGCTTGTTAAAAATGAACTGTCTGACAGAAAGCAAAAACAGAAAGAAATGTTTTTATGATACACAATTAGTGATGCACCTCTCTCTATCAATATGTTTTATTTTATGTGTTGTATCTCCATAATGTAATACACTTCCTAAAGTTTATTAATTTATAACTTTTTGCTATTAAAAATTATTTTTTACTAAAAATTTGCTAAAATTTTTATTTTTCCTTTTGTGGAATTCTAATTTAAATGACTTATTTTTAACTTTCAATAATGGAACATACTTATACAGTGCATATGTCCTATACTCCATCTTTAAAAATGTAGTCAACTTAATACAGCAAATATGCAATTAAGAGGGAATTGAATTGAATTTATTTTGAAATAAATTGATAGTATTATGATGCAAGCAACCTAAAAACATCAGTTCATCCAAGTTATTGTAATATTTAATACATCAAAAGAGTAATTACTACAACTTTAAATGCCATCTACAATAATAAAAGATGTCTGTATGTTAGTGGCAGCCATAACTCATCAGGAAACTGTGGTAGACGTTTCAAAGTTTCAAAGACTCATCAGGAAATTGGGTTCAAAATTTCACAGTGTCTGATTGTCATTCGAGATGCAGTGCCAAATTTCCAAAGGGAAAGGGGGAGAAGGGGTTGCTAGAATCAAAAATATTCCTCATGCTGTTCCTACAGGAAACAGTAATTTCTGCCAATCCATTATCGCCATTGCCAGTATGGGTTTCTGTGTATTTATTTCACAATAACTCTTGAACAATTAGTACCTTGATCATCTTGATATTTGGTACACTGATTCTTCATATAAAAGTACGCATCATGTTCAAAAATGAAACAGATCTGCTGATTAGAATAAAAAGTACAGTGGCAATTGTCTGAGTGGAATATAAAATTCATATCTAATCATTCTAAATGCTAAACCAGTACAAGTAGTTGAAAGTGGTTTTCTCTATGGAATATTTTGCTCTTTTCTGATAATTATACCTGCTTATAGTATAGAGCTATCTTATCAAATATGTGACTTAGCAATAGGTCGAATATTTTTTTGCTTGAACTGGACTTAGGTTTTGATTTTCATATGTATTTCCCTGTTGTGCTGTCAATTTAGTTATTTTTCAATACCAAGGGATCACAGATAAAATAATAAACCATTCTTGCTGTTAGCATATGTATGAAAATTCTAGGGGAGCTGGTGGCTTAAAATAATCTGCAAAATTGATGGTGGACAGGGTAATGCAATGAAACTCAAAATGTAAGCACAGTTCAAACACAAAATTTTAAACCTATTGCTAAGTTACATATTTAGTAAGACAGATGAAATGATCAGAAAAGAATGAAATATACGATAGAGAAAAAAACATTTTCAAATATCTGTACTGGTTTAGAATTTAGAGTCAAACAAATTACATTATGAATTTTGCATTCTATTCAGATAATTACCACTGCCATTTCTGTTCTAATTAACAGATCTATTTCACCTTTAAACATAATGTATACTTTCATATGAAGAATCCATATACCAAACAACAAGATAATCAAGGTAACCGTTTTTGAATTATTGCAAAAATAAACACACACACAAACTAATATTGGCAATGGTTTTCTGGCCACAAGAGGGTCATTATTCCTAAGGAAACTTGCCACAAGAGGGCCATATTCCTAAGGAAACTTGCCACAAACCTTTGAGCTTAGGGCCTCTCCATTCTGTTTTTTCTTTCATGATTACACCAACATATTTATATGCTAAAACTGGGTTCAGGGGTTGAGGGGAGATAGTTAGAAATCAGTATTTTAGATAAAAAAAAAAGTCCTTCTCCATTCTCAATTTCTGAGACCACCACCAATCATTGCCAGATCCCCCATATTACCAAAGGTATTATTATATTAAGGCATCCCATTGCAGGTAAGGATCTCACTTTATAACCCAACATGGGGTCATACATAGGGGGAACCTGTGCCATTCGGCTGAGCATTTGAGACCATTCGGTTAAGTAACTTGGGAATTACAGGATACCAAAAACTGTCAAAATGGATATAATTTCTTGATAGTAATGTAGAAACAAAGCCGTAGGCTATGAGAGTGCATACTAGCATCAGCAACGACCTGAGAAATGCCAGGCGATTCTTCATGTTGAAACTGAAACTGTGCTAAAGGGTCAGAGGGGAGGGGGTACTCACAAAACTAACCTTTAGTGCAGTGAAAATCAGAATATACAGATTAAAAGTGAGACCCAGGCAATGACAATACTGGGTACAGTACAGCTAGTATTATATAAGACTAACATTTTTCAAGAATATTTTTTTCTAGAGAAGAAAACACACAACCTGTTGTAAAATAAACTGTTGTAAATAATAACATATCTGATATATTATTACCCTTTTTCACTATATCATTTCTTACTTTGTGTGTGGAGGCAGAACCATAAAATATTTATCAATACAGTAGTTAAATGATACAATGGCCAATACTACACATCATGGGTGGTGGCATCAAAAACCAGTGATGTATTAAAGATATCTGGGCCCCAGGCTTGGAGAGGTAAGTTAAAAATAAATGTTAAAAACACATTTAAATATTAAAGTTTAAAATATTGAACTATATTAAAATTATTGAACTATGCTACTAGAAGTGTGATATTTTAATAATTAGGAGCATCACAATTATATTTAATCTGAGCCAGTATGGGGTGTCCTCTGGCCTTGGATCTCTGTATATGTTCCCTTCTCATCCCCTTCAAATTGTCACTGACTAAAACCAGTTCTCCTTGCCACATCAATCTGTTCCAGTAGTGTTAGTGATGTTTTATGACTGCCAGGCAGCCATTTCTTATGACTTTTTAGTGTAACAAGACATAAGGATAGCAGGCCTTAAAGATTAACTCCAAAACGATTTTGTTCATTTCTACATGCATTTATACTTTCTGTACTTGCTGGGTTTTTTTAAAGAGAAAAACTGTGCTCTAATAATTTTAATATCTATATAGCAAAATAACATAATGGAATTTTATCTTTCAGTAGGTAATATGTACACAGAGCTTAATTATTTTTATATTAATGATATTACTTTTAAGTCCTAACTACATAGAATTCAAGAAAATACTAAACTATGACACTTGATCTAACAACTATACCAAAGATTTTCAAACACAAAAATTCTGTAAAAGATATATAAAACAAAAAAAAAATATTCAATGTAAAAAAACAGATAAAACACAAAACCTTAAATGATATTCTTCTTCTTTTCTTTTCAGCTTTATTTTTTGGCAATGCTATATCATCTTTTTCTTTAAGAAGTTCTTTAGGAAGTTCTTTTGTTACCTAAGATAAGAAAATATAGCACAGTTTCAAGCCCTGTGTTTATGCTATCCATTTAAAATTTGAACAGTTATATTTTGCAATGCATCTAATCACAATTACATTTTAAATATTCTTATAGCTACTATAAATGTTGAATGAGTAAAACAATCGAAACGTCCAAATAATATTAGGTCAATGAAAAGTAAAATTCGAAGTTTGTAACTTCTAAAATAAGTTTTCCAAATGAAAATGAAATTAATCCTAGTACAGTTGGCATATTTTTGTCACATTGGTATCTTACATGACTCTTTGGAAGGTTGATACCAAAATACTTATTAAGCTAAAAAAAACTAAAATATTTTGGTACAAAAAAATATAAAAATGATGCATATTTTATGGTATCAGAAAAAAAAATTAAACAGTTTGCCCTCCAGATTGTTGTCAAACTACACAAAATTAAAAGCTCAAAATTTCATGAAAAACCACTTTTATAAGGATCTCACCAAACCCTCAAAAGAATTACACAACTTAGACAGTCCTGTTCTGATACATATATATATATGTGATATATTACCTGCTCCATAGTACACACCCAAATGCTTTAGTACACACACCGGCCACCACTGAATTAGAAACTTTTATGCAGACATACGTAAATGTTATTTGCGCAGCGTATATGCAAAATACATGGTCACATGCATCACCACATGATCAAGGTAACTATTTAAGACTGCTGTTCATGTAATCATCAGAGTGTTGATCACAATGGGAAAAACAAAAGATCTTTCAAGGTTCGATAAAGGGCTTATTGTGGGTGCCCGTCTGGCTGGAGAGACGATTTTAAAAACAGCAGAGATGACTGGTTTCTCAAAAGGTGAGGTCTTGGGTTTTTAATCAGTGAAAAAATAACCCACATTGCTTGTCTAAGAGGCATAAGTGTAGCACAACAATAATCTGTCAGGAACAGATCACCGTCGTTCGAGAAGGCTTGTACAGAGAAACAGGACTTCCCATGTGCAGCAATTGACTGAAGCATTCAATGAAGGCTATTCCTGACCCATATCTCAGCGAACTGTGTGCAGGGAATTGAAGAGGATCAGTATTAGCAGTTGTATGACTATATGGAAACTACTGATTTTTGCAAAGAACAGGAAAGTTTGTCTACAGTGGTATCAGGAACACCATGACTGGACACTGGAAAAAAGTCATGTGGCCCAGCAAGTCACAGTACACCTTGTTCTGTACCAATGGTAGGCAGAGAGTTTGGCGGGAGCCCCATGAAGCAATGGATGCAGCTTACCTTGTAAACACAACTCAAGGTTCTGGAGGCGGTGTCATAGTTTGGGGCACATTCTGTTGGTACTGAATGGGAAAGTCGGGTGTACTCCAAGGATTATCTGAACATTGTTGCCAATCAAGTCCATCCTGCAATGTTGCTGTTTCATGGATGACAATGCTACTGTCCATTGTGCAAGATGTGTTCAGCAGTGGTTCAGCAAGCATGACAGTGACTTCCATCATCTTCCCTGGCCACCACAAAGCCCAGATCTGAACCCCATTGAGAATGTATGGGACATGTTAGAAAAACAGATCTGGGAGCAAAGTCCTCTTCCATCAAATCTGAACCAGTTAAAGGACTGTGGTGAATGCTTGGTATGCTGGAGATGTAAAGGCACTCCAACACCTTGTGAAATCTATGCCAAACCACATATATGCTGTAATTTGGGCTAAAGGAGATCCAACATGGTATCGAAGAAAAATTTCTAATTCAGTGGCCAGTGTGTGTAGAATCTATGTATTTTACACATTTTTCTGACAGCATGCCCATTGCATGAAGACCGGTTGCAAAAGCTACAAACTTGCAAAAATTACCATTTTTTAAAGCAAATATGCAATAATGCTTATTTTTAAATAATTTTAAAGAGTTGGAAGCATTTTTTTTGTGCAGTGAAAAACCCAGATAGTTTAAAGTTTTTTGGTAAGATTTTGTAACTGTAGAATTATCTCTCTGTACCATATGGGTTCTGCTGCTAGTTTTCTCAACTTTTTTTAAAGAAATTCTACATCCTAAGGTTGAATATTGATTAGATAAAACTTTTTCAGTTTTCTAGCTAATGCAACTATTCAAGCATATAGAATCAATCATTCTGTAAATAACAAAAGACAAGGGCCAGAGATCTACTATTTGCTAAACTGTAAAATAGGTTTACATGTGTTAGCATCAACTTTATCGCCATAGTGCATTGTACTGAGCAAGATAATAACTTTATTTTCTTATAGAAGCATGAGAGACTAGTGTTTTTTTTTCATTTGAACATTACACTGTATAATGACTGTGATTTCTTAAGATGAAAAAAGTAGAGGACTAACAGAAGAATAAAAGACTAAATACAGAGCATGTGAAGTGAATTAAATAAACTTACTATACTTAAGTTTGTATGTTTTTAAGAATGCAAATTTTGCATAATATACAGTATACACAGTCGTATCAGAATAATATGACCACCTACCATAGTACATGTATTGTAGGTGGTCATATTATTTTGATACAACTGTGTACATTCTGCATGATTTTGCTTCCGGAAGTGTACATGATGTGGAAAAAATTTTACTATAATATAATTTAAAATTAAATTATTAATAATTTAATTTATTTATTTTTTATTTTAATAATTAAATTTTAAATTAATATGCAATTAAAGGAAAACGAATTAAAGAAATTAAAGGAAAATTATGCTAGGAAGTAAACCACTGTGATATTTATTGAATTAAAATTATACTGTGAAAAACCAAAGTTTGGGTGCACTGAGACTTATGTGTTTGAATCCTGAGAAAAATGTAACTTCTAAAATTTGTTAGAAAATTATATTTGAACTACAGATTTGAGAAATTCTGATGGAACACTATTACTAACTCTGTAGTGATGTTTTAAATGTGAGCAAACATGGCAAAATAATCACAACCCTCCCTTGCCCAAAAAGGAAATTGCTGATTCATCATCCTCATCATTATTTATCAATCCGACTACCCAATACTCAAGATACATCTGAAAAGCGTTTGGAATCAAAGCACAAAGCTTCCTGTTATCATGCTTATTAAGGGTTTAAATTTCACTGAAATAACAAACTTTAGACAGGTTCAAACAATTATATATCCTAAGTTTACTCTTTAGATGTAGCTGCCTATTTTTAAACTCTTTTTACTGATTCTTAAAATCAACAGCAATGACTACATTCCATTTACCTCATGTTGCATTTCTTATATCTGTTTACACAATGGTATATAAAACATACCTATGCAATGAGTGATATGAGAAGTAACTCCCAAAATAATTAAACTAAAAAACTTAGTCAAGAGCATAACATTCAAAATAACTGAAGTGCCACCACCAGGAAGACAAAATCATCACTATAATCTGTCAGATATTTTCAGATCTTTAGACCATTTAAGGAACCAGTCTTTCTCTTATTCAGCTTCCTCATAACATAATCAATCACCAAACTAAAGAGAAAAAGCTGAAAAATGTAGCCTTGTCCAAGCTTAGTTGTAATGTTAAATCAATTATTGCAGGTTTTACCAACTCTTTCAGATGGCTCAATGTTATAACAGAGATCCATCATTATGTTAACTAATTTTTCAAGTATTCCATAAGACATCTCAGAATCAATAGAATAAAACACCTTTTTGAAATCTAAATATATTAGTAACTAAATCAGCTAAATGCTATCTGATACTCAATGCTAAACATTTGGTTGGGTTGTTTTACCTTTGAGTGGCACTCTTTTGCACACAATGGGCTAAATGGCCAGGTCACAAGAACCCTAAGGGCTCAGAAAAGAGGTTGGGGAAGGGACCCACTGAACAGCTTCTAGGAAAGAGATGGAAGTAATTCATTAAGGCCATCAGCATGTTCTTAAACATGCATACGAGGCCACAGCTTTATGTCCCATCCAATGGATGATGGTCTTTCCATGCCCATCAGTGTCCTCTTTTTGATTAGGGGCATGATGGGCGTTTTGTGAAGATAAATCTAAACACTGGCACAGGTGGGACTCAAATTTGGCAACTGTAGATTATGAGCCTGGCAGGCTATCCTGAGCTACCCCTGCCCTAAACATTTGGTATTATAGAATTTCAATACTAAGAGTATAAAAATGTAAATGCATACTGACTGAAAATTTTTTATCATAAAAACTTTATCTCAAAACTTTTAGAGACTAACCTCTTTACGCTTCTTTGATTCTTGAGAATGTTTCCTTGGTTTTTTATCCATAACAATATCCTCCAAGCGCTGATCAAATGTTCTTTCTTCTTTGCCTACAAATATATAAATTAAAAATTGCTACTACCACTATTTATAATTTTCTATATTAAATGCTGCATTCTTAGTAAAATTATATTTTTGTCTTGAAACATCAGATATTTGGAAATTTTTCTTCACGTGCTACTACTTCAAGAACACTCTAAAACAGAACTCTATGAGATACCTCTTTTAACTACAGTATTTTCCTGGCACTGTGAATTAAAAGGTTAACAAATGGAAATTCTCTTAACTGGAAAAAAAGGACAATAGTGTAAAAAAACTTGAATATTAAAGGAATGCTTGTTATTGACATTCAGAAGGGTGGAATCAGGAAATATTTAAAAAAATTCTAAAGGAGAAGATGTTCTAGGCAAATGACTTTTGTACCATTAAGAGAAGGAGGAAGGGTAACTTTGTGTGTATTTGATGACTCTTCATCAATAAATAAGTAGTGGGAGCATAGGGTCACTGTGAACTCAGAAACTCTATAGTGAGTGGCCAAGGTCACAAGAACTCCAAGGGCTCAGAAAACGAGTGACCAGACAATTAGGCAATCACAATAACAAATGTGCAAGTTGGCTTTGATGACCATTTGATGAATAGCACTATTTGTGTGTATCATTCTTTAACTTGCTGACTAGCACAATGTTAAGAATTTTTGTATCCCCCAGGACACACTATTGTTTGTTCTTGCATTTGGCTCAAAATACCATAAAATCATTTATAATAAATTAAGTCAAAAACATTTTTGACATCCTCTTTTTAAGTGTGAATCACATGAGCTGTGCACTGAATACACGATTTGTGGGTTTGTAAGTTAATACAGGATTTGTCACAAGTTCATCATCATCATCATCATCATCATCCTCAAGCAGCCATGGGCTACGGAGGTCAAACCAGACTATG
The DNA here is from genome assembly GCA_038380435.1 of Ryuthela nishihirai. Taxonomy (NCBI): domain Eukaryota; kingdom Metazoa; phylum Arthropoda; class Arachnida; order Araneae; family Heptathelidae; genus Ryuthela; species Ryuthela nishihirai. The sequence continues at coordinate 51,030,978 of JAWZYU010000019.1, read as the reverse complement.
CAGTTTAATTCTAAAAGTATATCTGTCCTGAGCAACATCTGCTGCATCCGGCCACTGCACACCAATTTTAACAAGGTCCTGTTTGACATTGTCTGCCCACTGCATCCTAGGTCTCCCCCTCTTTCTGAGGCCTTTAGGCACACTGTTCATAACCTTATTTGCCAATCTATAATTATCTATACAGGCAACATGGCCAAACCAGTGGAGTCCCTCTGCACAATACGCTGCTTAAAAGAGGTTGCCAACTCCTTTGCCTAACCTCATCAATATTTACAAAGTTCAACCACCTAATGTCCAAAATACTGCATAAGCATCTAGAATCAAAAGCATCTAGTTTCCTGTTAGCCTTGTTTACAAAGTGTCCAAGTTTCACTAACATAACTAACCCTAGAAAGAACCAAACTAATATACAGTCTAATTTTAATCTTTAGATGTATATGCCTATTTTTCCACACACTCCATAGATTTTTAAAAGTCCCAGCAGCAATCCCTATTCATCTGTTAATCTCATGCCACCATCATTAGTATTTGTTACATAGCTCCCAAGATAATTAAACTGTGACACCTGCTCAAGACTGCAACCATTCATATTAACTGAATCACAGCCTGCCTGACCAATTATCATCACTTTAGTTTTCTCTCTGTTTATAACCAAACCTATTCTACTATCAGTCTCACCGCAAAAATCCCCACCCTGCCCATGGTCAGTAGGGGACACCGATGGGCTTGAAAAGGCCGCCGTCCGTCGGAAGGGACATAAAGCCGTGGCCCCGTGTACGGGAGAGCCATACCCTGTGCACGTTAAAGAACACGCTGGCAACATGGCCAAACCAGTGGATGGCCTTGACAGGAGGCTACCATCTGTCTCCCAACAGCAGTTCCAGTGGGTCCCCTCCACCAACCTTCTCTGAGCCTTCGGGGTCCTTGTGGCCTGGCCATTTAGCCCATGGTGTGCAAAAAAGTGCCGCTCAGAGGTAAAACAATCCAATCCAATCTATCAGTCTCATCAACAGCTCGAATGAAAGAGTTCATCCCATCAACATCATTTTCCAAAAGAGCAAAATTATCAGCATAATCTAAATCAGAAATTTTTGTATCTCCAGACCATTTAAGGCCAAAATCTTTCCCTTGCAATGAAATTCGCATAACATAATCAATAACCAAACTAAAGAGAAAAAAAGACAAAATGCACCCTTGTTGAACACCAAAAGTAATGCTAAACCAATTGCTACAAGCCTTACCAACTCTCACAGACGACTCAGTGTTATTATAGAGAGCTTTCATTATGTTAACTAGCTTGTCAGGTATACCATATGATCTCACAATCAACCACAAATTATGACGATCAAGAGAGTCGAAAACCTTTTTGAAATCAACAAAACTAGCAACTAAAGGTTTCTGAAACTCTAAACATTTCTCAAGAATCTTCCTAAATGAAAATATCTGAACTACACATCCCTACCACTTCTGAATCCACATTGCTCATCACGCAAATGCCTGTCAACCAGATTCTTAATTCTATTAAGCACAATCATGCGAAGAACTTTCCCTGGAATAGAGAGTAGGCTGAAACCTCTATAGTTATCACAAGAACTTTTTTGAAAATATGGATAATAATACCTCTGATAAAATCCTTAGGAACCATGCCTTTATTGTAAAAGATATTCAAAATTTTAGTCATCCAAGTGGTAACAGAAACATTCCCAGATCTAAACATTTCTGTAGTAATTTCATCTACACCTGGGGATTTATGAAGTTTAAGTTTAGAAACAGCCAAAATAACTTCAGATTGTGTTATAGGGCCAACATTAAAGCCACCAGTGCATCTATCATCATTGCAAACAATGGGAGTAGAACTAATCACATTGTTTAGAACATCACTGAAATGCTCAGCCCACCTAGCCATGACAGAATCCTCACTTTCTATAACCTTACCTTGTTTATCCTTCAATCCCTGTATGCCTGTCCATTTTCTACCACACAAAACATTAACTACCTGGTACAGCTCTCTGCTGTTGTGTTCCCTAGCTGCTTCCTCGGCTTTGTCAGCCAAGCCATCAAGCCAAAGATTCTTATCAGCAGCTAACTGATCTTTTTACATGTTTATTAAGCTCTCTGTAATGCTTTCTATTAGGACTAGTAGGGTATTGATTAAGGACATTCCTGCACTTTCTTCTTTCTGAAATGAACTCAAGTGCTTTATCATTCAAATAATTCTGCCTCCTTTGCTCCTTTTTTCCTAAAAGAATACTGTTAGTTTCCAAAAAAGCCTGTTTAAAATATTCCCATTCTTCCTCAACTTCAGTAGTAAGCAAACCCTAGCTTTCATAATGACTAAGTAACCTATCATGGTAAGCTTTAGCTATAACTGGGTCTTTCAGAGCTTCAGTATTAAAGGTAAATTTTTTAATCTTAGCACAACACTTTTTAAGTTTAAGTTGAAAGACACTTTTAACAAGGTAATGGTCAGATTCAATTTCAGCTCCCCTATATGCCCTGGTATTCCTAACAGAACTAGCCCATTTGCTGTTAACTAATATATAATCAATCATATTCTTATGCAGCCCATTAGGTGAAACCCATGTGTACTCATGTACACAGTTTTATAGTATAAAAATACAGGAATATGTCTATTCATTCTTCAGTACTGTTTGTGTGGTTGAATAAAATTGTTTATGAAAAATATCCAAATAAATTATCCTTCAATGAGTAATTATGAAAAAGAGCAACATTGGTTGGAAACTTTACTAAGTGAAATTCTATCTGATGTAGAAGCACTTGAATATTACTACATTGCATTGTAAATGGAATTTTACTGCACAAAACATGACTTGTTCATGGGGCCACACTTTCCTATCAGTCATAAGTAATTCATTATAGCACCAATCATGGATGAGTTACATGGTCCAAACTAAAAACATAGAAGTAAATATGATTTGTGTGGCATAGTATTTAGAACAAGTGCGAATCATATACAATTCATAAGGCAGTCAATGTGTTAAAGACCCTACAGAAGGAGGCTGGGATGTATAAACCTGTTCATGAAGGTAGGATTACTTGGGGTGCTTCTTAATGGAGCACAGTACTCCTTCTACTTTGTTGTTTGTTCATCTGTAGACATCGACCATTTTGTTTATAGAGATAAATTAAAAGTTCTTTTTGTGTTGGATAGGTATTGATGAAATATTATGATCTGCACTTTCCAAATCTCCCAAAAGTTATAATTGTGCCATCTAACAATGGAAAAAGTTTAAAATTCTAAAATTTAAAATGAATATTGCAAATGATGTAATTATGCTATGAATTTGAAATTTTGGTGGTGGAATTAAAATTAAAATTTTAATGCTAAAAATGACAATAATTTGATTCAGCACTGGTTCATTACATTAATTTCCAGGTATATTCCTTTTCATATGAACAAGGTGGCCTATTTTGAAGGAAAGATACTTTTCAGCATCTTCTTCACAACAAAAGTCAGCCATGTGGCTTGAAGTCCAAAGATATCAAAGAAGTTGTATATGTAAACAAATACCATATGTGTGTGTGTGTGTGAAATTACTGTTTTAATCCTTCCAGTGTCCTGTATACATTTTCTCTGTATATGTCATCTCAATACATTTCATAGGATGTATAATGAGAGGCCGACAATAGTTGTATAAATTTTTAATACAGCAAAAAAAGATTTTTTAAAAATAAAAATTGCCATTGTAAATTTTTTTAATATATATCTTATAAAAACATATAATTCAAGCTTGAAAAATAATATTTTGTTTTTTAATTTGATGCATATTATATTAAACTACAATATATATCACTTGTTAAAGCGATCTAATTACCATTTCTTAGAGGCACTATATGGTATTACCAATTTGTTTGTTAACGTTACCCTACACTGAAGCAATCACCTGATTTAAACTCACAAGTTTGATTTGAACTGTTAACAACAAAATTTTCCTTAAAGAATATTATTGTTATGAAATCTTCCATAAATTAACAAAAAAAACTGCTATTTTTAAAAACAGAAGATTTTGGAAGTAATTGCAAAGTACATACCACCATTTTCCATTCTGCCATAAATATATTTCAGTATTCCCAGAATTATTTTTTTAATTTATCCCAGCATTCCACGCATCTTTCCCACTCTTCAGATTGAAACTGTAACTAAAAAAAGTTTCCTTAGAAAGGAAGCAAGCTGAGTTGTTGTTCCAAAGTTCACTACAGTATAAAGTACTCATGGTAGCAGGTGCAGTGGTTGAGTGCAGTGATCTAGTTATTGCTCACATGTGCAGTAAAGTGACTCTATAATGGAAGTTTTCAGAAAGAGTTCCTCTCAGATATAGGATAATGTGACCACGAATCTAGTCAGTATTAACCTTCATTTTCATTTCTGTAGATTTATTTTATTTCTGCATAATATAAATTTTTTTGTCAGCTGATCTATAGATCTTTTGGGGTTATGCTACATCAGATGTCCAACTTTACAAGTCATTGCAGATATTATTTAACATTGCATTAAGTTATATGTTAATATTTCTTTTATTCTAAAAAAATTTGATTGTGTATCATTTCATGAAAGTGAATGAGGTATTAGATATAGAAGCAAAAATGACTTCCTTCACATGACAAGTTGTGTACATAGCTGATTTAAGTTAAAAACTTCCTCCTAACAAACTGGATTATAAACTCCCTGCCTAAAGTTGGTGTTTTATTTCCTTTTCATTATAATTAAACCTTAGTTTTAATTTCTGTAGATTTACTTTATTTCTGTAAATTATCGATCTTTCTGTAGATCAATTATTATCGATTTTTGCGAAGTTATATTACATCAGGTAGCTGGCTTACAACTTGTTGCTGTGGATATTATATTTAATATCACATTAGATTATCTGTTTAATTTTCTTTTATTATTTATTACTTTTCCAGTAAAATAAACTTTGATCTGGTACCATTTTCTGAAAATGAATGAGGTCTTGGATACTAAAGCAAATTTATTTCTGTCGGTTTATTTCCATAAATTACCCTACACTTTCTTTCAGTCGGCTGATTTATCGATCTTTCTGAGTTATGCTACATCGGATGGCCAGCTTAAAAGTTGTTGCAAATATCTTATTTAATATCCCATTATGTTATATGCAATTTTTCTTTTATTATTTCTTGTTTTTTAGTAAAAAAAATTTTGAATTGTACCATTTTCTGAAAATTTGGGTTGGGTTGTTTTACCTCTGAGCGGCACTTTTTTGCACACCATGGGCTAAATGGCCAGGTCACATGGACCCTGAAGGCTCAGAGAAAGTTGGGGGAGGGGACCCACTGGAACAGCTGTTGGGAGACAGATGGTAGCCTCCCGTCAAGGCCATCCAGCGTGTTCTTTAACGTGCACAGGGTATGGCTCTCCCGCACACGGGGCCACGGCTTAACGTCCCATCTGACGGACGGCGGCCTTTCCAACCCCATCGGTGTCCCCTACTGACCATGGGCAGGGCGGGGAATTTTGCGGAGATAAATCTCAACGCTGACCCAGCTGGGACTCGAACCTGGGAACTACAGATTACGAGCCTGGCGCGCTACCGACTGAGCCACCCCCGCCCCATCTTCTGAAAATGAATGAGGTCTTGGATACAGAAGCAAAATGGACTTCTTTGGCACAGAAATCAGTTCTTATTCAGAAAAATTTAATTTTAAAATAAATTACGAGTTTTATGTTTATTTGAATTATTTTAAAAGCACCCCCCTCCCCCTCCCAAATATCTTGGCTGTGCCACTCTGATAATATAACATTTTCTTTTCCTTTGGTGTACAATCCTTTTTGCACTTAGTCATAATTGCCAAACTTCAACACTCAAAGAAAAAATTCATAATGTTTAGTAAAAAAAAAGCAGCCAAGGAGGTTTTTTTTCTATTTCATAACCAGTTCAGAAAATTCCATGAATGTGAAAAGGCCAAGTCATGTTGTATAATACTGGCTGTGTTTAAAATATATGATACTGAAAGGAATCATGAAAAGAAATAAAAATCATGTTTCAGATTAAATATTATAATATTCGGGAGGAAATTTCCTTTCAATTAATATATAATTTAACTATTTTTATTCATCAAGTTTTTCAAAGTTAAGCTTTAATTTTATAGTGCGATCTTTTTTTTCACCATATCATATTGAAAATGGTTTATTAAAATCAATGCACTTGTAAATCTGTTATTATTATTCATTTTCATAAAATTCATAATTAAATTATGTTTAATTTGTATGCAACACGACCTATTTCCATTGATTTTATTTTTAATTCTAAAGTTGATTTGTTTATCTGACTCAGCACAATAGGCTAAAAGCCTGGAATTTTCTCAAAGTATGGTACCGAGAAAAAAATCAGAAAACAAGAGAAATATTTACTTAAAAAAAAATTTAATTGTTTTGTTATTCTGAAATAGTTTTTCTATCCTGTGCATTATAATCATTTCTGTCTATCAGTTTTTTTTCAAATAAATTTCTATTTGTGTTGCCAGATGCATTTTTTTACTACATGACTCTAAAAAGACCTATTAAAACAAAACTAGTCGTCTTTTTTAAATATTATATTTTTATAAAATCCAGAATTAAATGCTGATTAATTTGGCATATAACATGATATAATTCTTTTCATTAATTATTTGGCAATAAAGTTCTAAAGTTAATTTTTTTTGGCTGAGCATAGGGAGAAAATAGCTTGGCCTCTGGATGGAAACCAGTTTTTCAGGCTGGACACTGGAAAGGTTAATGAGTTTTAAACTAGTACTGTAGTAATGGCAAAATTTACACCAGTAATAGAAGAAACAATCAATATTATTGTATATATAAAAAGGGGTACTTTTGTGGTCAAGCAGAGTAGAAATTAATCCACTTCCTGTTTCAACAAAAACATTTCAAATTATTAAATTATGATTTATCAAAATTATTCACTAATATATATCAAACTTTTTCTTATAAAAAGTCATATAACAATTTAAAATTGATTGATTAATTGGTAGTATAAAGAATGATGAATTGATTGATTAATTATAGTTATAAGACCTTTTAAGTGTTGGAAACTGATTAATCAGTTTTCAAAAATTGTTAGAAATGAACATAAAACTTTTTTTATGCTTACCTACCATTGTTTCCTTTTATTTTTATATTTTTTGTTCAGAATTAAAAGTTTTTTCTTTTAGTATGTAACATAAACTATTTTATTCATTAGTTGTTTCATAATGAGGCTCGGAAGTTGAGTTGCATTTTTAGAGAGAAAAAACTCAACACTGTATAGGTTAATTAACAATTATTTTAATATTTTTAACTATATTATTGTAAAGTTAGTTTGCAGATTACATAGCTGCAATTTGTTAAGAGCTGTGGTTATTTTTGAATTGCAAACATACCATTGTAGTTATTAATTATTTTAACAAATGAAAAATGTGTGTAATGGAAAAGATAAAAACTATCTTACCAAGATTTTCAAAAGAACTTTCTGTATCATTCAAAGATTCTTCTACATCCCAAAAACTACTATAGATATCATCAAACAAGTCCCACTGTTCATCTGCAAAATGAGATAAAAATTAATATCCAGCAATATTTTGTCATCATTTTCTAATTAAATATATATATTTATTTATAAATATGTATTTAGTACGTTCCATTAGAAGGCAAGCATGGGAGTTTTTCACACTTCCCCAGTCCTGATAGACCATAAATGTTCCTTCACTGAGTCCTCCCTATTCTATGATTCATATACACTGCCTGACCAAATTATTAAAATAAATACCTAATATTTTGTCATACATAAAATGAAACAGCTCACAAATTTCAGTTTTCAATTTTCTGTGCATAATTCCCATTGGGGAAAATTCCCATTGAAATGGGTTTTGAAAAATTGCTAGGCAAGTGGTCATCTCTCTCTCGACTGATGAACTGTAATAGCTTTGTTTTGTCTTTCAGTTTGTGCCAACAAATGCCTGTCCCTGTCTTCAGAGCCTTTTACCTCCCACATTTGCCATGACTGGCAGATTTTTTTTTTTTTTTTTTTTTTTGAGACCTTTGCCATTGTCCATACACTTGAGATATTGTGACCTGGGATTTTTCATCATTCTGAAGTTAGTCAGATCAGCCTTTCTAGACATGTCACATTTGACTTTGCTCTTCACCATGCCTTTATGACTTTTATAGGACTGCACAGTGACATAAAATACTTACATCTGTAAGAAATTTTGCATACACTGGCATCTTTTGTGATATTTTATGCATGATGTAGTGTTCATAATAATTTGGCTAGGGAGTATATGTACTGAAATGCAAGGTCCTTTTGGAAAAATATTTTGATCTAATGTTTCAAAATCCAAAACATAATTTGCATAAAACGAAATTGTAGAGTTATAAGTCAATAAGGCATAATATCAATCCTGGTAGAAAAACACATGCCATTTGAGAGCATGCTCTATTTGGTTTAGGGTTGAGAAAAATTGGCCATTTCAGTAGATGATGATTGGGCTTCCAGAAAATCTTCCATGTTACAAATGGCCCATGAGAGAGTGAACATTATTGGTGACAAAGTGTCCATGAAAGCAAGCAAAGTAATGCCTCCTTAAATTCTTATATTTAAAAAGAGGAAGATACGTTAAATATATAAGCAATGTATAAATGTTTTGGCATAAAAGTAGAAGTATTTTCATAACTTTGAAAAGTTTATTCTAACTTTTATACTGTTATAATAGTATTTAAATTTCCCTTTTCCAGTTATAAAACACTATAGCTTATTAGAAACACCAGTTTGCCAGGTTAGTCTAGTTACAACCTTATAAGATATCCACTTCAAGAAATACACCAAAGAGTCAAAACATTATGACCACCTGCCTATTATTATGTTGACCTCCACATGCTACCAAAACAACTCTTACCCAGCGAGTCATGGACACTACAAGATTTCTAAAGGTGTCTTGTAGTATCTAGTACCAACACGTTACCAACAGATCCTTTAGCTCTTGTAAGTTATGTGGTTGAGCCGCTGCAGATTGGATATGCTGTTCCAACATAAACCACAGATGCTTGATTGGATTGATGTCTGGAGAATTTGGAGGCCTAGCCAATACCTGGAAGTCTTTCTCATGTTCCGCGAACCATTCTCAAACAATCCGGGCAGTATGGCATGGCGCATTATACTGCAGAAAGAAGGCACTACTAGCAGGGAATACTGTTGCCATGAAAGGATGTACCTGGTCTGCAATGATGTTTAGGTAGGTGATAGAAGTCATAGTTTCCTGCACATGAATGACTGGACCTAGGATTTCCCAGCAGAACATTGCCAAATCATTACATTTCCTCCACATACAAGTACCTAGCCATCCACATGGTGCAACAGGAAACAAACGTCATCAGACCAGACGACCTTATTCCAATCATTCAAGGTACATTTTTGATGCTTTCATGCTCATTGTAGGCACTTCCGATGGTGAACCAAGGTTAGCATAGGCACTTGGAGTGGCCTGCAGCTATTCAGCCCCATTTTCAGCAGGGTTCGATGCACTGTGTGTTGTGATACATTACTCCTGTCACCAGTATTCAAATTACTGTCAAGTTGTACCACAGTATCCTGTCTGTTGGCTCATATCATACAGGATAGACTTTGCTCACCTCTAGCATTGATGAGCCATGGTTGGTCCACACCTTTCCAGCGGTTCATGGTTTTTCTCTCCTCGAACCACTTTTTGAAGGTACTAACCATGGCTGACTGTGAGCACCCCACAAGCCTTGCTGTCTCAGAAATGTTCTGACCGTCATCTGCCATTACAATTTGGCCTTTATCAAACTCACTTAAGTCCGCTGCCTTTCCCATCTGAAGAACAAGAATAACACTGATTAACAAAGCTCAGTATCAGGTGTTATTTATATTGTTTCATGACCTTCACATGTGCTGTTGTTTACCTGCAGTTGCTTCGATTTGTATAAAGATGCACTAGTCATAATATTTTGGTTCTTCAGTGTGTGTGTGTGTGTGTGTATATATATATAAAGAAACCCACTTCAAGCGACATGAAAAATGGGTTTGCTCAATGCCTGACATGCTGTATAGCATGCTCCAAATTCTGCTACCCAATAGGTTGTAGAAGAGGTACAACTGTTCACTTCTGAGATTGCTGCTACCACACAGCATAAGCTTCAGACTCTGTCAGCCAATTAGTTATTTGTCTAGAAGTAGTGCAACCCAACTGTTCCTTTTCTAGATCACTACTACACTAACTAAACATGGTTGTTAGTGTGACAGATTGTTTTAAAGGGATTCAAAAGAAGTAAATGTTTTAAAAAAATTTTCATGTTTTAATATACTTAAAAGAATATTTTAGCTTTTTAAGATTTATATGAATTAGCTTAAGAAACATATGCTCTTGGAGCAGTAACACACACACACACATAATCTTCAAGCAGTCATGGGATATGGACGTCTAATCAGACCATGTAATTTACTTCTCCAAATATGTCTATCCTGAGCTACAGCTACTGCATTTGGCCGCTGTATGCCAATTCTAACAAGGTCCTGTTTCACATTATCTACCCAATGCGGCATCCTAGTCTTTTCCTTTTCTGAAGCCTTTAGGCACACTGTTCATAACCCTATTTGCTAATCTATAGTTATGCATACAGGCAACATGACCAAATCAACACAGTCTCTCTCTGCACAATATGCTACTCAGAGGTGGTTGCTGACTCCTTTGCCTAACAACATTGTTACTTACAAAGTCATACCACTTAATATCCAAGATACTGTGAACTTTTTACTGTTCATTCCCATCAAACATAGGAAGTAAATATACATATTATCTTAAAGTTGAAATATCTTATATCAGGACTCATCAAACAGCTCCTTACAGGTGATGAAACAAATATTCTTGACTTGTAAACAGTATGAAAAAAAAAGGCATATGTGTTTTGAAAAAGAACTGTGAAAAACAAACTAATTGATGGAAATTGTTAATCATATTACATATCTGTAATTTTATAATTAATTTTAATTTGTCCTTTCGACCACAGTTCAATGTATTAATTGGATAGGCTAGGTGCAGGCATTGCTCAAGGCTTGATAAAGTTAGATGCTTCTAATATAGTCTGTTTCTCATAAAGAATGGAGCAGTAAGTCCCATTCAAAGAATTTCTTGTACAATTGTTGCTTATTACTCTTGATTTTGAATGCTAATAAAAAGCAATGATGCTTTAAAAAATGTGTCAATCTCTAACTTGTTAGGAAACTTCTATGGCAAGCCTTTTAGAACGTAAAGATACCCATGGAAAAGAAACAATACTTCATCATGTACTTTACAATATTCCAAAATTAAAAACAAGTTTAGAAACCAGTAAAACAAAATATATGTAGTGCAACTTCCTTACACTATGGATAGTATTTGCAAAAATGCTTCAAAAAAACAGTGACTTTCTCACTGTTTCTTCAAACACTAACAATTCCATTTCAAATTCATAAAATATTTTTATGCTTAAAAATGGTTTAATTAAAAACACTTCATTAAAATGCATTAAACCAATCATCATTCATCATTTTACATGTTTAACTTTCTAAATGCCTACAGTTTCTAATACTTATCAACTACCACCACTCCATCATTTTTCACTTTTTTAGGCTTTTCATTTTGATATATCATATTTTACGATGAAACACAATAAATATAATATTAAACAAAAAGTAACTAAAATGTAGCACAGTATCATGGGAAAATGTTTTTCTGTTAGGTGTTTATGAAACCTATTACCTCCTAACCTATTTTTCCCCCATTAAATCAACGTGTATTACAACATGATTTTTTGATAATTCGATGCTCTTCAGGAATACAACCATCATGTTGCAGCAGAACTAATTGTAATTAGTAGTGTGCACAGGATTAGCTAAAATTTTCACAAAGATGGAGGTTTTTTATAGAAAATTTTGCTGGTTACTTCAACGAAATTTTTGCTGGTTCCTTAATTTCAACTGATGATTTCTTAAAAATAATTACACAAGGAGAGGGAAGGAGTAAATTCCTAAACCTCCTTGGCTACATCATTTTATACAATAATAACACTACAAAAATATTTGATTTAAAAAATATAACTATCTACAGCAGTGCTTCCCAACCTTTTTTGTGCCATGCCCCACTTAAGCCTTTCTAAAATTCTTATGTCCCCCCCCCCCCTATGTAAAATTAAATTGTTCATTGAAGTAACTTAAATGATAGGTTTCAGGAAGAAGTCACTAGGGAATTGTAGAGGAAAATTGTAGAGGCTGAAAGAAAGAAATATAAGATCAATTAAAAACTAAAAATAAAGTATGTGTTAAAAAATAAATAAATAAAAAAATAGTATGTGTTATAAAAATAAAGTATGTGCTCACAAAGACAAAAAGGAATATACAATGTTCGTCCTAATACCCTCTGTAATTTGTATTGATTCTTGGCAAGGGCAAGGGATGCCCTCATTGTTCTCTTGAAGAAGGCTAATGACTCTGTCAGTTCTCTGTCATTGTTCTCTTGAAGAAGGCTAATGAGACATAACAATGTAATCTTTGGGTTTTTCTTTTGTCCGGGCTCGCTAATCCTACGGCTGCCATATGGTTAAACTCTAAACGAGTCCATTTTCGAATTGCCCCCCTTAACAATCAAATTGCCCCACGTTGGGAAACACGGATCTACAGTAAACGATTTTGAAACATTTAGTACCAGAACAGTATTCTGTTCAAAGATTTGAAAGCATCAAGTACTAGAATAACATTCTTATTCAATTTCATCACAGCCTTAGTAATTAGTAATTGCTACCAATATTGAAGAAGTCAAACTTCACCACTGAACATTAAATATCATTTAACAGAAAACTTTTGCTGACTGCATATGCAAAAGACTAAATGCATGGACTGAGAATCTCATGCATTTAGTCTTTTATCAACACCATAACAAATAGTCATTCATAAAACATGATGGCTACTCAGACCAGCAAGACACAACTTTTAAAAGTTCTTACAATAACATCAAATACCCTGTTCTCTCCAGATCGAATTTGTAATAAATATTTGTGCAGGCTGAATTATTTTTCTGGGTTCAAATGACATGTTGCTGACATTATTTCTGGTATCTTCTACAGTGAGCTAGGTATAATGGGATACACTTCACTGCATAGGATTAGTATATGAACTACTTTCATGAAAATAATTTAAAATGTAGATGCCAAATACTTTTCTGTGCTCCATGTAGGTCTTATATAAATTAACTTGTCTATTAGGCAGTGAATTTCATCTTACAGAAAGCATTAAACTCTGATTACTTTAATATTTCATAATCTTTCTACATTTGACTTGAGAGTATTTTTCTATCCATTTAAAATGTCTCCACAGTTGAAAAAGTATTGAATGATTCATATTCAGCAATCTAGCAATATCAGCTTGAAACATAGAAGTGACCAATCAACAGCTAGCTCAAAGATTTATATAAATAGGGTGATTCAAAAAGAATTGAATATTTTCAAAAATTTATTACTCAGTAACTAGGTTATATAAGAACAAGTAGTCAAAAACAATTTGTAAAGGGGCATGGGGGGTGCTCAGTCAGTAGCGTCAGGCTCATAATCTGCAGTTCCCAGGTTCGAGACCCAGCTGGGTCAGCGTTGAGATTTATCTTCGTAAAAATCCCCACCCTGCCCACAGTCAGTAGGGGACACCGATTGGTTTGGAAAGGACACCGTTTATCAGACGGGACGTTAAGCAGTGGCCCTGTGTACAAAGAGCCACACCTTGTGCCCGTTAAAGAACACGCTGCATGGCCTTGATGGGAGGCTACCATTTGTCTCCCAACAGCTGTTCCAGTGGGCCCCTCCCCCAACCTTCTCTGAGCCTTCGGGGTCCTTGTGACCTGGCCATTTAGCCCATTGTGTGCAAAAAAGTTCCCCTCAGAGGTAAAACAACCCAACCCAACCCAATTTGTAAAGGAACTACCACAGTTATTTCTATAATCTTACAAATGTTCAATATGCACCCCTCGTGTCATATGGCACACATCAATCCTGTAGTCTAATTCATCTCAGACCCTTTGTAGTATATCACTGTCAATGGTTGAAATGGCAGCCATGATGTATTCCTTCATTTCCTTAAGGCTGCGAGGAAAAGATGATACAAACACAAGGTTCTTGATGTTTCCCACAAGAAGTGACATGGTGTGAATTGCTTAGTTATAGAGTAATAAATTTTTGATAGTGTTCAATTCTTTTTGAATCACCTGTATATATTTTGGCATTTGTGATAACATCGATGTTTTAAAATTTACTTGTCACACAATTTGTGATAATTAACTTCAAAATGTTCAATCCATTTAATAACCCCTAATTTCACATTATTGTAATTCTATTAAATTTTATAGAAATGTCTATGACTTTCAGTAAGCACACACACACACACACAAATATTTATTTTAGATATGAACTAACAATTATTAACCTTTAACGGGCTGCAGCTGGGTGTATTATTTTCACTTTTCCAATTGCGGGAGCCATCAGTCGATCTACCATTTTGCAGTGCAAAATCATAATTTTTTTTTCTTTTTTCAAACAGAAATTGGGATTTTTTTAAACTGTTGATTCTGCTTGAAAAAATTATGAAAAAGTCAAAAAAAAAAACTTACTTGAGCCTGTGTTGATTGTATGCACAAGTCGAATCACCTTAATAGCATCAGGTAGTGATGATTCGGTTTATGCTTTTATTCTGTCTTACCGTAGTAGATTATTGATTAGTTTTTGATTTTCAGTATGTTGACCTATTTATAGCTGTAGCAGAGTTGTAATGCTTTCTAAACTTTTAACGTAAGTTACTGATTTTATTATTACCGGAAGTTAATAAGAAAGTTTATTATTATCAGTCAATATTTTACAGACTTTCAATTTCAAAGACTTCTTTTTTACTCTGGTGTTTCTGCAATTATTGTTTACTGCTTTTCAAATGTATACTGTGATTATAAAGAATAATTTGAAATGATCGAAAGACAATTATTTCATAGATGAGGAGAAAAATGAAGTTCCTAGTGATCTCTAATGGCCAATATCGGAAGAATCATAGGATTATGCTATTAGCCTAAAAGCATGATTTTTAAAAGGTAGAACTTATTTTAGCGATAATTTTGATGATATTTTAACCAAATACACTAATTAACATTAGGATATTGCAATTTTTAACTGAATTTTTGGCCGAAATTTTAAAAATAAACTTTTCTGTAATAGTTATGCAGCTTTATATTGGAACAATTTATTCTCAGTTTCAGTGCTTGAATAAAACTTTAATGCTTTGAAATATTTTTATTCAAATTTTTTCACAGTATCTTTTTTTAGATATATTTCTCAGTCCTTATTTGAATTATCTTGATTTTAAATTGAAATGAATTTTCTATGACATCACCCTTCTTAAGCTTAGAATTTGCCAATCACCAAAAATCTAAGCATTATGCGTCATTTGCAAAAATCACTAAAAATTTAGAAAACACTAATTAAATGAAAGATTTATGCCTTAATGGAAATATTATTAACTTATTTATTTTAGAGTAATAAAATAATTTTGAAAAATGCAAAAAATATAATTTTTTAAATTTTTACTGAACTAAAAATAGAAAAATATATACAGTAAAATTTTGCAATATTTTAAAAAATGTTTAAAAACTTTAACTACTATTTTATTTTTCTTAGAATTTTTTCCATTTTATTAATCACAATTAAATGCTCTTTCTTTTGGTATATAACATGAGTATTTCCCTTCATTATTTACTTCAGGATGAGGTTCTAAAGTTGTGCATTTTATTTTCTGAAAACACTTCAAAATTAACTTGGTCACCAGAATGAGTTTCAGAAACCTGACACTTTAAGGATTAATGGGTCTGGTAATAAAAGTGCACATAAACATACAATAAAATTTTGCTCAACTGATACTCAGTCATCCGATTATCCATTTAACTGGACAAAGGTCAGGTGACCATTGAATTTTGAGATACATGTGACACTACATTTCTCAGCATCCCACAAGCCAGTGTTGCAACCCTCTTAAGAAAAAATCAGTATATCTGGGCATTAAATTTCTGTTTTAGCACATTTTGTTCACTGTAAATTAATTCTAAGGACATATTTTATGTTTACAATATTCTTCATTAACATTTTTTGCTACACTTTACTCCATTGTTTATTGGACTTTTTTTTATATATTTTCCTCCAGCTATCTTGTGTACTTTTCCCTTCAAATATCTGACTTTTTGGCATATCTGACTCATTTCTCTCCCCATATAGACTAATTATTTGTGTTTACTGTACCTCTATTCCAGGGATATGAGTCCAGTGATATCTGTTTTCATCAAAAGTATTTGTGCTTACTTCAAGAACTTTCAAACAGTACAATTTAAAAAAAAATCATGAATTAATTTGCTACTTGTTACAATAAAAATCAAAAGCAAACCTTCATAATGCATCTTTTCAAATCTTTTTTGCACTTCATCATACTGCTGCCATAACTTTCTCCTCTGGTGTTTCTTTAGAAGTAAAAGATTACCTATAAAAAGAGAAATTTTCATTTTAAAGTAATAAATAAAGCAGGTTTATATTCTTAATATAAAGCTCATAAAATGTGTCAGATGAATAGTTTTTAAAAAATGTAACAGGTTAAAGGTTGTTGTTTGATATGCAATAAATATAGGGTGTCCAGATTTTAATTGATAAAAACTGGGACATTTCGGTAAATATCCTAGTTTCAGAAAGATGAAACCGGGACAGTTTAGTAAATGTTCCCATTTTAGTTTATTGAAACTGGGATATTTCTTCTCAGAAGTGTATCCTCCACAGAAAATTTAACTAACTTTAATTAAGACAGTTGCACAAAAGAGCAATAGTCAGGACACATGCATGATGGACAATTTGCAGTAGGTAAGAGGAGCAATAATTCGCTGACTCAAATGCATCTAATGAAGATTGCCTAGTTATTCTGCATATGTTGACTGTAAGTCTATGTCTCACAGAGGTGCGTTTTTTATTGTTGCTACTATCTATCATGTTGCTGCATATGCTATCATGACAACTGTTAATTTAGGAAAAGAATTGCATTACTGCACTAGAATAAAGAAACAAAATAAGAACTAATTATTCAAAAAATGTTACTATAGTTAGTAGTATCTACTGATCTCATTAACAAAACATCATTTCGTAGAAGAGGAGAAAAATAGGAATAAAACAACACTTACAACTATCTTTCCTCCATTGTTTAGCTATATTAAGTTTTCGTTTTTCTTCTCTAACTTTTAATAACAGATCATATCTATTTCTTATTTCAAGTTCCTTTTCCATGTATGTTTGGCTATTGCAATAACGCCTTTCCCATGTAGAAGTAAGCTGAAAAATATTTTGAAATATATAATTTTATTTAATATATATAATTCTATTACAAATCTATTTGAAAAAAACAAAAATAGGTAACAATTTTTGCCAAAAAATTTTATGGAAAGTCTATAATGAATTAAACAAAAATATTTTATCTCAGATATTTGAAATTATAAAAATTAACAATTAGGCAGTATCCATTGCATAGACTGACTGGCCATATGCATTACTGTCAAACTCGGCTGGACCTGAGTTAAGTTGGAGCTACCTAAAAGGAATGGCAACACACTTCACTGCTGAAGACACTACATTGCCATTCCTCATTTCAGGTAGCTCTAACCATACCCAGGTCCAGTCAAGTTCAACACTGGTGCACAGTCAAGATCAGTCTATGAAATGAATGCCAAGCCCACAGCCCTGTATCTACTGTATCCAGCATATCCTAGTCATGATGGCAACTTCCACAGCAGCAGTTACAGTTCATTAAATGGTAGCTCTGGTTAGCTCTGGTCCCACCTGCTGACAGATCATGCAATTTACCCATAGTGTACACCAGACACTGTGCAATAACTCTGAATACCTTTTCGAGATGATTGGCTCCAACTCTTCTTGTATCATGGCTCACATGTGTTAATTAAATCCATGTAAATATATATATATATAGTGGGTGATAGTGGGGGACCAATTGGCTTCACATATCCCTAAAATCTGACTACACTGAAATGCATCCAGCTGCTGAAGTAGTTGGCAAAAAGGTCATCATGGTATCTTCTACACTTTGTCCTCAGTATCTGCTATCAACACTCTTTTATAGCTTGCTGCAGACAACTACAGTGCACTACCCCAAAGGCTGAAGCATTTGGTGCTGGTGCACTGGTGCATTTGTGCATTCAAAGTGCTGAAGCATTTGACTTAACCACTCAGCTTTTGTTCTGTGATAACTCACAGATACCACATGTTTGTGATGGTAACATAATTATTTTTATATATCAATGCCCTGCACTCACATACTGGTTTGCATACAAATCTGTTCACTCCTTTGGGGTAGTGTAAGTTCAATATCACAGAGTATATATATATATATAATTCATGGTTAATCTTGCTGCTGGTGGCTAGAATGTACAGCAGTTATCCCAATGTCAAGTCCCATTCCAGTTCATATATGTGCAACTAAAGTATGGTAAGAAAATGGTAAAATCTTTTTATTGCATGTTTCTCCCATCAGAAATTTCTGAAATTCATATTTAAAATTTGACCTTTCCAGTAATCTTCCTTATTTTTTTTTAAGTTACATTATGCAAGGAATGCATTCAGGGTAAAGTTAAATTAAAAAATTTTCCTGCAAAAGCAGAAATTAAATAAAAATTGAATTTTAAATAACTAATTATAATAATTAGTTATTTAAATTTCTTATTAATTATAACCACTTATTATAACAAAAAACACGAATAAGTCATTATATGCCAAATGAAACATTTAGTTCTGAACAATAAAATAACAAAACTGAAAAGCAATCTTTCATTAATGCAATCATAAGCTAAAACAGCATCAATGCCAGTCTTGAAAAATAATAAATCAACATCTTGCTGATACTTGCCATTATTGCAACCAGAATATAAGAATTTGACATTAGATGTCAATAATTCTCCTTTACCTTCTCAATACACCTCTTGCAAGCCCCAAATAACAAGGATATACTATGTAATTCATGCATGAGAATATCAGAGGGTAAACTTGATTAGATTTAGATTACTTGTCCTGGTGGCCAAGTGGTTAGCACACTTGATCACTTTGAAACTTGCACACTTTGAAATGGATCAAAGGGACATGGGTTCAAGCCCCAGGTAAGGCATGAATGTTTGTATTGCTTTTCTGCTGAGGTCTCTCCTTCACAGATTTTCTCTATGACATATTAAATTGACAGGCTCCTATCAGACCTCTGTGGCAAGCAGCTACTTGAGGGGTAATTTATTTTGTTTTTTCATTTATTGCAAACAACTGTGGGAAGAAAATATATACCGGTATATTTAACCCTTTAACACCCAGGAAATTTCAGAAAAGGGTAGAGGGTATTAAAGACAAAGAATAGAAGTATTTGGAAGAATCCATTTCAAATTTCGGCTGTTTTGGGTCGTTATGGGCATTAAAGGGTTAAGCATACTAGTTTAAAGAAAAAGTATAGCTAACAATATTAAACTGCTCCTTAATCACAATCATGAGACAAAAGATCCACTCTCTGTTCACTAAGTACTTAAGTCACCATGCTGTAAGATCATCAGACACCCAAGTGAGCCCTTTTAGAATCAGCAAAGTTAGTCTTTCTGAGAAACATTATTGCAGTTTGTGGTCTCTGAGAAGTAATACAAAAATATTAACACACAGATGTTTAAAACATTAAAATATACTAGTCTACACTGTATAGTTAAATCCAGGTTAAAAAAAAAGTCATTTGTAACAATGCTATGAAGTTCATACACATAATACATCTACCTCATATGAAGAAATGTCATTATTGTGCAGATGTGAAACACACTTTATTATGGCAACTCTCTATGGGCCTAAATAATTTACACAGTCTGCATATATACTTGTATGATGAATTTTATTTTTCTTTACCAACAAAGGACTTTTATTTAGCAACTCTAGATAGCTATGTACATCACAGTGAACTGCTTGCTGATTTTGACCTGTATTTGATGTTTTTTACGAACTTTAACATCCATGAACTTTTGTCATCTAAGTTCACCTCTGTGAATTTACTAGCTAACATCAGCAGTACCAAATTATTTATCTTCTGCATTTGCAATATGGATGACACAATGGCTACTATGTCTCCTGTTCACCTAGTAGATGATGCACTTATCCATCATTGATGCTACTTATGGAAACCAAAACAAATTTTAATTGTAATTTTAACTAAGAACTGAAGTATTGTCAATAGCAGTGGTAGATCATGACCTGTATCAAGCTAAACAGTTTTAGTAAATACTACAATAATTGACAAGAAATAACAGGAAATAATATTCATCTTTTTAATCATTTTAATAATTCATATGATTAGTGATATCACAGTGCTCTTCAGGACCAAAACAGCTTTCCTATTCAGAAAAAAATTCAACCAGAAAGGTGTTACATCCAGGAAAAGTTGAACCTGAATGGTGTACCATCTAGAATAAAGACTGACTGGTACTATATTCCATTTAGAAAAAAATTGGTCCAATCAAAATTAAATTTCCACCATGTGTTAATCTGAGCTGGTTAGGAAGAACAGGTTTTTAATATGAGTGCAAAGGGTTAAAATTCAAAGTGTGAGAACTATACAAACCAACATTAATTTGGACAAATAAATATTATTACTGTATATAGTACTACATATATATTAATTTATCACTGAACCTGTTTTTCTCTTTTTCTCTGCTTTTCCTTTTCATTTTCAGCCACATTTCTAATATGCCTTGTTTCTTCATTTAGCCAGTCTTCAATTGCTTTGTACTGATATCGATAACCCTAAAAAATTATGGAATTTTAAAATCTGACTACAATTTTATTATAATTTACAAATAACACTTTTGCTCCAAAAACGAACATTTTTAAGCCTGTTTCATATTCTGAATAATTTGTTGCAACTGCTTGTAGTAGTAAATTAATACAATAACATTATTTAAATGTAGCATAGCTAGATTTAACTAAAATTCTATTTTAATGGACATGGAACATTTTACACTTTAAGAGGCTAGGTGAATTATTTGGCATACAATTGGCCAGAATCTCATAATTATGAGGAACATTCAAAAAGTTGTTGACATGCATCTACAGAACAAAAAACCATTGCATTTACCTCAACAAAACTTTTACTATCTTTAAAGTACTCCCTTCTAGCATCTATGCAAAGTTTTAGATGTCTACATCAATTCTGGAATGCTTGGTGGTACTTTTGTTGGGGAATGCAACTCTGAATGAATGCATTTTGCAAGGTCTTGTACACTTGAAAAAGGTTTCCCAGCAAGTTCCTTTTTAATTTTTCAAAACAACCAAAAATTCCATGGTGCAAGATCAAATGAATATGCAGGATAAGGTAGCTATTTGATTGTTGCCTGCTCCAGATAGTCCATAACTTGCCAGGTTTGTAAGCATTAGCATTAACATGAAGGAGAACCCTTGACATGCATGTTGTTGGATATTGCTCCTTCATCTCCTTAACCATTTTGGGTAAAATAACGTTGGTATAGTATTGGCTATTTATAGTCATTTTTTTAGGTAAGGTGTGCACAGCTACCACTCCTTAGGAATTGGGGAAAAAAAAACTCTTCTTTGAGAGAAAGTCTTGTTAGATGATTTGCAGAAGCAGTTCAACTTCTGCAACCCAAACACAGTTTTCGATACTTCTTGAAGTTGTATATTAATAAAACCATGTCTCATCACCTATAACAGTGTCTGTTAACCATTTGGGACCACTAGGTTCAATCATTTCCAGCATCTCCTTGCATGAGTCGACTCTAGCCCTTTTCTTGCTGCTTTTTCAGTTTGTGGGGTACAAATTTGGCACAATCTTTTGGAACTTTAAATAAATGTTGCTGATTGTTTCCACACAGCAAATCGATATACTGACATCTAAATTTATTACCTGAATGGTGATATGTGGGCTTTCCTTAATGAGTTCACAAACAGCTGCAATGGTTCTCTCGTTCATGGCCACCTTTGGTCTCCTGCATAAGGAGTCTTCAAAGCTGATTTTGTTCATCCATCCTGTAACAGTGCTATATGAACAGGCATGATCCCCATATACATGTGATAATTCAGCAAGAATTTTTTTTGAGTCATT
The DNA here is from genome assembly GCA_038380435.1 of Ryuthela nishihirai. Classification (NCBI taxonomy): domain Eukaryota; kingdom Metazoa; phylum Arthropoda; class Arachnida; order Araneae; family Heptathelidae; genus Ryuthela; species Ryuthela nishihirai. The sequence goes on along the minus strand of JAWZYU010000019.1, from coordinate 51,008,782 downwards.
CTCAAACTGTTGAGTCGTTCTCAAACCGTTTTCCCCATCTTTAGTACGCTTCATAGCAACAATGCACAGATTTCACAGACTGAACTTTATGCACTACAAGTGAAGAGAGAAATGATGATATGGCTTTTGTTTTTTACATGTAATGACAAGTTTAGACAAGCTTTCAAACAAGTCATAATTCGTTAACTTTGGAGAAACTAGTGCAAATTTATAGACACATGTCAAGAACCTTTTGAACTATCTCCATAAGTTGGATTATAGTGTTATAGCAAAGCAGTTAGGCCCCCAACAATAAATGAGATCATATGATATACCTGAGAAGTTGGTTAACATAAATTACAGTAGAGGTACACAGTGCGGTAATTAAAGTAAAGTAATTTAATTCTCTATGACACTGTTAAATGTTTAACAGTAACACATTTAACAGTATCATAGAGAATTAAATTACTTTACTTTATGTTAGTTACCATAATAATGGCTCTCTATAAGAACCTTCAGCCATATTTGAGAGTTGGTAAAGCTTATAGCAATTGGTTTAGCATTGCTACTGGCATTTGACAAGGGAAATGATTTTGACATTTGCCAATTTTGACCTGCAAGGAAATGATTTTGACATTAAATGGTCTAGAGATTTCAAGTTTCTGATTTAGATTATACTGATACTTTGGTCATTTTGGCAAATGATGTTGATGAGATTAACTTTTTCATTTAGGGCTGTTGACAAGGTTGGTAATAGAGTAGATTTAGTGATAAATAATGAGAAAACTTAAGTAATGAAGATTGGTCAGGCAGGTTATGCTTCAGATGTCAAGAGAAATTATTTCTATATTTGCTAAGTATTTAATCACTATTAAGCTTTTAAGTAACAGGATGAAGATAGATGTAAAGGAAAAAATTGTCTTGAGCCAGGTGGGATCTGAACCCACATTTGTATTGGCGTAACTTGTACAGTGGTAACAAATAAGTCTATAATTACACTAAACATACCATGATTCTCAATGTAATCCAAAATAATTTAGAAAAATTATACACTTAAAATTTTGCAGCAATGTAAAATGTTTTAACAGCAGGGTGAATAAAATTTCAATTCAGTACATATTTTTATAGCATTTAAAATAAATTCAAATGTTTTAAATAAAAATTTGTACAGTGTAATGTTTTCTATTTCTGTCATTGGCTTGCCTAAACAGCATTTAACAGATCTGATCATGCAGAAATTTTCAAATGGCATAAAATATTTAATACTATTTTTAGTTTTTGAAAGTTTTCTCAATAATATTAGGAATTCAATTAATAACAAAATTACAATACAGATACAAAGACTTGCATTTAAGAGTAAACATTATTAGTACAAGTCAGAAAACAATAAATTATACAAAATAAACAGTTACATTTTAGCAGACCTTTGATATATTTACTCAATTAAGATGCCAAATTGAATTCTTTTAAAATAAGGTCTTTAGTAGCAAAAACATGTTTGGTTACATTAGAAAAAAAATATTATTCTATAACTTTAAAGTAATCATCAATATTTCAAGCAGTAATAATAGTATTTTTCACTTTCAATTTAAAAATGCAGTATGAGTGTTCATCTCTAATATCAATAGGTAAGGAATTAAATAACCTAGGTGCTAAAAATAAAAACTGCATATGAGCTATTTCTTTCTGCACTCTAGGAACTACAGATAAAAGACTGGATTGATAAGTATCATACTCTTTATATTTAATTTGCAAAATTCCTGGGTTTTTAAAAATAAAATAGATTTAGTGTATATATATATAGTGATCTCAAAATAAGAATTTTATAATAACAAATAATTTATTCATATAACTTTATTATAGAATGTCATAACTTTTAAGAATTTATGTTGTACCTTAGTAACACCTTCAATAATATTCATATAAGTATCCCCCCAACTAGTTAAACTATATTTTAAAAGAGATAGTATTCAAGTAAAATGAAGAGTAATTTAAAAAAATTACCAGAAATAATTTTTCTTAAATGGTACAACCTAAGTAAAATTGCACTTTTTTTTTTACTATCATATTAACATGTGATTTCTATATCATACTGCTGTCTATTAAAATTTCTAAATATTTTGTAGTTTCAATTTGTTTTCAATTTGTTTAATTTCTGGGCAGTCACAAGGAATCATGTTGACACACTGCCTATTATGAAAATGCATGTTACTAAAAAAAGCTGTCGAGGTGAGTGAAAACTACATAATCCATTTTTGTTAAACCAGTTTGTAATAACATTTAAATCAGTAGAAACATAAAGAAATAAATCATGTTGCTTTCCATTTCAATAAACAAGTACTTATCATCAGCATATGAAATTTTCCTTTTAAATTTTTATGAAAAAAATCATTTATATATATTGTTGCGGATTACAAAAATGGATAGCCACTGAGCGTGAGTATTAAAAAAACTATATTTCAAAACCAAATTCAATACAAGGTAAATTGTTACAAAGGAAATATGGATGAAATATCTTATTAACAAATCAACTATTAACATGCACAAGTCATCAATCTTCCTGCGTAGAGCACACAATATCAGCTCTGTGTATTTTACTAAATACTACCTTTTACTTGATTTACCAGGTCACCCGAAGATCTTCACTCGTAAACCAATTCTCGTCCTGTGCTAATAACTTTTCACACACTAGCCGAACAAAAAGACAGTCCGTGTAGACATTCGAAGTTAGCCATAAAAGTTCCCACTTTTATACTTCCGCGTATACACAACACATCAAGTTACTTCTTGATACTTAACGATAAAAGATCCCACTTTTATCCTTCCGCGTATACACAACACATCAAGTTACTTCTTGATACTTAACGCGCACTGTCTCAGAACAGCTCACCGTCCATTTTCGAACTCACCGACCGTTACAATACAACGACCGTTAACGCTCCACTCTTCTTCTCCAAATTCTCCCAACGTTCTTATTCGTTGGCTGAAACTTTTTGCTTTCGGTTGCCAGATTCCTTCTGTCGTAACAATATATATTAAAAATAAAATAGATCATAAAACAAAGCCTTGAAAGACTTCTTTATTAATCAGTATTTCAGTACATTCAACATTATTAATAGAAACCATCTGGTAGCATTCAGTTAAATATGATTAAACCATCCCCAAAAATTCCCCCTAATTCCCAAAAAATATGATTTCTTTAATAAAATATCATGTCTAACTGAACAAAATATCTTAGATATGTCAAGATTTATTCTTAATCTTAAAACACATTACCTTTTCTATCTTCTTTTGGAAACCTCGCTGGTGTAATTCCATATCTTTGATTTCTTTTTGAATCAACATTTCAGATCCATAATTCTCATCATAAAGGTTATTTTGCCTAAAAATAAATATTTTGGTAAGCAGCATGCATCTTAAGAAAATAAATTACAAATTTTCAAAACACTTTGAAAAGGATGCAGAAATTTGGAATCCAACACATATATACTTCACTTATAAATTCTTACATTGAAACAATGCAAACTTAGAAGTTATTGAAATGCTGAAAATGCTGTGACAAAGAAGCAGGGGTGCATATATTCATACAAAATCTTCAAGAAACCAAAGTCTATGGAGAGTAAACCAGACTGTGAAATTCTGCTCATCAAACACATATAAAATATTGCTGCATTTGTCCACTGCAAACCTCTAAGATCTTGTTTGATATTGCCAGTGCAACTCATTATTGGCTTACCCTTTTTCCTCAAGCCTTTAGAAGCACTGTTTACACTTGATTCACTAACTGACAATCATGCATCTGGACAACATACCCAAACTAGCACAATTCCTCCATACACAAGATGCTTTGTAAAGGTAGTTGGTGAGTTCTTTGTTTGACCTCATCATTATTTACAAAACCCAAATACCTTATATCCAAGCTACTGCATGAAAATATGGAGTCAAAAGAATCCAGCTATTGTTATCCTGCTTACAAAGCAGACAAGTTTCACTATCCTAACAAACTTTAGAAAAGGTGAAACTAAGATTAGATGTATTTTTCCACACCTTCTGCATATTCTTAAAATTTCTCATTCTTTATATCTATCACCAATGCCCAAAATAATTAAACTAAAACACAACTATTCAAAAGACCTGCAATATATCTGAATGATCTATTTTATTACTATTGTTTATTTTTGTATTAATCACATGCCTATTTCATTAGCAGCATCATTAATGTATTAACAAATAAGTTCATCTCCTAAATGCCATTTACCAAAAGAGTCAAATTATTAGTATAATCTAATTCGGATGTTTTCAGATTTCTAAACCATATAAGGATGAAGTCTCCCCTTCTGAAACCTTTCTCCTAAAGTTGACACTAAAGCAAAACAGGAATGGTAACAGAATGCAGCCTTGTCTAATTCTAGTTATAATTCTCAACCAATAACTATTGGCTTTATTAAATTTCACACAAAACTGGTATTATTATAGAATCACCATTTTAAGTAACTTTTCATGTATTCCTTGATTTCAGGATTAACAACAAATTATGTTGATCATAAGAGTCAAAAAGTTTCTTGAACGAAAGTATAACCTAATATTTGTTTAAATATAAAACTTTTACTAAAAGATTTTCAATGAAACTTAATATTTTTAGAAAGTAATTTAGTATGGTTAATATCATAAAAGCAAGAACTATTATATGTTTAATAAAAATTGCTTTCACTTAGAACTAAATGCAATACAGAAAGCAAAATCTGTTACACATTATAAGGCTCTATTTGTATTAAATATATCATTACCATTCCCAATCAGATTCAACATCTGAAGTATGAAGAAGTCTTCGTTTCTTTCTTTTTGAGAATGGGGAGAATGAGTCGTCTTTGGTTCGTTTATGCATGCGATTTTGCTTAATTTTCTCCCTTACTTCTGACATCTTTAAAAAAATGCAAAAATTAAAAATATCATTCATAAATTTAACAAAATTTTAAATTACTCATATCTAGTTCCTTATCTTAACTTTTAATATTAATTAAAGGTAACATTTAATTTGAACAAATCAACCATCACTAAATTGTGAATTAGTCAGTAAAGTGACATAGTGTCACTTCACTGAAGACAGAGCATTGTCCTTGCTCTGAAAATCTTCTGAGTTTTCTCTTAAAAACTTTTACCATGCAAATAGTTTGAAGGATAAACTTTAAAATTTTATTGCTCAATGATAGAGAATTTTAAGTTAGTTTTAAATAGTTAGTATTATTGTAATTCATATACAGTGAACAAAAATGTCTCATGCAATAAATGAACGTCTTTCATTTGTTGTTTATGATAAAGGACAGTGACAAATACTTTAGCAGTATAATTTTTGCCAAGTTATAAATTTTTCTATTGTAGAATCATTACCATGCAAACAATGATAATATTACAGAGTGAGACATAACTAGTTATGTTCAGTAACGGTCATCGATGGGCATGGAAAGGCCACTATCTGTTCAATGGGATATTAAGCCATGGCCCCATGTGCAAGGAGAGCCATAACCTATGCACGATAAAGAACATGCTGGATGGCCTTGACAGGAGGCTACCATCTGTCTCCTAACAGCTGTCCAGTGGGTCCCCCCCCCCAAACTTCTCTGAGCCCTTGGGTCCTTGTGACCTTGTGACCAAGTGCAAAAAAAGTGTCACTCAGAGGTAAAAAATCCACCTTAATCAAGCCCAGGTGCAAGAGTAATATCTGGATCTTCCACCTATCACATCCAATCTCAAAATACTATATACATATAGTAAGAAAATAATTTTATCAGCGAATATAATCTATTTTATCAGCCATAACCTATGCACATTAAAGAATGCGCTGGATGGCCTTGATGAGAGGCTATCATCTGTCCAGTAGGTCCCCTTCCCCAACCGTCTCTGAGACCCTGGGTCCTTGTGACCTGACCATTTAGTCTATTGTGTGCAAAAATGTGCCATTCAGAGGTTTGTGCACAGGTGCAAGAATAATATCTGGGTCTTCCACCTATCACATCCAATCTCAAAATACTATATACATAGTAAGAACATAATTTTATCAGTAAATATGATCTATTCTATGAATGAATCAATGCATTTCAAGTCTTGGTTAAAACCAATAAACAAATTTCCCAATAAAACAGAAAAAAATACAACTAATTTCTATATAGCCAAATTTGAAATCCACTGTAAAAAGATTATAAAATGCAACCAAAAATGACAGCATAATTCGAAAAAAAAAATGCTTTATGGGTTATGGCTTATTTTTGAGATGAAAAAGAAGCTGTAAGTGCCAGTGAAAATATGTCTACATGCAAATGTGCAAAATGACAAAAAGTGTAAACAAATTCTGCATTATTATGGATTCCCTTGTATTTATCGACTAGGGCACACTGCAGTCCTTGCACATATAGAGGACACATCCATGCTCACAGCAAGTGTTTCTAAATCTGCTGTTGATATGACATCTCTACACCTTGACAAGAGTATCAAGTACCAATACAACAAAATATAAATTCTTGTGAAAGGAGCACATTATTTTTTAACACAAAACTTTACAGAAATATGTGCATAATATATATATAGCATAAATATTTTATGCTACAACATAATATTAAGAATGTATACCTGCTAAAACTCTAAATATAATACAAGTATGAAATGAATAATAAAATTAATAAACTGATAAATCCTACATACTATATGAGAGGAATTATCTAAACATATTCTACAATATACAAGAGTTTGTGTGCTTTTGGTAGAATCTAGCTTAACTGAAATTCTTTCTTCCCTAAGAGGAGTTTTCAACATGCTTTTTCCATAAGTGAGTATATTTCTTCATTGTCATTAAAATTCAGTAACAGTAGCAAACAAGGAGCTTAAATTCTATAGATAGTTCAAATTTTCCTTTAAAAGATAAGTGAAGCTTAGCTTCATTTACCTTTTTCATAAATTACTTGTTTAATCTAATGAGCTATTTCTGTCAGCAATAGTCTTTAGTGTTTCTCAGTGATGGATCATTTCTTTGAACATTTTAATACTGCATTATTTAAGCAGAAATGCAGGCATACCACCCCAACTATGAAGCATGGAGGTAGATCCCTGATGCTGTGGGGTACCATATCATGGTATTCTTTAGGCCCATTAGTTATTTTTCAGGGTTGTGTCACATCCGCAATATATGAATCCATTCTCAGGGACCACATGCACCCAATGTTATGGGCATTGTTCCCAATGACCGTCCATGGTTTCAAACAAATAATGCACCTGTGCTTGTGCAAGTTGTGGTTTGCAGAGCATGAGGTATAGCAGCTACCCTGGACACTTCAATCTCCAGACCTCAATATTATTGAAAACATTTGGGGGGAATACCTAAATGCAAGGTCAGATCACACTTTCCACCTCCAGCATCACTGGCACAGTTGGCCCATATTTTACAGGAAGAATGGTCCCATATTCCATTACCATAAGTGCATGACTTGTTAAATCTATCCATGTCAAATTGCATCTGTTCTCAACACCCAAGGTTGGCCTACAGCTTATAAATAAAATGTTCTCCACAAACAGTATGAGTTTCCATTATTTTGATAAACTCCTGTATATCACTGTATTATAAGTAAAAGACAGCAGATACTGCATTAATCTCTATTAGCCTCACTTTTTAATGCATATGCTTATAGTTAGTAATTAAAGCTGTGATGCTATATTTACTATGAAGATAGAACATTCTGCAGTATGGTACAGACGTGATACTCAGTCTGGTGCTTAAAACAGTGGTGACATATTAATGTCACTAAAAGAAATCAATGGTGGCAAGGAAGTTTGCTGACATATCAGCTCAGTTTATGCATATTACCTTAATACACCTATCCCTCGATTTACACTGAAGATAGGTTCCGTGCAAAACCGTGTAATCGAAATCAAAACTGAATTATGCACATTTTAGTGTTTTTTTCGTTTTACACGGTTTTACATAGCAAAATCCAAGATTTCGATTTACACGGTTTTGTGCGGAACATATCTTCAGTGTAAATCGAGGGATAGGTGTATATGTGATGTTTTTCTGACATTGAAGTTTTTACAGTTCATAAGTCAGCATTGAAAATTCTGTAACTGAGTATCATCTTTACCTAGACAAGCTTTAGGATACTTCATGGGTATCAAGTACTTAAGATTTATAGATTAGGCCAACAGATGATGTCAGTTATGGTATGTACAGCACAGTTGTTAAATAACTACACATTTTACTACTAGTAACTTTTAACTGATACCACATTTTCTGACATATTCCAGCCACTTTGATTACAAACATGTGTATCAGGTAAATTAACAGCTATTGCACTGCTACATTCTACATAGGACTGGCAGCAGTTTATTACTGACTATGAGCATAATACATTAAGCACTGAATTAGCTAATATTAATTACTTTTAATATCCTGCTGTCTTTTACTTATAATATAGAGTGACATAGAGGTTTAATTAAAATTTTAAACTAGTGCACTGTGCTAATTCTGAATTCAATACACTTTTTTTTATATATATATTTTATATGTTATATGATTTTCATGAGTAAAGTGATTCATTTGTTCTGTTTTACACTGAACAGTATGGTTTTAACTACAAATGTCTTGTATTCTTTACTGATTATGAACTGAATACCACTTTGGTCTTTGTACATTTTTCTAAAATGAAATAAGAAAATGTTAGTTTTTTTCCATTAATAAATGAATTGTAAAATTATTGTTAGTATATTTTAAAGTCTTGCATAATCAAGACTCCATATTTCTGCAGGCAGTTTTTGCAGCCACATTTTAAAGCCAGTATCTTCACACTTTAAGTTTATGGTAAGAGCAAAGATATTTTCAACAAGCAATGAAAATATTAAAGTATCTGCATGATACATGAGTAAAGTATTGAAATCATGTTGTTTTGCATACAATCAAAAAGAATCTATTGCTCATTTTATGATTTAAAATATGTATATAATTATTATTTTTAAAACATTCCTCATAATTTTTTTGTTAGGAATGCTATCCATTTGTTTTTGAACCTGATATGTTTTTTCTTGTCTGGGTTCAAGTATCCTAATGTGATATTTAGCATTTGCTTACAAATATTTCATTTTATGTAATTCTAATTTTAATCAGATCCCAATTAATGACTAATATAATTTAGAATTTCACTATGAAAATGCAACTATACCTGCTGTCTCCTAAGCTGGTTAACTTCCATTGCCCATATCTGATATAAATAAAGACGGTATTGGTTAAACTCTGCAAGAGTACATCTCACTTTGCCTTCATTGGTGATGAAGCCCTTTTTTACCATCTGCTTAAAATGGAATGATGAACGAAAAAAATATTTCAAATAGGGGTCATTCAAACTATCATATCTACCCGGAAGAAAATGCATATATGGATCTAACAGTTCAAACTCTTTATTAGGATAAGACTTGAATAGCTGCAAAACAGTAAAAAAAAATGTTATCATATAAAATAACATCAATTAAAATTAATTACATATTAGAAACTACATAACATACATATTTGTATCAGATTTGAATAAAATAAAAAATAGTATATTAATGAAACAACTGAAGAGTTAGGTGAAAAACTGAGGTTGGTAGGAGTGGGTACTGAACCAAGATCTACAGAAAACTTGTCAGGTGCTCTTCCTACTAAGCTATCAGTATATATCTTCCTACTGAGCTGGTTCAACGCCAATTTACAAGTGACTATAAACTTTAATTCCACAATTAGCAAAGTGTTCATGGTATCATCTGTGAACTGGTGAATAATGTGCAATCTAATGCTATTATGTATTTTAGGCTCTGCAATGAGTACAGCATAAAAAATATTTACATGAACCACAGCTATACAGTATGTGTGTGTGATATAGAGTTTCAAGACAAACTATGATCTAGTTGAATTAGGAGTATCAAATTCATAAGTAGTACTCGATCACCTGGCAGATGATCCACGAGTAGAATTCCTTGTCCTGTAGATATCTGAAGTCCACTTTCCTGCCCTGCAAAGCCACAAGTTTTGTTTGTTGGAAAATTTGATATAAGATTAGAAGAGTTTAAGAATATAAGAATAAAGAAGGATACTTCAGTACACTTTTCAGCATAAAAATAAGGATGAAGAACAACTGTTTCATTAGTTGACTGTTCTCCCTCTATTTTAATTAAATGATTTCAAAGCTCAGAAAAAAGTTGGGAGAAAGATATACAGTGCACCCTCACATAACAAAATCTATCATTATGTGAATTTGGGAAATACATGTTAATGGCCTAATTCGTTCCAAGGCAATCACAAAGTTAACATTTTTTATCTTAAAAACATAGTTTATAAAATTGAAACACAAATTCTTGACAAACACATTATAATAACATGGTAATTCAAACATTATACAAACATGGTAAAATATTAAAGTTAACAGAAACATAATAAAGAATGAATTGTTGCATTATATTGTCATTGTATTGCATGATTATTTTTTCACTCATTATTTTGTTTGCTCAAATAATAGTGATTACTATAATTATTCATAAAATATATTTGATAGCACAGAAAATAACTCAAAATGTGAAAATAATATTTGTGTTAAAATTAATATTCTAATAATTGTTTTTCTACATATCTTAAAATTCATATATCAAAGAGCTATCATTCCTCAATAGTATTTTTGCTCTAAATAGAGCTGATGATAATAAGAATTTAATATAGAAAACAAATTAAAGATTCAAGTAATAGGTATCATTTTTTTGGGAATACATTCTTAAGTGTAGTAGGAAATTATGTGGAAGTTAAGCAGGATATGAATTCATCATCTTGATAAATATGTTCTTTTCTAAAGGTGGTTATCTGTTATTTCAGTGGTGGATTACTGCATAAGCACATAAGGCACTCGCCTAAGTTCCTGACATTCATGGGGGTTTGACAAACGGTCACAACTCAATTTTTTTAGCATTTTATTGAGTAAAATATATTGTTTTTTACCTAGGTTAATACCAAATAAAATGTGATTTTTGTTAAATACACTAAAATGAACACATATTTATTTTCATTTATAATTAAGCTTTTGTTTATTTTTCCAGCATGTGCACTTAATTTTCTTTTTTTGCAGATCTTTTGCACCCGTTAGATACCTTAATTGACCACTGTTACTTGAAAGTTTAAATTATCCCTAACATTTCCAATACGTTACACATGATTAGATATAATTCAAATAACAATTCCAGTGACAACAAGTGTGTTTAATTTCAGTTAAAGTACATCTACTGACTTACATCTATAAGGGTCACGCTGTTGATAAAGAAATTTTCATCAGCATACAGTAACTCAGTGATAAAATACCTGATACATGATCAAGAGGGCATATGTTTACATCTCACCCAACTCAATTTTTCCTCTATACATAACATAGAGCTATGAAATAGGCAACTGTTGCAGGAATGGGGAAACTCTGGCTAGTGAGATGATTTTTTGTGGCCTGCCAGCAAGTAAATAATAATATTATTTTTGGCCATAATCGAAAACATTAAAACACAAGTTTAATTATGTATGTTCTTTAAATGTAATTTTTCTTATCATTCTTTAATAAATAGTATTATTCCAAGATCAATATAATAATTTCTTTATTATTTCTCATAAATTGTTAGGGAAGGAAGAGCAATAAAGATTAATAATAAAGCTGGAATTAAGGTTCAAAATCTCTCTAATTCTTGCTCCTCTAAGAGGAATCGATTGAAAAATGGGGTGATAATAATATTAAATAAAATGTACCTGATCAAGATAGTAATTATAATAAGGATAATTATTGTATGGTCATGGAAAAATCTTAATTATTTAGTTATATATATATGGTTTCATAGGATTTTTAATATGGCCCTCTTAATGTCTAAATTTTTTTAGTGGCCTGCAGAGAAAAATGTTTCCCCATCCCTGTTTTAGGGTTTTAAATCATTAGAATTTTTTTTTTTTTGGATATAAAACACAGATGGTCTTAAGCATGACTGCAAATACTTATGATAAATAAAATAAAAAATAAATACCCCCTCAAGCAGCTGCTTGCCACAGAGGTCTGACAGGAGCCTGTCAGTTTATATGCCATAGTAGAAGGTCTGAGAGGATGGCAGGACCTCAGCAGAAAAATGACACAAACAGCCATGCCTTACCCGGGGCTTGAACCCAGGTCCCTTAGATCAGTAGCATAGCGCGCTAACCACTCGGCCATGGGACGGCTGCAAATACTTATGAGTAAACTCAAACTGCTATCAGACTTGCTTGGTGAAGGTATAAAATCATTTTTTAACATTAATAAATTTGTTCCTTTCATACTTT